>OU342734.1:460703961-461903961 GCA_910589765.1 Avena atlantica | reverse complement strand
GCTGGAAAAGCTGGTTGATTGCTTCATGTGCTCTTGAATCTGCCGATGAGCAAGCATCCATTCCACCCAATGCACCTTGTCGTGATCGACTGCTGGTGTTGCTAGATGATGGGGCAACCCGTCTGCGTGGTCTCCGGGGTTGCTCTTGAGGAGTTCTCAACAGCTTCCAGGCAAACACGAGTGTGATGGCAATCGCAGCAAGTGTGGTAAGCGAGCGGAGTTTCTAAAGGAGGAAATGAGGTACTTCAATAATTGTTGCAACGAGGATTCAAAATAACATACACCCTCTGATCCAAATTAATTGACTCAGGTTCAATGAATCTAGACAGATTTTAGGCAAAAAATTCCTAAGACTGAGTCCATTAATTTAGATCGGAGGGAGTATCATAAAAATGAGAACTCATGGCCACTTGAGAACGTACAAGACTTGCTACATCTTTTTGCTCTAGGCAAGAAACACACCATGCACACACACACCTATCACTATCAGTCCAGTGATACAACTACTTTGGGAAACATATAATTGGTCAAACAGTGTTACACTAGCATGCATGAAGTGCTTACGTATACGTAAGTAGGGATGCAAGAAGGATCCCGTCAATATTCCACTTCTAGTTCATTTGGAGATTTGAACTAGAAGTCTCCAAATGAACTAGAAATCTCCAAATGAACTAGAAGTGGGACATTGGTGGGATCTCACTTGACACCGTGGTTTACGTCTATTAATGTGCAGTCTAGTACCACCGTATTCTCTTAATTATAGAGTATTTGCCATTTGGGAATCGAACCTTAGCACAAATTGAACACTAGGCATACCAAAATAACACCGCATCATTAAATAGTTCACTGCTGGCTCGTTATCCCTAACCAGGGATGCATATCGTCTCTTGAGATCACCTAGTAGCCTTCCGAAAGCTTCCGTCTTTCTCATCCCTTTGGAGACATTTGATAAGACAAAACTCTTTGTCTTCCTCCCTAACCGACAATCCTATATAGTACTGATAACCGATTCTTTCAGCCAAGGGGCACATCAAAATCACAAGGACCATAGCAATCCCTGATCTTTTGGCTTTCGCCAAACCCGATCGCAGTAGCCACAATATAGGACCGATGTTTTACACCGAAGGGTGAATGCCTGCAAAGCCCCACCTGGATGTTCACCTTCTACTACATGAATGACTTGGAACTTGCACGGCGGGTAACAACTACTTACCAATAGATGCTTCACAATCTACGCATCAACAGCTACCGCAGCAGAACAGATAACCTACGCACAGCTAAAGCCATAGCCTTTCCCCAAATATGGAGCCACTTGCCCACTTTACACCCTGGCTAGGCCAACAACAAAAGAAAATCCTCAGCTACAGCTACGAGGTACTGACAGGTCATTCTAGCATCGTTAAAGGGACGGAGGCTACAGATCCGAGCGTGAACCTGGCGATCGAGGTCGAAGGGGAGGCGATCGGAGTAGCGCGCGAGGGCGTCGACGAGGCGCCGCACCAGATCGGCCAGCTCGTCGTCCTTCCCGCCCCCAGGCCCCGCCGCCGCCGCAGCCTGGGACGATGCCGCCGCCACGGACTCCGACGCCATCGCTGCCGACGAGACGAGGAGGGGAGGAGACGGCGGCACCGACAAACCCTAGGAGGTGCTCGTCGGTCGCGGCGAGGTGGGCTGGGGGCGGAAGTGTAATTTGGCGTGCGGTGCGAGGGGGTGGTGGGCTGTGTGACCTGTGCGATGTCGGAACAGAGAGAGAGAGAGGGAAGCGGCTGCTTCTTCGAGCTGTTTTTGTCATGACGTTCGAGCCGCCGGTTTTGCAGTTAGGACCTTCGACGGTGGAACTATTACGGTATAGGTTCCTGGTTCTCGTTCAGTTTCAAGAGTTCTACACCTGTTCGTTATTTCTTCTTTGATAGTGGGTCAATTTGTTATTTGCTCGCCATAATTTTGTCAGCGGGGGACAGGCACACCAGCAGATTTTAAACTTTACTGTTCTGACTTGATGTAGATGGTACAATTGTTTTACTAGCACGGATGAGCCACTGCTCAAAAACAATGATATCATGAGTTGGCACTCGGTATTCCTTTAGTTTTAGTATTTTGATGGCTGTTATTTTGATGTTTGAACGGATAGAAGTGAAAATGTGTTTTGTGAGCAGCATCCATAAATCCAATCTAACTCAACGAAGTGTACAAGAATCCTGAAAAAGAAAGACGATGTCAATCTCTCGCCTTCGGCGCCAACAATAACCATGACGACGGAATCATGGTGATCTGCGTGCCAACAAAAGTAACACTGCCACGTGTATAGGTGCGCGACAAAAGGTCCATAATCCCTCCTCATCCGCTCACCAATGGTCGGCGGTGTAAGTGTGTACCGCTTCAACTCCACATGTGCATTGGAAGCGACACGTGGAGGAAGGGATCATATATGGAGAAGGATCAATATTGTAAAGAAAACATAGAAGGATAATTAGGGGAAGGGGCGCGGGTAACATTGAACCCACCGTATGCATGATTTTTAGTGAAAGATTAACCTTGCCATATATTAATTCAAACTAGGGTCAAAGACTCGAGCAACCCAGTACAGCCCACCAAAAGAAAGATGGCACAAATAAAAGGAAAATTACAAGTCCACCTTTGATAACACGACCCACACACGCATACAATACCAAGGGCCACTCGTCCCCTACAAGGCACATGAACTTAGGAGCTTAGGAGAATGCCTTTGTTGCCGACTAGGCCATGCTCTGTCATCATTGTTTTTGGTGAAGCATAAATTTTTTCAACACCAGTAGGCATGCACAACCTTCGGACATACTGCATCAGCTTGAATCAACGATGATAAGGGGCATCCTAAGATGAAGGTTAAGGTGTAACTGGATAGCGGCTCATGCAGATGAACACCATGATTTGAGTTCATGTCGAAGCGGAAGAAAACCATGATGCACATTCCTAGCACAAGTCAAATCCAAACCTAGAAATAGAAACAAGTCATGGCTTTGAATGGATCCAGCCCTACCTAGCCAGGATGTGAGTAGGCAATTAACCCAAACAAGCGATTCACATGCACCAAAGATTTGAATAACCATGACCTAGGATAAAACCCAATATTGGAAACTATAGCATAAAATAAAATGGGTATATATCAGACCTTGATGTGGGAGCATATGTATAATGCCTAAATTGGTAAATTGGGGGACGAATTTGGCCAAAACCGAACAGGGTGAGAATTATTCAAGGGCATGTGGAGGAAGGAGGGAGGAGGATGGAGAACTAAGCCAAGAGAAGTGCACAGTCGAAGATGACTACTTTGTGTTCGCCCCAGTCAACGTATTGGATCGTGAACCTTTTCTACTATGGTGACTAGGTTATCATATAAAACCTCTTTCTGAAGAATGACCTAGGGGTTGCAGCGAGGCCTCACACCAAAAGAAGCAACATCGCCCCATATAGATGGATGTCGCACCATATCACAACCCTTGTGCCTCGCCCCCATAAATGGTGGGTGGCGCATGTGACTGACGGTTCGCCTCCCTACGCGTGTTGCAAGCGGCGTGACATGAAGAGAGATTATATGGAGAAGGATGGATGGTGAGACAAACAAAAGAAGATTATTAAGGAGGAATATGAATTTAGGGTTTGTTCGGTTTGAAAGGTATTGGAGTGGACCAACATGGATTGAGGTGGATTAATTTCCATGTGAGTCAAAATTCATCCAAATCCCACCCAATCCACTCAAATCCACTTCTCGAAATAGGCTTTTGCCCCGCTATTTAATATAGCAACCACACCGAATAA
The DNA here is from genome assembly GCA_910589765.1 of Avena atlantica. Classification (NCBI taxonomy): domain Eukaryota; kingdom Viridiplantae; phylum Streptophyta; class Magnoliopsida; order Poales; family Poaceae; genus Avena; species Avena atlantica. The sequence goes on along the minus strand of OU342734.1, from coordinate 461,900,163 downwards.
CTTGAGTCCACATCTAGGGCAAACAACACAATCAAGCTCAAAAGAAAAAAAATAAGAGAACAAAAGAGAAATTAATGCCGAGAGCGCTAGATCAACGAAAGCAATGAAGACCCGCAACCGTTGCGCCCTCCGAAGGATTTCCACCACACTCCTATGCCTTTGGATCGCTGTGTACAAAGCAACACCTTCAAGAAGGAATGCGGCGATGACTACGCTGTTGCCCGAACTAGTCCTAGGATTTCTCTTGGTACACGAATGGGAGTGGAGAAGGGGTACCCCGACGCCCTTCAAGAAAGAAAGACTGCACCCACAGACGTCACCATGTCGGTATCAGCCAAGCCGACAGGGATTTCTCCCAACCCCCCAAAAAACCACAGACCTAGCCAATCCAAAGGGCTCCACCAAACTACCACCACCAACCCGCGCCACCACGATCTTGCAGTTAACATCGTCGTCTCACAATGGCAAACGTTGCGAGGCCGGTTGTACCGATAGGAAACAACTGTATACAACGGGTGCAGAACCACAACCACGCGGGAGGGAACAACCTCCACCATCATAGACGGTATACGACCGGACGCAGGGCAAGAGAACACCAAGTCACTTGGTGCCGGAGGACGGCAGCAGCACAACCACCTGGAGGACTACCCCGACCGGACGTGACAGCAGAGACAAACCAGGCTAGACAACCCAGCCGATCTCCAGACGGGCTCGTAAATATCCGTCGTCACGCTGTTGCACGTAGGCTACACTCGTTTCCATCCTCTCGATCGACACCATAGGCCCGGGCCCAGATGGGTCCGCAAATCTCCCGCCGCCACGTTGCAGCTGGCATGACATCGTCGCCGCCACCCTCGCCACGAACCGCCCGTTAGAACAACCGGTGGCGCAAAACCTGAGCCCAATCGTCCATGCCCTTTTTGTTGGAATTATGCCCTAGAGGCAATAATAAAGATGTTATTATTATAATTCTTGTTCATGATAAAGTTTATATTCCATGCTAGAATTGTGTTAAGCGGAAACTTTGATACTTGTGTGGTTTATGAACAACACTGTGTCCCTAGTACGCCTCTATGGACTAGCTCATTGATTAATGATGGTTAAGGTTTCCTAACCATAGATATGAGTTGTCGATTAATAATGAGATCATATCATTAGGAGAATGATATGATGGACAGACCCAAATTAAGCAGAGCAATTAGATCATGTCATCGTGTTCATCTTTGCGAAGATTTTTCCTATGTCAAGTATTGTATTCCTTAGACCATGAGATAATACAACTCCCTGGTATCGGAAGAAAGCTTTAAGGTCATCAAACGTCATCCTATGTGAGGGTGATTTTAAAGGTGTTTCTCAGGTGATCGGAAAGTACTTGTTGGGTTGTATGTATCGAGATGGAATTTGTCCCTCCCGAGTCAGAGAGATATACTTCGGGCCCACTCGGGAATACATATATGGGATTAATTGAATCCTGGCATCGTGGTTCATTCGATATGATCATCGATGAATGTGTGGGAGTCAATATGGGTTTCCAGATCCCGCTGTTGATTATTGATAGAAGATCATGTCTGCATATTCTCGAACCCGTAGGGTCACACACTTAACGTGCATCGACGCTAGGATAGAATGGATAATTGGTTTATGAGTTTTTGTTCGGAGTCTCGGATGAGACCCAGGACATCACGAGAGGTTCCGGAATGGTCCGGAGAATAAGATTCATATAAAGGAAAGCAGTTTTTGGATTTCAGAATCGTTTCGAAGTTTATCGGTATTGTACCGGAAGGTTCTAGAAGGTTCCGGAGTGGGACCAACATGGGCCCACTTGTGAAAGAACATTTCTTAATCCCTAGTGTTTTGTGTGTTAGATAACAATATCAAGGAGTATTTTAATGTGTGTTGAAGTATTGCAGCTCTCTCTGAGAAAAAGGGAAAAGTATCTGCCTTTGGGGGACGGATAATCTGCCCCCACCAGGGGCGGATAATCCGCCCCTTCCTCTTCCCAAGCAGGCACAAGCCCTAGAAGGGGTGCGGAGTTTTGGCCGGATTTTCCGGCCCCGCCGGATAATCCGCCCCTCAGGAGAGACGGATAGTACGCCCCCTTGCTCACCTCCAAGGCGCAAGCCCCAGAGAGGGGACGGAGTGTTGGCCGGACTTTCCGGCCTGGCGGGATAATCCGCCCCAGGAGGGGGCCGGATTATCCGCCCCCAAGATATTCACCAAGTCACGCAGGTGCCAGCCCCAGAGAGGGGACGGAGTTTCTCCCGGAAAATCCGCCCTTGGGGCGAAGTTTTCCCAGGGGGCGGATAATCCGCCCCCAAAGTTGCTCAACGGCCAGATCTGGAGAGAGGGTATTTAAGCCAGCCTTCCCCCTCCTGCCAGATCCCTTGATTCATTCGAAAAAGACAAGATCAGATCTGCAATCTTCATCCAAGAGAGCTCCACCTAGATCCACCCAAAGGCCCCGTCCCTTGGGGAATCAAAGGAGGAGAACTCGATCTTCATCATCAGCAATCAAGCGCTTCATCTCCTCTCCATTCATTTGGAGAACCACCGATCTAGTATTTCTTGCAAATACCTAGATCCTTGTTTTTGTTTATATTGATAAACCTTGTTCTTGTGGCAGCTTGTTGTCATCTCGGGATCCCCCAATTCGGTTGTGGGTGTGTGCCCCGATAGTGTTGTAAAAAGGCACCGGTTCCCGCCTCGAAGGGATCCAATAGTGGAGAAGGTGGATCAGGCCTCTCGTGGCGAGATCCATCAGATAATAGGGTGAGGCCTATTGTGGCGTGGTGGTCTTAGAACCGCCCACCCCTCCAACACAGATGTACTTCCCTTAACAAGGAAGGAACTGTGGTAAAACAAATCCCTATGTCTCCGCGTGCTCCACTACGGTTTCTTCGTTCCTCTCTTTACGTGCTTAGTAGTTAGGGTTGCATATAGGGAAATTCTCGTAGTTGCATATATAGAGAATTTACTTTGTGTCAAGCCTAAAATTGAAAAAGTATTAAAAATTGGTTAGCACCTATTCACCCCCCCCTCTAGGTGTCCATACGATCCATTTCAATTGTTATCAGAGCCCCGGCTATTATTTCGGGCTTAACCGCCTAAGAGAAGTATGGGTTCCAAGGTAGATGGGAGTGATGCTCCGGAGGTAGTCACCATGAACGATCTCATGTCACATCCCAAAATTTTCCAAATTTTGAAATGTGAAAAAAAAATAAACAAAATAAATAATTGTTGAAATTTAGGGTGAAAAGAAACTTTTTTTTGATTCCAAATGGAAACATCAAAACCTATTTTGATCAAATAAAATCCTAGAAGGGATTTAAAAAGATAAACACATAATAAATAAAGTTATAAAAGTTGGAATCATCATTTTTGGGTCTTTAAATAAAAAGATATGTTTTTTTATAAGCAAAGGTAGAAATAATAAATAAGGACTATTTTTAAAGAGCCAAATTAAATCTTGGCCAAGCAAGTAAAATAAAATATTTTTGTTTGATAAAAAGAGTAAAGGATTATTTAAATAAAATCATGAGGATTTATTTATATCCAATTTTATTCAAGTAAAGGCTTTTTTCCATTTTAAATAAACATTAAAAATATTAAAATATTTTAAATTATATTTCAAAGTGTTGTATTTTTAATAGAACCTACTGAAAAGATTTTTGTAGAAATTTAGATTTCAAATAAAGTTTTTAAAACATATTAAGTCCTATTTGAAATAAAGACTAATGTCTATTTATTTTTAATAATTAATAAACCCTAAAATTAATTATTCTAAATTTGACTTTAGAATATGTTAAGTAACAGTATTAAAATCTACACAAAGTTTGGTGGAGGTTTGAATTCAAATGGAGTTTGAATTGCTTGAATAAAAATCAAAACAGAAATTCAAAATAGAAAAAGAAAAACATTCTGTATAAAAAAAGAGAATCAAACCCAACCCACTGCCAAGGCCCAGTCCAGCCCAACTCGCAGCCCACCTGCTCCCCTCTGACGAATCGTTTTTTCACCCAGAAACTAACCCGCAGAGTCACTGAACGCTTGGCACCCACTTCATTTCTCTCGCAGACAGTCAGGCCCCACGCCGTCAGTCGTCGTCTTCACCCGCGGTGGCCACTCCCCACCTCGCTGCCGTTTCTGCCCGTTGAAAGCTCCTTGAATCCCCGTTAATTGCCGCGTTAATTTTCCCAGCCATCACGTAGGGTAAAAGCGCCTCCCTCCCCTCTTCCATTTCCCCCAGACACCGCCGCCCCTCTGCCACCAGGCTGTTCCAATTTTCCACTGCAAACCACCTGTTCCGACGAGCCTCTCCGGCCGATTCCGGCGCCGTCTGACCACCCCTCGCCTCCCAGTGCACGCGAGCCTACTCCCCATATCCTGGTGCTTCTCCCTGTACCACTCACTCGCTCGCGCTTGCTCCAAATCGTCGGCAAGAACCACTTCTGAGCGCCACCGTCGTCTGCCACTTATCCGGCGACCCTTTCCCATAAGTACCGTCCGCCCCTGTCTCTCCTGATGATGCCTTCATGACCGCCACACTCACAGGCATCTAATGCACCCTTTCTTTCTTCTTCTGGTGGCCTACAAGCTCGCCTCCGACGACAACCAGAAGCACCCGACGCCGCCGCTGACTCCGACGAGCAATCGTCGCTGCTCCAGTACGCCCCTCGACGAACTGAGGCCACCTTGAGCTTCACCGCAACCACGCGAGCACAGTGAGCATCCTCACTACCTCCCACGCTTCCTGGTACATCGCCAACGCCATCGTATGAGCGTGCGCCGCCGTTAGCCACCGCCAGCGCCGCCAGTCCATGGTCAGGCTGCTGTGAGCCATTGGATCTCGATCTGGTGGCTACGATAGATTAACTTAACAAAAGGGTATGCGCCAATCTGTGCCGTGCGATTTAAGTGAGATCCTGCGGTAAGTGTTGATTGATCCGCACGAACCGTTACCGTCCAATAGGATAGAGCCACGTGGCCAGAGTCTGTTTCAAACAGAAATTTTGATCGATTAGATATGCAAACTTGCAAAATTCATAACTTTTAATCTACACGTCCAAATTTTGCAAATTTTATATCATTGGAATCAGCAGGACAAGTACTTTGCAACCATGCACTTTGTTTAATGATTTGCTTCTGGAAACTTAGTTGTTTTTGCAGAAACTTGTGTAGGCATAATTTGAATATAAAAATTGTTCTAGGAATATTTTTAAGGTGAAATATTTGCTAAGTGGTTTGTTTTGAACCTACTGACCATAGAAACCAACTTATGGATTTAAAATTGTATTTTGTAAAGTTAAGTATTAAATATTTGAATTAGAACATTTCTAGTCTAATAGAAATATTGTGTATGTGTTAAAAATACTTTTTGAGTAAAATCTTTGGAAAATGATTTGAGTTAAACTCTCTGACCCTAAACACCAGGTTTTGAGATTTAAAAATATATTTGATGAACCCTATAAAATTATTACCTTGCAAAAGGCATTTTCAACAACATAAAATATCACCTTGGTATAATAATTGGTTTATGGGGTGAAACCTTTTGCAAATGGTCTTACCACTTTTGTAAATGACCAATATGAGCTTTAAAATGTTTAGAGCCTAGTATAAACCACTTTTACAAATAAAACCATCTTTTGCATGCTTGCATGCATTGCCTTGTTTCTATTATTTTATGTGTGGTAAATATTTTGAATGCTAGTTGAATATGTGTTTGCTTGATTGAATTGTAGTGAAATTATAAGAGTATGATATTTGCAAAATCAAGGAGTAAACCAATATTCTCTACTAAAAAGGCAAGTGACACTATCATCCATGTCCTACTATTTTCATTACACTCAGTGGATTTTTGTAACATGCATGATAAGACTACTGTATTTCTATGCTATGCTATATCCTATTAGGATATCCTTATATCTTCCTTAGTGAAAAACATTGTAGTTGTAGTATGCTTAGCCCTGCTATATATTTGGGATGGGATACATGATATGACTATATGAAGTGTTGGAAAAATATATGTTTTATATAATAAAACAAGTTCTCAATAAACCACCTGGGTGGAAAGAGGATACACAAGTTTTGTACAAAGTGGCAACAAATGGAACCATGTTTATATGGCTATCTTTTTGTATGTGCACTAGAAGAAAACCACCCAGGGACTTAGGGATTGAACATGTTTCTCGTACAATGGCTTCCGTGTACAGCCACATGCTAAATGGGCTCTGGCTTAGTCAACTACATAGTGGAAGACCCATGCATTGGCATCTTCAGGTTAACTAGAATTGTGTAGGGAAATATATCCCTACATTGGTGCCTGGTAGACAAGCTAGCATTGTGTATTGGGAGGACTTCTGTGGAAATACTTTGTCACATTCTCGATCTGCCGGTACTCCATTTGGTGTGTACTTATCCAGCGGCCACTGGTGTCATCAAGACAAGATTGTGTCATGTGGGTAAAGTGTACAACTTCTGCATAAGATCAAAATTCTAAGTACTTAGCCGTGTCCCTGGTTATGGACAACTCTGAGCAACTAAGGCCTGAAGCTATGGAAGATCTCGACATTCCAATTTCTCAAAGTAAAACTTGATGATGACAACAAGGGATTAGAAGCACTTGGAGTTTTCCAAGGAGTTCAGAAAGATTTGTCAAAAGATCAAAACTATTTTGAAAAGATAGGATAAAACCATAGTGCTTTCTGCAAACGATCCTAAACCCTACTTAGCCAAATATGCATGTAATGATAGGATACATTTATTTTTACATAGTAGTGAAACTTGCCAATACAATTCAAATGTATTGACCCTTGTGGCTGCAACTTATTATGTTGCAGGTTTGTTTGATGTTAGTGAAGTGTGTTGATTAGGATTACAAGTCTACAACCAACATGATTGCTTGTGGCACTTTGAAGATGAAGGACTCCATGCTATAGTTATTTCTGCTGCATTGTAATGAGATAGCCAAATGAGCTATGTAAGATGTAATGAATTATTTTATTCCTGGTTATAAAGTTGTATTATGACCTTTGTTTCTTGATATTACATCTTAACTGTGGATGCTAGCTATTAGTCCAGGGACTAGCATTTTAAACACAGGGATCTCTACCTTATTAAAGGTTGGGACCTCTACATCTCAAGACGTTGGAAACAACCTTGGTGAGTTCAATGGAGGCTAATATGGAAGAGATGCGTCAATTGATAATGCGTCTCTCCACATCCACAACATCACCTCCATCTAACTCTGAGGATAACACTTCGCAATCCAAGGAAACGGGTAAAATTGTTTCCAAAGATAACGAAGTGGTTGGTGATGACACTAGCAAGAGCTCCTCCTCGAAAAAGGATAGCGGTAAGGATGGATACAATGAGGTTTCTCATGTGTATTCCCCTGATCCACCTATCCCTCACCCACATATACATAATAGGGGTGATCCACCCAAAAATTCAGCATCTAATTTTACTCAATGGCAATTTTTGATGAAATCTCATGTGTGCAGTTCCTCCATAGAGTTGTGGAAGATCATCGAAAATGGTCTTCATGTTGGAAACCCCAACAATCTTACAAGAAGAGAAGTTGTCGATAGCCAACTCAATGCTACAGCTCTACACATGATACAGCTTGGTGTGGGTGACAAAGATATGCCACACATTCAGCATCTTAGTACAACTAAGGAAGCTTGGGATGCTCTCACCGAGCTCTTCATCGGAAATGATAGTATGAAAAGGAATAGATATGATGCATTGAGCAAGGAAGTTGAAGGATTCTATATGTTGGATGGAGAACACCATGAAGACATGTATAGGAGGCTTAAGGCAATAGCCACAAATTTCAGAAACCATGGTGCCGCTCATGTTGATGATGCATGGATCAAGCGCAAGTATGTCAGTGCTCTTATGCCATTTGAGCCCACAGATTTGAAAAGTCTCCAAGGTAGGCATAACTATCACCTCATGACATCCAATGAGGTAATGCAAGAAATGGCCGCTTTCAAAGTGGCTGCCAAGAATGCCGAAGATGCTCGTGCTCGAGCTATGGGGATGCAAAAGGGGGTCAACGTGGCCTTGAAGACTAGTGTGATTGATCATGATGAATATGCCATAGAAGGTCTGGACTGTCCCGAGGATATAAAAAGGATCCACGGACAATACTTGGCTCTTTATGCTAGAAACTTTTGGAAAGTTCCAGCCAAGGCTAAAGCTAAACTAGAACGCAAGAGTGGAGCCTATGGAAGAAAAGAAAATGGTCCCAAGCTGAGAACATGTTTCAACTGTGGTGATCGGCTGCACTTTGTAGCTGAGTGTCCATATAAAAGTAGGGAAGATAATGGAGGAAGACTTATTTTCAAGGACAAGTCAAAGTCTCCACGCAAGAAACAGTTTGTAAAGAAGAATGCTCCCTTCAAGAAGCAACCAAAGATTGTTCTAGTGGCTCAAGAAGAATATTCATCGGGAAGTGAAGATGAGGACGAAGAAGATAGCTCTCAAGAGGTGGCTGCTATAGCCACCACGTCTCCTTCAACATCTCTATTCGACTCTCTGAACGAAAACATCATCAACAAGAATGCTACTTGTCTCATGGCAAGAAGCTCCGAGGTAACTTCTTCTAACTCTTCTTTTCCTAAGGCTATGATTGACATGGATGATCCTACTAATCTTAAGGTTAAAGAAGAGATTATTGCTTTGGATTATTTCTATACTAACTTGCAAGGTGAGCACAAAGTTTGTTTTGAAGCTCTTATGGACCAGTTGGCCCAAAACGAAGCTCTCCTCGAAGAAAAGGGCAGAATTGAAAGGGAGGATGCAATGGAAATTGCATCCTTAAAAAATGCTCTTGAAGAAGAAGAGGCTCGGGTCTCTCTTGAAGAGAGGCTTGAGTCTATTGAAGAGTCACATGAAGAAATTGTGGCTAAACTTGTTAAGGAACGTGACAATGCAGTCACCAAAGCAAAGAAGTTAAAGAATGAAAAGATTGACTTTGGGGCTGCTCATGATAGACTCCCCGAGGAATTGGAGAAACTTGACAATGCTCACAAGGCATTGAAAAACGAGTTCTCCATTCTCAATGAGTCACATGATCAGCTTCAAAGTCGATTGGCCAAATATGATGCTTCTAGATCATCCAACTCAACATATAGTCACAAGGAAAATGCTATGCTAGTGTGGAAAAAGAAGTGGTCAAGGACATCACTCCCAAGGATAAGGGTGTGCTTGATGAAGTTCTTGGCAAGCAAAGGTCAAATCATGGTAAAGAGGGACTTGGGTATGTCAACAAGTCCAAGAAAAAGAAAAACAAGAAGAACAAGACCAAGAATGTGCAATCAAAGTCAAGCACCGCTGAGAAGAATGTCACAAAAGACAAGACTAACAATATTGGTTTTGCAGGGTCTCACAATCCAAATTATGAGCTCTTTTGTGATGATTATGGCGATGTTTATGCTTGTTATGTCGGTCCCTTTGATGAATTTATTGCTTGGTCTATTTGGGTCCCAAAGACCCTGGTTACTAACATGAAAGGACCCATTGAAAAATGGGTACCTAAAACCAAAACGTAATTCTCTTGCAGGGTTATGCTTCCGGTGAGCCGAAATGGGTGCTGGATAGTGGATGCACTAGTCATATGACCGGAAGCAAGGAGATCATCATGGAGATGCGTCCAAATCATGATAATATCACAGTCTCCTATGGTGATAAGTCTAAATCTCAGGTATTGGGTCTTGGCAAGGTTGTGGCTGCCCACGATATCTCTCTCGTGGACGTCATGCTTGTTGAGACCCTCGGTTACAACCTTCTTTCTGTTCATGCCCTTGGCAAGATGGGTTGCTGTTTTTATCGATGATGATTTGGTGGTACTCTTGTGGAGCAAGTCTCTAAAGGTCGCTTTCGTTGGATACGTCGAAAATGACCTGTATGTGGTGGAATTTTTCGGGAAAACCACTTCGGGTCCGATGTGTCTATTCGGAAAGGCCGACGTGGGCTGGCTATGGCATCGCCGTTTAGCCCATGTCAACATGAGAACTTTGCAAAGTCTCCACAAGGGTGGCCACATCCTTGGACTAAAAGACAATGTATCTTTTGCCAAAGATCATGTTTGCAGGGCTTGTGTTGAAGGAAAAATGCATGACTCTCCCCACAATAGGAAGACTATTGTGTCTTCAAAGAGGATCTTGGAATTACTTCATGTGGATTTATTTGGTCCTCCTTCTCATGCAAGTCTTGGTGGGAAGAAATATTGCTTGGTCATTGTCGATGATTACTCAAGATATACATGGGTCTATTTCTTCAAGCTAAAGAGTTAGACTCAACAAACTGTCATTGACTTTGCCAATGAAGTTCAACGTCAACACAATGTTCCTATCTTGGCAATAAGAAGTGACAACGGCTCCGAATTCAAGAACTACACTTTGAATGAGTTTCTTAGCGAAAAGGGAATTAGACATCAATATTCTGCTGCGTACACCCCTCAACAAAATGGTGTAGCCGAGAGGAAGAACCGGACTTTGATGGATATGGCAAGATCAATGTTGGCTGAATTCAAGTCTCCTTATAATTTTTGGGCTGAATCCATATCCACTGCTTGTCACTCATCAAACCGGCTCTACCTCCAAAAGATTTTGGACAAGACTCCATATGAAATACTTACCGGTAACAAGCCCAACATCTCATACTTCAGGGTATTAGGGTGTAAGTGTTTCTTTCTTATTAAAGGTGTCTGCTTGTCTAAATTTGAGTCCAAGGCTTTAGAAGGTATTTTTGTTGGTTACGGTGCCGAATCCCACACTTATAGAGTTTACAACAAGCTCACTGGGATTGCTGTAGAATCTTGTAGTGTGGAGTTCGATGAAAATAATGGCTCCTTTCTAGGGCAAGTTGATGTTTGTGATGCAGATGTTGAAATACCCCAAGATGCCATAAGAAGAATGGGCGTGGGATTTTTCCGCCCCATTGAGGAACCCCTTGTGGCGGATCGGGAAGGACAATGCTCCACTCAAGTGGAGCCCTCATCTACACAAGATCAACAAGCTCCTACTGTTGGAGAAAACTCTACACCAACACCGCAACTTGCTGAAGATCATCTGTCTCCTGGACAAGTTGGTAGTCCCAGGCCGGACTATCCGCCTCCTCCAAGGGGCGGACAATCCGCCCCTGGCACTCCAACTCGTTCCAGGGGATCCGAAGGAGAAGACAACAACCAAGAAACTCCCAGGCCGGATTCTCCGGCCCCCGAGGGCGGATTATCCGGCTCTGTTTCTCCAAGTCCTGTTAGGCATGCTCAAGAAGAAGTCACTGGTGTTTCATCTCTCAGGCTGGATAGTCCCGCCCTTCCAAGGGGCGGATTATCCGCCCCTGAAGAACAAGCTCTGCAGCAACCTCCTGGTGTTAACTCAGATCAAGATCAAGGGCAAGGCAGTGATCTAGACAAGGATACAAATACTGAATCAACTCCTTCTAGAAACAATAAAGACATTGAGGCTCGTCGCAAGGCTCGTGCTGATCGGAACCTTGAACTAAGGGGTCACACTCTTGACAAGGTTGTTGGTGATCTACGAAGAAGGATATCTACTAGAAGAGAACTTGCGAGCTTCTGTGATCATCAAGCTCACATTTCCATGTTTGAACCGAAGAAGGTCTTTGATGCTCTTGAAGACCCCGATTGGGTTGTTGCAATGCATGAAGACTTAAATAACTTCGAACGCAACAAAGTTTGGAAGCTCGTAGAGAAACCCAAGGACTACCGCAATGTTATTGGTACCAAGTGGATCTTCAAGAACAAACAAGATGAAAATGGCATTGTTGTGAGTAATAAAGCACGACTCGTGGCTCAAGGATTCTCTCAAGTGGAAGGAATTGATTTTGGCGAGACTTATGCTCCTGTGGCTCGTCTTGAGTCCATCTGTATCCTTCTTGCATATGCTGCCCATCATAACTTTAAATTACAGCAAATGGATGTTAAGAGTGTGTTTCTTAATGGTCCTCTCCATGAGTTAGTATACGTCAAGCAGCCCCCGGGTTTTGAGGACCCCAAATTTCCGAACCATGTCTACAAACTCGATAAGGCTCTCTATGGCCTTAAACAAGCCCCACGTGCGTGGTATGAGCACCTTAAAGAGCTTTTGCTAGACCGTGGATTCGAAGTTGGGCAAATCGATCCCACTCTTTTTAGTAAGAAGGTTAATGTGGAGCTTTTTGTATGCCAACTTTATGTAGATGACATTATTTTTGGCTAGTGCCCGATCATGAGATGACGGAACATATGCCAACTTAGAATTGCAACCCTAGTGCCCGATCTGTTTTTCCATGGTAGATCTGGGCCAATCCAGAAAATTTCTGCTCCTGCAATGCACATCATTGGTTGTAGGTTGCTTTGCTACTCTTTCTATTTGTTTCCTCCTGGACTTGTGTGTATGCTTATCTCCATGCTATCCCTCTAATGCTTTTCACAGGTGGTTCCAAGCCGACCAAGACCTTCTCCCGGCGTTCCCGTGCCCGTTATCCCAAGCCCACTACAGACGGGAAGTTCATTGACGAAACCGAGGTCAGCAGAGCAGCAAGAGAGGTTGAACGGATGGCAGAGGCAGGCAGGAAAAAGAGGACCGCATCTCGCAAGGGCAAACAGTCTCGGCCTAATTACAAGGCTATGGACAGTATTCAGTATGCCACCATTTGCTAGACTGATTACTATGATGAGGCTGACAGTGATGGTCCCCCCGAGGATTCTATGTTTTGGAATGCCCACTTTCGGGCTATTCATGATGATGTGTATGCCACCCTCCGGATTCGCCCCATGCACCCAATCAACTTGACTGAGGCTCAATCCAAGGCAAGGCTACTAGAGGCATTGGATGTGACCAATAAGATGGGGCTCCACCACCTTATGACCATTCAGTGCAACTATGACTCATCCGTGGTGCGGCAATTTTTCTCCACACTTGTGATTTGCGGTGATGAGCGCCGCACTATGAAGTGGATGACCAGGACTACAATGATTCAGTCGGACTTCCGCATCTTTGGGCAGGTACTTGGGTATGCGTTCCATGGCCGTGACACTCCTTCTGGCCATCGCATCATTTCACCAGTAAAGCCATCCAAGGACACTGTGCTCGTCCCTTGCCTTTCTTCTGATGGTATTGCTGTTACTTTCGCTGGACTCTCTCTCTTGTATGCCTCCCTTGTTGGCATATTTAGGGACTGCATCGCTCCTAGTGGTGGCAACAATGACAAGATCCGTGGCCACCTGGTTCCTCTCCTTGCTTTTGCTCACGAGTGTGCCACCAACTCTGGTTCAGCTACAGGTTACAAACTGGATGTCATGGACTACATATACCATGAGATGACGGATGCTATGATCAACATGCTCTCTATTCCTTATGCTCCTTTCATTATGATGCTCATCAAGCATATGTTGCCCCATGAGGACTTTGGCACTGCTTTAGATGGAGTTCACAAGCCCAAAAAAATCTACAACAAGGCTCAAAAGACCCATCACCCTTCCACTGCCCCGGAGTCCTTCATGCGTGATGCACGGGCTAGTGGTCATCGTTCCGCGGTGTCCCCAATGGCACGCGAGGTTAAGCAACTCACTTGGTTCCAGCGGCACATTCTTTGCATGGGCATTGACACTCACAAGCGCCAATATGATACGTATCGCAGGGATCATGAGAGAGATCACACTCAGCAGCTTATTCTTCACCATGTCTCAGGTGCCACGGGCCATCCACCTCCTCCCACTGCTCCGGAACCGTATGCTCAGTGGAACACTTCAGGGATCAACTACGGCGAGCTGGAGAGTTGCCTCTTTCCTCCACCACCGAGGGCACCCACTCATCCAGCTGATGACGATGATGATGAGTATGATGAAGAGGAAGGGGACAGGAATGACTACGCCGAGGATGAGGAGGAGTGATCTTCAGGGGCGTTAGCATCGCTCTTCTTCCTTTTTGGCGTTTCGACGCCAAAGGGGGAGAATTAGTTCTATTAGGTCTCGTGGATTTGCAAGGGTCGGGCGCAAGCATCTCTCTTTCAGTCGTTTTATTTGCCTGCTTGTGCCCTTTTAGCGTGAACTTATTTGCTATTCGTGTTTGATTATGTAAGACTGTGTCGTGTCCCACTATGTTTGGTACTATGTGTGGTATTCATGGAATTCTGGATTTATCTATTGTGGATCTCATGGAATTCTGGATTTATCTATGGAACATATTTGATGGCATATGGAATCATGGGCCTATATAATGTATGCATCAATATTGTTGGGATGTGCTTGGAGGCTATCAGGCTAATTATATTCTTTGGTATGACCTTGTTTCCCAACCCACCTTGTTTCAATTATCTTTGCTATGGAAATTGTATTCTCTCTAGTGTGTGTATTTCTATTCAAATGCAAATTTTAAATATGCACACATCTAGGGGGGGCGTCTTTCATTTTAAGGTGGCGTTAGCCGGTTTCATCGCAAATCCTAGTATTGTCATCTAACACCAAAAAGGGGGGGATTGAAAGAACATTTCTTAATCCCTAGTGTTTTGTGTGTTAGATAACAATATCAAGGAGTATTTTAATGTGTGTTGAAGTGTTGCAGCTCTCTCTAAGAAAAAGGGAAAAGTATCTGCCTTTGGGGGACGGATAATCCGCCCCCACCAGGGGCGGATAATCCGCCCCTCCCTCTTCCCAAGCAGGCGCAAGCCCCAAAAGGGGGCGGAGTTTTGTCCGGATTTTCCGGCCCCGCCGGATAATCCGCCCCTCACGGGGGCCGGATAGTCCGCCCCCTTGCTCACCGCCAAGGCGCAAGCCCAGAGAGGGGGTGGAGTGTTGGCCAGACTTTCCGGCCTGGCCGGATAATCCGCCCCAGGAGGGGGCCGGATTATCCGCCCCCCAGGATCTTCACCAAGTCACGCAGGTGCCAGCCCCAGAGAGGGGACGGAGTTTCTCCCGGAAAATCCGCCCTTGGGGCGGAGTTTTCCAGGGGGCGGATAATCCGCCCCCAAAGTTGCTCAACGGCCAGATCTAGAGAGGGGGTATTTAAGCCAGCCTTCCCCCTCCTGCCAGATCCCTTGATTCATTCGAAAAAGACAAGATCAAATCTGCAATCTTCATCCAAGAGAGCTCCACCTAGATCCACCCAAAGGCCCCGTTCCTTGGGGAATCAAAGGAGGAGAACTCGATCTTCATCATCAGCAATCAAGCGCTTCATCTCCTCTCTATTCATTTGGAGAACCACCGATCTAGTATTTCTTGCAAATACCTAGATCCTTGTTTTTGTTTATATTGATAAACCTTGTTCTTGTGGCAGCTCGTTGTCATCTCGGGAGCCCCCAATTCGGTTGTGGGTGTGTGCCCCGATAGTGTTGTAAAAGGCACCGGTTCCCGCCTCGAAGGGATCCAATAGTGGAGAAGGTGGATCAGGCCTCTCGTGGCGAGATCCATCGAAGAATAGGGTGAGGCCTATTATGGCGTGGTGGTCTTAGAACCGCCCACCCCTCCAATGCATATGTACTTCCCTTAACAAGGAAGGAACTGTGGTAAAACAAATCCCTATGTCTCCGCGTGCTCCACTACGGTTTCTTTGTTCCTCTCTTTATGTGCTTAGTAGTTAGGGTTGCATATAGGGAAATTCTCGTAGTTGCATACCTAGAGAATTTACTTTGTGTCAAGCCTAAAATTGAAAAAGTATTAAAAATTGGTTAGCACCTATTCACCCCCCTCTAGGTGCCCATACAATCCATTTCAACTTGTTGGAGGCCTGCGTGGGCCTAAGGGGAGGTGCCCTGGCCACTTTGGGCCAGGGGCACAAGGCACATACAACGGGTGCAAGTCAGTTTTGCACACGTGGAAATACTTGGGTTTGACTTGACGAGCCTAGCATGTACATACATGGCCTCGGAACACACGAACCGAAAGGTTAAGCATGATTCATATGAATGATATGATCGACACTTTGTTGTCCACCATTGAAACCACATCTCTTCTCGTGAAGATCAGATTAGGTATGGTGAATTTGGATCGTGTTCACTAAACAACTTGAAGGATGTTGAATTTAGTGGGAGTTCATCTAGTAATTTGATTAAGTTGAACTAGTTATCATGAACATAGTCTAAATTTTATTTGCAAATTTTGTAGATCAAATGGCTAAGTCCAACTTCAACTTCAACGTTTTTGCTGAGAAAGAAAAGCTTAAGAACAATGGGTCTAACTTCACCAACTGGTTCCGCAATCTGAGAATCATTCTCGCTGGCGGACAAAAGGACTATGTACTTGAGAAAGCGCTAGGTGACGCCCCTGCTACTGATGCGCCGGCTGATGAAAAAGCTGTTTATCAGTCACGCAAAGATGATTATGGAGTGATTAAGAGTACCATGTTGTTTGCTATGAAACCGGAACTTCAAAATCGTTTTGAGGAGTTGGCCAGGCCCTTTGAGATACTTGAGGAACTGAAAGCCATGTTTCAGACTCAGGCCTGTTCTGAGAGATATGAGATCTCTGAGAAGTTCTTTAACTGCAAGATGGAGGAAGGGAGTTTCGTTAGTGAGCATGCCATTAAGATGTCGGGCTACACTCAACGTCTTGAGCAACTGGACGGCAAGATTCCAGAAGAGCTCAAGATTGACAGAGTTCTGCAATCACTCCCTCCTAGCTACAAAGGTTTTGTAGTTACTCACAATCAAATTGGTTCCACTGATACGATTACTGAGCTCTTCACTAAGCTGAAATCTGTGGAGGTGGATATCAAGAAAGATATCATGTGTTGATAGTCAACAAGACCACTAGCTTTAAGAAAGCTAAGGGTGCAAGGAAATCCTTCAAGAAAGGCAGCGGCAAGCGCGTTGCCCCTGCTGAGAAGAAGCTCAAGTCTGGACCTAAGTCGGACACTGAGTGCTTCTATTGCAAGGACAAGGGTCACTGGAAGTGCAACTATCCTAAGTACTTAGCGGACAAGAAGTATGGCACCATTAAAGGTATATTTGATATACATGTTATTGATGTTTACCTTACTAGCGCTCATTGTAGTGCCTGGGTATATGATACTGATTCAGTTGCTAATATTTGTAACTCGAAATAGGAGCTACGGAATAGACGACGGCTAGCAAGGGATGAGGTGACGATGCGCGTTGGCAATGGATCAAAAGTTGATGTGATGGCCGTCGGCACGCTCTCCTTAGTTTTACCTTAGGGATTAGTTTTAAACCTTAATAAGTGTTATTATGTGCCTGCATTGAGCTTGAAAATTATATCTAGATCGTGTTTATTGCAAGATGGTTATTCATTTAAATCAGAGAATAATGGTTGTTCTATTTATATGAATAACATCTTTTATGGTCATGCACCTGTTGTGAGTGGTTTATTTCTTCTGAATCTCGAAAGCAATGAAACGCACATCCATAACATTGAGGCTAAGAGATGCAAAGTAAATAGTGATAATCCAACTTATTTGTGGCACTGACGTTTAGGTCATATTGGTGTAAAACGCATGAAGAAACTCCATTCTGATGGACTTTTGAAGTCTCTTGATTTTGAATCATTTGACACGTGCGAGCCGTGCCTCATGGGAAAGATGATCAAAACCCCATTCTCCGGAATAATGGAGCAAGCAACGGACTTATTGGAAATCATACATACCTATGTATGTGGATCAATGAGTGTTTCGACGCGCGGTGGATATTGCTATTTTCTCACCTTTACTGATGACTTAAGTAGATATGGGTATATCTATGTAATGAAACATAAATCTGAAACATTTGAAAACTTCAAAGAATTTCAGAACGAAGTGGAAAACCATCGTAACGGGAAAATTAAATTTCTACGATCCGATCGTGGAGGTGAATATTTGAGTTATGATTTTCTCACGCATCTTAAAGCAAGCAGAATCATTTCGCAACTCACGCCACCCGGAACACCACAGCGCAATGGTGTGTCTGAACGCTGGAATCGAACTCTATTAGATATGGTGCGATCAATGATGTCTCTTACAGATTTTCCGTTATCATTTTGGGGTTATGCATTAGAAACCGCTGCATTCACTTTAAATAGAGCACCATCTAAATCCGTTGAGACGACACCGTATGAAGTATGGTTTGGTGCTAAACCTAAGTTGTCGTTTCTTAAAGTTTGGGGATGCGAAGCTTACGTCAAGAAGTTGATGCCGGACAAGCTCGAACCCAAAGCGGAGAAATGCGTCTTCATAGGATACCCTAAGGAAACGATTGGGTATACCTTCTACCACAGATCCAAAGGCAAAGTGTTTGTTGCAAAGAACGGATCCTTTCTTGAGAAGGAGTTTCTCTCGAAAGAAGTGAGTGGGAGGAAGGTAGAGCTAGACGAGGTTAATGAACCTTCTCTCGAGCTGGAGAGTAGCGCAGCACCTGAAATTGTTCCAGTGTCGTCTGCATCAACAAGCGAGGAAGCTAATGACGAGGATCAGGAAACTTCGAACGATGCTACTACTGAACTTCGCAGGTCGACAAGGTCACGTGCCACTCCTGAATGGTACGGCAACCCTGTCTTAACCATCTTGTTGTTAGACAACAGTGAACCTGCGAATTATGAGGAAGCAATGATGAGCCCAGACTCTGAAAAATGGCTAGAGGCCATGAAATCCGAATTGGGATCCATGAGAAAAAACCAAGTATGGACTTTGGTGGACCCTCCTAGCGACCGTAAGGCCGTTGAGTGCAAATGGATTTTCAAGAAGAAAACGGACGCGGATGGTAATGTTACTGTCTATAAAGCTCGGCTTGTCGCAAAAGGGTTTCGGCAAGTTCAAGGTGTTGACTACGATGAGACTTTCTCTCCGTAGCGATGTTTAAGTCCATTCGGATTTTATTAGCAATTGCTGCATTTCATGATTATAAAATATGGCAGATGGATGTCAAGACTGCGTTCCTCAATGGCAACATTGATGAAGAGTTGTATATGATGCAGCCCGAAGGTTTTGTCGATCCTAAGGATGCTAATAAGGTGTTCAAACTTCAGCGTTCCATTTATGGACCGAAGCAAGCATCTCGGAGTTGGAACCTTCGTTTTGATCAAGTGATCAAGAGTTTTGGATTTGTTCCAAATTGCTACGAAGCTTGTATCTACAAGAAAGTGAGTGGGAGCTCAGTGACATTTTTAGTACTATATGTGGATGACACATTGATTATTGGAAATGACATTGGTATGCTTAACGATGTGAAGAGTTATTTGAATAAATGTTTTTCAATGAAAGACCTAGGAGAAACTGCTTATATATCAGGCATCAAAATCTATAGAGATAGACAAAGATGCCTAATAGCTTTAAGCCAAAGTACATATCTAGACAAAGTTCTGAAAAGGTTCAGAATGGATAAAGCAAAGAAATGTTCATTTCCCATGTTGTCAGGTAAGATATTGAGCAATACTCAGTGTCCAGCTACGGTAAACGATAGAGATACTCTGAGCAAAGTGTCATATGCCTCGGCCATAGGTTCTATCATGTATGCCATGCCATGTACTAGACCGGATGTGTCCAATGCTCTTAGTTTGACAAGCAGATACCAAAATGATCCAGGAGTGAAACACTGGAAAGCCGTAAAGAACATCCTAAAGTATTTAAATAGGACTAAAGAAATGTTCTTGGTCTATGGAGGTGATGAGCAGCTCGTCGTAAAAGGTTACGTCGACGCTAGTTTCGACACCGACCCGGATGATTCTAAATCTCAGATAGGATACATTTATATTTTGAATGGTGGAGCTGTGAGATGGAGAAGCTGCAAGCAAAGCGTGATTGCGGGATCTACAACAGAAGCGGAATACATGGCTGCTTCAAAAGCTTCAAGTGAAGGAGTTTGGATCAGGAACTTCATCACTGAGCTTGGTGTGGTTCCAAGTGCCTTGGACCCACTGGAGATATTGTGCGACAACACTGGCGCCATAGCACTGGCTAAGGAACCAATATATCATCCAAAGACCAAGCACACCAACCACTGTTTTCATATAATTCGAGATTATATAGCAGATGGAGATATGAAGATTAGCAAAGTACATACGGATCTGAATGTCGCAGATCAGTTGACTAAACCACTTCCACGAGCAAAACATGATCATCACCTTAATGCCATGGGTGTTAGATTGTTGTCAGATGTAAACTAGATTATTGACTCTAGTGCAAGTGGGAGACTGTTGGAATTATGCCCTAGAGGCAATAATAAAGATGTTATTATTATAATTCTTGTTCATGATAAAGTTTATATTCCATGCTAGAATTGTGTTAAGCGGAAACTTTGATACTTGTGTGGTTTATGAACAACACCGTGTCCCTAGTACGCCTCTATGGACTAGCTCATTTATTAATGATGGTTAAGGTTTCCTAACCATAGACATGAGTTATCGATTAATAATGAGATCATGTCATTAGGAAAATGATATGATGGACATACCCAAATTAAGCAGAGCAATTAGATCATGTCATCGTGTTAATCTTTGCGAAGCTTTTTCCTATGTCAAGTATTGTATTCCTTAGACCACGAGATAATACAACTTCCTGGTATCGGAAGAAAGCTTTGAGGTCATCAAACGACATCCTATGTGAGGGTGATTATAAAGGTGTCTCTCAGGTGATCGGAAAGTACTTGTTGGGTTGTATGTATCGAGATGGAATTTGTCCCTCCCGAGTCAGAGATATATACTTCAGGCCCACTCAGTAATCGATATCAACACCGCTTGCAAGCACGTGGTTAAGGAGTTAATCACAAAGTGATATCGGATTATGGAACGAGTAAAGTACTTTCTGTGAACGAGATAGAACTAGGTATGCCGATACCAACGATCGAATCTCGGGCAAGTAAAATATCGTGTGACGAAGGGAATACATATATGGGATTAATTGAATCCTGGCATCGTGGTTCATCCGATATGATCATCGATGAATGTGTGGGAGTCAATATGGGTTTCCAGATCCCGCTGTTGATTATTGATAGAAGATCATGTCTGCATATTCTCGAACCCGTAGGGTCACACACTTAACGTGCATCGACGCTAGGATAGAATGGATAATTGGTTTATGAGTTTTTGTTCGGAGTCTCGGATGAGACCCAGGACATCACGAGAGGTTCCGGAATGGTCCGGAGAATAAGATTCATATAAAGGAAAGAAGTTTTTGGATTTCGGAATCGTTTCGGAGTTTATCGGTATTGTACCGGAAGGTTCTAGAAGGTTCCGGAGTGGGACCAACGTGGGCCCACTTGTCGGTGGCCTGCGTGGGCCTAAGGGGAGGTGCCCTGGCCACTTTGGGCCAGGGGCACAAGGCGCCTAAGGCCCAGCCGGCCAGCCCTAGGGGAAACCCTAGGGGGACCTTCTAGAAGAGGGGGGGGGGTGACTTGCCCCCTACTCCACCCCTTGGGCCGCCGCCCTAGGGCTTGGAAGAGGGGTCAAGGGGGCCGGCCAGCCCCCTATATAAGGAGGGCAGGGGCGCAGCCTCCCCCTAATCCAACCCTAGCCGCCAACAGCTGCCCCTCCACCTCTCTCTCTCTCTCCCGACTG
Source organism: Avena atlantica (assembly GCA_910589765.1). Classification (NCBI taxonomy): domain Eukaryota; kingdom Viridiplantae; phylum Streptophyta; class Magnoliopsida; order Poales; family Poaceae; genus Avena; species Avena atlantica. Next base: position 461,878,676 of record OU342734.1, on the reverse strand, counting down.
CGCGTAGGCGAAGCCCTGCCGTAGAAACTCTCCACCATAAGCACCACGCCGTCGTGCTGCAGATCCAATCTATCTCTCCACCATACTTGCTGGAACAAGAAAGGAGGAGACGTCGCTGCACCGTACGTGTGCATCTCTCGGAGGCGCCGCCACTTGCGGCGTAGGATCGGATCCGATCGCGAGGAGGAGACGGCGAGTACGACTACATCAACCACGTTCTGTTGAACGTTTCCGCTGTGCGATTTCTTCAAGGGTATGAAGATCCTATCTAATCTCTCTCGTTGATTACATCTCCTAGATTAGATCTTGGCTTTTTTGTTCGCATCCGTAGATTTTTTTTTGATTTACTATGCTGCGAAACCCTACACTTTTGGGCCTGGATCTGGGCCGGCAGGGCACTCTGGCGAGGCTCTTGTGCAGCCGCCATGGCGCCGTCACCGTGAGGGGAAAAGCCAGATGGCGCCGTCGCCGCCTAGGCCTAGCCCAGCAACGGCAGTCGACGATGGCAAGGGAGAGGGAGGAGGGGGAGCCTTGAGGAAGAGGAGGTGGCGGGGCGGCCGGTCGCCCGTGCTGAGGGCGGCCGGTCGCGAGAGGTTTTTTTCGTGAGGGGTTTTCTCACTCAAATACACTTGTGGAGTGGATTAACCGGAGAAGCCCATAGCAAAATACCTTAAATATAGTGTGGAAGACTTGACCAACCCGAAATCCCTAGGGGCCATGGCATGAGAGGGGCTGGCGCTTGCCAGCGATGATCTGTTGCTGCGTCATATTAGATTGGCGGCCGACTGCTTGGGGGTTGTCGGGAGCTTGAGAGAAGAAGGAATAGGACCTTATGGCCACATTGTTCGAGAGATCAAAGCGAGAGGCGCTGTGTTCCAATCCTTTGAGCTCGTCCATGAAGGAAGGAGGTCCAATATGAACGCACGTAACCTTGCAAAACACGGGTGCACGGGTGTAATACCATCATATCATGCACGATTCATGAACGTGTGGCTTGTCACATTGATATTTTGTTGGTGCCTTCCAATTCTACTCTCCCGTTTAAAATTATAAGATGTTTTAGAATTGTGAATAAAATATATCTAGATTTTTTAATAGTAGGTTTATTTTAAACTTGAGTGAACCTATACAATAAAAGAAGTCTAGATACATTTTATTCACAAAGCTAAACATTTATATTTTAAAACAAAGGGAGTAGGTAGTAGCTGCGTTTGCTTTCTAATTCTTGACTCTTGAGATTTAAGGAAAAAACAAAACATACTCTCCCGCAGGCCGTATGATACAGACGAGATGCACCCAGCACTGGATGCACGGTTCTTGCCTCGTAACTACAGTAGTACTGTACATCAAACCTGCCTCAGATTCACCAGCCTTAGTGCATTCCAATTTATATACACGTCGAATTAATTCGGGCAGTAGTACTGTAGTTAATAGATCTGCACATGGTGAGGTTGAAGTCTGCTAGTCCAAGAAGGAGTATCGTGACGGAGCCTGCGACGACGAGTGCCGCCGCCCGTCCCCACCGTTCGCCACATCTGGCCCCTGGTTCCAGTCGTACTGGACGGCGCCGTTCGGAAGCCGCCTCCCGTTGTCGTCGCCGTCGTACCCACCGTCGTTGTCTCCGTCCGCGGACTGTTCGTCGATCTTGGTCAACGCGACGACCGCGACTAATTCGTCGACGCCGACGTCGGCGTCCCTGCTATGCCGCGTGACGTCGAGGAGGTGCGCGTGGTATAGGTCGTAGAGTCGGCGGCTGAGCATGACCTCGAAGTCGAGCACGGTGAGGAGCTCCAGCTCCAGCTTGTTCATCTCCGCGTTGCTCACGCCGCCCACGCGCGCGAAGAAGGCGTTGTCGTGGTGGCTGCAACAGAGAGAGTTCAGTTACTCCAGTTTATTTCGCCACAGATCATGGAAGCTCAGGCATCCACCATCTGGCGCAGAGAGTAGACATTCTCGCCAAATAAACACGGTAAGTCTATACTAACTACTCACTCATAATGTACTACTATCCATTCCTGCGTGCATCAATAATGCCTGAGCTTCCATTGCTCTGTCTGATTAAGACTTTTTGATTTATGAACGACTACTTAGTCCGCAAATGTACGTATCGATCTGTCATGCACATAGATTTTTTTTGTTTGACGACATAAATACGGAAACGATAATGAACCACTAGCTACAGGAGTACCTACCGGTCTTTATATCAGAGTACGTGGTACGCAGTGGTGCAAGTACAACAACCAACTGAGTGATGTGACACGGATTAACTGAGAAACAAGGAAAATGGTGCGCGCCTTGCCCTTTTTCTTCACTTGAAAGTTCCATAGGCATACAAGACTGGTGTACTACTACTACTCATGTGGATTAATTGTGGTCACATTTTCTCAGAGCTAAATGTGGCCGTGGTTGTGGTCTCTCTTCTATCTTTTGGTCGTATGCCATTATCTTAGTCGTGGTTGTGCGTGACCCAGCGCGCATCATGATCGATTAATGGTGGTTATGCTTTGTTCTTGGCGTGACGTTAATCCTTGTAGTACTATGATGATCAAAATCCAGTTTCGTACATACGCACACGGTGATGGCCGGGTGCACGCAGAGGTTGTTTTTCAGTCAGTCGCCGGGCAATGAATGAATCGAGATTCGAGAGGTAGTACTTACAAGTCGTCGAGGACCTTGGAGGCGACGAGGAGGCACGCGAGGAGCAGGCGGTGCACGTTCCTGGACGCGACGGCGGCGGCGGGGCGCCGGTGCGCCGCCCTGTCCACGTACGCGTACGCCACCACGTAGCACTCGGGCTCCAGCCCCGCGTACCGGTGCACCCGCTCCAGGTACTGCGCCACGCCGATCCGCGGCGCGCCCGCGCCCTCGAACGCCGCCATCGTCCACGTCCCGGTCCCCTCGCTGCCGCCGCCGTCGTCCAGCGCGTCGTTCCGCGCCACGAGACGCTGCACGGCGCGCGCCACCATGCCCAGCTCCGGCGGCGGCGGGGACGGCGGGGAGAGCAGGCCGCCCGTCGCCACGGCGTCGCCCATGCCGGCCTGACCGTGCGCGCGTGCGCAGGCTGCTGCTGTGTTTCGTCGGCGGCGTCTACTTGCCCGCCGGATAATTAATGCGCACTCGGCCTGAGGTTTGCTTGGCGGTGGTTTAGCCGCAGGCGTGGACGACTGGGGGTGGGGCCGCGGCTGACTGGCGGAGCTTTTTCTTCACCTTGTCGGCCTCGCCAAGAGTGGATAGGGTAGGTGGGGTAGCAAATTCTCTTTCTCGTTTCGATTTCGACGGAGGAAACTTTCTTCCCGACTTTTCCTTATTAGGCATTTAAACCATATGGAGGAAAATGGAGAGCATGGACATTATACTAGTAGTAATAAAAAAATTTAAACCTTTGTTTCAGATAGAACCCAGAATTCAAACTTCACGACATTAATATGTACTAAGTCGTATTTGTGTTCACTGGTTTAGGGGTATCGTTCGCGCCACAAGCCGCTGCACGGAGCACGCCACCATGGCTCCGTTAAGTTGGCGGCAGGGAGAGCAGGTCACCTGTCTCGCCGGCCTCGCCCATGCAGGCTGGTCTGAGAACACGCCAAGGGTCTCGTGTCCCCTTTCTTCACGGGTGCCCCAAAGGCAATGTCTGTCAAATGCACCCGCAAGACCTGTGGGAAGCCGGCCCAAACTGCTGATAGTTTAGGATGCCTTTTTTATTTGACATATTCTAAATTTGGTCCCCAAATCGTTTTAGATTAAGTATTCACATAATTCAAAGTTTCTCAAATAGTTCAAAGGCACATAGACCATGCAAACTAAATTTAAACTCATGGCCACAATGGTCCAAAATTCCATAAAGTGCCGCGATCTCATATTACAAATTAAGATCTCAAATGGATGCTTCAGTCACTCCCGATGTTGGCTCCTCTATAGCCGATGCCGATGTTGGGGCTTGTGTGTCACCTATGTTGGCGCCTAGGCCGTGCAGATGGCAGTGCCGATGTCGGTGCTATCATTGCCGCCCTCTTCACGGTCACGGCGTGCGTGCGTGAGCATCCGAGTAACAAACCTTGGTGTCAGCGTTCATGCTAGACGTATCGCCGGTCAAGATCCTCAACTCCTTAACCAATTTGGCGACCGCGACTTGCGATGCCCAATTCATCTCGTGAAGCATGCCGGCCTAGGCAACGATCTTCATGACTCAGATGCTCGTTCTTGACATCACCTTGCTAGTTTAATTTGTACGAAAATTTCACAAAACACCAAAAACAAATTGTAAGAGAACATAACTCTAATTGATTTTCATAAAATCGGCAAATAAGCCTATTGGAGTGTTGCCGAGCATCATGAGCTCATCAGCAAGTTATTCGCTCGCTCTGCTTTGCTTTATTTTCCTCTCTGCGGATTTTGTATGCCACTGCTTCTCTTTCCCTTGAACCAAATACGTCACACTTTAATTGAGTGAGCTTACGATGAAACACTACATACTTTTTTGGCGAACATTGCCACTACTTTCCACGAGGAAATATACGAACATAATCATTAGAGTTGCATAGCAAATACTCCATACATTTTTTCTCCAAAAAGGGGTGCGCTCTAGCCTCTGTATCGGTGGATGCGTATATCCTTTTATTAAAGGGTTATTAATTGGATAAACCCCCAATTTCTGGGTATTTGAGATACACTACCGTAATTTTCAACTTTTGAAAAACACCATTGCAATTCTCTATACATTCCAAACATGCCATTACATTAATTTTAGCACACATACCACACTGTGTACACCTGTATTTTCGTCATACCTACGTACACGCACAGGGCCCCACAAGAATCAGCTTACCGTGTGTTTGGTTTCTGGACGATGACAAGGAGGTTAACACGTAATTAACGGGATCTCTATCATTTTCTCTTCGTGGCGGAGGCCGGAGGGCAACGGCCTCGCCTCCCTAGCACCTAGCCGGCATATTCGGCTCAGCCTTTCCCGTCCACTCCTCGCGTCGGTGTCTCGCAGTTCAACGCAGCCAGTTGCCACCGGAGGCGCCCTGTAGTGGGGGCGTCTCGAGGATCTCCACCTGAATCCGCCGTCCGTGGAGTACCCGCCGCCGGCGTCATTGAGTACCTGCTGCCAGCGCCAGCGGGGTTCACTGCCCCCAGCGTCGGCGGTGGACTCATTCCCCTCTGTCGTCGGCACAATGGCCTTGTGGCCTCGATCACTTTTAGGCCCAAGCACCCGCCCTTCCTCAGCCGCTTCCCAGCAGCGAGCGGTCCTGCATCCTTTCTTCCCGTAAGTACAACGTAATCCTCAATTCTTGGTTCTTCCGTGTCGATTTTGTTTCTCTTCTCTATAGATTCGGAATAAAACTACACCAACCAAGATTGTTTGTTTTCTGCATGAACATGGAGCTAATCATGACCCTATCATGAGTTTTGAACCCGGTGCTATATAATAATTATGTCAATTTTATCCGGATGTTGTCATAAATTCCTTCTTTTGGACCATGTCTAAACTGACTCGGGTGGGGCCCTCCATGTATACGTACAACGATAAAAATACGAGTATATATTGTATGGTATGTGTTAAAGTGAGTATAATGACATCTATGAAATATATAGAGAATTGCAGTGGCGTTTTTTAAAAGTTAAAAATTATAGTGACGTTTCTCAAATAGTCAGAAATTGCAGTGGACGTTTATTCAATTAACCCTTTACTAAAAAGTATCATTTGAAATTTACACTACTAGAGAAAGGCTATAGGAGACATGCTTATAGGAGGCACATTTAGACCATATGCGCCTTTTATAAAATAGGCAGACACACTTCCTTGCTATACGCCTCTAGTATAAAAATAGGCGAGGCGCATATAAATAGAATGAGTCTCCTATAATCTCTGTACGGACAAAATTTGGCAGCCCCAGATTATGCGAGACACTTTCTAATAATATGCGCCTCCTATATATAAGATAGGCGAGGCGCATATGTGAAGAATACGCCTCGCATAAGAGTTCGGTGGTCCACATATAGCATATGCGCCTTCTAATATGAGAGGCGCATATAGCACGATGCGCCTCGAGTAACTCCTGCGGGGCCAGGTGGAGGTAGGTGACCGTATAGGCGAGACACATATGGTAATATGGGTCTCCTATAGTTTCAAGTATAGAAGGCGCATATGGGAAGAATACGCCTCGTATAATCTCTGTGGGCCCAGGTGGAGGTCGATGGTCAAATATACGAGACACATATGCTCATATGCGCCTCCTATACTTGATAATATGCGAGGCCCATGTAGCAGAGTGCGCCTCAAATAACTCCTGCGGGCTTGGGTGGAGGTAGATGGCCGTATAGGCAAGGCGCATATGCACATATGGCATATGCGCCTCCTATAGTTTGAAGTATAGGAGGCGCACATGGAGCAATATGCGCCTCCTATAACCTGGCCGGATTCAAATTCAAAACAACCACCTACCACACCTATATAACACCTACCACCTCTCCTCCCTCTCCTTCTCGTTCTCCTTCTCCTCCACCTCTCCTTCTTATCCCCTTCTCCTCCTCTTTCTCCACTCTCCTCCTCCTCCACTCTCCTCCTACTCCTCTTCCTCCGGCGACCTCCTCCTCCTCCGGTGACCACTCCGGCCATGGCCTCCACAACCACACCGACCATCTCCTCCTCCTCCACCTCCCACGACCACCTTCGGCGATGACCTCCGGCGACCTCATCCTCCTCCACCATCTCCGGCGACCACCATAGCCATGGCCTCCCGCACATGCCTGCGGTAGTAGGCTGTGGCCATGGGCACGGCCTCCGACGAGCTTCGATGAAATTCTGGCCAGATCCAGATCTAGATCTAGATCTGTCCGCCTTTTTTTAAAATTCAAAAAAAATATACGAGACACATTCGAATGAATATGCGCTCGTATATGCATAATATAGGAGGCACATATGCAGAGTATAGGGGACGCCATATCAATATGCGTCTCGCATATGCAGAATATAGGAGACGCATATCGATATGTACGTCGCATATGTGAAGTATAGGAGGCATATATCATATGCGCCTCGCATAAAAAATAGACGAGACACGACGATAAAGGCACATAAGATATGCGTCTCGCATAACCTTTTAGGTGTGACTCGCATAACCTTTTCTCTAGTAGTGTTATTACAATCTTAAGGATCGCTTAAAGTTGATACATGAATCAACTAGCGAAAAAATAAAAAATATACCAACTAAACATCATGAAGTCGATCAGTATGTTGCCAGCCAGCCCGACCAAAGCTATCATGTGTGACCATAAGCACACGATTGCATCCAATATCCATAATAATCCGCTGCTTTTGCGGTAGTAGGAACGTCCATGGCCACACCTAATGTGTCACCATCCATGTTCATCATATTTAAATAGTAAATAGTACAGTTATAATTCAAGGCTAGCAACTGCGATGTAAAGTCCGCCAGTTAAATAGAACTCAGTCACGCATGTATTTGAGTACACCGGGGACGTGAACAGTGTAGAAATAGTTGTCCCAGTCGATGGACCTGGGGTCAAAGTCAAAGTAGTAGGCTTCATTATTATTTTGGTCCTTGTTCATCGCCATCCTCAGCCTCTCCAAGTTCATGTCATCAAAGCTGCAAGATTGATAAAATCAAGTCAAAGAACTGTTATTTTTAAGGGTAAACTAAGTTCATTTTGATATGCTAAGAGAACGCATTGGTAATACCATTCAAACGCAAAAGGAAAAAAGAACATCTTGTTAAACTTTTAAGTTGCTTACCACCCTTTAAACAACGAGAATGGCGCGTAGAGCTCGATTAGCTGCATGACAAATCTATAGTTCTTGCTGAGCTTGTTGAAGCGCCGTGACAGTGCACCACAGAGTGCTATGTTCACTAGACGAAGCATCTGCCCAATTGTAGGGGAAGCACATTATTATCTAATTTATTTCCATTTTCATCTGCGAAATCAGTGCTCCCGTGTTGATATGACAGTTTACCTTGAGGGGAAGCTTGTACTTAATGGCCATGTACAATCTAATTCCCGTGACTGTGCTGAAGAATCGCATCTTCTTCAACCGCACACGCCGGCCATTCCTGCCTATACATGGCGGGTTGTCAAAGAAGTACCGGTGGACTGACTTTGAGAGGACGGCATAAGTCGCTGGGTTGCGCGTCGATGACGTCACGTGATAGATGGACTGTCCTTGCTCCTCCGAGTGCGCTACCATGGAAACCATCATAGCGTTCACCACCATGTCCACGGGAATCTGACGGAACCACACCATTGTTCCCTCCGATCCAAATTAATTGACTTAGATTCGTTAAAGAAATAATTTTGGTTGCCAAGTTGTAAACAAACTCACCACATCCATTATTGAATCAAGGTCGGCTAGGAAGAATGAGAAGGTTTGCTTCGCGTAACCGATGATCACTGAGTCGATTGTCCTGTGGAAGATGAAAAAACAGTACTGATCATTTACAAGGTTATTGTAGCATTGGTATTGTACACTGTTGCGAAGAATCAAGAGCTTGATTTTTGAGCTTCAGTCACCTGATTCCTTCTATCCATCCAGGCAATGGCTCTTTAAGGATACTGGTTATCATGCTGGGACGGAGGATGACCACCGGAAAGTCCCCGCGCAGTTGCCCCAGTAGCATCTCCCCCATTGCCTTGGTGAAAACATAGGTGTTTGGCCACCCAAACTGCCGTGCCCTTCATTAATTTGTGCAAATGTATCAGGTTTACAGTCCTACCAGTGGAAGAAAAGAGTATGTTTTTTCTTCTTCTTTTATGACCAGTTTTTTTGTGTCTAACCTCTTGAGGCCAAGCTCCTTCATGGTTTTCCTCTCGTCCTTCTCTGTGGAACAGTTAGCCTTCAGTTCTATCCTAGTATCCTTTATCAGATTTATCTCGGATTCGATGTCCAAATGTGTGCCCACCCTTAGTGTTTCGCCCATCAAGAATGGTTTCTCTTGTATTATCCCCATTTGTTCACCAGCTACATAGGCTGTTCAAGTCATATAATCACTTTACGAGTAAGAATTCAGAATGGAGGGGATCAATCACAATTCATTGATCATAGTCCTATTACTTCTCACCAGTTGAAACATGAAGCAACATCTTGAGTCTAGTACACTTCTTTGCAAATGCACAGACATGCTTCGTTCCCAAAACATTCGTGTCGAAAGCCACGTCATACCTGAAAAGGAAACATTTTCACCAATTATTTCAACAGCATGTATGTTGTTATAATGTTATGTCTGTAACCTGTGACCAAGAAACACCTCAAACCTTTCAGAGAAATTCGTGGTCGCAGCTCCATTGACAATGATATCAACGTTGTTGGACAACTCTCTCAGCTTGGCTGTGTCTAGTCCAAAGTTCTCATACATGATGTCTCCTAGCAAAGGACATATCTTTTCTTCGATAAAATTGTGGAACCCCAAACCATATTTTTCTTTCAGCACTTGAAAGATTGCCGTCCCTGTAACCTGAAAATACCAAAAGAGCATTTGCGTGCACCTCAGCTATTATTTGCAATAGTGCTACGTGTACATCTATCTCACATCCTTCTCTCTTATCTCACATCCCCATAAATACTTTGAGTAATTTGCCTTTGCATGCTACTCATTAGTAGTCACTATGTCTATTCCGTTGACAAGATTTCTGCAGTTTGTCTATTCCGTTGACAAGATTTCTGCAGTTTGTCTATTCCGTTGACAAGATTTCTGCAGTTTGTACTACAGATTTGCTCAACAAGAAACATCTGGTGAATTGGTCGGTAAATTTATCGCCATCATGTGATTCATGACCCCTACTCTGTATATACAATGACATGGTCACTTCCCCAGCTTCTCCGCTGCTGTGGTCGGAGGTGGAAGAATGGAGGAGACGAACCAGATTTTGTTTCAGATTTGTTATAAGCCGAGGCCGGCAGTACCATCTTCTGTAAGGTAAAAAAAATGAAGTAGACACTACTACTACATAGTAGAAGGTGAGGCTCGAAGTTGGGCTGTTTAGCACACTTCCTGATGCACTAACCAGTAAGACCCCAAGTCTTTCTCCATCTTCTGTAAGGTGATGCGACGCATTTATATATATTGAATTTTTTTTTGACGATGCCTAATATTAGGGACGCAGAGGTGGGATAACTGGGACAAGTTGTGACATAGATGAAAAATGCAAAACTCTTTTGGTCTTATACTTTGCACCGTCTCTTTTCAAGTTGACCACGAAATTCTGATTCCTAAGTCGATCATTCTAAACGCTGATCTAGTGAAAATTTGCTAGTTGTCCATTTCATAAATTTTCAATAAGTTAATAAAGCCCCTATGCATCTGTCAACACAGAGGCCGTGTGCCATCCCCTTTTGGAAAAAAAGGAAAAAATGTGCAGGGGTGTCACATGGCGGGTTCCGTCCTGTGTGTCAGAGCACATGTCGTTAACTATTGTATGGATTTTTTAGTTTTCAATATAGTGAAGTGGCTCTTAAACACACATATTCAACAATTTGGAAAATTTCATCATATATGTTCTGTATTCCATTTATATGCTCAAGTATCTACTTTCTGGGGCACCACCCAGTAGGTTCCTGCAGTTTTTTTTGTGTGTGTACAGCGTGCAAGACGCTGTGTGAGCACACACAGCTTGATTAATAGACTGCAATATGTCTTTATTGTGGAATGCATTTACACTTTGTTCCATCAATTTTATTGCTGTGAGAAGGTCACGAAACAAGTGAGGAAGGATTGACAAAAACACAATGGTATCAGGCAGGAAAGTACAGACTTGACAGGCGATGACTTTTTTTTAAGTAGACAGGCGATGACTCAGTTTAGTTCGGTTTGGTCGGAAAAAATGATTTGGCTTGGTTACGTATACATCAAGTGATTTGGTTTTACTCGTGCAGGTTTGGCTTAGGTATGGTCAAGTTTTTAAACCATTCTCAGGTTTAGCGATGAGAAGGACACTGTTAGGAAAAGAGCTAGAAGCAAATATTCACCTCATTTTGAATCCGAAGCTTCGCGGATTCAGCGTTGGAGGCTCGAATCAAGAGGAAAAGCTTCTTGACATCAGGCTGAACCCTCAGTATCTTCTCCACAAGCACTAGCCACAAATCAAACACCAAGATGCATATAACCCTTTCAGATGATCAGTAGACAAGGCAGGTGTTATCCTCAAAGGTAGTGATCATGAACAACATACCTTTTCCTAGGAACCCAGTGGAACCGGTGATGAGGATGGTCTTGCCCCTGAAGTACCCTACAACTCTATCTGCATCCATTTTTAGCGACCAATGGCTTTTGTGACTTGAAAGGACGTAATAAGTGAGATTTATGTTTCCTGGGAAAAGACTGCTTGTTGGGTGTTAGGTACTTAACTGGAAGAACCACCGTGATTTTCAAGAGGAAATGGCCATGTATTTATAGGGCAGGAAGGAGGATGGGTTTCAGAGGACAAATGGAACTGACGGGGTCATCTCCTGAAGGGCAAACCAGTTACTGTACTTAACTGAACTGCAATTTTCTTCTGAAGTTAATGTTTGGTTCGTCAGCAATACTGGTGACAAATTCGATCGTAAACTGTCTAGGATGGATGAGATAACTGGCTAGACTGCTGCGTCTCCTGTCTGGCTAAACTCTTGCCAGCTCAAGCACAAAGTTTTATTTTGGATAGTCCCCATGATACATAGTCTAGGAAGAAAGGGCACGATTCTTCCAAGCAGACATGTGCCCTCTGTCAGGAAGATACCGAGGAAGCTCTCCTTCAGAGTGCGGCGTTTCAGAGTGCGGGCCACGTGTAGCTTCTTTTCTTAAAATTTTGAAATCCTTGGTTTTGAACTTTCAAAAATTTCCGAAAATAGAGTCAACTATGTATTTTACCAGTGTGCACGTTTTCATTCAAAATACCTTGTATTCTAGTCTAAGAAAAAAATGACAAAAGTGTAATTCTGGGTGCAAGATTTCGAAACTTTTAGAAATTGTCAGATTTGTCATTTTCGCTGAGCCTAGAATAGAAAGTATTTTGTACTCCCTCTGCCTTAAAAAAGATATCTTAGCTTTATTAAAATTTAGATATATCCACACACCAAAACGTGTCTAGATTCATTCAAATATAAGAGATCCTTTTTTAGGGCAGAGTGAGTATTAAAAATTTGCATGTTTGTAGTATTGCTTTCTACATTTTGGATTTTGTTCTTTTTAAGCTCAAACCAATTTTTCGATTTTTCAAAATTCCGGGGAACTTGTAGCTTTATATTTAAAGTGATTTTTTTTATCTCCCCTTCGTCTCTCGCTCGTCTGGGACTGGGACTGCGCATTTGTTCAGCACTGTTGGGAGCTTGGGCAGGTGTATAAACGGTGGAGGCTGTTGTAGGACCGGTAGAGACTGTTCGGTTTTATCTCACCTTGTCTACGAGATGAGACTCCAACCCTCATAAATGTTTGAATATAGACTGAGTATTGGGTTAGATTTGAGTGTACGCTAACCTCTGATATCAGATTCAAAATGCGAATAAACATCAAACGTAGGCCGAGAAAACTGAAGGGACGCTGACACCTTGTACAATGGAGATTGTTAGAGTATTATATGTATACGGTTGTTATGGTAGTTTAGAATAGTTAGGACTCTAGCCTAACTTGACTTGTACTTTAAGATGATTCCTGTACGTCTATATATACTCGCCCATGAGGCTCAATAATACATCTAACATATTCCGCCAAATCTCATACTCTTATATGGTATCAGCCTAAACCGATCCAAAACCCTAGCCGCCCCGACACGCTTCCACCGTGCCGCCCCCGGGGAGGTCGATCTCCATGATCTCCGCCGGGGGCCGCGCAACCCGTACGCAGGGTTCGTCCGTCGATCCGTGATCGGCTGCCCTGCAAGTCTTTTTCTCCGATCTCTTGATCGGTTTTCTTTTTTGGTTTATCGATCTTAGATCGGATTGCGTCGCCCTCCACCACCGTCGTCATCGCCGCGCCTCTACTCCGACCATCGGCACCGACGATCTACACCACGCTTGTGCGCCTGCCCTCTCCGCTGCCGCGCCTGCCTCGACAGGCTGTTGCAGCCTCACGACAGGCTGCCGCGCACCGTGGACGGCTGCTACGCCTTCCTTGGAAGGCTGTCGTGGCTGCCCCCCCTTGGATCGTCTTCGTCATCATCGTCTAGGACTTCACCGACAACGCCACCATCGACTCTGATCTACGCGTCGTCCACGCCATGGCGCATACGGTGCACCATCGGTCTGATCAACCCGCGTCTGTCTACGTCAAGCACGTCCCCGAGCACGCGCCTACCACCGATCGAGCTACGGGCTGCCGCTGCGCCGCCCGAGGTTTGGTCCATGCTACCGGCTTCCAACGCGCTTTTCTTGGCGTGTACGTCACTGGTGGTCTCCCAGCCGCTGCACCGACTTGCGCCCTGCAGCTATGCCGCCCCCTCGGGTCATAGCATCGTTGCACACAGTCTACTTCGCCGTCCCAGTGCATCGACGTCCTCGGCTTTTACCGCGCCTACTCCTACAGGCGTGGATCGCTGCCGTCTGCACGTGGTCTTCGTCACGTCGCCGGGTTCTTCTTCGCCTACTTCGAGTACCGCCGCCGCGCCTCTCTAGGCGTCCAACATGACCACTTCAGGTCGTCGGTAGTTTCGCCGCCTTCTATGTCTTCTCCACATCGAACTCGTCAGCATTGTCATACGATACTGGCGCACAGGTTCATGATGGCAACTACCCCTGCACGCCTGGACCGGCAACACCGGTGCGTGCCTTCGTCCCCGACGCGTTCCCGTGTCTGGCAAACTCGCGTCGGATGCCTCGTCTTCGTCGACATGATAACGTCTTCTTCGACATCGAGACCTTCCTCTTCGACTGCCTCGACCGCATCAGCGACACATTCTTCTTGGCATACTAGGTTCTGGCAGAACCAAAGATGTGCCTTCGTCCCCGACTTGCGCCTAGTTCTGGCAAAACTTTGGTGCCGATCGTACCTGACGGCTTGGTCTGCATTGACTCCGGCATTGATCGACACATTCGACTTGCCTCGACGCGTCTCTGTCATCCTCTTCGCGCACTATGCGCTTGCGGCTTCATGTGCGGCTACATCGACACTGGCAACCCCGACCACGACATCGACCACGATGACCCTTCGCACGTCTACATCGACCTCGGCACCGCTCCACGCTCTCCGCTCTCCGCTCCCTCGACATCGGCACAAGGGCTTCCACCTCGCTTGAGCATCATCAGCCTCTTCTATAGTCCAAGCATCCGCGCCGCGACATCGTCTATGACACTCCCGCTGCGACTACGGGGCATGTCAGGCTACTGGTCTACTTTGACACTCCAGTCTGACCGTTTGCGACGTTTCTGTTGTTCACGACGCTACCACTATGACTGCGGGGGAGTGTTAGAATATTATACGTATACGGTTGTTATGGCAGTTTAGGATAGTTAGGACTCTAGCCTAACTTGACTTGTACTTCAAAATGATCCATGTACGTCTATATGTACTCGTCCATGAGACTCAATAATACATCCAACATATTCCGCCAAATCTCATACTCTTACAGAGATTATCCTTCTAGCCACCTAGAAACACAGTCTTCGGTACCCTAAGCAAAGACTTGAATCTGATATTTCAATGGTTATCCACAGAGCAAAGTCATGTGCGAAATCAATCTTGTCCGAGTGGTTACAACAGATTTTGTACTTCACTCCGTCTAGAAATAAGTGACTTTAATTTATCTAGATTTATATATATCTAGATATGTTTTAATATATAAATACATATTTAAACAAAGCTAAATCATTTATTTATGGAGGAGAGAATATTTGTTTTAGACTTTGCTTTCTAGGCCGGTATGTCCATGTTTGTTTTAATAAAACTGAGGTACGGAAACTCGCCCACTGTCCAGGGTAAACGGAGAAAAATGGGGATGATGTGCCACATCGACATCAGATACCCCCACAGAATTCTGGAAATGCATCTACAAAAACGTCACGTCAAATAGTTCGATGCAGCTTTTGTTATGGTAGGATTGAGTTTCCACATGTTAGATCACGTGGAAAACAGGAATAAGAGTTCCAGATTGTCATCATTTTTAGAGACGAGACAAAAGATAATAAAGGACGTAACATGATGATTGATAATCTTAAAGAGCATTACTATGGTCCATCAAAGACAGAGCGCATTCCCACCGGACCGATTCATCCTGTCAATCCAAACGGTACTTTTTGTCTGTTTAGGTTTGTCCCTGTTTGTTTTTTGGTCGTGATCCAGCCTTGTCCGGCCTCCCGCATCTAGCGGGGCGACCCATTTGTTTGGCTTAGGCGAGTTTTTTTTTTCAGATTCAAACTTAAACCGTTTGCGTTAAAAACTGACAAAGTTCATACATTTTAAACTTAATTTACATTCAAGTTATAAAAAACAAAATTTAAACTACTCCTAACCCTAGCTACCGATCTTCGCGCGCCGGCGCCACCTCGTCCATCTACGGGTCAAGCTCGATGTACTTCGGCGGCGTCCAGAGGTTGGGCAGTGGCAGGGCCGGAGCGGGCGCACGACACCCAACCGTGCTGGAGGTGTGTCAGCTCCATCCCCACTTCCGGAGCGATCGCTGGCGCCCATCTCGGCAACGGAGGAGGTGGAGGCAGCTGGGCGTTCGTCTACGCCACCAGGCCAGTGAGCTGGACGGCCTCCTTGTAGCCGGCCCACTAGGCGTCCTTGTCCCGCGCGCTGGCCGCAATGGTCTGCTCGATGAAGGCATCCTCGTCGTAGCCTCGCGCTAGCACCTCGCGGTACTCCGGGGGCAGGTTCGCGACGACTTCGTATATCGCCTCTTGCTTGACGACGATGTCGCCGTTTGTAGCATCTTATTTGTCTAACAACTGTAATGCTACTTGGTCTAGTAATATAATGGCTGCTTCCTATATACAATTGCTGCATCATCATTATATCATGCTCATGTCATCATGCCACTTGCATTTGAGCATCAGATAAAACCCTTTTGATTTGGTTCTTCTCTCATATGCATTGTAAATCGTATTTGCCTCTTGATATTGTATTTGGTTCTTGATATATTGTTTAAATGCCCAAGTTGAGTTGGGGGCATATCTTTTATTGACTCCACCACCCTTTCTTTCACCACCTTATAATTCCACCATCCCTTTATCCATGAGCTATTATTATATTTTCTTTTGGGTATTTGATCTAGCTCATGGGAGATAGGATGGATCTACTTCCACAAATTCTTTTGCTTGGCTTTAATCTATTTTGGGAAATGCATAGGAATAATGCCATGCTTATTATTTTGTTTTCACAAGATTAAGACATGGCATTTAATACCCTTGCATGGGCCATGCAACCATCTCCATCTTTTGACCTCCTTTGTTTTTATTTGATCTTTTGAGTGAATCTCCCATCTATCTCTCTACCTCATTTCATGCTTGATCTTGCTGGGATCATGTCAAAACCCTACACCCATCCCCATCCATGCAAGCCATGTGTGAGCATTTTCCCCTTTATCTCTAAAAACCCTAATCCCTCTCCCTACCCCTCTCTCCTCTCTTTTGACACCTCTTGTTTTGGTCATGTCTCAAACCATAGCTACCACCACACCTCTCTCTCTAATCCCCCTCCTTTCTATAACCTAGTTAACACTAAACCTAGTTTTCCTCTAACCTAACCCTAGTTACACCATCTCCCCATCTCACCTCACCTCTCCTCTCACCAACCCGAGCTACCCTACCCCATCCCTAGCAAAACCCTAACCGAGCCTCCCCTCTCTCTCTCCCTCTCTTCTCTCCCTGCCATGAGGGCCCCCTAGCCCGAGCCTCTCCTCCAACCCTAGCTCACCCGAGCCTACCTCCCCTCTTTCCTTCTCTCTGCCAGCAGCCCCACCCGAGCCAGTTCCCTCCTCCACCTGCCCTGCCGTCCCCACCTGGCAGCCCCCATCACCACCTCGCCCTGCCCCTGCTGAAAGAACATTTCTTAATCCCTAGTGTTTTGTGTGTTAGATAACAATACCAAGGATCATTTAATGTGTGTTGAAGTGTTGCAGCTCAGAAATCTACCTTTGGGGGCGGATAATCCGGCCCCACCAGGGGCGGATAATCCGCCCCTCCCTCTGCCCAAGCCTGCGCAAGCCCTAGAAGGGGGGCGGAACATTGGCCGGACTTTCCGGCCAGGCCGGATAATCCGCCCCCCAGGGGGGCGGATAATCCACCCCTCCTGCTCTTCGCCAAGGCGCAAGCCCCAGAGAGGGGGCGGAGTTTTGGCCGGACTTTCCGGCTACGCCGGATAATCCGCCCCAGGAGGGGGCCGGATAATCCGCCCCCCAAGTTTTTCTCCAAGCTTCACCAAGGCGCAAGCCCCAGAGAGGGGGGCGGAGTTTCCCCCGGAGAGTCCGCCCTTGGGGCGGAATTTTCCTAGGGGGCGGATAATCCGCCCCAAGTGGGGGGCGGATAATCCGCCCCCAAAATTGAGCAACGGCCAGATCTGGGGAGGGGGTATTTAAGCCAGCCTTCCCCCTCCTGCCAGAACTCTTGATTCATCTCGAAAAAGAACAGATCAGATCTCAAAAGTTCATACAAGAGTGCTCCACCTAGATCCATCCAAAGGCCCCATCCCTTTGGGAATCGAAGGAGGAGAACTCGACCTTCATCATCAGCAATCAAGCGCTTCATCTCCTCTCCATTCATTTGGAGAACCTCCGATCTAGTATTTCTTGCAAAGATCTAGATCCTCATTTTTGTTTATATTGATAAACCTTGTTTTTGTGGCAGCTTGTTGTCATCCCGGGAGCCCCCAATTCGGTTGTGGGTGTGTGCCCCGATAGTATTGTAAAAGGCACCGGTTCCCGCCTCGAAGGGATCCAATAGTGGAGAAGGTGGATCAGGCCTCTCGTGGCGAGATCCATCGGAGAATAGGGTGAGGCCTATTGTGGCGTGGTGGTCTTAGAACCGCCCACCCCTCCAACGCAGACGTACTTCCCCTAACAAGGAAGGAACTGCGGTAAAACAAATCCCTGTGTCTCCGCGTGCTCCACTACGGTTTCCTCGCTCCTCTTTTACGTGCTTAGTAGTTAGGGTTTCGTATAGGGAAATTCTCGTAGTTGCATATCTAGAGAATTTACCTTGTGTCAAGCCTAAAATTGAAAAAGTATATTAAAATTGGTTAGCACCTATTCACCCCCCCCTCTAGGTGCCCATACGATCCATTTCAATTGGTATCAGAGCCTCGGCTCTTATTTCGGGCTTAACAGCCTAAGAGAAGTATGGGTTCCAAGGGAGATGGGAGTGATGCTCCGGAGGTAGTCACCATGAACGATCTCAAGACGTTGGAAACAACCTTGGTGAGTTCTATGGAGGCTAAGATGGAAGAGATGCGTCAATTGATAATGCGTCTCTCCACATCCGCAGCATCACCTCCATCTAACTCTGAGGATACCACTCCGCAATCCAAGGAAACGGGTAAAACTGTTTCCAAAGAGAACGAAGTGGTAGGTGATGATACAAGTAAGAGCTCCTCCTCGAAAAAGGATAGCGGTAAGGATGGATACAATGAGGTTTCTCATGTGTATTCCCCTGATCCGCCTATTCCTCACCCTCATATACATAATAGGGGTGATCCACCCAAATTGTCAGCTTCTACTTTCTCTCAATGGCAATTTTTGATGAAATCTCATGTGTGCAGTTCCTCCATAGAGTTGTGGAAGATCATCGAAAATGGTCTTCACGTTGGAAATCCTAACAATCTCACAAGGAGAGAAGTGGTCGATAGCCAACTCAATGCTACGGCCCTCCACATGATACAGCTTGGTGTGGGAGATAAAGACATGCCACACATTCAGCATCTTAGCACAGCTAAAGAAGCGTGGGATGCTCTCACCGAGCTCTTCATCGGAAATGAAAGTATGAGAAGGAATAGATATGATGCCTTGAGCAATGAAGCTGAAGGATTTTATATGCTGGATGGAGAAGACCACGAGGACATGTATAGGAGGCTAAAGGCAATAGCTACTACCTTCAGAAACCACGGCGCGGCTTATGTTGATGATGCTTGGATCAAGCGCAAGTATGTCAGTGCTCTTATGCCATTTGAGCCCACAGATTTGAAAAGTCTCCAAGGTAGGCATAATTATCACCTCATGTCATCCAACGAGGTAATGCAAGAAATGGCCGCATTCAAAGTGGCTGCCAAGAACGCCGAAGATGCTCGTGCTCGAGCTATGGGGATGCAAAAGGGGGTAAACATGGCTTTGAAGACTAGTGTGGTTGATCATGATGAATATGCGGTAGAAGGCCTGGACTGTCCCGAAGATATAAAAAGGATTCACGGACAATACTTGGCTCTTTATGCAAGAAACTTTTGGAAAGATCCAGCCAAGGCTAAAGCTGAACTAGATCGCAAAAGTGGAGCCTATGGAAGAAAAGAAAATTGTCCCAAGCTGAGAACTTGCTTTAATTGTGGTGACCGGTTGCACTTCGTAGCTGAGTGTCCATATCAAAGTAGAGAGGATAATGGAGGAAGACTCATTTTCAAGGACAAATCAAAAGCTCCACGTAAGAAACAGTTTGTAAAGAAAAATGCTCCTTTCAAGAAGCAACCAAAGATTGTTCTAGTAGCTCAAGAAGAATATTCATCGGGGAGTGAAGATGAGGACGAGGACGATAGCTCTCAAGAGGTGGCTGCTATATCCACCACATCTACATCAACATCACTCTTCGACTCTCCAAACGAAAACATCATCAACAAGAATCCTACTTGTCTCATGGCAAGAAGCTCCGAGGGCTATGCTTCCGGTGGGTCGAAATGGGTGCTGGATAGTGGCTGCACTAGTCATATGACCGGAAGCAAGGAGATCATCACGGAGATGCGTCCAAATCTTGATAATATCACAGTCTCCTATGGTGATAAGTCTAAATCTCAGGTATTGGGTCTTGGCAAGGTTGTGGTTGCCCACGATATCTCTCTCGTGGACGTCATGCTTGTTGAGACCCTTGGCTATAATCTTCTTTCTGTTCGTGCCCTTGGCAAGATGGGTTTTGCTGTTTTTATCGATGATGATTTGGTGGTACTCTTATGGAGCAAGTCTCTAAAGGTCGCTTTCGTTGGATACGTCGAAAATGACCTGTATGTGGTGGACTTCTCGGGGAAAACCACTTCGGGTCCGATGTGTCTATTCGGAAAGGCCGACGTGGGCTGGCTATGGCATCGCCGTTTAGCCCATGTCAACATGAGAACTTTGCAAAGTCTCCAAAAAGGGTGGCCACATTCTTG
This sequence comes from Avena atlantica, assembly GCA_910589765.1. Classification (NCBI taxonomy): domain Eukaryota; kingdom Viridiplantae; phylum Streptophyta; class Magnoliopsida; order Poales; family Poaceae; genus Avena; species Avena atlantica. Next base: position 461,858,409 of record OU342734.1, on the reverse strand, counting down.
GACTAAAAGACAATGTCTCTTTTGCCAAAGATCGTGTTTGCAGGGCCTGTGTTGAAGGAAAAATGCATGATTCTCCCCACAAGAGGAAGACTATTGTGTCATCGAAGAGGATCTTGGAATTACTCCATGTGGATTTATTTGGACCTCCTTCTCATGCAAGTCTTGGTGGGAAGAAATATTGCTTGGTCATCGTCGATGATTACTCAAGATATACATGGGTATATTTCTTCAAGATGAAAAGTGAGACTCAACAAACTGTCATCGACTTTGCCAATGAAGTTCAACGACAACACAATGTTCCCATATTGGCAATTAGAAGTGACAATGGCACAGAATTCAAGAACTACACTTTAAACGAGTTTCTTAGCGAAGAGGGGATTAGACACCAATATTCCGCTGCGTACACCCCTCAACAAAATGGTGTAGCCGAGAGGAAGAACCGGACTTTGATGGATATGGCAAGATCTATGCTAGCTGAATTTAAGTCTCCTTATAACTTTTGGGCTGAAGCCATATCCACTGCTTGTCACTCATCAAACCGGCTTTACCTTCGGAAGATCTTGGACAAGACCCCATATGAAATACTTACCGGCAACAAACCCAACATCTCATACTTCAGGGTATTCGGGTGTAAGTGTTTCTTTCTTATTAAAGGTGTCTGTTTGTCAAAATTTGAATCCAAGGCTTTAGAGGGTATATTTGTTGGTTACGGTGCCGAATCCCACACTTATAGAGTCTACAACAAGCTCACTGGGATTGTTGTAGAATCTTGTAGTGTGGAGTTCGATGAAAATAACGGCTCCTTTGTAGGGCAAGTTGATGTTTGTGATGCAGATGTTGAAATACCCCAAGATGCCATAAGAAGAATGGGCGTGGGATTTTTCCGCCCCATTGAGGAACCCCTTGTGGCGGATCGGGAAGGACAATGCTCCACTCAAGTGGAGCCCTCATCTTCACAAAATCAACAAGCTCCTACTGTTGGAGAAAACTCAGCACCAACACCGCAACCTGCTGAAGATCACCAGTCTCCTGGACAAGATGGTAGTCCTAGGCCGGATTATCCGCCCCCTCCAAGGGGCGGACAATCCGCCCCTGGCACCCCAACTTGTTCCAGAGGATCCAAAGGAGAAGTCAACAACTCTGAAGCTCCCAGGCCGGATTCTCCGGCCCCAAAGGGCGGATTATCCGGCCCTGGGTCTCCAAATCCAGTCAGGCTCTCTCAGGAAGATGGTTCTGGTTCTTCACCGCCCAGGCCGGATAGTCCGGCCCCTCCAAGGGGCGGATTATCCGGGCCTGAAGAAAATATTCAGCACCAATCGTCTGACAGTACCAGTGACCAAGATCAAGGTCAAGGCAGTAATCAAGACAAAGATACAACCATTGAATCCACTCCTTCAAGAAACAATAAGGATATTGAGGCTCGTCGCAAGGCTCGTGCTGATCGCAACCTTGAACTAAGAGGTCACACCCTTGACAAGGTCGTTGGTGATCTACGACGAAGGGTATCCACTCGAAGAGAGCTTGCTAGCTTCTGTGATCATCAAGCTCACATTTCCATGGTTGAACCAAAGAAGGTTTTTGATGCTCTTGAAGACCCCGATTGGGTTGTTGCAATGCATGAAGAATTAAACAACTTCGAACGCAACAAAGTGTGGAAGCTCGTAGAAAAGCCAAAGGATTGCCGCAATGTTATCGGCACCAAGTGGATCTTCAAGAACAAACAGGATGAAAATGGCATTGTTGTGAGGAATAAAGCACGACTCGTGGCTCAAGGATTCTCTCAAGTAGAAGGAATTGATTTTGGCGAGACATATGCTCCAGTGGCTCGCCTTGAGTCCATCTGTATCCTTCTTGCATATGCAGCTCATCATAATTTTAAGTTACAACAAATGGATGTTAAGAGCGCTTTCCTTAATGGTCCTCTACATGAGTTAGTATACGTCAAGCAGCCCCCGGGGTTTGAGGACCCCAAATTTCCGAACCATGTCTACAAACTCGATAAGGCGCTCTATGGCCTTAAACAAGCCCCACGTGCGTGGTATGAGCACCTTAAAGAGCTTTTGATAGACCGTGGATTCGAAGTTGGGCAAATCGATCCCACTCTTTTTACTAAGAAGGTCAATGGGGAGCTTTTTGTATGCTAACTCTATGTAGATGACATTATTTTTGGCTCTACTAACCAAGCTTTTAACGATGAATTTTCAAAGCTTATGACTGACAGGTTTGAGATGTCCATGATGGGTGAGCTCAGGTTCTTTCTTGGCTTTGAAATCAAACAACTTAGAGAGGGAACCTTTATTAATCAAGCTAAATACATCCAAGACATGCTCAAAAGGTTCAAGATGACGGATCTCAATGGCGTTGCTACCCCAATGCAAACAAAGTGTCATCTTGAGCTCGATCCCAAGGGTAAAGATGTGGATCAAAAGGTATACCGATCCATGATCGGCTCTCTCCTTTACCTCTGCGCATCTAGGCCCGATATCGTGTTAAGTGTAGGAGTGTGTGCAAGGTACCAAGCCGCTCCTAAAGACAGCCACTTAGTGGCGGTCAAGCGAATCTTCCGATATTTGGTTCATTCCCCAAATTTTGGGTTATGGTATCCCAAGGGTTCAAGTTTCTCTCTATGTGGTTACACCGATTCAGATTGGGCTGGTGACAAAGATGATAGGAAATCAACCTCTGGTGCATGCCAATTCTTGGGCAGGTCTCTAGTGTGTTGGTCATCAAAGAAACAGAATTGTATTTCACTCTCAACCGCCGAAGCTGAATATGTTGCTGCTGCAAGTGCTTGTACTCAATTGTTATGGATGAGGCAAACTTTAAAGGAATATGGTGTCAATTGTGACAAAGTGCCTCTTTTATGCGACAATGAAAGTGTTATCAAAATTGCTTACAATCCTGTGCAGCATACAAGAACAAAACATATAGAGATTCGCAACCACTTTATTCGGGATCATGTTGCTCGTGGAGATATTGCTCTGTCATTTGTAAGCACGAAGAACCAACTTGCTGATATTTTCACGAAGCCCCTCGATGAAGCAAGATTTTGTTATTTGCGGAATGAGCTAAATATCGTAGATTCAAGGAGCTTGGCTTGACTATTCTTGCACACTCACTTGCTCTTATTCATGTATTTGGCTTAGATGTGGGCATCGACATAGGGGGAGTGTGGTCCTAATTTATTGGGCCAACCCTCCCCCCATCATGCCGAAAGCAAGTAAAATCATTTCCCTTAATATCATTTTGTGATATGTGGGTCATCGATGAGCATTGGTTTTGAACTCAAGATACATCTTCGCGGTGTCATGCCATGCGCTCCAACATGGTGGCTTCGGCCACCGCCCTCTTCCTCAAGAAGAGTTGGTTTTTCATGGGTCTCGTTGGATTTTCTTGCATACCTCTTGTTCTTATGGAAAACACACTCAAATTTGGCTTTTGGTTGATTTGATTCTTGCCAATTTGGGTGCGTAGTACCATCTCAGTTTGATTCTCTCAACCCAAGCCTTTCCCTCCCTCCTTGAACCATCTATTCTTGCACACAAATTCGTTAGCATCACTCTTCTTCCTTTTTGGCATTTCGATGCCAAAGGGGGAGAAGTAGTTCTAGTAGGTCACGTGGATTTGCAAGGGTCGGGCACAAGCTCTTTGTTTTTAGTCGTTTTTATTTGCTTGCTTGTGCCTTTTCTAGCGTGAACTTGTTTGCTATTTGTGTTGCTATTTGTGGTTGATTGTGTAAGACTATGTCGTACTCCACAGTTTGGTACTATGTTTGGTATTCATGGATTTCTGGATTTATCTATCATGGACCCCATTGAAGTCTGGAATTATGGAGCTTATTTGATGACATTTGGATTCAGGGGTTCATCTATGTATGTCATGGCTATATATTCCGGTGGTATGACTTTCTTTCACCAAACCTTAAAGTAGTGCTCTACCTAGTGTGTGTATTTGTATTCAAATGCAAATCTTAAATATGCACACATCTAGGGGGGGCGTCTTTCATTATCTAAGGTGGCACTTGCCGTTTTCACTGCAAATCCTAGTATTGTCATCTAACACCAAAAAGGGGGAGATTGAAAGAACATTTCTTAATCCCTAGTGTTTTGTGTGTTAGATAACAATACCAAGGATCATTTAATGTGTGTTGAAGTGTTGCAGCTCAGAAATCTACCTTTGGGGGCGGATAATCCGGCCCCACCAGGGGCGGATAATCCGCCCCTCCCTCTGCCCAAGCCTGCGCAAGCCCCAGAAGGGGGGCGGAACATTGGCCGGACTTTCCGGCCAGGCCGGATAATCCGCCCCCCAGGGGGGCGGATAATCCGCCCCTCCTGCTCTTCGCCAAGGCGCAAGCCCCAGAGAGGGGGCGGAGTTTTGGCCGGACTTTCCGGCTACGCCGGATAATCCGCCCCAGGAGGGGGTCGGATAATCCGCCCCCCAAGTTTTTCTCCAAGCTTCACCAAGGCGCAAGCCCCAGAGAGGGGGGCGGAGTTTCCCCCGGAGAGTCCGCCCTTGGGGCGGAATTTTCCCAGGGGGCGGATAATCCGCCCCAAGTGGGGGGCGGATAATCCGCCCCCAAAATTGAGCAACGGCCAGATCTGGGGAGGGGGTATTTAAGCCAGCCTTCCCCCTCCTGCCAGAACTCTTGATTCATCTCGAAAAAGAACAGATCAGATCTCAAAAGTTCATACAAGAGTGCTCCACCTAGATCCATCCAAAGGCCCCATCCCTTGGGAATCGAAGGAGGAGAACTCGACCTTCATCATCAGCAATCAAGCGCTTCATCTCCTCTCCATTCATTTGGAGAACCTCCGATCTAGTATTTCTTGCAAAGATCTAGATCCTCATTTTTGTTTATATTGATAAACCTTGTTTTTGTGGCAGCTTGTTGTCATCCCGGGAGCCCCCAATTCGGTTGTGGGTGTGTGCCCCGATAGTATTGTAAAAGGCACCGGTTCCCGCCTCGAAGGGATCCAATAGTGGAGAAGGTGGATCAGGCCTCTCGTGGCGAGATCCATCGGAGAATAGGGTGAGGCCTATTGTGGCGTGGTGGTCTTAGAACCGCCCACCCCTCCAACGCAGACGTACTTCCCCTAACAAGGAAGGAACTGCGGTAAAACAAATCCCTGTGTCTCCGCGTGCTCCACTACGGTTTCCTCGCTCCTCTTTTACGTGCTTAGTAGTTAGGGTTTCATATAGGGAAATTCTCGTAGTTGCATATCTAGAGAATTTACCTTGTGTCAAGCCTAAAATTGAAAAAGTATATTAAAATTGGTTAGCACCTATTCACCCCCCCTCTAGGTGCCCATACGATCCATTTCACCTGCCCTGCCTCCCAGCTCGATCACATGAGTAGAGGAGAAAAAGGTGGCCGAAGCCACCTTTATCATCACCACCTTCCCACGGCACCCCCTCTCCTCTCCCGACCTTATCTACCCCCTCTCTCTCGCCTCTGGCCTCTCCAGATCTACCCCAGACCGCCCCCTTCCTCTCCGTCTACCCCTACCACCGGCTACACCATCGCCGGCCACCGTCGGTGTCCACCACCGATCCCTCGAACCAGCAGGCGGGCGTGGCGTGGAGGTTGTCGAGGAAGCCGAGGAGGTCCCTCTGCGTAACCTCGTACCCGCCAGCGAGGAGGAGGAGGCCTGTACCCGCTGCACGCCGACGCGTCCCGACGAAAACCCTAGCCGCCGTTCGTGAGCGTCGTCACCGATCCGAAGCTCCCCGCTCCGATCCGAGCCTTCCGCCGAGCCCGCGGTGAGCGCCTTGACCTCCCTGACATGCTCCGCCTCACTGTCGCCGTCTAGATCCGTAGTTCGTTTTGTCGAACGCCCTCAGTGCACCGCCGCTCGCTGTGTCGGCTCGGGCCCGTGCCGCGTAGTGCCTCAACTAGCCGCCCATCCCCCTCCTAGCAACCTCCCCTCACCAGCCGCACTGGTTCCCGCCCTCGTCACGCACCCCGCAGGTCGCGCGTTCGATCCCCGCCTCGCTGCGCCGCGCACCGCGCGCGCCAGACGGTGGAGAAGAACAACAGTACGCGCCGCCTTTTTGCAGATAGCCCCTCCGTGTTTCTCTCGCTCAAACCGCGGTACACGCTAGCCCCACCTGTCTGTGCCTGTGGAGTTTTACAAAAAGAGGCCTGGCTTTTGTAAACCTTAACCCGCGCTCCGGTCCCAGCCCCACCTGTCAGTTCCTATCCCTCTCCCCACTGTCTCGTGGGCCCGCAGCCACTGGGCCCGCTTGTCATCCACGCGGGCTAGGCAGAGCCCCGGTGTGAAAGCTTTTCTCGCGCGTGTGCCCGCCCAGTCAGCAACGGTCCCACCCGTCTGTGACTGCGGCTAGGTCTGTCTGTGTGAGAAAAGGATTTCCGTTTTCTGTGTTAATTTAAATCTTTTCAAATTTAATTTAAATTCAAATTCAAATCAGTATTTAAATAACTTTTAAAATATAAATTCAAATAATACAAATAATATATGTTTTTGAATCAGAAAAATGTGAGGATTTCAAATATGCCCTTCAAAATATATTTTGAACACTTTAAATTTCAAGTTGAGTTAAATTACAACAAAATGCCCTTTTGCCTTAATTAATTAATAACTTTTGATTTATAACTCCAAATTTAACAAATAATATGTCTAAAATGATCATCTCGACGAGACCTTTCTGTTTATGCATTCCATGTTCTGTTTTGCAGCATGCATCATATAAATATAAAAAGTACAGCAACTTATTTGGGTATAAAATGTGACCAAAACTCAATAAAATGTTTATTTCTTGTAATCTACACCTCACCCATGCCATGCTACTTTATTGCCATGCAAATTGTGCATCATTCATCATGGCATGATTGTTTGCTTGTCGCATTTTATTCTTATGCTTGTGCACTTTATTTATGTTGGCCCTTGTTTGTTTGGTTCTTCTTCGAATAGACGCTGAGCAGGGGATATATCAAGAAACCCAGGAGCACTACCCAGATCCTTCTCTCGCTTCAACTGAGCTGTCAGGCAAGCACTACCACATGCTTGCATACATATAGTACCTATTGCCTCTTTCTTATTCTTGCATCATTGAGTCGCGATTGCATTAAATTGAATCCCAAGTATTGCATAGCCTTTACTTTTAAACCCCACCAAAGCTTGTTCCTCCATCCCATGAGCCATTACTACATGAGTTGTTTGAGCCATGCGAGTCGTAGAACAGCATGTGTAGGGTATGTGAGTGTCTGATGGATAACGAGGTACCTATACAACTTAACCTGAGTAGTAATGGGATAACTAATGAAAGTGGCACCAGTGAGCAATATCTGCTATTTGGTTTTTCATGCTCACTTGTGTCCCGTAGGACCCCGAGTACTTGATTCCTGTTCCTTGAATATTCGCGCTATCCACATCCGGAAGGCTTATGGGACCCCCCTGAGCCAGAGCTTGATTCATTCTTATTTCTTGGGGCCACAAACTAGTTTGAGGTTTTATTTACTATCCTGTACTTATGCCATGCTTTACTGCTTTATTTTAAATTGTGCGAGGTACTGCACCTGTACTGTTTAGGGAAGCGGAGTGTTTTCGCGGTATCGACAAGCCCACTCACATTTTCGGGTTCCCAGTCGTTTACAGCCACTGACGCAAACCTTGAGTCCGTCTCGGAGTCAGCTAACTTCGTTGCGGGTAGCTTAATGGGGTGGCCCCCTGAAACATTTCTGAATCCTGTGATTGCTTTGTCGTGAATGCCTCGTTGGGTTTTGATTTGGTTTTTCCGAGGTTGATCGAGTGTGTGTTGCTATTTGTGCACCCCTGCAGGGTAAAACTTTCTGAAAGCCGTGTCCGCGGTTATGGACGACTTGGAGCACAGTTTCTTGATCATAGACAAGCATAACTAAAGTACCGCTTTAATTTGACTAAGTAACTGACTAGTAAATAGTGCAACACTCATGGAATGGTTAATAAAACTGCCAACAGATGGGGGGGTGTTCGTCCGCTTCCTCGTTGGTAAGCGGGGAGGAGGATGGATCTGTTGATATTACTGTTATAACTGTGGTCATTAATTCACGGACTTCCGTCTATCTCTGGTTAGGCGGATGGTTAGCGAGTATCTATAGAACTGTTAGGGTTTATCTTTTGCTGCAATTGCGTCACCCCAGGTTGTATCCCCTTTAGAGGCATAAAAGACTTGCTGAGTACCCCTAGGGTCTCACACGATAAATTATTTGATTCAGATGAACAGGTACACTCACGAGATGGATACTGGGTGGAGGAGACGGACGATGTGGGCAACGATCATTCGGTGTAGAGATTCCGGGAACGGGGATCCGTGAGATCTATGGGCGGGATGTGTTTATTTATGGGGCATCTTATGCCGATTTGCTTCTTATCCGTACTCGGATCTTGTTTGCCGCTTCCGCCTGATACTCTGATGTTTGATGTATGAGGAGATATCCTAAACTATTATATCTATCTAGGACATTTGAATCTTGCCGTATGGCGTTGCTATATTTCCTTTCTTTTTAGATGGAATGGCTCTGATGTACTGTTGTATGGTGGCTTGCATATATACTCATTTGTGTATGTAGCTGATCCCTTCGCCTGCCGATTACGCCGCCCGTTCTTGTCCCGATGTTTGGAAATGGTTGGGACGGCCGAAAGGTCTACCTGTGAGTGGCATTTGGGCCCCACCGTACTATTTCAACCATTTCCGCTCATCCAGGCTTGTAACTAGGAGCGTAATTCACCGAGGTAGTTACACCGTTCTCCTCGTCATTGTTATCCTCGCTGTCGAGGTCGGCGTCAGAGTGGTTGAAGGCGCCCTCGTTGTCCGAGTCGATGTTGGTGACGGGGTAGACCTCTCCCGGCTGCAGATCGCGGTGGATGGTGGTGGCGTGTCGCACCTTGTGCTTCCACTCGAGGAACTTTACCCAGAAGTCCTCGCTCTGGAAGCCCCTCTCCCACCATTAGGACCGTGGGAGGTTGCTAATCCAGCGGATGATCTCCTCCTTCGGCCCTTTGCCCGGCTTAGGCACGGGCGACACTGGGACACAGTCCAGTTGAGGTGCCAGCTGGTGGGAAGGGAGACATCCGTGTGCTTAATGTGGTGGCCCTCCCTCCACCGCGCTCACACTTCGCGCCGCAGAAGTACTGCCGGCTGCGGAGGTCCCACGGTGGCGGGTCATAGTCCCCCACGGGGCGGCCCCGAAACTCCTCCGGCCGCGGCAGAGGCGACAAGGATGTGCCACGGAGGAAGGCCGTCAGCTGGGAGCGCTGGCTGCTAGAGCCAGACGCCTCATGGTCATTCTTGCTCCTCTTCAGCCAGGACGACGTATTCATCTTTGGTGGTGCGGCGACTTCTAGGGTTGCGATAGGGAGAGGATAGGAGTGTGGCACCGACGGGCGTAGGGTTAAGTAGCCCCTTTGCCTGTGAACGCGCGCAGCTTCCTGCTCCTTCGCCATCAATGCCGACGCGGAAACGCAGGCGTCCAGTCAGTCAGCATGTCGTCTCGTCGCCATTGATGGCGCAGGCTGCCGCCGGTCAGAATTCCACGCAGCGCCTCTGAATCGGTGCCACGGTTGCGTATGAATCGGTGCCGTTTCCCGCGTCTGAATCAATACCACGGTGAGCGGTGGCTGGCGGATGGGCCAATGGCACGCGTGGGCAGGACACCCACGCTATCCGCGCACGTTCTTGACGCAACCGTTGCTCAGATTTGGTGCACGCATTGATCGAGCCGGACGCATCCGTTCGGATGGGTCATGCACCGCTGAAGCGTCGCGCAAGTCCCACGGACGGCACGGCGAAGGAGTTCAGACGCGCTCGAACGGGATGAATCGGCCCGGTGGAGATGCCCTAATCAACGCTAGCACATATTATGGTAGGAGGCATGATTTAGGTACAGGGGAGGGGATCGGGCGACGACGATCCCCTGTGTAATTTACAAATACTAGCTGAATGCCCGTGCGTTGCTACGGCACATGCATTGCTAAAAAAATAATATAGTTTTTAGGTTGCTGACCACATATATCATGTGGTAAATAAATAATTATTTTAATTGTACAACAAATATACATAGTAAAATATTTGAAATCAGTATAATGATTTACTTGAGGATAATTGTTGTTGGTCTCATCTAAGAGTGAAAGCCAGTTAAGCCCAGCTGTGTTTACAACCGAAGTAAATTGTATAGTCTAGTTCACTTGAAATCCATCATGCATTCAGTGTCGTAAAATTAGTTATTCAAAAAAATCTACTTTTTATAATTAAATGGATGCTTACCTGTACATACAGCAAGTCCGCAAGGGCAATTAGACCGCTGCATGAATTTGTACCATGGACAAAAATCTCTTGAAGATTTAATTCTTCAACAAACAATCTGCCTATAAATGATGTAATAAAACATCCCAGGAACAAGCTGCCTCGTCTATAAACAATCTAGACCCATGCGTTGCCATGATTCATTAAATTTTTGTTTCTTATCTTATATATAAATATGATTTATAAAAATTTACAAATATATAGTTAGGATTCGATATGCAAAAGGAAACGACCACCGTAGTGTTAGTTTCCTACAAAACAATAGCAGAACCATATTAGCACATACGGCATTAATTTTGAATAGTATGATTTTTCCATTATTAATAAACATGTTGGATAAATATTCCATTTTGGACTTTTTGTTGCATTTTGGATTTTAAACATATTTAAATCAATTTCCAAATAAAGAATAAAACAAAATAGGAGAGAATAATGTGACATTTCTCATAATATAGTTGGAAATGATTTAAATGTATTGCATATTCATTTTGGATCTATACAAATGTTATGGGAATTTACAATCAAAAATTTATTTAGGGAATTTGTAAAGTTCATAATGGATTTACCACAACTAAAATGATTTTATAAAAAACAATTGGATAGGAAAATATGTTCCTAAGATTCCAATATGACTATATTGTTTTATTGAAACTGCTGGTTTCTTATTTGAAGAATTTGTAAACTTGTGTCAAATAGCAAAACCCTAGTATAGAAAAAAAGAAAGGAAAAGAAATAAAAAGTTTAACCAGACCAAAAGAAAGGCCCATTTCAGCCCAACTCAGGACCGGTAATCTTCCTCTTCCATATAACACCTTCATAAACAAAGTGTAACTGAACTACAGCCATGAACGGATCCTGTCCTCAAGATTCCAGCCATTTAAGATATCTAAACGCTTCGTATTAAACACGAAACTTACTCCCCACCGATCCACGGTTCCATTCCGCGGATTTAATCCTCACTTCCGTAAACAATTTTTCCACCCGATTGATTGTCTTCCTCTTGTAGCACGAACAACACGTACACATATGTAAGATCAGCAGCCATGGCGAGCCGCGGCCGCGCCAGGGGACGAGGCGGATCCTACAGTGGAGCTTGCGGGCACAAGGCGGCGAGGTTGCACGGGCGACCAGCAGCGGAGCAGAACCACAGGGAAAGCGCGCAGGTCACTTGAGAGGAGGCAGGGCAAGGGCTCGTCGGCCAGGGAGGGAGGAGATCGCGGGAAGGCACGCAGGTCACCGGAGAGGAGGCGGCGATCGAGTAACTTGCGCCTGAGTCGTTGGCGGCCCTAGGTCACGCCCGCGCCACATAACACCTGACTCGTGCAGGTGGGCTCGGGCACCGAGGCATGCAATGTCCTCCATCGCTGAGGGTGCATGACGCCACAGCCTAAGTCACCGGCTTTGTGGAGGACGATGGATGGATGGAAATATTACTGGATTTTGGTGAGCTAGGATTCAAGAAATTAATCGGAGCAATTTGGTAGGATTCTATTCGGGTTTCGGGAGAGATCGAGTTCGGTACGAACTCTTATGCAGCGGCGGCCCCTTATGGAACCGAACACGACCGATTTTGCAATGAGCTAATAACGTCACGGGAATTTTATGACCTGTGGTAACATATGTTTATTTTTTTAAGTTCAAGTATAGCTAAACTGTCATCCGGATCCAAAGGGCCCATCGCTAGGTATGACATACCTAAATCGGGACGGCCTCTCATCTTGCAGCACCATTAAGAGTGTGTTCGCTCTCGTATTGGTTCAGGGTCAATGGCAATCTTACAAACACTATGATACCTGGACGGGGGGCTCCGACAGGGTGATCCAATCTCGTCGTACCTGTTCTTACTCTGTGTAGAAGGGTTCTCGGCACTGATACATAATGCTGAAGCAAGGGGGAAGATCAGTGGGACCACTACGCCTGGCGCTTTGATGAGAAAGGTAGATTCTCTGTAAAATCTGCTTATCATGTACACTCGGTTGAAGTGGATGGTAGCAGGCAGGTTGGAACTTCGGAATGATCCCGTGGCAGTCCGTGGAGGAAAAGTATCTGGAACCGCCTCTGGGGTTTGGATTGTCCACCAAAAGTTCATCACTTCCTGTGGAGACTCGGACATGACAGCCTACCAACAAGAAGAAATATTGAGCGGAAGCGTGTGGAAATGGATACGCGTTGCCCTCTCTACAATCGGTTCTTCGAGGATGGAGGCCATTTGTTTCTCCGCTGCCCCGAGCTAAAAAAGGTCTAGAGGGCACTTCTGCCCAATAGCCTCAGGCAGAATTTGCAAAAATGCACGTCAAGCTTGGAAGTTCTGCACGAAGTGTTCTCCCTAGAGTACGAGCAGAAGATGACAGCCGTTGCCATGTTCTGGTGCTGGTGGACAGAGCGAAATAAAGCGAACCACGCTGAGCGCCGACTGTCTGTGGAAGAATTCAAGCACACGGTCAATAGGCACACATGGGAATGGGCGGAGTTCATGAGAAAGGTATCAACTACCTTAGCTGCAACCCCTGCATCTACTAACACACAGCGGTGGAATCCACCGGAGCGTGAATGGGTAATGATAAACATTGATGAAGCTTTTCAATCAGACTCAGGGAAAGGAGGTTGGGGATGCATCGGTCATGATCATGAAGGTGTCCCTACCTTCGCCGCTGCGGGAGCAATCTCCAACGCTGGTGAGGCCCTGAGAACTGATGCCCATGCAATGCTACAAGCGGCCAAGCTTGCCGATCATCTAGAGATCGGAAGACCGGTTTTCGCAACAGACTGCCAAGACCTAAAGCTCCCTGTGACTTCCAACAGCTACGATGCTGCACCTCTGGGAGCTCTCTTCAGAGAAATAAAAGTTCAGCTCCGACTAAATTTCATAGGGTTTAAATATTATTTATGTGCATGGATCTTGTAATAAACCAGCTCATCGAGCTAGCAGCGGTGTGTGTGTGAACATGTGGACTGAGGATTACCCTACTACTGCTGTAACCGAGGCCGTGTCCGGTGATTATGCCGGCCAGAGTTAATGGAATGACTGCGATCCATGTAAAAAAAAGAGTAGGTCGGGACTGCAGAGTATTTTCTTTCGTATGATTCAGACAGAAACGAAGCTACACTGCTGTTTCTTGGTCGGCTGGGATGTAGGGCCTGTTTTCCTGTTGTATTTGGGCCTTTTTTTCCTGTTGTATTTGGGACTTTTTCCTTTCAGTGTCGTCGGTTTAATACAAGTATGTAAATCAACGACACTTACAGTAAGTTATTTGCGTTGGTGAATCTATGCCATGCAAATAAGATCGTTCTAGGTAATGCGGTACATACGACATGGTCACATGAAAGAGATTTTTCTTTTCAGATGAGCTCCTCTTTAAAAAAACAAAAACTACATTATTAGGTATCGAAAAAATCCAAAATATACACAATCACATCTATTATGTACTCCCTCTGTTCCAAAATAGAGAGAACTCCTTATTTGACACTAGGCTAAAATATGGTTTCCTACTTGACCCTTAAAGGAAATTTCTTCCCTATCTGACACCGGCTCAAATTTTGTGCCTAATATAACATTTTCATCCATTTTGACAACTAACGGTGTGAAGTTGCACTTGAGAAGGCACATGTGCCCCTGGTACAATACGTGAGAAAAATCTGTGTCTTTGCCGGCTCCGCCGGCTCGATGGCGCGGAAATCGACCATCCCGCCACCTACCAAGGGGAAAATATTGGGGGAAACCAACATGGTGTGGGCCGCCGCGTAATCGATCAAGGCTGTCGGCAAGGGGTCCGCCAAGGCCACGGCGTCCCTGGCTATGGCGCCTCCTCCTCCTCCTCTAACTTCGGTCACCGACAGGCAGGAGAGAAAGCCGATGGCGGAGAAGGAGGCGCTCGCCGATGAAGAGGCAAACAAGAGAAATAGGAAGGCAGCTACGTCCACACTGAAGGCCACACGAACTCCGGTACCTCGCCCCGTGCTTCAGGCCATCAATATGCCTCGCCGTGTCGCGCGTCCGACGTCATTGTCACCCAAGCGGAGCTCTCTCTTGTTGATGGTGGAGGTGATGATGATTTCCTCGATGGTGATGGAGGTGAGGACGCTTTAGTCCGCGTAGTATGCTATAGTTCGTGAGGTAGCGTTTTGGAGATGGTATGGTGCTATTTTTTGGATGAACTTGATCGATGTGGTTTCTTTTGGATGAGCTTGATCGATTGTGGTGATTGTTCGATGAACTATATGCATGTTTTAGTTGGACTTGTTCAATCCAATGCTGTTTCTAATTCTAATTCGTGTGTATGTTCTATTTGGATCATTCCTATATTTGATCAATTAGCGTGCAATTGCTTATGATAAATATGTTAAAGGCTAGAAAAAATAGGCAAAGGAAATTACTCCTCAAGTATAGTGGTTTGGCTAGGAAGGAGCTAAAATAGGAGTCGGTTTACTCATCTAAAATTTATCGACTATAGATGGCCTAACACAGTAACACACGCTCTTAATAATCGGCGTGTAGAACAAAATCAGTGCTTTTTTCTTCAAGGATACTTTTGAAGGCAACTGAGATTATTCCTGTATGGAAATACTCCTCTGAACCAGCAACTAGGGTAGATCGATCAGGTGGAAGCGAATAAAAGCAGGTTCACTGCAATTGCATGCCAATTAACCTGATTTACTATACTCACACGTGACCTAAGGAAGCAACTCACTACTCAACAGCATGTTTGGACTTTGACCTGGTCAAGACACATATATGTATATATATTTGCATGTAATCTGCCTTGAGTTGGGTTCCTCTTTATAATGCCAAGTCAGCACGCTCAATTCCACTACACCCATCAACGTCATCAACAGAACAGATCTTTCTTTGTTGCTCTCTTCCGGGGGTAACAATCCCCTTTATCCGCTCTTCATATGCCATTCTCTTAATTGACTCTGAGTTTTACGGACAAGTTATCTTTATACTCCCTTCCATTCCTAAAAAGGCATCTTTATACTCCCTCCCATCAGTGCAACGGTGGCATCAGTTGCCGCTTGTTTCACTGATGCCACCGTTTTGGGCGCTTTGGTGGAGGCGTCCTGTGAGCATCGGAGTCGGCCGGTGGAGGAGCCAGGCGAGTGGAGTTGAACATCCAGGAGCTGGTGGAGTGCTGCTACTCGATGGTGCTTGGTCATGGCGCCGCGAGCCAAGAAGCTGACCACGCCGGTCCCAAGACGTGGAGAAAAGATGAAGAAGATGCGGTGCTGCCCGGATCAGACATGGAATTTTCTTTCGATCGACATGGAATTTTCTTTTGATCTTTGGTTGAAACGGTCGGAAGCGTGTATACGTGTCACTCTCCTTGTCTTTTATCTGAAGGAGCTGAAACTGAAATTTAAATTTACTTGGTTCTTTCATCATCAGGCAGCAACCTGCAGTGCAGTCTGGAAATAGATGCTTCTTTTTTTGTCAACTTACACGGCGAGTCTTCAAGACCTGGCCCCACACAAAATGACAGCACACGTTACTGATCACTTGGTCAATTAAACCGTTCTGCTCATTCTTCAGATTACAGCTCTTATTTGTAGCGTCTTAGTGTTGGAGGTGGAAAATGCGTTGGAAGGGTACATCATAAGCTGCAATGTTACTCACAGGCTTATAACAGTTCATCGAGACTTCCTATCCTATCACATGCGGATTGCAGCTACTGGAATCTGCAAAACCAACCACAACACCACCTAGTTCGTCACAAAGAAGGAGAAGTGAAAGAAAAAAAATCCTGGTTCCCAGTCCACATCGTATCGATGTATTACTCGGATGAAGGTGATGGCTGGTGCTCCAAACTGAGGATCATATTTCTGGAACCCAAAGACCATGTTCTGAATTTGCTGCGGGTGCTGGCTACCACCCATGTTCTGAAGATGGGCAAGCGTCTGAAGGTGTTATTACTTTGCGACATTTCGTCGATAGACGTCGAATGGCATTGCTTTCCTGAAGAATGGTGGCAAGGTTTCATTCTCGCAATGAAAATAGAAATGATGAGTTTTATCCTCTCTGGAATTCTACGAAACAAAAGAGGAAATATCTGCAACTTGGCATCCTTTCACACCTGTCACAAACCAGTTAAATAATCTAATCAAGAGCACAAGCACATTTCTGACTGCACCCGAGTATAACAGCGACTGTTATACTCGCAAGAACAGAACCGTATCCTGGTGACAAACTGAAGGATACAACACACTGAATTATTTATTCGACAGATAGGCGTTTGTGAGAGTGCTTAGTTTAGCACAGATTACAGGAGCGGCATGAAAACATCCATGGATCACATAACAAGAAATAAGATCAACACAATCGATCTAAGATCGTGGGAGACTTTTCTGCACCAAGTGATCTGAACCACTTGGCCTCTTCAGTCATCCATCATCAAGTTTGGGAAATCGACGGCTTTGAGTACCGCCATGCGTGCTTCTTCGACACTGGCTCGATCCTCGGCCCTCCTAGCGAGGAATTCGTCGTCGACCTCGACGTAGGCCTTGTTGGTGTACTCGCTGCGGACCCAGGCCTGGAATTCTCTGAATTTCTCTCCCACCGCGTACAACTCGCGTACAAGGTCGTAGAAGCTCACGACTTCCTCGTCCATCTCCTCTTCCGGCCACGGAATCAGGTCGGGGCTGTGGAGCTTCAGGGCCCTGAACTCGGGAGGGAGACGATCGTCATCCATCACCTTGGCAAGGATGGAGTCGATCTCCTCCTGCGGCAGACGCGTCATCTTCCTCTTCCTCGTCGGGGCAGGGCCTGCTGCTGATGCTGCTGCTACTTCCGCCGCCTTCCTTTTGCGCTCGCCGCCGGCCACCGCTGCCTCCTTCCCCGCCATCACCGGCCACGTACACGGGTTGATCGCCTCAAACTCACCACACAAGGCTGCTGGATTCGGGGAGATTGGAATCTGGAAGAGCCCTAATTGTGGGTTTCGAATTGGGTGTCGTCCGGGGATTATCAAGGCTGAGATCGATCGGTGCTGGTAGGCGGTAACTGCGACTGAGCACGAGTCGGACTCGGTATGTATGGATTCGTGAGCTGTTCCCATCGTGGGGGGGTGGGGGGGGGGGGGGGGGGGGGGGGGGGGGCATCGTGTTCCCTTTGCCGCGTTACTACAATTTTTTTTTAAATGAAGTTTCCGTACCGTGTGTCAAAAATGCCTAAATTGGACTTGTTCAAAAACAAGTTGAAGCAACATACCAAGAAATAATACGGAGGACATCTCAAAACTATATCCAAAATGAGATGTGCACATTACATATTAGTAGGATAAAAAACTATACTTCTGTCGGAAATTATTTAAGGTTTGCCAGGAAAACATTTAAGGTACTTCTTTCGATCCATATTAGTTGACTCAAATTTGTCTAGATTTAGAGTAGGGAGTATATATTTTATACATCTAAATATCCCTCTTCAAAGAGCTCTTTGCTCCTTCGAATTAGAGCATCTCCACTCGCCTACCCAGTACGGTGATCCGGACGCCAAATTTAGATCCGAAAGTCGAAAATCGGCCCGTCGCGTACTCAGGGACCTGTTTTCGTCCGGATTTGGGCCAACTTTGGTCCGGACTCCCCAGGCCATTCCCAGGATCCCGGGTACGCCCTGGGAACGCCGGACGCAACAAAAATGGGCGTGGGCCAGCTCTGTCAGCGAGACAGTCCCATTCCCCCCACTCCACTCGCCCAGACTGCGGCGAAGAGATCCCAGCGCCTCTATCTCCATGACTTCGCCGGCGGAGCTCCTCCACACCAAGACATGCCCACGCCTCTAGATATGCTCGCCGTAGTTGTCGCCCACTCTGCCGCCACTTTCGCCGCCCGAACTTCGCCGTAGCTGTGCTTCGCTGCATGCTCCCACCACCACGCCCGCCAAGTGTTCGGCATTTGGCCGTTTCGGCCATGGACTCCGACGACGACGAGATACTCGCCATGGACTCCGACAACGACGAGATACTCGCCATGGACTCCGACAACGAGGAGATACTCGCCGTATTGTTGTGTGGCATCCCGCAAAACCACTACTAGAAAATCGCGTTGTTTTTGTGCATTGCATCATCATGACCGCATGCTCATGTCATCATGCCACATTGCATTTGAGCATCGTCATCATCATGCATATTAATTGGCCTAAAAACTAATTGCGAAAGACAATCGTTTTCTAAAATTTACCCTCCTTCCATTTCAAATCAAACCCCCGGACGCTTCCGGATATTTTGTTTGTCTAAAATCTATTTATACCAGCTTATTGCAGAAGTTAAATAAAAATTATATTATTTTAAAGGGGCAGTCGAACGGGCCGAATGAACCGAACGACCACCCCAGAAAATACAAACGGCCCACCCATAATCCTACAGCTACCAACCTATCTACCCACACACCCCCTCCACCTCACCCCCTCCTATCACGAGACGCCACCTCACCTCACCCTTCCCCCCTAGCCTATCCCCTTATGCCACCTCTGCCCACTCCCTCACCTCTCTCCTCTCCCACCCTGTCCACCCACCGCCGCCCGGAGCCGGTGCGCGCCGCCCCTTCCCTCCGCCGGCGTCGCCTCACCTCGTCCCCCGGCCGGTCTTCCCCGCCTCCCAGGACGCCGCTGCCGCGTCGCCCCGCCGGCGTCCCCGTCCTCGCCTCCGGCCCGACCCCCAGCATCCGCCTACCTCCGCCCCGCCAGGCTCGCCGGAGCCGCCCCTTCCCCTCCGTGCCCGCGACCGCTCCCTCCTCTCCCAGCTCGCCGGCCCCGCCCCTTTTCCCCTCCGGCGCGCCGCCCCCTCCCGCGAGCGCCGCCGCCCGTGACCCGCGACCTCGCCCGCCGCCTCTGCTCCGGCGTCAGCCGCCGCCCGCAGAGCTCGGTCGGTAGCGCCTCCGTCGGACGCCGCCCACCCCTCGCCGGCGACCACCGCCTCCCCAGCACACGCCGCCGCGCGGGCCGCCTCCGCCGGTGCGATCTCCGCCGTCCGGGGTGGACCACACCGCCGCCGCAGCGTCTCCCCTCCTCGAGTCGCCGACGCCGCTCACCGGTGCTCCCTCCTACCACCGCGCGCGTCGCTGCCTCGCAGGCAACCGCCGCCGGACCCTGCTCACCTCCTGCGCGGACGCCATGCCCGAGATGCTTGAGCCGCCTCGCATGCGTATGCCGGACGGCCAAGTTTCCTGCTCCTAAGAGGCTCACCAAGATCTGCTTGAATTCGATCCAAGACCAGACCCGAAGACCATCAGCGCCGGATTCCAAGACCCTCGTCACGTAACCCGAGCATGGCGATGCCTCTCCCAAGATCTTATTCAAGAACCAGATCCCGAACCCCGAAGACCGAACCCTGGCGCGTCGAGTTCTTCTTCCCGGATTCAAGGACTCCGACATGGTGCGACAAGTACCTCCACCCGAGCATAAGACCGGTCGAAAACGCCAAGATCTCCAATCGGATCCGAGGACGCCGAGTTCCCATCGCGGATACCAAGCTCTTCGACCCGGAATCCATAGAACGTTCCGCCGAAGCCACGGACCCTCGGGATGACAAGTTCTCCACCTTGGACGCCATGACCGTCTACGCGGACCCGAAGACGCCGTGACCCGGACACCGTGCGACATGTACTCCTTTCCCCGAATGCCGAGCCCGGACCCGACGACCGCCAAGATCGCCACGAGAACGACAAGTACTACATCCTGAATGCCAAGACCGACTCGATGGCGCGGACCCGACAAGATCGTCGCGACGACAAGAACGACACCGACCAGGGCGAGACCGATGCGCCTCGACGCCACGCCAAGTTCGTTTACCCGAACGCCAAGATCTACTCTGCCGTCCGAGAACGATCCCGTCGAACCCTGGACCCTGAGACCGAACCCCGAACCCCGGATCCCCAAGATCGTCGAACCCTAATCGTTTGCTTCTTCGCGGATAAGGCCGTTGAGTTGATGTGAGCTTCGCCCCGATCTTCGGTGGAACCTTCGACAATGTTTTCAGGCGAGCATCTCCCCCTTTCTACCTATCTTACTTTTATAGTATTTATTCCCTCCTGTTGATCTATTGCTATCTGTGTTGCGTTGCTCTAGTTTTCGTACCCGTAATATCCCTTGCAGCCCTATATTGCCTTGGACACATCCTATTACCTGTTGTTTGGTAGATAGTTGGACTTGCGCGTCGTATTCGCTTGCTCAAGTGCTGTTGCGTGTTGACAAGTGCCACAGCTGTTGGAGAATTGCCGCCTGTTTGATGTTGGAGATGTTCATGGTTTTACTTATCGTTCACTTTAATTCCTGTTTAACAACTAAAATTGAAGTAAGCAGAGGCATCGGTGGGTGATAGAAAATATTTGGTTTCCGAACGCCCACTTGTGTCCTGTAGGACCCCGAGTACTTGATACCTGTTCCTTGATTTATCGCGCTATCCACATATGGGGAATTATGGGCCCCCCTTAGCCAGAGCTTGATTCATACTTATTTCTTGGGGCCACAAACTAGTTTGAGGTTTTATTTACTATCCTGTACTTATGCCATGCTTTACTGCTTTATTTAAATTGTGCGACAGATAGCACCTGTACTGTTTAGGATCGGGACACGATTTCGCGGTGTCGACAGTCCCTGTTTGGGGATTTGCTGTCGTTCACAGCCGTATACCCAAACCTTGAGTCCGTTTCGGAGTCAGCTAACTTCGTTGCGGGTAGCTTAATGGGGTGGCCCCCGGAAATATTTCTGAATCTTCTGATTGCTCTGTCGTGAAGACCTCGTTGGGTTTTGATTTGGTTTTTCCGAGGTTGATCGTGTGTGTGTTGCTATTTGTGCACCCCGGCCGAGTTAAAACTTTCTGAAAGCCGTGTCCGCGGTTATGGACGACTTGGAGCACAGTATCTCGATCATAGACAACTACAACTAAAGTTTACTGTTATAAATTGACTTGTATCTGATATGATTAGTAATCAGCTTCAACTACAACGGAATGGCTAACTAAAACTACCAACAATTGCTTGCTTGTGTGGTCGCTTGCGACCATTGTACCTGACTAGTAAATATTGCAACTACAACGGAATGGCTAAATAAAAGTACCAACAACTGCTGGGTTTTGGGTTATCTCATGCTAATTGTATCTGATTAGTAAGTGTTGCAACTATAACGGAATGGTTAACTAAAATTGCCCACTGCTCATTTTATCAGGATGATTATCTATACCTGACTAGTAATTGACACAACGATAACTGAATAAATAAAACTGCCAACTGTGTGAGTTCCTCGGTTGACTTCCTCGATCGGTGTCGAGGGGGAAACGCCAGGATGGGTTCGTTTGGTGGTAGCATCAGGTTGGTTCCGAATAGGTCTTTCTCACCCCTCTCTGATAGCCGCCAGTTGTATCGAGTCTCTATAGGTTGTTTAGTGCATGCTGCCGCTGCCGCTCAGTCCACCATACCTATGTAGGCGAGGACCGCCGAATTCTAGCCTCGCCGTGTACTGGCCTCAGTACTGACGCTCCTCTTTTTCCTTTGCCCTTTGTCGGCACCCCTTTTGTTTAAGCAGGTTTTGAGATCGACGTCGTTAGCAGGGTTACCCTTCCGGCTTGGCCTGGGCAGGGTTAAGGACGCCATTGGTTATTCTTCAGGGCTCTTAGCCCCATTTGCATCTTGTCCGTACTCGGACGCTCTATCATTTTCAAGGTGATTTGGATCTTTGTATATTATATCTGTATTCTTGACTCATTGAGTCACTGTTATATATATCTTTTCTGTGGGTCCCATCGAGGACTGTTGTGTAATGTTATTACTTCGTTTTCCACCCGCACGAAAGTGCCTGGTGGGCACCTTTGAATCGTTTCTGTGCGGGTTTGGCGGGTTTTCGCTAAACTTGCATAGGGCCGATTCTGAGGGTGTTACAGAGTGGTATCAGAGCTCAGCAGTTGTGATACCCCACAAGTCCAGCCTGTAGGATAACTTAGCTAACGGCCGAAGTAGAGTGTCAAAACTATTTTTGAAAATCGGTTGGATAGTTTTGATTAGGTCTGATTTTACTCCTTACCCCTCTGCTATTCTCCTCTTACCTCTACGTGTTTTGAATCCGCTCTCTTCTCTTTCTTCGAGTCCAGGACTTCTCGTGGTTGGGTTTTCCGTCGTATCTTTAGGGTTTCGCTTCCTCCTTTGGTAACGGTGTTCTACCAACCGGTGTTCAAGCTGCTTGAGGAATCCGTCTACGGTGGTACCATTCTTTGTTCCTTGTTTGTGCCTTCCGGTGTTTTCTGACGCGACGACCTCATCTACGCCAGATCCGATGCAGAGTCTGCATCACTCCTTTGTCCCGAACCTCGCTTGTCGAGATCTTCAGTCTGATTCCGAGAATGGTTGCACGCTTTTCCACTGATTGTGCGGAGTAATAGTTTGGGTGCGTGATGGATTGGCCCCCATGCCGACTACCCCTTCTATTCGCTTTTGTACATTGAAGTGGATGAGAGTGCATCGGTTCCCTCTTTCTATCGAAGATAGAGGTGGCTTTATTTGTTGATACCTCTACCTTCGACCTGTTGTTCCCGAAGTGTTCTCTCGACGATCACGGACAACGACCTCTTGTTAGTGGTGTCGCGAAGATCTACACGAAGCGAGAAGATTCAGATTGCCGACCTTCCTTCCGGTACCATGAGGCGGATCTCGAGGGCGAGATCCATTGTTAGTGGTGTCGAATTGTGGCATCCCGCAAAACCACTACTAGAAAATCGCGTTGTTTTTGTGCATTGCATCATCATGACCGCATGCTCATGTCATCATGCCACATTGCATTTGAGCATCGTCATCATCATGCATATTAATTGGCCTAAAACCTAATTGCGAAAGACAATCGTTTTCTAAAATTTACCCTCCTTCTATTTCAAATCAAACCCCCGGACGCTTCCGGATATTTTGTTTGTCTAAAATCTATTTCTACCAGCTTATTGCAAAAGTTAAATAAAAATTATATTATTTTAGTGGGGCAGTCGAACGGGCCGAATGACCCGAATGACCACCCCAGAAAATACAAACGGCCCACCCATAATCCTACAGCTACCAACCTATCTACCCACACACCCCCTCCACCTCACCCCCTCCTATCACGAGACGCCACCTCACCTCACCCTTCCCCCTAGCCTATCCCCTTATGCCACCTCTGCCCACTCCCTCACCTCTCTCCTCTCCCACCCTGTCCACCCACCGCCGCCCGGAGCCGGTGCGCGCCGCCCCTTCCCTCCGCCGGCGTCGCCTCACCTCGTCCCCCGGCCGGTCTTCCCCGCCTCCCAGGACGCCTCTGCCGCGTCGCCCCGCCGGCGTCCCCGTCCTCGCCTCCGGCCCGACCCCCCGCATCCGCCTACCTCCGCCCCGCCAGGCTCGCCGGAGCCGCCCCTTCTCCTCCGTGCCCGCGACCGCTCCCTCCTCTCCCAGCTCGCCGGCCCCGCCCCTTTTCCCCTCCGGCGCGCCGCCCCCTCCCGCGAGCGCTGCCGCCCGCGACCCGCGACCTCGCCCGCCGCCTCTGCTCCGGCGTCAGCCGCCGCCCGCAGAGCTCGGCCGGTAGCGCCTCCGTCGGACGCCGCCCACCCCTCGCCGGCGACCACCGCCTCCCCAGCACACGCCTCCGCGCGGGCCGCCTCCGCCGGTGCGATCTCCGCCGTCCGGGGTGGACCACACCGCCGCCGCAGCGTCTCCCCTCCTCGAGTCGCCGACGCCGCTCACCGGTGCTCCCTCCCACCACCGCGCGCGTCGCTGCCTCGCAGGCAACCGCCGCCGGACCCTTCTCACCTCCTGCGCGGACGCCCTGCCCGAGATGCTTGAGCCGCCTCGCATGCGTATGCCGGACGGCCAAGTTTCCTGCTCCTAAGAGGCTCACCAAGATCTGCTTGAATCCGATCCAAGACCAGACCCGAAGACCATCATCGCCGGATTCCAAGACCCTCGTCACGTAACCCGAGCATGGCGATGCCTATCCCAAGATATTATTCAAGAACCAGATCCCGAACCCCGAAGACCGAACCCTGGCGCGTCGAGTTCTTCTTCCCGGATTCAAGGACTCCGACATGGTGCGACAAGTACCTCCACCCGAGCATAAGACCGGTCGAAAACGCCAAGATCTCCAATCGGATCCGAGGACGCCGAGTTCCCATCGCGGATACCAAGCTCTTCGACCCAGAATCCATAGAACGTTCCGCCGAAGCCACGGACCCTCGGGATGACAAGTTCTCCACCTTGGACGCCATGAACGTCTACGCGGACCCGAAGACGCCGTGACCCGGACACCGTGCGACAAGTACTCCTTTCCCCGAACGCCGAGCCCGGACCCGATGACCGCCAAGATCGCCACGAGAACGACAAGTACTTCATCCTGAATGCCAAGACCGACTCGATGGCGCGGACCCGACAAGATCGTCGCGACGACAAGAACGACACCGACCAGGGCGAGACCGATGCGCCCCGACGCCACGCCAAGTTCGTTTACCCGAACACCAAGATCTACTCTGCCGTCCGAGAACGATCCCGTCGAACCCTGGACCCTGAGACCGAACCCCGAACCCCGGATCCCCAAGATCGTCGAACCCTAATCGTTTGCTTCTTCGCGGATAAGGCCGTTCAGTTGATGTGAGCTTCGCCGCGATCTTTGGTGGAACCTTCGACAATGTTTTCAGGCGAGCATCTCCCCCTTTCTACCTATCTTACTTTTATAGTATTTATTCCCTCCTGTTGATCTATTGCTATCTGTGTTGCGTTGCTCTAGTTTTCGTACCCGTAATATCCCTTGCAGCCCTATATTGCCTTGGACACATCCTATTACCTGTTGTTTGGTAGATAGTTGGACTTGCGCGTCGTAGTCGCTTGCTCAAGTGCTGTTGCGTGTTGACAAGTGCCACAGCTGTTGGAGAATTGCCGCCTGTTTGATGTTGGAGATGTTCATGGTTTTACTTATCGTTCACTTTAATTCCTGTTTAACAACTAAAATTGAAGTAAGCAGAGGCATTGGTGGGTGATAGAAAATATTTGGTTTCCGAACGCCCACTTGTGTCCCGTAGGACCCCGAGTACTTGATACCTGTTCCTTGATTTATCGCGCTATGCACATATGAGGAATTATGGGCCCCCCTTAGCCAGAGCTTGATTCATACTTATTTCTTGGGGCCACAAACTAGTTTGAGGTTTTATTTACTATCCTGTACTTATGTCATGCTTTACTGCTTTATTTAAATTGTGCGACAGATAGCACTTGTACTGTTTAGGATCGGGACACGATTTCGCGGTGTCGACAGTCCCCGTTTGGGGATTTGCTGTCGTTCACAGCCGTATACCCAAACCTTGAGTCCGTTTCGGAGTCAGCTAACTTCGTTGCGGGTAGCTTAATGGGGTGGCCCCCGGAAATATTTCTGAATCTTGTGATTGCTCTGTCGTGAAGACCTCGTTGGGTTTTGATTTGGTTTTTCCGAGGTTGATCGTGTGTGTGTTGCTATTTGTGCACCCCGGCCGGGTTAAAACTTTCTGAAAGCCGTGTCCGCGGTTATGGACGACTTGGAGCACAGTATCTCGATCATAGACAACTACAACTAAAGTTTACTGTTATAAATTGACTTGTATCTGATATTATTAGTAATCAGCTTCAACTACAACGGAATGGCTAACTAAAACTACCAACAATTGCTTGCTTGTGTGGTCGCTTGCGACCATTGTACCTGACTAGTAAATATTGCAACTACAACGGAATGGCTAAATAAAAGTACCAACAACTGCTGGGTTTTGGGTTATCTCATGCTAATTATATCTGATTAGTAAGTGTTGCAACTATAACGGAATGGTTAACTAAAATTGCCCACTGCTCATTTTATCAGGATGATTATCTATACCTGACTAGTAATCGACACAACGATAACTGAATAAATAAAACTGCCAACTGTGTGAGTTCCTCGGTTGACTTCCTCGATCGGTGTCGAGGGGGAAACGCCAGGATGGGTTCGTTTGGTGGTAGCATCAGGTTGGTTCCGAATAGGTCTTTCTCACCCCTCTCTGATAGCCGCCAGTTGTATCGAGTCTCTATAGGTTGTTTAGTGCATGCTGCCGCTGCCGCTCAGTCCACCATACCTATGTAGGCGAGGACCGCCGAATTCTAGCCTCGCCGTGTACTGGCCTCAGTACTGACGCTCCTCTTTTTCCTTTGCCCTTTGTCGGCACCCCTTTTGTTTAAGCAGGTTTTGAGATCGACGTCGTTAGCAGGGTTACCCTTCCGGCTTGGCCTGGGCAGGGTTAAGGACGCCATTGGTTATTATTCAGGGCTCTTAGCCCCATTTGCATCTTGTCCGTAGTCGGACGCTCTATCATTTTCAAGGTGATTTGGATATTTGTATATTATATCTGTATTCTTGACTCATTGAGTCACTGTTATATATATATCTGTTCTGTGGGTCGCATCGAGGACTGTTGTGTAATGTTATTACTTCGTTTTCCACCCGCACGAAAGTGCCTGGTGGGTACCTTTGAATCGTTTCTGTGCGGGTTTGGCGGGTTTTCGCTAAACTTGCATAGGGCCGATTCTGAGGGTGTTACATGCTAGAGGAGGAGAGCGCCGAGGTCGCCGAAGATGCAGAGCACATGGAGATCCTCGCTCGCCCAGCTGTACGTGCAGATGACGAAGCCGAAGCGCGGTGGTTCAGCGCCAGGTCGCCGGAAGTGCAAGGTGAGACAAAGGATAGAGGGCTACTACTTGTTATACGCCGACTACTTCGCCGACGAGCCGCTCCATGGAGAGGACATGTTTCGGAGCCGTTTCAGGATGAGCCGGAAGATTTTCCTCAAGATCGTGCATGCCATCCGGGAGTTCGACCCCTATTTCGTTTGCAAGAAGGACTGCACCAACTTGGTTGGGTTTTCCTCACTGCAGAAGTGCACCGTGGCGATGAGGTTGCTTGCATATGGAGCACCAGCTGACAATTCCGATGACTATCTCCGCATGGCCGAGTCCACCGCCATCGATTGCTTGTACAGGTTCTGCGGGGCAGTGATTGTAGTGTTCGGGAAACAGTACTTGAGATCACCCACTGCTGAAGACACTGCTTGAATCATCGCAGTCAATGAAAGTAGAGGATTTCCTGGTATGCTTGGAAGCATAGATTGCATGCATTGGGAGTGGAAGAACTATCCATTTGCATGGCAAGGAATGTACAAAGACCACAAAGGAGGTTGCACTGTGATACTTGAGGCAGTTGCTACACATGATCTTTGGATCTGGCACTCCTTCTTTGGCATGGCAGGATCGAACAATGACATCAACGTCCTCAACTCCTCAACTGTCTTTTCCAAGCTTGTTGAGGGTCATATTCTCCCCCTGTGGAATTTGAGATCAGCGGGCACCACTACAACAAGGGATACTATCTAGCAGATGGCATCTATCCAAGATGGCCAACATTAGTGAAGACTATCTCAAACCCAATGCTCCCCAAGCATTCTCACTTTGCCAAGGAACAAGAAGCTTTCAGGAAGGACGTGGAGCGGGCATTCGTTGTGCTCCAGCAGAGGTTTGCAGTTGTCCGGTTCCCTGCTATGACCTGGTTGAAAGATCAGATGTGGAAAGTGATAAACTGTTATGTGGTCTTGCACAACATGATCATTGAGGATAAGAGGAAGGATCCACTAAGTTTGCTCGAGCAGAACGAGCCATACTACAGACATGGTCATCTTGCCGAGCCTGATTATCAGGTGCCTCCAACCTGGATTGCATTCATCGCTATGCGTCAGGAGATCCGAGATTCGGCGGTGCATCAACAGCTGCAGGATGATCTTGTTGAGAACCTATGGATACGCACGGGCAACACGTAGATGTCGAGCATGAACTGGCCGAACTTGGCCAAAATATGTTGTATTTTCACTGCAGGCCGAACTATGTTTACATTTACGCCGAAATATGTTTCAAATTTCGCCGAACTTTGGTCGTAAAATGTTATGTATTCATGGTATGCCGAACTATGGCGAAATCTGGACGAACTTGAGCCGAATTTGAACCGAATTTGAGCGGAAACGGGTGTCCCGGGAACTCGGGCTGGGTAGACGAGTGGAAAACTCAGCGTACCCAGACCGAAAACTTGTTTTGTCCGGCCAAAGTTTGGTCTGGATTTTGGCCTGGGTTCGTCCAACGAGTGAAGATGCTCTTAAGAGCATCATCTCTGGCTGCTTGCTATGTTGCTCTCTCGTCAGGGCCTACCTGTCAACCTGCTTTTTTCTCTCCACCGTGTTTGTGGCTCCGTGTGCGTGCATGTGTACTAGTTTGTTGCTTGTGTGGAGAGGTCGGTTTTCTTTCTTCTCTAACCTCTGACGCCGGTCTTCCGTGGGCATAACTCATTCTTCTCCTGCAACGGCAGTCGCCACCATCCTCCACCATTGAGCCATTGCCGCACCTCCCAACACACTCACTTTCAATATGGAACGCTGGCGACTGGAGAGAGGCCACCCCGCCATGCCCATACCTCTCTCCATAAAATAAACCAGGTCGCGGCCATGGAGGCAAATCGGGTGATGGTCCCAAATTAATAGGCACGTTTACTATATACATACATGTATAGACAAAGCCGAGTCAATTAATTTGAGACGAACAAAAACGAGTAGTCACGCCGAGAGGCTCCCCAAAATCTTATCACTCATCTCCGATGTGCATGAGATCTTAACGGATCGAGCTTTAGAGGCCAGCTAGACCGAGAAAGAACAGGTAACATTGCTAGTGCTTCAGCCGAAGCAGCTGAAGACACATGTGGTATAAACATCGATGAGGATGCTGCAAAAGCTCCACTACTATTACACATCGTAGCACGAGTTGCACATGCTCCTTCCTCCGCCATATATGCTTCATCAACATTCGACTTGATCTGGCTATATCGTGGTTTGACCTAGGTATCCTTTGTTGGAAGGAAAACTTGGGCACTATTTCTAGCAGAGAGGATGGCCTGATCCTGGGCCACCCACGTGTGATACACCGGATGATACATCAGTGGGCACGATAGTGAGCCGTCGACGTACCCCTCAAAGTAGCGGCTTTGGAGGAGCAGCAGCAACTGTGCACGCCAAGACAAATAGGAGACCGGTGGCGGCAGATCGGCCTCTACGCTAGGGCTTGTGGCGGATCATGGAGGAGCCGATCCGACCGAGGGTGGTTGCGGGAGAGGACCCGAGGCGCGACCCCAGGGGACCGGGCTTGCCACCACGCTAAGGGTTGTGAGGCGCGGAAGGGCGAGGCAGGGGCAGGGGTCGGCACAGCGGCGGCGGCGGAAGGAGTCAGCGCAGTGGCAAGGGCAGCGGAAGCCATCATAACATAATCTGATACTATGTAAAAACAATGAGATTGGGGCAAACAACTGTGGATCTGTTCCATCAAGTCCTAGAGCTCTGTCTCCTGGGGGAAGAGAGAGTACAAGATTCAATGCCTTGTTTAGGTTGCCAAAAACGTCGAAAGTAAAAAACGAAATCGTTGTTTGGGCGTCAATCTCAAGACCTGTAGGGGTTCGTAGCATGGAAAACAAAAATTTTCTATTGCATACAAACAAACAAGCCAAGATCTATCTACTAGATTGTAGCAACGAGTCGATGGAATAACTTACCCTCGAAGATTCCAAAGCGGTTAACGAGAGCAGATTCTCGTGGATGATGTAGTCGTACTCTTTCCGATCTCAAGATCGCGCAGACGATCCTTCCAGCGCTGCGTTCCGGCAGTGCTCCCGCAGTCGGTCACACGTTCGGTACTCGACGAAGACCTTCCTCTCCCTTGTTCCAGCAGGCAGCGGAGGTTGTAGCACTCTCCTCGAGGTTCCGGCAGCACAACGGCGTGGTACCGGAAGTAGAGGGGAGATCCCGCAGGGCTTCGCCTTAAGCCGGAGCGAGTATGGTGGAGTATGAGAGAGCTTTAGTGGTCTAGGGTTTAGACACACAAATTAGAAGGCTCTAATCCGAAGGCTAGGGCAATTAGAAGCTCTAAACCAAAACGGCTCTAAACCGGAGGCTGTGGCTAGGGTTTAGATTTAGAGGATAGGAACTTGTGTGTCTTGGAGGGGCAGCCCTGCCCCTCCCTTTATAGGTGGGAGGTGCGGCCAAGGGGAGGGGAGTCCCTCCCCAACTCGGCTTGGAGGTGGGCCGCCGGTTGGAGGAGGGAACTCCTCCCCAACTCGGTTTCAATCAAACCTCCTTTTCCTCTTTACCAAAATTAGCCGTTTGACTTTTCAAACTAGCCGTTTGACTTTTCAAACTAGGATTTGAATAAATCCTCTATTTGGTACAGCGATGACACTTAGTACATGATGCAATCATACCAACTTGATATAAAACATTCATGTACCCTTCCCCCCGGAGTGCCGGACATTCCGGAACCTTCTAGAACATTCCCGATGAAAACACCGGAATCATTCCACAACTCCGAAACGGGACTTTCCTTATATGAATCTTATTCTCCGGACCATTCCGGATCACCTCGTGATATCCCGGATCCCATCCGAGACTCCGAACAACATTCGGTCTCTTTCTCATAATACCATAACTACTCAAACAACGTCGAATCCTTAAGTGTGTCTCCCTACGGTTCGTGAATTATGCGGACATGATCGAGACACTTCTCCGAACAATAACCAATAGAGGAATCTGGAAATTCATATGGCTCCCACATATTTCTACGATTACTTTGCGATCGAATGAACCACTTACATACGATACCAATTTCCCTTTGTCTCACGATAGTTTACTTATCCGAGGTCATGATCGTTGGTATCTCTGCATACCTAGTTCAACCTCGTTACCGATAAGTACTCTTTTCTCGTTCCCGTGATATGTGATCCCTTGTGAGCCAGTCACATGCTTGCAAGCTAATTGGATGACATTACACCGAGAGGGCCCAGAGTATATCTATCCGTCATATGGATGGACAAATCCCATTCTTGATCCATGTGTCTCAACCAATACTTTCCGAACACTCAATGCCACCTTTATAGCCACCCAGTTACGGTGTGGTGTTTGATGTCATCAAAGCATCCATCCGGCAAAGGTGATATGCATGATCTCATGGTCGAAGGAATTAGGTTACTATGTATCAAAAAGCATATAGCAATTGAACTATTTAAAATGACTTGATCTTTATGCTACGCTTATCTATAGGAGTATGTCCATCACATCATTCTCCTAATGATATGACCCTGTTGTTAATAACATTTCTATGTTCATGATCAGGAAACCATGATCATATATTAACCAACAAGCTAGTTTAACAAGAGGCTTTACTAGGGACTCTTTTATGTTTACAAATCACACAAGTATTAATGTTTCCTGTTAATACAATTATAGCATGGTATGTAAACATTTATCATAAGTATGAAGATATGATAATAACCCACTTTATTATTGCCTCTTGGGCATATCTCCAACAGTCTCCCACTTGCACTAGAGTCAATAATCTAGTTTTAAACCTTTGTGTATTCAACACCTATGGCTTTCCGGTGTTGTAAGTACACGTTCGCTAGTGGTCAACTGATCTCCGGATCTGACACTTCTAGGTCCGTGTGTAATTGCATGTATTTGCGTCTCTACGCATCACTCTAGGTCCGTGTATAAATTTGGTCCTTTGGTGAGACCTTTAGTTCTTTGGGGTTAAAACATGTTGATAATATTGTCGTACAATATATCTTCATAGTATTATCCCGCTATGAACTACACCTAGTTTGATAACAAACTACTTGACACAAATGCCCTCTTTTGCTGCTGTAATAGCAGTTATATACTTAGCCTTTTGTTGTAGTATCTGTCACAATGTCTTAACTTTGGAACTCATCCAAATCATTATGGAACTTACTTTCCATCATATTGTGCCACCCTTAGTTTAGATTGAGATAAACTAAATTTGTACTTTGCGACAAAACTAGTATCAATGTAGTACTTTTACAATGAACTAACCATCTATTTGTCACTTCTACAAATAATATACTCTTAGTTCTTCCAAAAGATCATAATAATATCCTTACTATTGTCCAATGATCATCTTATGAATCATTCTGGTATATGCTCATATCATTTAGAGCATAGGACATATCTGGATTTGTACATATCATAGTATGATTGATATAAATACTCTTTGTGATTTCATACATCAAGTATCAATCTATACTTGAATCTTTGTTTCACTTACCAAGTGTCAATACACTTGAATATATCATCAATATTGAACTCATTCAATCCTTTCTGTGCGACAAGAACCTTTCTTGTAGTTTCTATATTGAACTCATTCAATACATCATCTATGTACTTTCGGCACAACCATATTAGCGTCTATTGATGCTAAATATTTGGGTTTTGCCTAAGCCTTTCATCGAGATGAAATTCTTATCATGTGTTAATAAAAGATACATTATATCCAATCAACAATATGTCTTCCACATAATGTATTAGAAAAATGTCTTAGCGCTCCCACTTAATTTCTTGCAAATGCAAGCATCTTCATTATATCGACGAATTTAAACTCCTTTAACAGTTTCATCATAGTGAAGATTCCAACTCCGTAATGCTTACTTCAACCATTGAAGTTTGCATATGCTTTTAGCATCCTTTGAATAAACAAAACCCTATGGACCGTGTTATGCACATGTCCTAGGTAACAATTCTATTAGAAGAACTTGTTTTGTTTATTCAACTACCACATAACAAAATTATATGTAGTGGTTGCTATATTAATCCGTCTAGACTAAATATCGCTATGAAAGATCAGATCTTGTCATAGTCAACCTTTGAACATTGTTGTGAACTCTTTCCCAACATGTCGACTATTTCATAGATGTACAACATCCATGTCTATTTATTTATAGATCCAAACACAACTGTAAGGTCTTACACCTTTCTCGAGGGTCCTTCAAGTTCAAAACTTGATTTCTCGTGTATGGAACTATCACGGATTTTATGGCTTCAAGCCATTTGACGGAGTCAGGGCTCATCATCGCTTCTTTGCATGTAGTCGGATCTTTATTGTCAAATAATGATTTAACTCTCAAATCTTGGTATTTGATTGTTCATCCGACCTACTTGTTTCAATAGGAACTTGGATCTCCGTGACCACAACCTTTGAGGTACGTGAGCCATGAGCATTGTTGCTGCCTCCGGAACACTTTTCGGCGTTGCGCAACTCTGCACATATAGCTAAGGTTCTTTTAACCTTATCAAAGTTCTATTGTCCTCCCACTTTACTTTTCACGAAAAATTCCTTCTCAAGGAAACTTGACATTCTAAGCGACAAACACTTTTGTCTCCGGTGTTATGGAGGAATACTTAACAAAGACAGGTTCATCCGATTTTGGTTGCAAACATCTTTCTTATGCACATCATACCAATGTTTAAGAAAAGACAACTTGGGTTTTATCCCAAACCATAACTTTATATGGTGTCATTTCAACGGATTATGATGGAGCTCTTTTCAGTGGAAAAACGGTAATCTCTAAAGCTTTTAATCTTTAAAATGCAATGGCAATTTTATGAATTACACCTTCGATCTTACCATGTCAAACAAGGTTTAATTACATATCTCGAACGCTCCATACTCTTATGGTGTTTCGGGAAATGCAAATCCACGGAACGATTCCTTAAATCTTAGGTATTATGCTAAACTTGTAACTCAAATATCTTCCTTTATGATCTTATCATAAACTATTTATATTCTTGTTACAATGATTTTGCACTTCATGTTGAAAGTCTTTGAACTTTTCAAATATTTCACACTTCATCCTTATTAAGTAAATATTCATATATTCACTCAAATTTTCGGAGAAAGCATATGAAGTTGAAATCCATCGCTCTCGACTACACATAATGGACTTCGTACAACAATATGTACAAGTTCCAATAAGCTAGTCATTCGTTCCCTTTTGGCCTATGAACGAAGTTTTAATTATCTCTAGGAAAGTTTCACAAGCGTCATTTGATCAAAATCAAAAGACTCCAAAATTCCGTACACATGGAGTTTCTTCATGTTTTCTTTCCAATATAATTTAAACGGCGATGTCACTTCCTAAGTGATCTTTCAATCAATTTGTCTTTCGACATTTTAGCACTAGTTTTATGGATGTGATTTCTCCAACGAGATTTGTGAATCATCCATCTTTTATGGATTACGGCAATTATTTGAACAACCCTTTTGTTCTCATAATACCTAATAAAACAAATCTTGAAGGCAAGCTTTGACGTTTAACGAGCAACACAATAACCCTTTATTTGTTCTCGATGAATATCATCACATATTCTTTTGCTAGTTACTTAGGCCATTGTAGTTCATGAAGTGTGTTGTTTCGTATGACGATTCACACCAACAAATTCAGTATCAAATACTTAAGAACCACATTGTTTAATAAGCAAAGAATATAGCCATAATATGTATATCATCTATATACTTAAACTGAACAATTCTAGTCTTTTTCTTTTCTACCATATATTTATGGGATTCTCTTTCAGTATTTTCTTTTCTGTTTGAAAGAATCTATCAATATCAATAGTGGAGTCATACATATGACACATAGTCCAAAGCGTGTATAATTAAATACCAATGTCTTTGGACTTGCACTTTGAAGTAGATCACCATCATCAAATGGTTGGTGTTCTTTCAAATTCCTTTCTTTAGTAATCTCTTGGTGTAGTAAACATTTTACCTACATCAAACATTCACCTTTATCATGGAATTTATCCAAGATCAAGCTACTTTTAGCTTGTAATGGTGAATCGCGAGTATAATGTTGCTCTCCAAAACCCTTTTGTAGGCTTAGGACAACTAGTGTCTCCAACCTTTTGCAAATTCTCATCAAATATGAGAACATGACTTTTGCCATATTATACTCTATCATGTTGCAACCAAAACTTTGTTTCAGATATCACAATATCTTCCACACATCATGGTTTCTGAAACAACTCTTTCAGATCCTAGATAACCTTGATATTAAGACAATTCTTTGAATATCAAGAATCATGGAGACAAACATGATACTCATACACTAACACTTGGAATTGTCACTCTTGTTTTAATACCAATTATTAAACTTCATGGAGTAACCGGAACTTACTGAAAGTTTGCAATAGGACTTTTAAACTTTAGATTAACACTTCAAAACAATACGATACCAGTTCGTAAAGTAACTAACCAGAATTCTATAGTTCTATCATCTCAATTATAACTAAGCGCAAGGTGGTAAACGGATGCCAATGACTACAACAATTATGCAAATTCACTTTGAGTTAATTTATGATAAATTGAGTTCTAATTAATAATTAAATTAATCTAGGTGAACTCCCACTCAAAACAATATCCCTCACATTGTTTTAGTGATCACACGAACCAAATCCACCACAACAAAACCGATCATCACGAGAGTTGATATAGCTTCAATGGCGAACAATCAACATGTTCATCATATCTCCTATATGACTCATGCTTTACCTTTCGGTGATCCGTGTTCCGAGACCATGTCTGTACATGCTAGGCTTGTCAAGATCAAACCTTAGCTTCCGCATGAGCAAATCTGGCTTGCCCACGTTGTATACACTTGCGGAATCTAACACACCCGATCATCACGTGGTGCTTTGAAACAACAAGCTTTAGCAACAGTGCCAACTAAGGGTGAACACTTTATGACTTGAAATTCATGTGCATGAGGGATCATCTTATAATGCTACCGTCGTCTACTAAGCAATACAAGATGCATAAAGGATTAACATCACATGCAATTCATAATATGTGATATGATATGGCCTTTCTTCTTTGTGCTTCCGATCTCCATCTTCTAGCACGAACATGATCTCCATCATCACCGACATTGCATCAAGGTCAATGATGCTTCTCCATGGTTGTCGTCCACCGGCTTCAACTATTACAACTACTTTGAATAGACACGCGGGTCTTAACAGAAATTAAAGACAACCGCATATGGCTCCTGCCGGTTGCCGACTTACAATAAGGAACATTGCATACATCATATATAATCACAATCATGGCCATATCACATCACTGCACACCCCTGCAAAACAAAGTTAGACGCCTCTACTTTCTTTGCATATTTTACGTGGTTTGGGGCTTTCAATAAGTGTCGTTCTAACTTACGAACAAGAACCACAACATTGATACTAGTATTGTTAATCACCCGTTGTAAATTGGATCTTAACTATGCTAGGAGAAACAGGCACCCGCAAAGCCACTTATGCAATACAAGTTGCATGTCAAGCGTGGAGCAAGTCTCATGAACGATGTCATGTAAGGTTAGCCCGGGCCGCTTCATCCCAACATACCGCAAGATGCAAAGTACACAAGAAGCAATCGACAATAAAAGCATCAACGCCCATAATGACCATTGTGTTCTACTCGTGCAACAGATCTACATATAGACACGGCTCTGATACCACTGTAGGGGTTCGTAGCATGGAAAACAAAAATTTTCTATCGCATACAAACAAACAAGCCAAGATCTATCTACTAGATTGTAGCAACGAGTCGATGGAATAACTTACCCTCGAAGATTCCAAAGCGGTTAACGAGAGCAGATTCTTGTGGATGATGTAGTCGTACTCTTTCCGATCTCAAGATCGCGCAGACGATCCTTCCGGCGCTGCGTTCCGGCAGTGCTCCCGCAGTCGGTCACACGTTCGGTACTCGACGAAGACCTT
Source organism: Avena atlantica (assembly GCA_910589765.1). Taxonomy (NCBI): domain Eukaryota; kingdom Viridiplantae; phylum Streptophyta; class Magnoliopsida; order Poales; family Poaceae; genus Avena; species Avena atlantica. The sequence continues at coordinate 461,821,477 of OU342734.1, read as the reverse complement.
CCTCTCCCTTGTTCCAGCAGGCAGCGGAGGTTGTAGCACACTCCTCGAGGTTCCGGCAGCACAACGACGTGGTACCGGAAGTAGAGGGGAGATCCCGCAGGGCTTCGCCTTAAGCCGGAGCGAGTATGGTGGAGTATGAGAGAGCTTTAGTGGTCTAGGGTTTAGACACACCAATTAGAAGGCTCTAATCCGAAGGCTAGGGCAATTAGAAGCTCTAAACCAAAACGGCTCTAAACCGGAGGCTGTGGCTAGGGTTTAGATTTAGAGGATAGGAACTTGTGTGTCTTGGAGGGGCAGCCCTGCCCCTCCCTTTATAGGTGGGAGGTGCGGCCAAGGGGAGGGGAGTCCCTCCCCAACTCGGCTTGGAGGTGGGCCGCCGGTTGGAGGAGGGAACTCCTCCCCAACTCGGTTTCAATCAAACCTCCTTCTCCTCTTTACCAAAATTAGCCGTTTGACTTTTCAAACTAGCCGTTTGACTTTTCAAACTAGGATTTGAATAAATCCTCTATTTGGTACAGCGATGACACTTAGTACATGATGCAATCATACCAACTTGATATAACACATTCATGTACCCTTCCCCCCGGAGTGCCGGACATTCCGGAACCTTCTAGAACATTCCCGATGAAAACACCGGAATCATTCCACAACTCCGAAACGGGACTTTCCTTATATGAATCTTATTCTCCGGATCACCTCGTGATATCCCGGATCCCATCCGAGACTCCGAACAACATTCGGTCTCTTTCTCATAATACCATAACTACTCAAACAACGTCGAATCCTTAAGTGTGTCTCCCTACGGTTCGTGAATTATGCGGACATGATCGAGACACTTCTCCGAACAATAACCAATAGAGGAATCTGGAAATTCATATGGCTCCCACATATTTCTACGATTACTTTGCGATCGAATGAACCACTTACATACGATACCAATTTCCCTTTGTCTCACGATAGTTTACTTATCCGAGGTCATGATCGTCGGTATCTCTGCATACCTAGTTCAACCTCGTTACCGATAAGTACTCTTTTCTCGTTCCCGTGATATGTGATCCCTTGTGAGCCAGTCACATGCTTGCAAGCTAATTGGATGACATTACACCGAGAGGGCCCAGAGTATATCTATCAGTCATATGGATGGACAAATCCCATTCTTGATCCATGTGTCTCAACCAATACTTTCCGAACACTCAATTCCACCTTTATAGCCACCCAGTTACGGTGTGGTGTTTGATGTCATCAAAGCATCCATCCGGCAAAGGTGATATGCATGATCTCATGGTCGAAGGAATTAGGTTACTATGTATCAGAAAGCATATAGCAATTGAACTATTTAAAATGACTTGATCTTTATGCTACGCTTATATATAGGAGTATGTCCATCACATCATTCTCCTAATGATATGACCCTGTTGTTAATAACATCTCTATGTTCATGATCAGGAAACCATGATCATATATTAACCAACAAGCTAGTTTAACAAGAGGCTTTACTAGGGACTCTTTTATGTTTACAAATCACACAAGTATTAATGTTTCCTGTTAATACAATTATAGCATGGTATGTAAACATTTATCATAAGTATGAAGATATGATAATAACCCACTTTATTATTGCCTCTTGGGAATATCTCCAACAAGACCCGCCGGCTCAGTCTCTCGGAGGTGCTCCTAGGGGTAGGGTGTGCGTGTGTGTATTCATAGGAGGGGCGGAGCTAGTACTATTCATGGGCATGCAATGAATACCCAATAATTTTTGCAAAACAAATTCAGTATATAAGCTCCTATATGCATAGGTATACTGTAGGGTTTCGTAGCATGGAAAACAAAAAAATTCTACCGCATAAAAACAAACAAGCCAAAATCTATCTACTAGATTGTAGCAACGAGTCGATGGAATAACTCACCCTCGAAGATTCCAAAGTATTTAACGAGAGCGGATTCTCGTGGGTGATGTAGTTGTACTCTTGCCGATCTCAAGATCGCGTAGACGATCCTTCCGGCGCTGCGTTCCGGCAGCGCTTCCGCAGTCGGTCACACGTTCGGTACTCGACGAAGACCTTCCTCTCCCTTGTTCCAGCAGGCAGCGGAGGTTGTAGCACTCTCCTCGCGATTCCGGCAGCACAACGGCGTGGTACCGGAAGTAGAGGGGAGATCTCGTAGGGCTTCGCCTTAAGCCGGAGCGAGTATGGTGAACTATGAGAGAGAGCCTCGGCGATCTAGGGTTTAGACGCACCAAGGAGGAGCAAGGTCGGCGGCTAGGGTTTGCCTAGGCGGCTGCGGCTTGCCCTAGGCGGCGGCAGCAGGAGGTGGTGGCGCCGGCGGCTAGGATTAGGGTTTGCGGGGCGTGGTGTTGTGTGCTTGGAGGGGCAGCCCTGTCCCTCCTTATATAGGTGGAGGGGGCGCGCCAAGGGGAGGGGAGTCCCTCCCCAACTCGGTCTCCAAGTGGGCCGGCGGTGGAGGGAGGGAACTCCTCCCCAAGTAGGTTTCGTACTCTCCCTCCACCTCACAAAATAGCCGTTTGACTTTTCAAATTGGCGTTTGACTTTTCAAACTAGGATTTGATTAAACCCTTTATTGGCGGCTGGACGGCGGAGGGGAGGAGGCTCGGGGCCCGCTGGCGGCGGCCGGGGGCGATGACGGGGGAGAGGGCCGGAGCCGCGAGGTGGAGGAGGCGGCCGGTCGAGGAGAGGTGGGCGAGGCGCCGGAGGCGGGCGGGCTGGTGGCGGGGCACGCGGCCGCGGCGGAGGTCGGGCGAGGTGAGCGGGCGGGGAGGACGCGGTGAGGAGACCGTCGAGGGCGGCAGCTCGGAGGCCACGGCGAGAGGGAGGCGGCCTGCGGAGGAGGGAAGCTCCTGGCGGCGGGGAGGGGGTCGCCGGCGCGGGGAGGAGGGCGGCGAGGCAGCGCCGGGGAGACGAGGTCTGGGGCACGCGAGGCCGGCGTCCGGGGCGACGGAGGAGGTGGTCGCGGGGAGCGCAGGCGGCCGGAGGGGGAAGGAGAGGCGGGCTCGGCGGGGTGCCGCGGTTGTCGGAGGGGAGGGAGAGGAGCGGGGTGGTGCGTGCGGGCGTGGGTGAGCGTGGGACCAGGGTGGGGTCGGGCTAGCGCGGGGTAGGAGGGGAGTGGGCGCCGCGGGCTTTGACCAGGGGAAAGGGGCGGCAGGTGCATGCGTTGCGTGTGTGGTGTGGGCAGGGAAGAGGGAGGGAGTGGGGTGAGGTGGCGGTGTCTGGTTGGGTGGGTATTGGGATGAGGGTGAGGTGGCGAGAGAGGATTGGGTGGGGTGAGGTGGAGGGGGGTTTGGGTAGATTAGGTTGGGTAGTTTTAGGATTCTGGTGGACCGTTTGAACTGGGGGTGGCCGACTGGGTCGGATCGGCCCGGTTGGCTGCCCCCTAAAAATAATTAAATACTTTATTTATTTAAAACAGGTTTTTGGCAAACCGTTGGCCGACAAAACAAAATAATCCGGAGACCCGGGTTTTGTGTTTTGAACAAAGACGGGGCGTTTAGAAAACAAAAATAGGTTTTTCCGAAAATAGTTTTATGCAAGCAAATGCAAGGTGATGACGATGCTCAAATGCAATGTGGCATGATGACATGAGCATGCGGTCAGGATGATGCAATGCACAAAAAAACGCGATTTTCTAGTAGTGGTTTTGCGGGATGCCACACTTCGCAACCCCAAACTTTAAGGAACGACAATTTAGGTTTCTTCCCAAACCATAATTCATACGGTGTCATTTCAAAAGATTTAGATGCTGCCTTATTTAAAGTGAATGCGGCTGTTTCTAATGCATAACCCCAAAATGATAGCGGTAAATCTGTAAGTGACATCATAGAACGAACCATATCCAAGAGAGTTCGATTACGACGTTCGGACACACCATTATGTTGTGGTGTTCCCGGTGGTGTCAATTGTGAAAGTATTCCGCATTTCTTCAAATGCTCGCCAAACTCATAACTTAGATATTCACCTCCACGATCAGAACGTAGAAATTTAATCTTCTTGTTACGTTGATTCTCCACCTCACTTTGAAATTCCTTAAACTTCTCGAAAGTTTCGGACTTATGTTTCATGAAATAGATATACCCATATCTACTCAAGTCATCCGTGAAGGTAAGAACATAACGATAACCACCGCGCGATGCTACACTCATTGGACCACACACATCGGTATGTATGATTTCCAATAAGTCCGTAGATCGCTCCATCATACCAGAAAATGGAGTCTTAGTCATTTTACCCATCAGACATGCTTCGCATCTTTCAAGTGATTCGAAATCAAGTGATTCAAGAAGTCCATCGGAATGGAGTTTCTTCATACGCTTCACTCCAATGTGACCAAGACGACAGTGCCACATATAGGTCGAGTTATCGCTCGATTTCAAACGTTTAGCTTTAATGTTATTAATATGTGTATTTCCACTATCGAGATTCAACAAGAATAGACCATCTATCAAAGGTGCATGTGCATAAAACATATTACTCATATAAATCGAACAACCATTATTCTCGGACTTAAACAAGTAACTGTCTCGCAATAAACAAGATCCCGATATAATGTTCATGCTTAACGCAGGCACCAAATAACAATTATTTAAGTATAAAACTAATCCCGATGGTAGATGAAGAGGTAGCGTGCCGACCGCGATCACATCAACCTTTGATCCGTTTCACACGCGCATCGTCACCTCGTTCTTCGCTAGCTTCCGTTTATTCTGCAGCACTTGTTTCGAGTTACAGATATGAGCAACCAAACCAGTATCAAATACCCAGGCACTACTACGAGTACTAGTGAGATACACATCAATAACATGTATATCGGATATACCTTTCTTCTTGATGTTGCCGTTCTTCAAATCCGCCAAGTACTTTGGGCAATTCCGCTTCCAGTGACCTTCTCCCTTGTAGTAAAAGCACTCCATGTGTCTCAACCAATACTTTCTGAACACTCAATGCCACCTTTATATCCACCCAGTTACGGTGTGGTGTTTGATGTCATCAAAGCATCCTTCCGGTGAAGGTGATATGCATGATCTCATGGTCGTAGGAATTAGGTTACTATGTATCAGAAAGCATATAGCAATTGAACTTATTAAAATGACTTGATATTTATGCTACGCTTATCTATAGGAGTATGTCCATCATATCATTCTCCTAACGATATGATCTTGTTGTTAATAACATCTCAATGTTCATGATAGGGAAACCACAATCATTTATTAACCAACAAGCTAGTATTTATAAAGAGGCTTTACTAGGGAGTCTATTTTAGTTTACAAATCACACAAGTATTAATGTTTCCGGTTAATACTATTATAGCATGAATGTAAACATTTATCATAAATACAAAGATATAATAATAACTACATTTATTATTGCCTCTAGGGCATATCTCCAACAGTCTCCCACTTGCACTAGAGTCAACTAATCTAGATTACATGGTAATATACCGAACACCCATGGCAGTTTGGTGTTGGTCATGTTTTTCCCTCGGGAGAGGTTTAGTCAACGGATCCGCCACATTCAGATCTGTGTGTACTTTGCAAATCTTTATGTCCCCATCTTGGACATGTTCTCGAATAGCGTGAAAACGTAGCTTGATGTGCTTCAGCTTCTTGTGTGACCTTGGTTCTTGCGCATTGGCTATGGCGCCCATGTTATCATAGTAGATTGACATTGGGTCCAGCGCACTAGGAACCACACCGAGCTCTGTAATGAACTCTTTCATCCATATTGCTTCTTGTGAAGCCTCCGAAGCAGCCATGTATTCCGATTCAGTTGAAGATCTCGCCACAACGCTTTGCTTTGCACTCCTCCAGCTAACTGCTGCACCATTCAAAGTAAATACGTATCCAGATTGTGATTTAGAATCATCCGGATCGGTGTTCCAACTAGCATCAGTGTAACCATTAACAACGAGCTATTCATCACCTCCATAAGAAAGAACCATATCCTTAGTTCTTCTCAAGTACTTAAGGATGTTTTTGACCGCTGTCCAAAGATCCATTCTTGGATCACTTTGATATCTGCTAGTTAAACTAACAGCATATGCAATGTCGGGTCTAGTACATAGCATGGCATACATCAGAGATCCTATGGCTGAGGCATAGGGAGTTTTACTCATCCTTTCTCTATCTTCTGCCGTTGTCGGACTTTGAGTTTTACTCAAGGTCGTATTGGGCAACATGGGCAAGAACCCTTTCTTGCTATTTTCCATTCCAAGCCTCTTTAGAACTTTGTCCAAATATGTACTTTGTGACAATGATATTAGGCGTCTCGATCTATCTCTATAAATCTTTATGCCTGATATATAAGCTGCTTCGCCAAGATCCTTCATTGAAAAACTTTATTCAAATATTCCTTGACACTATTAAGATGGTCTACATCATTCCCAATCAACAATATGTCATCTACATATAGTATTAAGAATGCTACAGAGCTCCCACGCACTTTCTTGTAAATACAATCTTCTCCATAAGTTTGTATAAAACCAAAACTTTTGATTACCTTATCAAAACGTTGATTCCAACTTCGGGATGCTTGCTTCAATCCATAGATGGACAGTTGAAGTTTGCATACCTTGTTAGCATCTTTAGGATCGACAAAACCTTTGGGTTGCATCATATACAACTCTTCATCAATGTCTCCATTGAGGAATGCTGTTTTGACATCCATCTGCCATATATCATAATCATAATATGCAGCGATTGCTAACATAATCCTCACAGACTTTAGCTTCGCTACAGGTGAGAAAGTCTCATTGTAGTCAATTCCTTGAATTTGTCGAAACCCTTTTGCGACAAGTCGAGCTTTATAGACAGTAACATTACCATCAGCATCTGTTTTATTCTTGAAAATCCATTTGTTCTCGACAGCCTTCCGGCCATCTGGTAAGTCCACCAAAGTCCATACTTGGTTTTCGTACATGGATCCAATCCCGGATTTCATGGCTTCTTGCCATTTATTGGAATCTAGACTCATCATTGCTTCCTCATATGTCGCAGGGTCATCGGTGTTGTCCACCAACATGACACTCATAACGGGATCATACCAATCAGGAGTGGTACGAGTTCTCGTTGACCTGCGAGGTTCTGTAGCAACTACAACCGAAGTTTCATGATCATCATCATTAGCTTCCTCTCTTATTGGTGCAGGAACCACAGGAACTTCTTCCGGTGCTGCGCTACTCGCAAGTTCGAGAGAAGGTTCAACAACCTCGTCGAGTTCTACTTTCCTTCCAGTCACTTCTTTCGAGAGAAATTCCTTCTCTAGAAAGGATCCATTCTTGGCAACGGAGATTTTGCCTTCGGATCTATGATAGAAGGTATACCCAATAGTTTCCTTCGGGTATCCTATGAAGATGCACTTTTCCGCTTTGGGTTCAAGCTTGTCCGGCTGTAACTTCTTTACATAGGCTTCGTGTAACACCCTCAGAATCGACCCTATGCAAGTTTTAGCGCTTCCCGCCAAACCCGTATAGAAACGATTCAAAGGTGCCCACCAGGCACTTGCGTGCGGGTGGAAAACGAAGTAATAACATTACACAACAGTCCTCGATGGGACCCACAGAACAGATATATATATATATATATACAACACGACTCCATGAGTCAAGAATACAGATATACAGAACAAAGATCCAAATCACCTTGAAAATGATACAGCGTCCGACTACGAACAAGATGCAAATGGGGCTAAGAGCCCTGAAGAATAACCAATGGCGTCCATAACCCTGCCCAGGCCAAGCCGGAAGGGTAACCCTGCTAACGACGTCGATCTCAAAACCTGCTTAGACAAAAGGGGTGCCGACAAAGGGCAAAGGGAAAAGAGAGAGCGGTCAGTACTGAGGCCAGTACACGGCGAGACTAGAATTCGGCGGTCCTCGCCTACATAGGTATGGTGGGCTGAAGCGGCAGCGCGGCATGCACTAAACAACCTATAGAGCCTCGTTACAACTAGCGGCTATCAGAGAGGGGTAAGAAGGACCTACTCGGAACCAACCTGATTATACCATCAGACAAACCCATCCTGGTGTTTTCCCCTCGAGACCAAACGAGGAAGTCAACCGAGGAACCCACACAGTTGGCAGTTTTATTTATTCAGTTATAGTTGCATCAATTACTAGTCAAATATAGATAGTCATCCTGATAAAATAAGCAGTGGGCACTGTTATTTAACCATTCCGTTGTAGTTGCAACACTTACTAGTCAGATACAATTAACATGAGGTAACCCAAAACCCAGCAGTTGTTGGTACTTTTATTTAGCCATTCCGTTATAGTTGCAATACTTACTAGTCAGATACAATGGTCGCAAGCGTCAACCCAAACAAGCAATTGTTGGCAGTTTTATTTAGCCATTCCATTATAGTGAAGCTGATTACTAGTCATTATAAAGTCAAATTTATAGCACTACTTTAGTTATAGTTGTCTATGATCGAGATACTGTGCTCCAAGTCGTCCATAACCGCGGACACGGCTTTCAGAAAGTTTTACCCTGCAGGGGTGCACAAATAGCAACACACACTCGATCAACCTCAGAAAAACCAAATCAAAACCCAACGAGGCCTTCACGACAAAGAAATCACAAGATTCAGAAATATTTCAGGGGCCACCCCATTGAGTAGACCCACAACGAAGCTAGCTGACTCCGAGACGGACTCAAGGTTTGCGACAATGGCTGTAAACGACTGGGAACCCAAAACTGGGCTTGTCGATACCGCGAAAACACTCCGCTTTCCTAAACACTACAGGTGCTCCTCGCACAAACGTAATAAAGCAGTAAAGCATGGCATAAGTACAGGATAGTAAATAAAACCTCAAACTAGTTTGTGGCCCCAAGAAATAAGAATGAATCAAGCTCTGGCTCAGGGGGGTCCCATAATCCTCCCGGATGTGGATAGCGCGAATATTCAAGGAACAGGTATCAAGTACTCGGGGTCCTACGGGACACAAGTGGACGGTTAACAACCAAATAACATCTATTGCCCACCTGTGCCTCTGCTTACTTACTTCTATTTTAGTTGTTAAACAGTAATTAAAGTTATGATCATCTCCAACAATAAACACACGGCCATACTCCAACAACTGTGGTACTTGGCGACACGCAACAGCACTTGAGCAAGCGACTACGACGCGCAAGTCCAACTATCTACCAAACAACAGGTAATAGGATGTGTCCAAGGCAATATAAGGCTGCAGGGGATATCACGGGTACGGAAACTAGAGCATCGCAACACAGATAACAATAGATCAACAGGAGGGAATAAATACTATAAAAGTAAGATAGGTAGAAAGGGGGAGATGCTCGCCTGAAAACATTGCCGAGGGTTCAACCGAAGATCGGGTCGACACTCGCATCAACTCAACGGCCTTATCCGCGAAGAAGCAAAACACTAGAATAAACACCGGATGCACTATTTATTACTACGGCAAAAGATCGGCATGATTATGATATGATGCAGATGCGGTGCAATTAGGCCATATTAAGCGGAACCGGGGTCCCGACAATTAATTAAACGGTTCAAGTTATTTAGAACCCCCGCAATTTAAATGTCGTCTTAACATGGCAAAAGATAGCACCGGTTCGCTACACAAAGTTAAATGGGACCAATATACGACTGGATTTGCCCGCATATGGATCCCATATTTAATTTAGGTGAATCGGCATAAGGCCCCCAAACCACATGACAAGTATGCATGCATGAACAATTAAATATGCAACAATGATATATCATTTATAAAAAATAGGGACTTAGGGTCACACATCTGGGTTCGGCAGATCTTGGGTTCCGGGGTTCGGGGTCGGTCTCAGGGTCCGGATCTGGGGTTCGGATACAAGATGGAGAAATTGGCGTTCCGGGAAGAAGGACTTGGTTGGCGTCGGGGGCGCATCGGACTCGCCCTGGTCGGTGCCGATCTTGTCGTCGCGAAGACCTGGTCGGGTCCGTGTATCGGGACGGTGTTGGCGTCCGGGGTGCAGTGCTTGACGTCCCTCGGTTCCATGTCGACGGCCTTGGTGCCCTCGATGGAGAACTCAGTGTATCCGTGTCGTGGTTCTTGTCGGGGTTCTCGGCTACGGGCGTCGGGATCGGTCTTTGACTCTAGGGTTGGATAACTTGATGTCCGTGTGGCGATCTTGTTGGAACCATATCGAAGGCCCTGATGTCGAGAAGATCTTGGCGTTCCATGAAGGAGGTCTTGACGCTTCGGCCTGGTGTCGTCCTCCCGGTACCGCGGGTTCTCGGTGTGGTTCACTTGGGCCTAAACGCCGAGGGTTTTCGGTTGCCGTTGGAGATCTCGACTAACTTCCACACCACTCGGGCAGCAACCTACTAGGCAGATCCTCCCAGAAACGGTCCAAGCGATATGGATAGCACACACGCGGGGGCAGCAGCTTGTTGCTGCTAGCGGACACAAACGGAGCAGAGAGCAAGGACGCCCGCGCAGTGAAGGTCGATAACGGCGGCGCGGAGGTGGTTCCGAACGCCGAGGCGAGAGAGACGGGCACGGCGCGGTGCAGGGGTTCGACGGAGAGGCCAAGCCGGCGAGGAGCTCGGGGTCGGGGACGACCAAAGGAAGGAGCGCTTGCGGAGGGGACGAACGGAGGAGGGCGGCGGGAGGCGCTCGGGTCGCAAGGAGCTCGACGGCCGGCTGCAGAGGGGCGCCGGCGGGCTCAGGCGGAGGAGCTCGGGCGGGGGAGGCCGAGCTCGCCGGGGGTGGCGCGGACCACGAGAGGGGTTGCGCGTGCGGGGCGGCTGGACGGCGGAGGGGAGGAGGCTCGGGGCCCGCTGGCGGCGGCCGGGGGCGATGACGGGGGAGAGGGCCAGAGCCGCGAGGTGGAGGAGGCGGCCGGTCGAGGAGAGGTGGGCGAGGCGCCGGAGGCGGGCGGGCTGGTGGCGGGGCACGCGGCCGCGGCGGAGGTCGGGCGAGGTGAGCGGGCGGGGAGGACGCGGTGAGGAGACCGTCGAGGGCGGCAGCTCGCAGGCCACGGCGAGAGGGAGGCGGCATGCGGAGGAGGGAAGCTCCTAGCGGCGGGGAGGGGGTCGCCGGCGCGGGGAGGAGGGCGGCGAGGCGGCGCCGGGGAGACGAGGTCTGGGGCGCGGCGAGGCCGGCGTCCGGGGCGACGGAGGAGGTGGTCGCGGGGAGCGCAGGCGGCCGGAGGGGGAAGGAGAGGCGGGCTCGGCGGGGTGCCGCGGTTGCCGAAGGGGAGGGAGAGGAGCGGGGTGGTGTGTGCGGGCGTGGGTGAGCGTGGGACCAGGGTGGGGTCGGGCTAGCGCGGGGTAGGAGGGGACTGGGCCCCGCGGGCTTTGACCAGGGGAAAGGGGGCGGCAGGTGCATGCGTTGCGTGTGTGGTGTGGGCAGGGAAGAGGGAGGGAGTGGGGTGAGGTGGCGGTGTCCGGTTGGGTGGGGATTGGGATGAGGGTGAGGTGGCGAGAGAGGATTGGTTGGGGTGAGGTGGAGGGGGTTTGGGTAGATTAGGTTGGGTAGTTTTAGGATTCTGGTGGACCGTTTGAACTGGGGGTGGCCGACTGGGTCGGATCGGCCCGGTTGGCTGCCCCCTAAAAATAATTAAATACTTTATTTATTTAAAATAGGTTTTTGGCAAACCGTTGGCCGACAAAACAAAATAATCCGGAGACCCGGGTTTTGTGTTTTGAACAAAGACGGGGCGTTTAGAAAACAAAAATAGGTTTTTCCGAAAATAGTTTTATGCAAGCAAATGCAAGGTGATGACGATGCTCAAATGCAATGTGGCATGATGACATGAGCATGCGGTCAGGATGATGCAATGCACAAAAACAACGCGATTTTTTAGTAGTGGTTTTGCGGGATGCCACAATTCGACACCACTAACAATGGATCTCGCCCTCGAGATCCGCCTCATGGTACCGGAAAGAAGGCGGCGATCTGAATCTTCTCGCATCGTGTAGATCATCGCGACACCACTAACAAGAGGTCGTTGTCCGTGACCGTCGAGAGAACACTCCGGGAACAAAAGGTCGAAGGTAGAGGTATGAACAAATAAAGCCACCTCTAGCTTCCATGGACGGAGTAAAGCTGCTGGATCCACTGATTCGATGTACAAGAGCGAATGATAAGAGTAGTCGGATGGTGATCAGTCCATCGCGCACCCAAACCATTACTCAGCACACGAATAGGCGGATTATGCAACCAACTCTCGGAATTGGACTGAAGATCTCGGCAAACGAGGGTCGGATCAAAGGAGTGATGCAGACTCTGCATCGGATCTGGCGTAGATGATGTCGTCGTGTCGGAAAACACCGGAAGGCACGAGAAGGATCAAAGAGAAGTCCACCAGACGAAGGATTCCTCGGATAGCATGAAGACCAGATGTAGCAACACCATTACCAAAGGAGGAAGCGAAACCCTGAAGGTACGACGGAACCCAACCACGAGAAATCCTGGACTCGAAGAGAGAGAAGAGAGCGGATTCAAAACACGCAGAGGTAAGAGGAGAATAGCAGAGGGGTAAGGAGTAAAATCAGACCTAATCAGAACTATCCAACCGATTTTTCAAAAATAGTTTTGACACTCTAGTTCGGCCGTTAGCTAGGTTATCCTACAGGCTGGACTTGTGGGATATCGCAACTGCTGAGCTCTGATACCACTCTGTAACACCCTCAGAATCGACCCTATGCAAGTTTTAGCGCTTCCCGCCAAACCCGCATAGAAACGATTCAAAGGTGCCCACCAGGCACTTGCGTGCGGGTGGAAAACGAAGTAATAACATTACACAACAGTCCTCGATGGGACCCACAGAACAGATATATATACAACACGACTCCATGAGTCAAGAATACAGATATACAGAACAAAGATCCAAATCACCTTGAAAATGATACAGCGTCCGACTACGGACAAGATGCAAATGGGGCTAAGAGCCCTGAAGAATAACCAATGGCGTCCATAACCCTGCCCAGGCCAAGCCGGAAGGGTAACCCTGCTAACGACGTCGATCTCAAAACCTGCTTAGACAAAAGGGGTGCCGACAAAGGGCAAAGGGAAAAGAGAGAGCGGTCAGTACTAAGGCCAGTACACGACGAGACTAGAATTCGGCGGTCCTCGCCTACATAGGTATGGTGGGATGAAGCGGCAGCGCGGCATGCACTAAACAACCTATAGAGCCTCGTTACAACTAGCGGCTATCAGAGAGGGGTAAGAAGGACCTACTCGGAACCAACCTGATTATACCAATCGACAAACCCATCCTGGTGTTTTCCCCTCGAGACCAAACGAGGAAGTCAACCGAGGAACTCACACAGTTGGCAGTTTTATTTATTCAGTTATAGTTGCATCAATTACTAGTCAAATATAGATAGTCATCCTGATAAAATAAGCAGTGGGCACTGTTATTTAACCATTCCGTTGTAGTTGCAACACTTACTAGTCAGATACAATTAACATGAGGTAACCCAAAACCCAGCAGTTGTTGGTACTTTTATTTAGCCATTCCGTTATAGTTGCAATACTTACTAGTCAGATACAATGGTCGCAAGCGTCAACCCAAACAAGCAATTGTTGGCAGTTTTATTTAGCCATTCCATTATAGTGAAGCTGATTACTAGTCATTATAAAGTCAAATTTATAGCACTACTTTAGTTATAGTTGTCTATGATCGAGATACTGTGCTCCAAGTCGTCCATAACCGCGGACACGGCTTTCAGAAAGTTTTACCCTGCAGGGGTGCACAAATAGCAACACACACTCGATCAACCTCGGAAAAACCAAATCAAAACCCAACGAGGCCTTCACGACAAAGCAATCACAAGATTCAGAAATATTTCAGGGGGCCACCCCATTGAGTAGACCCGCAACGAAGCTAGCTGACTCCGAGATGGACTCAAGGTTTGCGACAATGGCTGTAAACGACCGGGAACCCAAAACTGAGCTTGTCGATACCGCGAAAACGCTCCGCTTTCCTAAACAGTACAGGTGCTCCTCGCACAAACGTAATAAAGCAGTAAAGCATGGCATAAGTACAGGATAGTAAATAAAACCTCAAACTAGTTTGTGGCCCCAAGAAATAAGAATGAATCAAGCTCTGGCTCAGGGGGGGTCCCATAATCCTCCCGGATGTGGATAGCGCGAATATTCAAGGAACAGGTATCAAGTACTCGGGGTCCTACGGGACACAAGTGGACGGTTAACAACCAAATAACATCTATTTCCCACATGTGCCTCTGCTTACTTACTTCAATTTTAGTTGTTAAACAGTAATTAAAGTTATGATCATCTCCAACAATAAACACACGGCCATACTCCAACAACTGTGGTACTTGGCGACACGCAACAGCACTTGAGCAAGCGACTACGACGCGCAAGTCCAACTATCTACCAAAAAACAGGTAATAGGATGTGTCCAAGGCAATATAAGGCTGCATGGGATATCACGGGTACGAAAACTAGAGCATCGCAACACAGATAGCAATAGATCAACAAGAGGGAATAAATACTATAAAAGTAAGATAGGTAGAAAGGGGGAGATGCTCGCCTGAAAACATTGCCGAGGGTTCAACCGAAGATCGGGTCAACACTCGCATCAACTCAACGGCCTTATCCGCGAAGAAGCAAAACACTCGAATAAACATCGGATGCACTATTTATTACTACGGCAAAAGATCGGCATGATTATGATATGATGCAGATGCGGTGCAATTAGGCCATATTAAGCGGAACCGGGGTCCAGACAATTAATTAAACGGTTCAAGTTATTTAGAACCCCCGCAATTTAAATGTCGTCTTAACATGGCAAAAGATAGCACCGGTTCGCTACACAAAGTTAAATGGGACCAATATACGACTGGATTTGCCCGCATATGGATCCCATATTTAATTTAGGTGAATCGGCATAAGGCCCCCAAACCACATGACAAGTATGCATGCATGAACAATTAAATATGCAACAATGATATATCATTTATAAAAAAATAGGGGCTTAGGGTCACACATCTGGGTTCGGCAGATCTTGGGTTCCGGGGTTCGGGGTCGGTCTCAGGGTCCGGATCTGGGGTTCGGATACAAGATGGAGAAATTGGCGTTCCGGGAAGAAGGACTTGGTTGGCGTCGGGGGCGCATCGGACTCGCCCTGGTCGGTGCCGATCTTGTCATCGCGAAGACCTGGTCGGGTCCGTGTATCGGGACGGTCTTGGCGTCCGGGGTGCAGTGCTTGACGTCCCTCGGTTCCATGTCGACGGCCTTGGTGCCCTCGATGGAGAACTCAGTGTATCCATGTCGTGGTTCTTGTCGGGGTTCTCGGCTTCGGGCGCCGGGATCGGTCTTCGGCTCTAGGGTTGGATAACTTGATGTCCGTGTGGCGATCTTGTTGGAACCATATCGAAGGCCCTGATGTCGAGAAGATCTTGGCGTTCCATGAAGGAGGTCTTGACGCTTCGGCCTGGTGTCGTCCTCCCGGTACCGCGGGTTCTCGGTGTGGTTCACTTGGGACTAAACGCCGAGGGTTTTCGGTTGCCGTTGGAGATCTCGACTAACTTCCACACCACTCGGGCAGCAACCTACTAGGCAGATCCTCCCAGAAACGGTCCAAGCGATATGGATAGCACACACGCGGGGGCAGCAGCTTGTTGCTGCTAGCGGACACAAACGGAGCAGAGAGCAAGGACGCCCGCGCAGTGAAGGTCGATAACGGCGGCGCGGAGGTGGTTCCGAACGCCGAGGCGAGAGAGACGGGCACGACGCAGTGCAGTGGTTCGACGGAGAGGCCAAGCCGGCGAGGAGCTCGGGGTCGGGGACGACCAAAGGAAGGAGCGCTTGCGGAGGGGACGAACGGAGGAGGGCCACGGGAGGCGCTCGGGTCGCAAGGAGCTCGTCGGCCGGCTGTAGAGGGGCGCCGGCGGGCTCAGGCGGAGGAGCTCGGGCGGGGGAGGCCGAGCTCGCCGGGGGTGGCGCGGACCACGGGAGGGGTTGCGCGTGCGGGGCGGCTGGACGGCGGAGGGGAGGAGGCTCGGGGCCCGCTGGCGGCGGCCTGGGGCGATGACGGGGGAGAGGGCCGGAGCCGCGAGGTGGAGGAGGCGGCCGGTCGAGGAGAGGTGGGCGAGGCGCCGGAGGCGGGCGGGCTGGTGGCGGGGCACGCGGCCGCGGCGGAGGTCGGGCGAGGTGAGCGGGCGGGGAGGACGCGGTGAGGAGACCGTCGAGGGCGGCAGCTCGGAGGCCACGGCGAGAGGGAGGCGGCCTGCGGAGGAGGGAAGCTCCTGGCGGCGGGGAGGGGGTCGCCGGCGCGGGGAGGAGGGCGGCGAGGCAGCGCCGGGGAGACGAGGTCTGGGGCACGCGAGGCCGGCGTCCGGGGCGACGGAGGAGGTGGTCGCGGGGAGCGCAGGCGGCCGGAGGGGGAAGGAGAGGCGGGCTCGGCGGGGTGCCGCGGTTGTCGGAGGGGAGGGAGAGGAGCGGGGTGGTGCGTGCGGGCGTGGGTGAGCGTGGGACCAGGGTGGGGTCGGGCTAGCGCGGGGTAGGAGGGGAGTGGGCGCCGCGGGCTTTGACCAGGGGAAAGGGGCGGCAGGTGCATGCGTTGCGTGTGTGGTGTGGGCAGGGAAGAGGGAGGGAGTGGGGTGAGGTGGCGGTGTCTGGTTGGGTGGGTATTGGGATGAGGGTGAGGTGGCGAGAGAGGATTGGGTGGGGTGAGGTGGAGGGGGGTTTGGGTAGATTAGGTTGGGTAGTTTTAGGATTCTGGTGGACCGTTTGAACTGGGGGTGGCCGACTGGGTCGGATCGGCCCGGTTGGCTGCCCCCTAAAAATAATTAAATACTTTATTTATTTAAAACAGGTTTTTGGCAAACCGTTGGCCGACAAAACAAAATAATCCGGAGACCCGGGTTTTGTGTTTTGAACAAAGACGGGGCGTTTAGAAAACAAAAATAGGTTTTTCCGAAAATAGTTTTATGCAAGCAAATGCAAGGTGATGACGATGCTCAAATGCAATGTGGCATGATGACATGAGCATGCGGTCAGGATGATGCAATGCACAAAAAAACGCGATTTTCTAGTAGTGGTTTTGCGGGATGCCACACTTCGCAACCCCAAACTTTAAGGAACGACAATTTAGGTTTCTTCCCAAACCATAATTCATACGGTGTCATTTCAAAAGATTTAGATGCTGCCTTATTTAAAGTGAATGCGGCTGTTTCTAATGCATAACCCCAAAATGATAGCGGTAAATCTGTAAGTGACATCATAGAACGAACCATATCCAAGAGAGTTCGATTACGACGTTCGGACACACCATTATGTTGTGGTGTTCCCGGTGGTGTCAATTGTGAAAGTATTCCGCATTTCTTCAAATGCTCGCCAAACTCATAACTTAGATATTCACCTCCACGATCAGAACGTAGAAATTTAATCTTCTTGTTACGTTGATTCTCCACCTCACTTTGAAATTCCTTAAACTTCTCGAAAGTTTCGGACTTATGTTTCATGAAATAGATATACCCATATCTACTCAAGTCATCCGTGAAGGTAAGAACATAACGATAACCACCGCGCGATGCTACACTCATTGGACCACACACATCGGTATGTATGATTTCCAATAAGTCCGTAGATCGCTCCATCATACCAGAAAATGGAGTCTTAGTCATTTTACCCATCAGACATGCTTCGCATCTTTCAAGTGATTCGAAATCAAGTGATTCAAGAAGTCCATCGGAATGGAGTTTCTTCATACGCTTCACTCCAATGTGACCAAGACGACAGTGCCACATATAGGTCGAGTTATCGCTCGATTTCAAACGTTTAGCTTTAATGTTATTAATATGTGTATTTCCACTATCGAGATTCAACAAGAATAGACCATCTATCAAAGGTGCATGTGCATAAAACATATTACTCATATAAATCGAACAACCATTATTCTCGGACTTAAACAAGTAACTGTCTCGCAATAAACAAGATCCCGATATAATGTTCATGCTTAACGCAGGCACCAAATAACAATTATTTAAGTATAAAACTAATCCCGATGGTAGATGAAGAGGTAGCGTGCCGACCGCGATCACATCAACCTTTGATCCGTTTCACACGCGCATCGTCACCTCGTTCTTCGCTAGCTTCCGTTTATTCTGCAGCACTTGTTTCGAGTTACAGATATGAGCAACCAAACCAGTATCAAATACCCAGGCACTACTACGAGTACTAGTGAGATACACATCAATAACATGTATATCGGATATACCTTTCTTCTTGATGTTGCCGTTCTTCAAATCCGCCAAGTACTTTGGGCAATTCCGCTTCCAGTGACCTTCTCCCTTGTAGTAAAAGCACTCCATGTGTCTCAACCAATACTTTCTGAACACTCAATGCCACCTTTATATCCACCCAGTTACGGTGTGGTGTTTGATGTCATCAAAGCATCCTTCCGGTGAAGGTGATATGCATGATCTCATGGTCGTAGGAATTAGGTTACTATGTATCAGAAAGCATATAGCAATTGAACTTATTAAAATGACTTGATATTTATGCTACGCTTATCTATAGGAGTATGTCCATCATATCATTCTCCTAACGATATGATCTTGTTGTTAATAACATCTCAATGTTCATGATAGGGAAACCACAATCATTTATTAACCAACAAGCTAGTATTTATAAAGAGGCTTTACTAGGGAGTCTATTTTAGTTTACAAATCACACAAGTATTAATGTTTCCGGTTAATACTATTATAGCATGAATGTAAACATTTATCATAAACACAAAGATATAATAATAACTACATTTATTATTGCCTCTAGGGCATATCTCCAACAGTCTCCCACTTGCACTAGAGTCAACTAATCTAGATTACATGGTAATATACCGAACACCCATGGCAGTTTGGTGTTGGTCATGTTTTTCCCTCGGGAGAGGTTTAGTCAACGGATCCGCCACATTCAGATCTGTGTGTACTTTGCAAATCTTTATGTCCCCATCTTGGACATGTTCTCGAATAGCGTGAAAACGTAGCTTGATGTGCTTCAGCTTCTTGTGTGACCTTGGTTCTTGCGCATTGGCTATGGCGCCCATGTTATCATAGTAGATTGACATTGGGTCCAGCGCACTAGGAACCACACCGAGCTCTGTAATGAACTCTTTCATCCATATTGCTTCTTGTGAAGCCTCCGAAGCAGCCATGTATTCCGATTCAGTTGAAGATCTCGCCACAACGCTTTGCTTTGCACTCCTCCAGCTAACTGCTGCACCATTCAAAGTAAATACGTATCCAGATTGTGATTTAGAATCATCCGGATCGGTGTTCCAACTAGCATCAGTGTAACCATTAACAACGAGCTATTCATCACCTCCATAAGAAAGAACCATATCCTTAGTTCTTCTCAAGTACTTAAGGATGTTTTTGACCGCTGTCCAAAGATCCATTCTTGGATCACTTTGATATCTGCTAGTTAAACTAACAGCATATGCAATGTCGGGTCTAGTACATAGCATGGCATACATCAGAGATCCTATGGCTGAGGCATAGGGAGTTTTACTCATCCTTTCTCTATCTTCTGCCGTTGTCGGACTTTGAGTTTTACTCAAGGTCGTATTGGGCAACATGGGCAAGAACCCTTTCTTGCTATTTTCCATTCCAAGCCTCTTTAGAACTTTGTCCAAATATGTACTTTGTGACAATGATATTAGGCGTCTCGATCTATCTCTATAAATCTTTATGCCTGATATATAAGCTGCTTCGCCAAGATCCTTCATTGAAAAACTTTATTCAAATATTCCTTGACACTATTAAGATGGTCTACATCATTCCCAATCAACAATATGTCATCTACATATAGTATTAAGAATGCTACAGAGCTCCCACGCACTTTCTTGTAAATACAATCTTCTCCATAAGTTTGTATAAAACCAAAACTTTTGATTACCTTATCAAAACGTTGATTCCAACTTCGGGATGCTTGCTTCAATCCATAGATGGACAGTTGAAGTTTGCATACCTTGTTAGCATCTTTAGGATCGACAAAACCTTTGGGTTGCATCATATACAACTCTTCATCAATGTCTCCATTGAGGAATGCTGTTTTGACATCCATCTGCCATATATCATAATCATAATATGCAGCGATTGCTAACATAATCCTCACAGACTTTAGCTTCGCTACAGGTGAGAAAGTCTCATTGTAGTCAATTCCTTGAATTTGTCGAAACCCTTTTGCGACAAGTCGAGCTTTATAGACAGTAACATTACCATCAGCATCTGTTTTATTCTTGAAAATCCATTTGTTCTCGACAGCCTTCCGGCCATCTGGTAAGTCCACCAAAGTCCATACTTGGTTTTCGTACATGGATCCAATCCCGGATTTCATGGCTTCTTGCCATTTATTGGAATCTAGACTCATCATTGCTTCCTCATATGTCGCAGGGTCATCGGTGTTGTCCACCAACATGACACTCATAACGGGATCATACCAATCAGGAGTGGTACGAGTTCTCGTTGACCTGCGAGGTTCTGTAGCAACTACAACCGAAGTTTCATGATCATCATCATTAGCTTCCTCTCTTATTGGTGCAGGAACCACAGGAACTTCTTCCGGTGCTGCGCTACTCGCAAGTTCGAGAGAAGGTTCAACAACCTCGTCGAGTTCTACTTTCCTTCCAGTCACTTCTTTCGAGAGAAATTCCTTCTCTAGAAAGGATCCATTCTTGGCAACGGAGATTTTGCCTTCGGATCTATGATAGAAGGTATACCCAATAGTTTCCTTCGGGTATCCTATGAAGATGCACTTTTCCGCTTTGGGTTCAAGCTTGTCCGGCTGTAACTTCTTTACATAGGCTTCGTGTAACACCCGCAGAATCGACCCTATGCAAGTTTTAGCGCTTCCCGCCAAACCCGTATAGAAACGATTCAAAGGTGCCCACCAGGCACTTGCGTGCGGGTGGAAAACGAAGTAATAACATTACACAACAGTCCTCGATGGGACCCACAGAACAGATATATATATATACAACACGACTCCATGAGTCAAGAATACAGATATACAGAACAAAGATCCAAATCACCTTGAAAATGATACAGCGTCCGACTACGGACAAGATGCAAATGGGGCTAAGAGCCCTGAAGAATAACCAATGGCGTCCATAACCCTGCCCAGGCCAAGCCGGAAGGGTAACCCTGCTAACGACGTCGATCTCAAAACCTGCTTAGACAAAAGGGGTGCCGACAAAGGGCAAAGGGAAAAGAGAGAGCGGTCAGTACTGAGGCCAGTACACGGCGAGGCTAGAATTCGGCGGTCCTCGCCTACATAGGTATGGTGGGCTGAAGCGGCAGCGCGGCATGCACTAAACAACCTATAGAGCCTCGTTACAACTAGCGGCTATCAGAGAGGGGTAAGAAGGACCTACTCGGAACCAACCTGATTATACCATCAGACAAACCCATCCTGGTGTTTTCCCCTCGAGACCAAACGAGGAAGTCAACCGAGGAACCCACACAGTTGGCAGTTTTATTTATTCAGTTATAGTTGCATCAATTACTAGTCAAATATAGATAGTCATCCTGATAAAATAAGCAGTGGGCACTGTTATTTAACCATTCCGTTGTAGTTGCAACACTTACTAGTCAGATACAATTAACATGAGGTAACCCAAAACCCAGCAGTTGTTGGTACTTTTATTTAGCCATTCCGTTATAGTTGCAATACTTACTAGTCAGATACAATGGTCGCAAGCGTCAACCCAAACAAGCAATTGTTGGCAGTTTTATTTAGCCATTCCATTATAGTGAAGCTGATTACTAGTCATTATAAAGTCAAATTTATAGCACTACTTTAGTTATAGTTGTCTATGATCGAGATACTGTGCTCCAAGTCGTCCATAACCGCGGACACGGCTTTCAGAAAGTTTTACCCTGCAGGGGTGCACAAATAGCAACACACACTCGATCAACCTCAGAAAAACCAAATCAAAACCCAACGAGGCCTTCACGACAAAGAAATCACAAGATTCAGAAATATTTCAGGGGGCCACCCCATTGAGTAGACCCGCAACGAAGCTAGCTGACTCCGAGACGGACTCAAGGTTTGCGACAATGGCTGTAAACGACTGGGAACCCAAAACTGGGCTTGTCGATACCGCGAAAACACTCCGCTTTCCTAAACACTACAGGTGCTCCTCGCACAAACGTAATAAAGCAGTAAAGCATGGCATAAGTACAGGATAGTAAATAAAACCTCAAACTAGTTTGTGGCCCCAAGAAATAAGAATGAATCAAGCTCTGGCTCAGGGGGGTCCCATAATCCTCCCGGATGTGGATAGCGCGAATATTCAAGGAACAGGTATCAAGTACTCGGGGTCCTACGGGACACAAGTGGACGGTTAACAACCAAATAACATCTATTGCCCACCTGTGCCTCTGCTTACTTACTTCTATTTTAGTTGTTAAACAGTAATTAAAGTTATGATCATCTCCAACAATAAACACACGGCCATACTCCAACAACTGTGGTACTTGGCGACACGCAACAGCACTTGAGCAAGCGACTACGACGCGCAAGTCCAACTATCTACCAAACAACAGGTAATAGGATGTGTCCAAGGCAATATAAGGCTGCAGGGGATATCACGGGTACGAAAACTAGAGCATCGCAACACAGATAGCAATAGATCAACAAGAGGGAATAAATACTATAAAAGTAAGATAGGTAGAAAGGGGGAGATGCTCGCCTGAAAACATTGCCGAGGGTTCAACCGAAGATCGGGTCAACACTCGCATCAACTCAACGGCCTTATCCGCGAAGAAGCAAAACACTCGAATAAACACCGGATGCACTATTTATTACTACGGCAAAAGATCGGCATGATTATGATATGATGCAGATGCGGTGCAATTAGGCCATATTAAGCGGAACCGGGGTCCAGACAATTAATTAAACGGTTCAAGTTATTTAGAACCCCCGCAATTTAAATGTCGTCTTAACATGGCAAAAGATAGCACCGGTTCGCTACACAAAGTTAAATGGGACCAATATACGACTGGATTTGCCCGCATATGGATCCCATATTTAATTTAGGTGAATCGGCATAAGGCCCCCAAACCACATGACAAGTATGCATGCATGAACAATTAAATATGCAACAATGATATATCATTTATAAAAAAATAGGGGCTTAGGGTCACACATCTGGGTTCGGCAGATCTTGGGTTCCGGGGTTCGGGGTCGGTCTCAGGGTCCGGATCTGGGGTTCGGATACAAGATGGAGAAATTGGCGTTCCGGGAAGAAGGACTTGGTTGGCGTCGGGGGCGCATCGGACTCGCCCTGGTCAGTGCCGATCTTGTCGTCGCGAAGACCTGGTCGGGTCCGTGTATCGGGACGGTCTTGGCGTCCGGGGTGCAGTGCTTGACGTCCCTCGGTTCCATGTCGACGGCCTTGGTGCCCTCGATGGAGAACTCAGTGTATCCATGTCGTGGTTCTTGTCGGGGTTCTCGGCTTCGGGCGCCGGGATCGGTCTTCGGCTCTAGGGTTGGATAACTTGATGTCCGTGTGGCGATCTTGTTGGAACCATATCGAAGGCCCTGATGTCGAGAAGATCTTGGCGTTCCATGAAGGAGGTCTTGACGCTTCGGCCTGGTGTCGTCCTCCCGGTACCGCGGGTTCTCGGTGTGGTTCACTTGGGACTAAACGCCGAGGGTTTTCGGTTGCCGTTGGAGATCTCGACTAACTTCCACACCACTCGGGCAGCAACCTACTAGGCAGATCCTCCCAGAAACGGTCCAAGCGATATGGATAGCACACACGCGGGGGCAGCAGCTTGTTGCTGCTAGCGGACACAAACGGAGCAGAGAGCAAGGACGCCCGCGCAGTGAAGGTCGATAACGGCGGCGCGGAGGTGGTTCCGAACACCGAGGCGAGAGAGACGGGCACGACGCAGTGCAGTGGTTCGACGGAGAGGCCAAGCCGGCGAGGAGCTCGGGGTCGGGGACGACCAAAGGAAGGAGCGCTTGCGGAGGGGACGAACGGAGGAGGGCCATGGGAGGCGCTCGGGTCGCAAGGAGCTCGTCGGCCGGCTGCAGAGGGGCGCCGGCGGGCTCAGGCGGAGGAGCTCGGGCGGGGGAGGCCGAGCTCGCCGGGGGTGGCGCGGACCACGGGAGGGGTTGCGCGTGCGGGGCGGCTGGACGGCGGAGGGGAGGAGGCTCGAGGCCCGCTGGCGGCGGCCGGGGGCGATGACGGGGGAGAGGGCCGGAGCCGCGAGGTGGAGGAGGCGGCCGGTCGAGGAGAGGTGGGCGAGGCGCCGGAGGCGGGCGGGCTGGTGGCGGGGCACGCGGCCGCGGCGGAGGTCGGGCGAGGTGAGCGGGCGGGGAGGACGCGGTGAGGAGACCGTCGAGGGCGGCAGCTCGGAGGCCACGGCGAGAGGGAGGCGGCCTGCGGAGGAGGGAAGCTCCTGGCGGCGGGGAGGGGGTCGCCGGCGCGGGGAGGAGGGCGGCGAGGCAGCGCCGGGGAGACGAGGTCTGGGGCGCGCGAGGCCGGCGTCCGGGGCGACGGAGGAGGTGGTCGCGGGGAGCGCAGGCGGCCGGAGGGGGAAGGAGAGGCGGGCTCGGCGGGGTGCCGCGGTTGTCGGAGGGGAGGGAGAGGAGCGGGGTGGTGCGTGCGGGCGTGGGTGAGCGTGGGACCAGGGTGGGGTCGGGCTAGCGCGGGGTAGGAGGGGAGTGGGCGCCGCGGGCTTTGACCAGGGGAAAGGGGCGGCAGGTGCATGCGTTGCGTGTGTGGTGTGGGCAGGGAAGAGGGAGGGAGTGGGGTGAGGTGGCGGTGTCTGGTTGGGTGGGTATTGGGATGAGGGTGAGGTGGCGAGAGAGGATTGGGTGGGGTGAGGTGGAGGGGGGTTTGGGTAGATTAGGTTGGGTAGTTTTAGGATTCTGGTGGACCGTTTGAACTGGGGGTGGCCGACTGGGTCGGATCGGCCCGGTTGGCTGCCCCCTAAAAATAATTAAATACTTTATTTATTTAAAACAGGTTTTTGGCAAACCGTTGGCCGACAAAACAAAATAATCCGGAGACCCGGGTTTTGTGTTTTGAACAAAGACGGGGCGTTTAGAAAACAAAAATAGGTTTTTCCGAAAATAGTTTTATGCAAGCAAATGCAAGGTGATGACGATGCTCAAATGCAATGTGGCATGATGACATGAGCATGCGGTCAGGATGATGCAATGCACAAAAAAACGCGATTTTCTAGTAGTGATTTTGCGGGATGCCACACTTCGCAACCCCAAACTTTAAGGAACGACAATTTAGGTTTCTTCCCAAACCATAATTCATACGGTGTCATTTCAAAAGATTTAGATGCTGCCTTATTTAAAGTGAATGCGGCTGTTTCTAATGCATAACCCCAAAATGATAGCGGTAAATCTGTAAGTGACATCATAGAACGAACCATATCCAAGAGAGTTCGATTACGACGTTCGGACACACCATTATGTTGTGGTGTTCCCGGTGGTGTCAATTGTGAAAGTATTCCGCATTTCTTCAAATGCTCGCCAAACTCATAACTTAGATATTCACCTCCACGATCAGAACGTAGAAATTTAATCTTCTTGTTACGTTGATTCTCCACCTCACTTTGAAATTCCTTAAACTTCTCGAAAGTTTCGGACTTATGTTTCATGAAATAGATATACCCATATCTACTCAAGTCATCCGTGAAGGTAAGAACATAACGATAACCACCGCGCGATGCTACACTCATTGGACCACACACATCGGTATGTATGATTTCCAATAAGTCCGTAGATCGCTCCATCATACCAGAAAATGGAGTCTTAGTCATTTTACCCATCAGACATGCTTCGCATCTTTCAAGTGATTCGAAATCAAGTGATTCAAGAAGTCCATCGGAATGGAGTTTCTTCATACGCTTCACTCCAATGTGACCAAGACGGCAGTGCCACATATAGGTCGAGTTATCGCTCGATTTCAAACGTTTAGCTTTAATGTTATTAATATGTGTATTTCCACTATCGAGATTCAACAAGAATAGACCATCTATCAAAGGTGCATGTGCATAAAACATATTACTCATATAAATCGAACAACCATTATTCTCGGACTTAAACAAGTAACTGTCTCGCAATAAACAAGATCCCGATATAATGTTCATGCTTAACGCAGGCACCAAATAACAATTATTTAAGTATAAAACTAATCCCGATGGTAGATGAAGAGGTAGCGTGCCGACCGCGATCACATCAACCTTTGATCCGTTTCACACGCGCATCGTCACCTCGTTCTTCGCTAGCTTCCGTTTATTCTGCAGCACTTGTTTCGAGTTACAGATATGAGCAACCAAACCAGTATCAAATACCCAGGCACTACTACGAGTACTAGTGAGATACACATCAATAACATGTATATCGGATATACCTTTCTTCTTGATGTTGCCGTTCTTCAAATCCGCCAAGTACTTTGGGCAATTCCGCTTCCAGTGACCTTCTCCCTTGTAGTAAAAGCACTCAGTATCAGGCTTAGGTCCAGCCTTGGTCTTCTTCTTCGGCGCGATAACTTTCTTACCACCCTTCTTGAAGTGTCCCTTTTGCTTAGACTTGCCTTTCTTGAATTTGGTGGTCTTATTAACCATCAACACTTGGTGCTCTTTCTTGATCTCCACTTATGCAGATTTTAACATGGCGAAGGTTCTGGCAACTGCTTGTTCATGTTTTGCATATTGTAGTTCATCACAAAGTTCTTGTAACTTGGTGGTAGTGATTGGAGGACACGATTAATCCCCAAAGCATTAGGAATCACTATACCCAAGCTTTGAAGTTTGTTTGCGTGCCCAGACATCTTAAGCACATGCTCACTGACGGAGCTGCCCTCTTCCATCTTGCAGTTAAAGAACTTTTCAGAAGCCTCGTAGCTCTCAATTGTCGCGTGAGTCTCAAAGATCAATTTGAGATCACGGACAATATCATGTGGGTCTGAATTCTCAAACCTTTTCTGAAGCTCCGATTCTAAACCATACAAGATAGCACACTGAACTGTGGAGTACTGAGTCTTCCGAGCGAGGTAAACATTCTTTACTTCATCGGTAGCAGTAGCTGCAGGTGGGTCACCCAGCGGTGCATCCAGCACATAGGTCAAATTACCAGCAGTGAGGACAATCCTCAAATTGCGGAACCAATCCGCGAAGTTGCTTCCATTGTTTTTCAACTTTTCTTTCTCTATGAACGCATTAAAATTGATGGTAGGGGCCGCTATTGATCTACAACATATTTGCAATAGTTTAGACTAAGTTTATGACAAATTGAATTCTAATTAATAGTTAAATTAATCTAGGTGAACTCCCACTCAAAACAATATCCCTCACATTGTTTTAGTGATCACACGAACCAAATTCACCACATCAACACCGATCATCACGAGAGTCGATTTAGCTTCAATGGCGAACAATCGACATGTTCATCATATCTTACTATATGATTCATGCTTTACCTTTCGGTGATCCGTGTTCCGAGACCATGTATGTACATGCTAGGCTCGTCAAGATCAAACCTTAGCTTCCGCATGACCAAATCTGTCTTGCTCACGTTGTATACACTTGCGGAATCTAACACACCCGATCATCACGTGGTGCTTCGAAACAACAAGCTTTAGCAACGGTGCTTACTAAGGGTGAACACTTTAGAACTTGATATTCATGTGCATGAGGGATCATCTTATAATGCTACGTTGTTAACTAAGCAATACAAGATGCATAAAGGATTAACATCACATGCAATTCATAATATGTGATATGATATGGCCTTTCTTCTTTGTGCTTCCGATCTCCATCTTCAAGCACGAACATGATCTCCATCATCACCGGCATTGCATCAAGGTCAATGATGCCGCTCCATGGTTGTCGTCCACCAGCTTCAACTATTACAACTGCTTTGAATAGACACGCGGGTCTTAACAGAAATTAAAGACAACCATATGGCTCCTGCCGGTTGCCAACTTACAATAAGGAACATTGCATACATCAAATATAATCACAATCATGGCCATATCACATCACAGCACACCCCTGCAAAACAAAGTTAGACGCCTCTACTTTCTTTGCATGTTTTACGTGGCTTGGGGATTTCAATAAGTGTCGTTCTAACTTACGAACAAGAACCACAACATTGATACTAGTATTGTCAATCACCCGTTGTAAATTGAATCTTAACTATGTTGGGAGAAACAGGCACCCGCAAAGCCACTTATGCAATACAAGTTGCATGTCAAGCGTGGAGCAAGTCTCATGAACGATGTCATGTAAGGTTAGCCCGGGCCGCTTCATCCCACCATCCCGCCAGATGCAAAGTACACAAGAAGCAATTGACAACAAAAGCATCAACGCACACAATGATCATTGTGTTCTACTCGTGCAACAGATCTACATATAGACACGACTCTAATACCACTGTAGGGTTTCGTAGCATGGAAAACAAAAAATTTCTACCGCATACAAACAGACAAGCCAAGATCTATCTACTAGATTGTAGCAACGAGTCGATGGAATAACTCACCCTCGAAGATTCCAAAGTATTTAACGAGATCGGATTCTCGTGGGTGATGTAGTCGTACTGTTGCCGATCTCAGGATCATGTAGACGATCCTTCCGATGCTGCGCTCCGGCAGCTCTTCTGCAGTCGGTCACACGTTCGGTACTCGAGGAAGACCTTCCTCTCCCTTGTTCCAGCAGGCAGCGGAGGTTGTAGCACTCTCCTCGCGATTCCGGTAGCACAACGGCGTGGTACCGGAAGTAGAGGGGAGATCTCGCAGGGCTTCGCCTTAAGCCGGAGCGAGTATGGTGAACTATGAGAGAGAGCCTCGGCGATCTAGGGTTTAGACGCACCAAGGAGGAGCAAGGCCAGCGGCTAGGGTTTGCCTAGGAGGCGGCGGCGGCTTGCCCTAGGCGGCGGTGGCAGCAGGAGGTGGCGGCGCCGGCGGCTAGGATTAGGGTTTGCGGGGCGTGGTGTTGTGTGCTTGGAGGGGCAGCCCTGTCCCTCCTTATATAGGTGGA
The DNA here is from genome assembly GCA_910589765.1 of Avena atlantica. Lineage (NCBI taxonomy): Eukaryota > Viridiplantae > Streptophyta > Magnoliopsida > Poales > Poaceae > Avena > Avena atlantica. The sequence goes on along the minus strand of OU342734.1, from coordinate 461,792,480 downwards.
GGGGGCGCGCCAAGGGGAGGGGAGTCCCTCCCCAACTCGGTCTCCAAGTGGGCCGTCGGTGGAGGGAGGGAACTCCTCCCCAAGTAGGTTTCGTACTCTCCCTCCACCTCACAAAATAGCCGTTTGACTTTTCAAATTGGCGTTTGACTTTTCAAACTAGGATTTGATTAAACCCTTTATTTTGTTCAGCGATGACACCTAGTACATGATGCAATCATTGCAACTTGTTATGACACATTCATGTACCCTTCCCCTCCGGAGTGTCGGACATTCCGTAACCTTCTAGAACATTCCCGATGAAAACACTGGAACCATTCTCCAACCCCGAAACATGACTTTCCTTATATGAATCTTATTCTCCGGACCATTCCGGATCTCCTCGTGATATCCCGGATCCCATCCAAGACTCCGAACAACATTCGGTCTCTTACTCATCATTCCATAACTACTCAAACAACGTCAAATCCTTAAGTGTGTCTCCCTACGGTTCGTGAATTATGTGGACATGATCGAGACACTTTTCCGATCAATAACCAATAGAGGAATCTGGAAATTCATATGCTCCCACATATTTCTACAATTACTTTGCGATCGAATGAACCACTTACATACGATACCAATTTCCCTTTGTCTCACGATAGTTTACTTATCTGAGGTTTTGATCGTCGGTATCTCTACATACCTAGTTCAACCTCGTTACTGATAAGTACTCTTTTCTCGTTCCCGTGATATGTGATCCCTTGTGAACCAGTCACATGCTTGCAAGACAATTGGATGACATTCCACCAAGAGGGCCCAGAGTATATCTATCTGTCATATGGATGGACAAATCCCACTCTTGATCCATGTGTCTCAACCAATACTTTCTGAACACTCAATGCCACCTTTATAGCCACCCAGTTACGGTGTGGTGTTTGATGTCATCAAAGCATCCTTCCGGTGAAGGTGATATGCATGATCTCATGGTCGAAGGAATTATGTTACTATGTATCAGAAAGCATATAGCAATTGAACTTATTAAAATGACTTGATCTTTATGCTACGCTTATCTATAGGAGTATGTCCATCATATCATTCTCCTAATGATATGATCTTGTTGTTAATAACATCTCAATGTTCATGATAGGGAAACCACAATCATTTATTAACCAACAAGCTAGTATTTATAAAGAGGCTTTACTAGGGACTCTATTTTAGTTTACAAATCACACAAGTATTAATGTTTCCTGTTAATACTATTATAGCATGAATGTAAACATTTATCATAAACACAAAGATATAATAATAACTACATTTATTATTGCCTCTAGGGCATATCTCCAACATATACATACTAGGGTTCTTCTGTACTAGGTGGACATGCGCGCTTCGCCGCGCCGCCTACCGTCTATTTGGCAGAGTGTGGTAGGTGTGTTGTATTAACTACTGGTAATACATTTTGTTTTTTTTCTTACCATAAATTAAATATATGAGCACGTGCAGGGTTGAGTGTTTTAATCGGTAGATATATATATGTCATTTACACGTAAGATACGTTTCAAACTAAGAGATTGATATATATGTCATTTACATGTAAGATACGTCTCAAACTAAGAGATTTGACCTTAAACGCAAGAACGGGCCCTTATTTCATATTGAATCTCATAAGCAACATAGGGATACCTGTGTTTCTTTAAGTAAACAAAATGGTACATCGATAAAACTTCAAATACATCAAGAAATAGACCAAATTCAGTACCACAAGAAACTGGCATGTTACATGATCAAGGTAAAAAGCTAATGATGTCAAAACAAGCTAACTTATGAAGATCACACGTTAACCTTGTCCGACTACCTCAAAATCGATGCTTGCAACTATTTAGATTGCAAAGCTCCAAGGAAAGGCAGGACTTTATATTCGACACTTGTAAGTGGTCGGTTTATTAAATAATTAGTTTAGTCAATATAGACAACTAGATTACATATGTGCTAATTCTATGCAGGAGTTACACTTGATATATTCCAAATTATTCCTTCGTTCATTCAAAACTACATGAGAAGGTATGGCTAGAAGTTGCCATGAATCTTTACATAAAAGCAAAATCTAATATATAATCAAGTTTGATAATTTCTATATATCAAAATGAAAAATAAATGTTATGACATTTCTTTTAGACCCACTTAGTTGATGGAACCCGCTTGTTTTTTGACACAAATACAGTGGGGATCAATGGAACCCGCTTGTTCATTAATCATAAAGCATGCTCCAAGTCAAGGCATTGAATTTTTTGTTAACTCGTGCAAAAATTGTAGAACAACCGTAGAACATGTATCAATTTACACAAGCATCTCATGTATTCTCGAGATATGCTAATATATTCAAAATCAAATCCAGTTGCAGAGCCTAAGAGGGGACAAAATCAGCTTATTCTGCTTTGTTTCAGAAATACATACATGTTAATTGTTGAAGTGATATGAAACACGATCATTACTTGTAAGGTGCGACCATTTCTCGTCCCGTTAGCGCTCCACTCTTTCCGTTCAGCGATTTTTTTTGTTTGGTTACTGTGCATTACGGGTTCTTGACAATCGCTCTGCGCCACGTCATCGCATGTCTCGCGAGCCTTCTCCTTTTCAATTCGTTTTTTCGCCATCCGTCCTTGATTTTTCCAGTCAAAGTAGTGAGGATGATGTGACATCTTCGCTTAGTCCCGCATAGGAGCATCTCTACCCACGCCATCCCCTCTCTCTCACCCCCATCGTCCCACACGCTTACCTCCTCCTTATCTTCCTCACCACCGGCGAAGCATGGTGACAGACGGGTGCGCGAGGTCGGGGGCGATGTTGAATGGTACTAGGCAGGTTCGAGGTGAGGAAACAGAGGTATCCGACGCTGGATGCGGGAGCTGGACAGGAGGCGGTGGCCTCATGAGTGGAGGGGGCGGAGGTGAGAGGGAGAGCTTGGGAACAAAGGGGGCTTCTCTTTTTGGATTCCTTCTTTCGACATTCGTCCCTGATTTTTCCAGTCAAAGCGATAAGGATGATGCGACATCTTCGCGTAGTCCCGCATAAGAGCATCTCTACCCGTGTCGCCCCCTCTCTCTCACCCTCATCGTCCCACGCGCTGTGGCATCCCGCAAAAACCACTACTAGAAAATCGCGTTGATTTCTGTGCATTTGCATCATCATGACATCAGCATGCATCTGTTTGCTTAAAACTATTTTTGCTAAAAGATCTACTTTGTTTCCTATATTAATATCCTCCCCTTCTTGTTCAAAACAAAACCGCCGGTCCAGCTCGATCTTTTATTTGTCTAAAAACTATTTACCAAAGTTTATTTTTTAAATTAAATAAAAACTTATATTATTTTTTTAGGGGACAGTCGAACGGGCCGACCCGACCCAGTCGACCACCCCCAGTACAGAATCGGTCCACCCAAAACTCTTTTCTTATCCTGTCCTAATCTACCCAGCCCCCTCCACCTCACCTCACCCAATCTCCTCTCGCCACCTCACCTCTTCCCTCCCCCTATCCTATCAAACCTTGCCACCTCACCAGGCTGACCCGCTCTCCCCTCTCTCTTTCTCCCTCCGTGGCCACAGCTCCCTCACCCACACACGCGCCACCCACCTATCTACCACCTGACCCACTCTCCCTGACCCCCGGGTCCCACCCGACCTGCCTGTCCCCAACCCTCTCCCCAACGCTGCCTCACCCACTCACCCCCCCCACCTGGCCCACCCCCTGGCCCGCGACCCCGTCCCCCACCTTCCGCTTCCTCTCTCTCCCTCTCCACCCCGCAGCCCCGAACCGCCTCCCTCTCTCGCGCGGCCTCGCCCCCGACCGCGTCCCGCCGGGCCCCGCCCTCTCCGGCGCCGGCCGCCTGTCCTCGCGCCGTTCTCCTCGCCCCCGAGTTTCCCCTCTCTGCTTCCGCGCTCGCCACGCCCGCCACCCTCTCCGGCCTCGGCCCCGCCTCCGAGCGCCGCCCCGACAACCTCCCTCACTGAGCCCCACCCCGCGCAGGCCACCCTCTCCCCTCCTCTAGCTCGCCGCCACGCCCCTCCTTCTCCGCCGCGCCCGCCCTCTCTCCCCGCAAGCTCCCGCCGCCCCGGTACCGTCGGCCTCCTCCCGACGCCGACGCCGCCGGCGCGCCTCCCCGTCGCCTCGCCTCCCTCCCGCCGACGTCGCCGCTCCACCCGCGCTCACCTCCGCCGGTCGCCTCCCTCTCCTCCCCTCCTCCGTGCCTCCCCGCCCCCGACCCCGCCTCGGTCCCCACCTCCTCGCCCCGAGCTGCCTCGCCGTCGACCCCTAGGCGTCCCCCCGCCGGAGCTCCATCCCGCCCCCGCGCCGTCGAGCCCTCGCCGAGCTCTTCCCCCTCCACCGCCGACCTCCACCTCCGCCCAAGCCCGCCGGCGCGAACCGTCCGCTGCCTCCCTCCGTCCTCCGCGCCCGCGGCCGCCGTGCTCCTCCTCTCCGTCAGGCCGGCGCCGCCGCGGTCTGCCCTCTGCGCCACCCGCTGTCGCGGCCCCGTCATTCCGCCACCCTGCGTGCCTGCCTTCGGCTCCATGAGGAGGACCCTCGATGACAAGGGACAGCCGTGGAACCCCGTTTGGCTTCGAAACCACAAGATCGCCTATGGATCCGAAGACCCCGAACTCAAGGGTCCGAAGTGCCAGGGCCACTGACAAGATCGTTGTCATGACACCCCGAGTTCTTCCACCCAGAATCCGATGGTCGTACTCCGCGAACTCCGTCACGTAGCACCAAGTACTTCTACATGGACATCAAGACCCCGAACCCTCTCGGATCCGAGGACCGAAGATGCCCGGAACACCAAGATCGCCTTTCGGACCCTTGAAGACCGATCGCGGCGTCCTCCGCCCTCTCGGACTACAAGGCCGACGCCACGAGAAGTAACCGCCACGATGTCAAGTTCGGCTAACGACCAGACCGACACGAGTCGAGACCCGGAAACTATGCAAGATCGACACCGAACCAAATGGCGCCCTACTCCAAGATCTTCGTCATGGACCGGCAAGATCTCCATCGCGGGCTTCAAGTTCCCCCTCGGATATGCCTAGTACTCCTTCAAGGACGCCAAGCTCGTCGAGATCCCGGAGTCCGAGAACGATCCCGTCGAACCCTGAACCCTGTCAAACCCCGGAACCCCAAGTTTGTCGAGACCCTCTAATGTGTGACCCCTTTTCTCGAGCCCTATTTTATAAATGTAATAACAAATTGATGCATATTGAATTGTCATACTTGCATGCATATTGTCATGTGTTTGGGGGCCTTATGCCGATTCACCCCTAATTAAATATGGGGCCCATATGCGGGCAAATCTAGTCTCATATTGGCCTCATTTAAATATGTGTAGCGAACCGGTGCTAAATATTGCCATGTTCAAACAACATTTAAATTGCGGGGCTTCTAAACAACACAAGTCACCTAATTAATTGTCGGGACCCCGGTTCCGCTTAACATGACCTAATTGCATCGCATCTTGCCATGTCGTGCATCATACATGCATCATGCCCGATCTTTTGCCGTAGTATTAAATGGTGCATCCGGTGTTTATTCTAGTGTTTTGCTTCTTCGCGGATAAGGCCGTTGAGTTGATGCGAGTGTCGACCCGATCTTCGGTTGAACCTTCGGCAATGTTTTCAGGCGAGCATCTTCCCCTTTCTACCTATCTTATTTTTATAGTCTTTACTCCCTCCTGTTGATCTATTGCTATCTGTGTTGCGATGCTCTAGCTTTCGTACCCGTGATATTCCTTGCAGCCTTATATTGCCTTGGACACCTCCTATTACCTATTGTTTGGTAGATAGTTGGACCCGCGCGCCGTAGTCGCTCGCTCAAGTGCTGTTGCGTGTCGTCTAGTACCACAGTTGTTGGAGTATTGCCACATGTTGATGTTGGAGATGATCATGGCTTTACTTATTGTTCACTTTAATTACTGTTTAACAACTAAAATTGAAGTAGGTAAGCATAGGCACCGGTGGGTGATAGATAATATCTGGTTTCCGATCGCCCACTTGTGTCCCGTAGGACCCCGAGTTCTTGACACCTGTTCCGAGATCGAGCGCGCTAACCACAGGTGGGGAGATATGGGCCCCCCATCGATTAGTACCTAATTTCAAAGTATTGTACTGGGGGCCACAAGTAGTTTGGGGCTTTATTTACTATCCTGTACCTATGCCATGCTTTACTGCTTTATTTACGATTGTGTGAGGAGCACGCTGTACTGTTTTGGAAGCGGAGTGTTTTCGCTGTATCGACGGGCCCAGTTTTGGGGTTTCCTGTCGTTTACAGCCACTGACGCAAACCCTGAGTCCGTATCGGAGACCGGCCGACTTCGTTGCGGGTGTACTTAGTGGGGTGGCCCCCCGTGCTTGCTTTGGGTCTGGAAACGTCGTGACTTAGGCCCCGCCGACATACCGATGGGTGTATGTTAACTGATCTGGCAAAAAGGGTCGAAGTGCTTGTGGATACTTTGGTGCACCCCTGCAGGGTTTAATCTTTTCGAGAAGCCGTGTCCGCAGTTATGGACGACTTGGAGCATAGTGCTTGATCATAGACAACTATAACTAAAGTTTACTGTTATAAATTGACTTGTATCCGATATGACTAGTAATCAATTTCACTACAACGGAATGGCTAAATAAAAGTACCAACAACTGTTGGGTTTTGGGTTATCTCATGCTAATTGTATCTGACTAGTAAGTGTTGCAACTATCACGGAATGGTTAACTAAAAATACCCACCGCTTATTTTATCAGGATGATTATCTATACCTGACTAGTAATTGCTGCAACGATAACTGAATAAGTAAAACTGCCAACTGTGTGAGTTCCTCGGTTGACTCTCTCGGTTGGTATAGAGGGGGAATACCAGGATGGGTTTGTTTGGTGTTAGTATCAGGATGGTTCCGAATAGGTCTTTCTTACCCCTCTCTGATAGCCGCCAGTTGTATCGAGTCTCTATAGGTTGTTTAGTGCATGCTGCCGCTGCCTCTCAGCCCACCATACCTATGTAGGCGAGGACCGCCGAATTCTAGCCTCGCCATGTACTGGCCTCAGTACTGACGCTCCTCTTTTTACTTTGCCCTTTGTCGGCACCCCTTTTGTTTAAGCAGGTTTGAGATCGACGTCGTTAGCAGGGTTACCCTTCTGGCTTGGCCTGGGCAGGGTTATGGACGCCATTGGTTATTCTTCAGGGCTCTTAGCCCCATTTGCATCTTGTCCGTAGCTGGACGCTCTATCATTTTCAAGGTGATTTGGATCTTTGTATATATTATCTGTATTCTTGACTCATGGAGTCGTGTTGTATATATATCGGTTCTGTGGGTCCCATCGAGGACTGTTGTGTAATGTTATTACTTCGTTTTCCACCCGCACGAAAGTGCCTGGTGGGCACCTTGAATCATTTCTATGCGGGTTTGGCGAGTTTCGCTAAAACTTGCATAGGGTCGATTCTGAGGGTGTTACAGAGTGGTATCAGAGCTCAGCAGTTGCGATACCCCACAAGTCCAGCCTGTAGGATAACCTAGCTAACGGCCGAAGTAGAGTGTCAAAACTATTTTGCAAAATCGGTTGGATAGATCTGGTTAAGTCTGTTTTTACTCCTTACCTCTCTGCTATTCTCCTCTTGTCTCTACGCGTTTTGAATCCACTCTCGTCTCTTTCTTCGAGTCCAGGAATTCTCGTGGTTGGGTTCCGTCGTACCTTCAGGGTTTCGCTTCCTCTTTGGTGACGGTGTTGCTACATCTGGTCTTCATGCTATCCGAGGAACCCTTCGTCTGATGGTTTTCTCTTTGTTCCTTCTCGTGCCTTCCGGTGTTTTCCGACGCGACGACATCATCTACGCCAGATCCGATGCAGAGTCTGCATCAACCCTTTGTTTCCGAACCTCGCTTGTCGAGATCTTCAGTCTGAATCCTGGGGGTTGGTTGCATAATCTATCTATTCGTATACATAGTAATGCTCTGAGTGCGGGATGGAGTCGCGACCATACCACTACTCTTATCATTTGCTGTTGTATATTGAATGGTGGATCGATGCAACTCTTACTCCTTCCATGAAATTTAGAGGTGGCCTTACCTTTAACTTCGTCCGTTGTTTATCCGGGGTGCTCTCTTGACGAACGTGAACAACGACCCTTTTGTTGGTGGTGTCGCCGATTTCAAGACGGACAACGACCTCTTGTTAGTGGTGTCGCGAGGATCTACACGAAGCGCGAAGGGTCAGATCGCCGCCCTTCTTCCCGGTACCATGAGGCGGATCTCGAGGGCGAGATCCATTGTTAGTGGTGTCGAATTGTGGCATCCCGCAAAAACCACTACTAGAAAATCGCGTTGATTTCTGTGCATTTGCATCATCATGACATCAGCATGCATCTGTTTGCTTAAAACTATTTTTGCTGAAAGATCTACTTTGTTTCCTATATTAATATCCTCCCCTTCTTGTTCAAAACAAAACCGCCGGTCCAGCTGGATCTTTTATTTGTCTAAAAACTATTTACCAAAGTTTATTTTTTAAATTAAATAAAAACTTAGATTATTTTTTTAGGGGGCAGTCGAACGGGCCGACCCGACCCAGTCGACCACCCCTAGTACAGAATCGGTCCACCCAAAATCTCTTTTCTTACCCTGTCCTAATCTACCCAGCCCCCTCCACCTCACCTCACCCAATCTCCTCTCGCCACCTCACCTCTTCCCTCCCCTATCCTATCAAACCTTGCCACCTCACCAGGCTGACCCGCTCTCCCCTCTCTCTTTCTCCCTCCGTGGCCACAGCTCCCTCACCCACACACGCGCCACCCACCTATCTACCACCTGACCCACTCTCCCTGACCCCCGGGTCCCACCCGACCTGCCTGTCCCCAACCCTCTCCCCAGCGCTGCCTCACCCACTCACCCCCCACCTGGCCCACCCCCTGGCCCGCGACCCCGTCCCCCACCTTCCGCTTCCTCTCTCTCCCTCTCCACCCCGCAGCCCCGAACCGCCTCCCTCTCTCGCGCGGCCTCGCCCCCGATCGCGTCCCGGCGGGCCCCGCCCTCTCCGGCGCCGGCCCCCCGTCCTCGCGCCGTTCTCCTCGCCCCCGAGTTTCCCCTCTCTGCTTCCGCGCTCGCCACGCCCGCCACCCTCTCCGGCCTCGGCCCCGCCTCCGAGCGCCGCCCCGACAACCTCCCTCACCGAGCCCCACCCCGCGCAGGCCACCCTCTCCCCTCCTCTAGCTCGCCGCCACGCCCCTCCTTCTCCGCCGCGCCCGCCCTCTCTCCCCGCAAGCTCCCGCCGCCCCGGTACCGTCGGCCTCCTCCCGACGCCGACGCCGTCGGCGCGCCTCCCCGTCGCCTCGCCTCCCTCCCGCCGGCGTCGCCACTCCACCCGCGCTCACCTCCGCCGGTCGCCTCCCTCTCCTCCCCTCCTCCGCGCCTTCCCGCCCCCGACCCCGCCTCGGTCGCCACCTCCTCGCCCTGAGCTGCCTCGCCGTCGACCCCTAGGCGTCGCCCCGCCGGAGCTCCATCCCGCCCCCGCGCCGTCGAGCCCTCGCCGAGCTCTTCCCCCTCCACCGCCGACCTCCACCTCCGCCCAAGCCCGCCGGCGCGAACCGTCCGCTGCCTCCCTCCGTCCTCCGCGCCCGCGGCCGCCGTGCTCCTCCTCTCCGTCAGGCTGGCGCCGCCGCGGTCTGCCCTCTGCGCCACCCGCTGTCGCGGCCCCGTCATTCCGCCACCCTGCGTGCCTGCCTTCGGCTCCATGAGGAGGACCCTCGATGACAAGGGACAACCGTGGAACCCCGTTTGGCTTCGAAACCACAAGATCGCCTATGGATCCAAAGACCCCGAACTCAAGGGTCCGAAGCGCCAGGGCCACCGACAAGATCGTTGTCATGACACCCCGAGTTCTTCCACCCAGAATCCGATGGTCGTACTCCGCGAACTCCGTCACGTAGCACCAAGTACTTCTACATGGACATCAAGACCCCGAACCCTCTCGGATCCGAGGACCGAAGATGCCCAGAACACCAAGATCGCCTTTCGGACCCTTGAAGACCGATCGCGGCGTCCTCCGCCCTCTCGGACTACAAGGCCGACGCCACGAGAAGTAACCGCCACGATGTCAAGTTCGGCTAACGACCAGACCGACACGAGTCGAGACCCGAAAACTATGCAAGATCGACACCGAACCAAATGGCGCCCTACTCCAAGATCTTCGTCATGGACCGGCAAGATCTCCATCGCGGGCTTCAAGTTCCCCCTCGGATACGCCTAGTACTCCTTCAAGGACGCCAAGCTCGTCGAGATCCCGGAGTCCGAGAACGATCCCGTCGAACCCTGAACCCTGTCGAACCCCGGAACCCCAAGTTCGTCGAGACCCTCTAATGTGTGACCCCTTTTCTCGAGCCCTATTTTATAAATGTAATAACAAATTGATGCATATTGAATTGTCATACTTGCATGCATATTGCCATGTGGTTGGGGGCCTTATGCCGATTCACCCCTAATTAAATATGGGGCCCATATGCGGGCAAATCTAGTCTCATATTGGCCTCATTTAAATATGTGTAGCGAACCGGTGCTAAATTTTGCCATGTTCAAACAACATTTAAATTGTGGGGCTTCTAAACAACACAAGTCACCTAATTAATTGTCGGGACCCCGGTTCCGCTTAACATGACCTAATTGCATCGCATCTTGCCATGTCGTGCATCATACATGCATCATGCCCGATCTTTTGCCGTAGTATTAAATGGTGCATCCGGTGTTTATTCTAGTGTTTTGCTTCTTCGCGGATAAGGTCGTTGAGTTGATGCGAGTGTCGACCCGATCTTCGGTTGAACCTTCGGCAATGTTTTCAGGCGAGCATCTTCCCCTTTCTACCTATCTTATTTTTATAGTCCTTACTCCCTCCTGTTGATCTATTGCTATCTGTGTTGCGATGCTCTAGCTTTCTTACCCGTGATATTCCTTGCAGCCTTATAATGCCTTGGACACCTCCTATTACCTGTTGTTTGGTAGATAGTTGGACCCGCGCGCCGTAGTCGCTCGCTCAAGTGCTGTTGCGTGTCGTCTAGTACCACAGTTGTTGGAGTATTGCCGCATGTTGATGTTGGAGATGATCATGGCTTTACTTATTGTTCACTTTAATTACTGTTTAACAACTAAAATTCAAGTTGGTAAGCAGAGGCACGGGTGTGTGATAGATAATATCTGGTTTCCGACCGCCCACTTGTGTCCCGTAGGACCCCGAGTTCTTGACACCTGTTCCGAGATCGAGCGCGCTAACCACAGGTGGGGAGATATGGGCCCCCCATCGATTAGTACCTGATTTTAAAGTATTGTACTGGGGGCCACAAGTAGTTTGGGGCTTTATTTACTATCCTGTACCTATGCCATGCTTTACTGCTTTATTTACGATTGTGTGATGAGCACGCTGTACTGTTTTGGAAGCGGAGTGTTTTCACGGTATCGACGGGCCCAGTTTTGGGGTTTCCTGTCGTTTACAGCCACTGACGCAAACCCTGAGTGCGTCTCGGAGACCGGCCGACTTTGTTGCGGGTGTACTTAGTGGGGTGGCCCCCTGTGCTTGCTTTGGGTCTTGAAACGTCGTGACTTAGGCCCCGCCGAGCTAAACCTACATTACATGCAATAGTACCTAGAATTACTACTGGAAAAATATATAAAAGATCATTGGGCCATGCGGGTTCCCCGTAATAATTATGTCCCATCCCTTTAGCTAATTTAGCTCTTAATACAGGATCATTTAAGTCTGGTTTCTTTGTTATTGGGATAGGCGAACTCTTTAGGATCCATCCCCCAAAGGAACCGGACATGAGAATTTATCATCATCCGGCTCGAGCAAGAATGAAAGAAATAAGACCGCGGAAGATCCATAATAGAATTATGGTATATAATGACTCAATGACTCTAGGCAAGAAAACCCATAAAAAAGAAGAGAGCTGTAAGAGCGGTAAAAGCAAGCTCGGTCTTAGGTTCACTACAGGTTGATATATCCTTTTCTTTTGAAAGAAAAGTCAATTCGCTATGCTATAAGGTACCAATTCAAAAAGGTATAAAACCAAAAGAGTCGTAGTTTAAGAAGACATATCCAACAGAAATCGCATCAACCGCCGTCTGGAATCTTCTCGACTAACCCATTCAGGAGAAGCATTCGATAAGAGAAACACCATCTGGGAAGGATCTCGCACCCACACAATAAGTCAATTGAAGCCGGTTTCTTCTCGTGGGTCATGTGGTCCAGGTGTAGAGTTCACCAATATTACCTGCTGAATTGATTTACATTTTACATAGAACATAGAACACACAATAGAATATGTTTTGTTTTTGATCGGATTGAGACACAAATTTGGCTAGGATGTTCCGCCGATTCTTCCTCTTCTTTCTCTCATAAAACTGGAGATACTAGCTTCTCATTTTTTTTAGAAAATCCTTTTCCATTTGACGAATTCTGCCTTTAGATAAAGACAATTGGAAAAAGTGTATTCTTAAATGTTATTCACCTGACCCCCATCTTGTGACTTGCTTTCTTCAGTAGAGGTGTAGGCGCTTTCTAGAAGTAGAGTATGCAGATGTGGATTCATTAGCCGATGCGGGGCACAAGTCAGGAGACTACGTAGAACGAGAATCCGGAGTAAAGAACCAGAAACAGGCTCACGAATACCATCAATATCTACTGGAGGGGCAGCCCCCTCCCACAATGCGTGCAACTAGCGGACAGATACAAGCATGAAACCGAAAGCAAAAACCAGTGCCCTTTCGCAGGAAAAGCTTTCGAGAAAACCCGCTCGTTTGAAAGCAGCGATAGGCCATACGCGCCTGGAAATTCTACCCGGAGCAGGAGATTCAATTAAGCGAGATTCCGAAGCTACAATTTCGCCCTTATTTTTTTTTTCAATTTAAGATTGAAGAAGGGGTTCCACGAAGGAATATCAAGACTTCCTCAGCTTCTACTTAAAAAGCGTTTTAAGCGGGTTTATCCACGATTCTCCCAGTGTAGGAATCACACTAGTTATCTTGACCTTGATTCGGGCCCCTATTTTCAAGCAGGAAAGTCGTTTCGATCCAATCCATTCTTGGGGTCCCGAATCCCTCTCTTTCCGTTTTTCTTAATTTATCAACGTTAACGAGCCCTCTTGCTGGCTCTTGTCCTTGACCTAGACCCCCTCTAACTAAATACGGCACCTTAGGATGGCATAGCCTTAACGTTAATGGCGAGGCGTGTCCAAGAAAGAGGTAAGGCTTTCCATAAGTCAGAAAGAAACCAGCAGCATTTTGCCATCGTGATTGGAGTCGCTCTAATCTTAGTGGAATTTAACTAGACCAGAAATTGGTGCTTTTTCTACTTTGTTTACGTTAGTGACTGGGGGGCCACACCGAACCAGTCAGGAGTTTTCAGAGATTATGCCCAGCGTCACATGACACCACTTCATTGTATGCAACACGAGGATTTCATAAAGACCCTTATGGCCTTGTCCTGCTTCACCTGTGCTGTTAGTGAAGAAGAAGGATGGGACATGGAGGATGTGCATTGAAACCAGGCAGCTGAATGCCAGTACCTTGTTTACAAGATCAGAAAGGAGAGAACCTTTCTCTGTTCACTTGATTGTTTTCGAATTCATTCCTCGCTGACCGCGCGTCATCTTCGGTTCACGATTGAGGCTGCCCATCCTACCTCCTCTACCTTTTTGACAGCCCATCTTGGTTAAACAACTTATTAGAAACGCAAGACAGCCAATACGAAATGCAGATCCACTTGTCAAGGCGCGGAAAGCCGTGTTCCTTCTCAGCTCACGCTTTCCTGATTGATTTGAAAGACCCTACACACCACCGTATCCTTGGCCTCCGACTTCCCTAGAGCCTACGGTATCACAGCCGCACAACCTTCTGATAAAAAACGAGCCGTTCTAGCGCGAGCGCCCTTGCGCTGAAGATGAACGGGGCTAAGCGATCTGCCGTAAGCCTTCCCTCATCCCGTACAATAAGAAATCCAAAGTATTTTTTTGGTCAGGCGACACCCAGATTTGAACTGGGGATAAAGGCTATTGATGGGAAAGGCGAAATTATAGCTTCGGAATCTCGCTTAATTGAATCTCCCTATAAGGGTATCTGATCCTTCTTCTATAATTCGGAGCTTCTAACCAACACCGTAAACGGGTTCGCACCGAGGATGCGGAACTTTACTTAGAGGAAGAAGTGGCAGGGGGTAGGTCGCAGAGTGAATTCAAAAGCCTAGGTGTTATTACTTAGCTGCTGCTCCCTGACTTTCACTAATTCCCCTCCGTCGATCCTCCATCCGGCTTGTCCTTCAACGAAGCACTGTTCACCCGAGGCGGGAAGCATTGTAGGTGAGTAGATACTCGAGTTTTGGGTATACAGAAGTAATTCGTCGAGATCGTGCACCCTTTTCTTATTTATCAGAAAAATACTAAAAAATATTCTAAAGTGCAGCCGGATAGATCCAATCTATTCTTGAAATAGACCGAAATGTGATGTTATCCACTTAAGAAGTTCTTTGAAAGTCAAGAGAATTCCTGGCGGAAGCTCCACGTACGGTTTTGAAGCCGAGCCTTTCCAGCAATGGGGCCAGGGCCTGCTCAGAGCCGAACTCTAACACATTTCTATCGCCAGCCAAAAAAAAAACTCGAACATTTTACTCTTCGTGTGTGTCTTCCCGTCAGCCAGATTTGGATAGAAGAGTACATTCTTTCTAATATTTTAGATGTTTCCTCTATCTAAAATATTAGAAAGAATTTTGCTGGTTTTTTTATTGCTCCATTTTCCCATTGAGGACGAACCTCAACCTGTGCTTCCGTCCTCCTCTCTTTTAAACAAGGGGCGCTTCCGGTTCTGTGCGTGCTTCAAACAATCATCTTAATATTCAATATTATTATATATGCGCCTTTTCGGAAGGGTATTTTTGAGTATTTATCTAAAGGAAGGAACAAATGCGGATCGTCAACTTCTTTTCTCGGAGAAGCGTTCAATACAAAAAAAAGCCTCTGGGAAGCAGCGGGGATTACAAAAAGAGGGTGGATGTTCTCTAGTCTATGGCCAGTGTTGCCAACTGCTGTTAGTAAGACATACATATTCCTTTCCTTACTCAAGCTAGATGGGTCGGTTGAGCACGGGTTAAGTGCTTGTTCATATGTCGATGGCTCTACCACTTGATTACATTCATTTCTACTCCTCCGGGGGGTCGATTAGGGCGTGGGCATAAGGGCCTTTACGACACAATCAATAATTCGATCCAGGAGCTGTTACGCCAGGCGCAGTAGCATGGATATTTTGTACCCATTGAGCAAAGATAGGTTGTAATTGTATGGCGGGGTTCTGGGGAATCCAGCTACAGGAGAACCAGGAACGGGTCTGACCAATAGTATCAGTGGCCTTATGCGTCCGCAACCGGGATCCTGGGACCTTTTTCTATCAGATAGGCGGTCGCGCAAGATCTTTGGTCTTCCCCCGGAACCGATGAAAAAGCGGGTCGCTTCTTCAAGTCCATAAGCTTTGGCTTCGTCTGCTGACATAAAAACATCCCTTTCCATGTCTTCGGATACAACCCAAAAGGGTTTGCCTCCCGATCCAGTACAAAATTGAGCTTTTGATAAGTATCCTATGAGGGCAGTAGCGGGAACTATGGTATCTAATTTTTTCAATCGAGGAATTTCTCCTTTGAAATCCTATTCTAGTTTGTGTAGATCGCTCGGTACAGATGCACTTTTCAGAAAAGAAGGAGAGCAAGACTTTGTCGATGAAGGCTTTAAGCGTTGCCCAGATCTTGGATCAGAAAATGGGTAAATCGTCCACCCACGAAGTTCGAGACAAAGGAAAAAATCAAAACATTCCATCCGACCCCATTACCGGGATCCGCAGGCATTGGCAGAAGCAGAAGCAGAAGAAGGAGTCAAAAGCCAACTTGATCTCAGCCTCGGAGAACAACAAATACGTATCCCCTCCACCCCTTTTGGCATTATTAATGGGAAGTGAATCAATGATTTGGTGTTTAAGAACAGCATCTGATCCCACATGATGAATGAGCCTGTGGTAATGCTTTTACCTCTATATCTATGTCGCATATTTTATGTCGCAGGCGCCCATCCAGTCTAGAAACAAGTGTTAACTTGCCATCCCCAACAAATCTGCTAGCAGCCCATTCGAGTTCCGCTTGGAAACAAGAAGCTCTTCTTTATTTTCGTTTTTTTTGCCAGCCAGAGCCTCTGGTTGCTCCGTTATATGCATGCTAATGGGGCAAGTATGTTTCTGGACGACCTTTGCATTTTAGATTTGGATCTTTTTCGTATTTTAAAATCTCGTGGAAGCGCTTTAGAGTGCCTAGAAGATCCAGCAAACGGGGGTGCCAATGCTGTCCCAAGACCAGATCACGGGGTTGAAAGACGAGAGTGCCTACCTCCGAGCCGAGAGTGCCCGCCCTTTCTGTCAAGTAGGCTACTTTTTCCGGAACGCAGTCCGGGACCTTTTGGCTCAACTTTATCCTAGTTTTGCCGGGCGGGCTTTCCCCTGGTAGTCCCGCTGCGTCCTCTGACAGTCCGTCTCGTCTCATCTTTCTTTGGCTATACTTGTAGCCAGCCATATTAGCTATGAAGCTTTACTGTTCCCTGGGATTGGCTTTGGGCCTTTCCTGCGCAGCTTAGGTGGAAGGCGAAGAAGGCCCCCTTCCGGGGGGGCCCGAGATAATCCACGTGCATAGATGTCTTTTTAGATCTATATTGGTAGATGTTAGTGATATTGTTGGGGAATAGGGGATGGCTACCTGGGAAAATTCGCAGGAATTGAAGACTCCTTTTACTCGTTTTCCAGATGCGCCTGGGTCATTCCTTTGGGTCATTCCCTAGTGTGCGAGCACTCCTTTTCTTTAGAGTAGCCGAAGAGAGTGGATCACGCAACCCATTCCGCACTGGAGGACTGCTCTGAGAAAATAACTGAACACTGGCTAGGAACTGGGCTGCACTAAGCCCGGCACTTTTTGGGCTTCTTCATGAATCTGATATTTTTTTAGTGGGAATTGAAATCTTAGATGAATCTAAAGGTTATTTAGATTTCTTTACTATATTTAATACAATTGTTATATGACACATGCTTTTTTTTATGGGAAAACTACGTCCTCGAGCCCGAGGGGTCCATGGAATGGAATAGATAATTAAATTAATTAGGCCTTGAACTTCTACTTTCGTTTAGAATTTAGGCATTATTTTTCCCCCAGCTTCCGAAAAAAGAGTCAAGAAACGCTAATGGCAACCAGGACCTGAAACAACCCGTAGTATGGCTCTATCTTATTGATACGTTACAAAAAACTTCATTCGAATCGTCTGATTCCTCTTTACCGAAGAAGCCTGTGCTTGAAATAATCGAGCACGGGCTTTTCTGGCACATCCTATGGAAGGCTCTCACCTAGCCTAAAACTTTGACCCTGTGTTGGTACATTGAGCATTTATTGTATTTGAAAGGTCTCCTTTACCGCCATAGGATCTCGTACCCACAACTGTCTCTTCAACCTCAGCTTATCAGTGGTAGGAGGGAAGTCATCCAAACAAAGATACCGAGGTAGTGATGAGTTTCACGCGCTCTAAGCCCGGCCCGCGCATCGACTAGAGCTACTGATATCTCGGGAGGAGCTAGATTGTCAAAAGATAAGGAAACCTTAGATGCTTCATGATTTTCTCTTTGGCTCGATTGCTTTATATTTGTCTTATTTTATGAAGGCCTAAGAATTGAAGAGAATGAGAGATATTCATATTCGGGTCACCTCTTTTTTAAGCACTTGACCTATGGGTCGGTGGAGGGGACCCTGAGACCTATGGGATGAGATTCTAAGGAGGACTGAGACTATCTTTAAGTCCATGGCCAATACCCCAGTTGGTCCTATACATATGACCCGCGGATACCGATGGGTGTATGTTAACTGATCTGGCAAAAAGGGTCGAAGTGCTTGTGGATACTTTGGTGCACCCCTGCAGGGTTTAATCTTTTCGAGAAGCCGTGTCCGCGGTTATGGACGACTTGGAGCACAGTGCTTGATCATAGACAACTATAACTAAAGTTTACTGTTATAAATTGACTTGTATCCGATATGACTAGTAATCAGTTTCACTACAACGGAATGGCTAAATAAAAGTACCAACAACTGCTGGGTTTTGGGTTATCTCATGCTAATTGTATCTGACTAGTAAGTGTTGCAACTATCACGGAATGGTTAACTAAAAATACCCACCGCTTATTTTATCAGGATGATTATCTATACCTGACTAGTAATTGCTGCAACGATAACTGAATAAGTAAAACTGCCAACTGTGTGAGTTCCTCGGTTGACTCTCTCGGTTGGTATCGAGGGGGAATACCAGGATGGGTTTGTTTGGTGTTAGTATCAGGATGGTTCCGAATAGGTCTTTCTTACCCCTCTCTGATAGCCGCCAGTTGTATCGAGTCTCTATAGGTTGTTTAGTGCATGCTTCCGCTGCCGCTCAGCCCACCATACCTATGTAGGCGAGGACCGCCGAATTCTAGCCTCGCCGTGTACTGGCCTCAGTACTGACGCTCCTCTTTTTCCTTTGCCCTTTGTCGGCACCCCTTTTGTTTAAGAAGGTTTGAGATCGACGTCGTTAGCAGGGTTACCCTTCCGGCTTGGCCTGGGCAGGGTTATGGACGCCATTGGTTATTCTTCAGGGCTCTTAGCCCCATTTGCATCTTGTCCGTAGCTGGACGCTCTATGGTTTTCAAGGTGATTTGGATATTTGTATATATTATCTGTATTCTTGACTCATGGAGTCGTGTTGTATATATCGGTTCTGTGGGTCCCATCGAGGACTGTTGTGTAATGTTATTACTTCGTTTTCCACCCGCACGAAAGTGCCTGGTGGGCACCTTGAATCGTTTCTATGCGGGTTTGGCGAGTTTCTCTAAAACTTGCATAGGGTCGATTCTGAGGGTGTTACACGCGCTCACCTCATCCTTAGCTTCCTCAGTACCGGCAAAGCGTGGCAGAGGACAGGTGCGCAACGTCGGGGGCGATGTTGAATCGATACTGGGCAGGTTCGAGGCGGGAAAGCAGAGGCGGCCGACGCTGGATGCGGGAGCTGGACGGGAGGCGGTGGCCTCGTGAGTGGAGGGCCGGAGGTGAGATGGAGAGCTCAGGAGCAAAGGGGATGGCGCAGGTTGCTAGGGAAGACGGAGGAGGATCTAGGATGGGCGGGAGCTCGGTGGAGGGGAACATGATCGAGATGGGGGTAGGGGTGGGGTGGGGGCGGGGACGGGAGGGACCAGCTCATAAAATTTTAGTCAATACCTAAAACTGCACGGTTCAGATGACTCAGGGTGAAGATCAAACGGCCAAAAACGCGTGCGCGGACAGATGGCTCGCTTTTGCTCGAGCTTAAGCTATAGTATAATACCTGAAACTGCACGGTTCAAATGACTCAGGATGAAGATCAAACGGCCAAAAACGCGTGCGCGGACAGATGGCTCGCTTTTGCTCGAGCTTAAGCTATAGTATAATGTGTTTAACTCGTAAAAGTCGCAAAAATTCACCGTCCCGAGCCCTCCTAGGTGTGTCGTTCTAACGTGGGCCAGATGCCCTGTTTGGGTTTTTTTTGTGCTCCCACCAAGTCACCGACCCACACGGCCAACAAAAACAAATCCAATCGATACCTTAGGTGAATTCAGGAACTGCTACTCTCCTTCACTACTCAATCGATCTCAGCTGGCCGCCGCGCGTCGGCGTGTTGTTCCGCCCGTGTCGCCGCCTGTCTCCAGCTCACTCCCTCTCTCGGGCAATCCGCTCGCCGGTAATCTGTCCACCGCCCGCAGTTTGTTTGTGTGTCAGTCGTTAGTTGTCAGTTCGTCAGTCATCACCATGGTAAGAACACGTGTCCTCCTTCACTTATAATTTCCGTTGTTTTACATTGAATTTGAAATCAAAAGTGACAGTACTTTATTTTAAATTCAGATTATATAATAGGTTGGTTCTAATTCTATTTAGAATCAGAAGTGACCACATCAAACTGATCTGTTGATTTGACGGGAAGAAGTAATGCTTCACTTGTAATTTATGTTCTGTTTTCTCTGAAAAAACCAATCATTGTAGGTCTGGAAAATGAAGAACAGGCAAAAGCAAGAGAAGTGTAGTGATTTGAAAACGTATGTGGGATAAATTTTATATGTATATGGATAAATCTTATTCTAAGGATTTCTCAGAGCTAGAGCTATCGAAACTTCGTTATCAGTTGGATATGTTTGTGGATGATATGCGTAGGGATGGAAAATTTAGAAAGGTAAAAAATATTGCCGACCTTTCTATTATGCTTGTTGATATAAAGAAGAATCTTTCTCATGGCATGGTTTAGAAGCTTCTTAAATTGGTGCTAATTCCTCCTCTGGCGACTGCTGGTGTCGAGAGGGTCTTTTCTTCAATGAATTGCGTGAAGAATAAGTTGAGAAACAAAATAGGTGAGCAATTCTTAAATGATTGCTTGGTTACTTTTTTTGAGCGTCGATTTTTCTTGCAAGTAAAGGATGATGATATTATTGCTCATTTTCAAAAGGGAGACCGTAGAGTTAAATAATTTTTTTCATTGTTCTTCTAACGAGATTTAGTTTTGGAGCGTATTGGCACTATTATGAACAATTTTTAGTTCTATTCTTGCTATTGTGTATGCACATATATTATATTAGTGTGTTGGATTTTTTTTGCTTCGAATATCCAATTTGAAAATCCTCTCCGCCACTGGTTCATAGGAGTGAATGTATATATGCATTGTGAGCGTCTGCTCCGTCTGTACTATGTTTCTAAAAAAAATCGTTGTTGGGGGATAAGACTAGACATGCGCAATGCATAGAAAAGCAATAGTACTGTACGGTTTAGTTGAGATATCTGGCCGACGTCGCAACGGAAAAGAAAGTAAAAATCTGGTGCGGCACGATATTAAACAGCGCCCCCGGCCGAGTATTGCGGCACCTGGACATTGAACTCGCCGTACGTCTCTCCCATCTTAATAAGAGTCCTCATTCGCCGGCTCGTGCGTTTGTTCGATCTATATATCTCTACGACTCTACCTTATTTGCCGGCCGGCCGGCAGCGGCAATGGCTACCAGCATCCCCTCCTCCAGCTCACGGCCGCAGATCACGTCGTCGAGATGCATGACGGAGCACATCACCGCGACGCTCAATTTCGAGATGACCAATTACCTGCAGCTCAAGGGCATGGGCGCCGGGCAGTTCGTTAGGTCTCCCTTCTTCAGAGTCGGCGGCTACGATTGGGAGATGAGGTTCTACCCGGACGGGGTGAACCACGACGAGTGTGAAGGCAGTGCCTCATGCTTCCTCTACTGTCACAAGCACGACAAGGATGTGAGCGCCACGTTCACGCTCAGCCTCCTGGAGACGACGACAAAGCAGGGCCAGCAGAAACAGGCGGCGGTAGCCTGCTTCGGCATGACGGATGATCACGTCTTCTCCTCCGGCAATGACGACTGGGGCTATACGAGGTTCGTGGACAGGTCGAAGCTGAAATCCTTGGCCCGGCAGGGCGACGGCTGCTTCACGATACGGTGCGTGCTCACCGTCAGGAACGACGACGAGGCGGCTCGCCCGCTGGAGCTGGCCCTGGCCGGAGACCTCGAGCGCATGCTCAAGGACGGGAGAGGAGCAGATGTCACGTTCAGCGTCCGGGGCCAGGAGGTCCGGGCGCGCAGGTCAATCCTGGCCGCGCGATCGCCAATCTTCAAAGCGCAGTTATTCGGTCGTCAGATGGAGGAGGAGAAGGACATGCTGCTGCGGCGCGTGGAGGTCATCGACGACATGGAGCCTACCATCTTCGAGATGATGCTCCACTACATCTACACGGACTCGCTACCACCACCATGCAGCAGCGACGATGGAGGAGGAGGAGGAGGACGAGGGTACAAACCCGCGGTGATGCAGCACTTGTTGGTCGCGGCACACAATTACGGCCTGGGTAGGCTGAAGCAAATGTGCGAGGTAGAGCTGTGCAAGAGGTTGTTGGATGCCCAAACTGTCACCGCCACGCTGGCCTTGGCAGACCAGCACCAATGCGAACGTCTCAAGAAGACATGCGTGGACTTTATGTCCTCGCCGGGAGTCATGGCCGCCGTGGTCGAGACCCACGGGTTCAAGGACCACCTCAAGACATGTTCCCAGCAGCCATTATTGACCTTGGAAGTGCTGCCAGCTGGGCGAGAAACCACAACGACAACTATCAGTGCAGGAGATGAAATAATTATTCATGATGGTGAAGATCTAAAAGGTTATGTGCGGACATAATTAAAATGCTCAATTTCTCGGTATGAACAATATTTATATATTGAAAAATAATGCCGTCTTTTTAGAGTAGTTGTATAGTAGTATAGCTTTATTTTGTGTTAACTTCGACTACATACTACCCTTGTTTATTTCTTTTCACAATTCCGGCCGTGCGCTTATACTTTCATTTATAATTTATTTATATTCCTCTAAATTGTTTTATACTTTTTGAAAACTTGAGTATAGCACACCACTAGTATTCAGCATCCAACGGAAACTGGAGTTGAGAAGCATCAAGGTTTGATAGAGACGCCTCACTTTCAAAGTCTCCTCCCACGAAATAATAAGTAATCCACGTTAATGAGATGACACTTGACACCTTCACCGGTGCCTTAGGATTGCAAACACTCTCTTTGTTTTTTGAAAAGCAGGAGCTCTGACTTTGCATTATAAGAGAGTGAAATAGTATTTCCTCAGTCCCAAAATAAGTGAGTTAGGTTGTCTAGATTTGTACATACATTCGATAAATGCAAGTTACTTATTTTGGAAGGGAGAGAGTACAAAACTTCGGGCTTCTGCTTGCTGCGCAAAGTTGGGAATTGTGGCTCGTTCGTAATTGTATAACTATTGAAGCTGAATTCCCTCGCTGAGTACTAGCTGACTTGTATGTCTTCAAAACTTTGATCCTCTTGCAGATACGGCGTCCTCTTCGAAAAGCCAAGGTTCCGCCAGCACTACAGGAATGGGAAGCTATGCCGACGGCCGGTCGTTACGCCGACGGCCAAACGTTGGGGTCGTCGGTGTAGCCATCGTCCAGGCCAGCCCCGTCAAGCAGCCGTCGGCGTAAAATTTCCCTCGGCATATTCTATGCTACGCCGACGGCTGCCCTCGGCGTAGCTATTTTTTATTTTATCTCATTAAACTTTGAAAAATTATAACTAAATCATTCTAATTCGGAAAAATACAAATAATATATCAAAATTTGCAGAAAAATAAGACCTATCTATCTACACTCAAATATTACACATTTATAAATAAAAATTAAGTAAAATATAAAACATTATATATAGTTTAAAATGGGCATAAAAAATTCAAAAACGATCGAAACAATGCGAAACCTTCGCGTGGTGTTATATTATGTGACATAGTTAGAAGGAAAAATATCAAACTTGGTATATTGATTATGTGTAAGGGTCCTAACCTTTAAAAAAGGTAGAGTCCCCTGTGTTTACAATGCTAGTCCCTGGATCAATAGCTAGCATCCACAGTTAAGATGTAATATCAAGAAACAAAGGTCATAATATAACTTATAACCAGGAATAACATAATTTTATTACATCTTACATAACTCACTTGACTATTACATCACATTGCAGCAGAATAACTATAAGCATGGGGTCATTCATCTTCAAAGTGCCACAGGCAGATGTTGGTTGTAGACTTTGTAATCCTAAACAATCAATCTTCACTAAAATCAATCAAACCTGCAACA
Source organism: Avena atlantica (assembly GCA_910589765.1). NCBI lineage: Eukaryota > Viridiplantae > Streptophyta > Magnoliopsida > Poales > Poaceae > Avena > Avena atlantica. The sequence continues at coordinate 461,768,713 of OU342734.1, read as the reverse complement.
TTACAAGTTACAGCCACAAAGGTCAATACATTTGAATTGTATTGGCAAGTTTCACTGCAAATTTTAATATGAGTGGATCCTATCATTACATGCATATTTGGCTAAGTAGAGTTTTAGTCTCATTTGCATAAAGCAATATTTTATCCTATCTTTTCAAAATGGTTTTGGTCCTTTGTTAAATCTCCTTTTCAAAAATCCCTTGAACTCCTTGGTAACTCCAAGTGTTCAAGTCCTTGTCAAAAATCTCTTGAGCTCCTTGGTAACCCCAAGTGCATCAAGTTTTATCAAAATCTCTTGAGCTCCTTGGTACCCCAGGTGCATCAAAAGTTTTCTTTTAGAAATTAGAATGTCGAGATCTTCCATAGCTTCAGGCCTTAGTTGCTCAGTATTGTCCATAACCGGGGACACGGCTAAGTACTTAGATTTTATTATCTTCTGCAGAAGTTGTACACTTTACCCACATGACACAATCTCATCTTGATGCCACTAGTGGCCGCTGGATAAGTACTCACCAAGATGGAGTACTGGCAGATTGGGAATGTGACAAAGTTTTTCCATAGGTGTCCTCCCAATACAAAATGCTAGCTTGTCTACCAGGCACAAATGTAGGGTTGCTCCCTTACACAAATCTAGTTAACCTGAAGATGCCAATGCATGGGACTTCCACTATGTAGTTGACTAAGCCAGAGCCCATTTAGCATGTGGCTGTACACGGAAGCCACTGTACGAGAAACATGTTCAATCTCTAAGTTTCCTGGGTGGTTTTTCTTTGGAGCATAACACAAAGAGATTGCCATACTCATGGTTCCTTTTGTTGCCACGTTCTCCAAAACTCAAAGTATCCTTGTCCACCCAGGTGGTTCATTGAGTCCTTGTTTATTATATAAAACATAAGTCTTTTCTCAATCTCATAAAATCTCAACACGTATCTCTTTTCAAAATATAGCATGGCAAAGCATGTATCAACTACATTGTTTTCACTAAGGAATGTATAGGGTATCCTATTAGGATTTAGCATAGCATAAGTATAGAAATTATTTTCATGCATGTTTTTCAAAATCCACTAAGTATAATGAAAATAGTAGGACTTTAGATGATAGTGTCACTTGCCTTTTTGGTAGGAAATGTTGGTTCACTTCTTGATCTTGCTAGTTTCACACTTTTCTAACTTCACTACAAATCAATCAAGCAAACACAAAATCAACTTGCATTCCTACCAATATTCAATCAATACATCACACACATAAAATCATAGGAACTAAGTCATGCACGCAAGCATGCATAAGTTAGTTTTATTTGCAAAGATGGTTTCTACTAGGCTCTAAACTTTGTAAGGTTCAAAGTGGTAATTTTACAAAGTGGCAAAGTCATTTGCAAAAAGGGTTTTATTCACAAACCATTTTAAATCCATTCATTATTGTATGTGGTGGAAAATATTTTTACCAAAGCAACAACCTTAAGTTGTTCACCAAATAAGTTGTTAATTCATAAAACTTGGTGTTTTGGGTCAGTAGGTTTGATCTAAAACATTTTCTCAAAGTTTTTACTCCAAAAACATTTTCATAGCAAAAACATTATTTTTATTTGGCTAGAAATGGGCTAAACTAATTAATCCATCCTAAACTTCTCCAAATTCATTTTTAACTCCATGGGTTGGTTCCTAGGGTCAGTAAGTTCACCACAAACCAATTTGCCAAGGTTTCATCCTCAAAAAAAAATTTGAATCATTATTCTAATCTAAATAAGCATACAATTGATTCTGCAAAAACAAACAATCTAACAGATACTATTTGCTAAACAAATTCCATGGTTGGCTAGGGCTTGCTCTACTGGTTCCAACGATATAAAGTTTGTAATTTTTGGACGTGTGGATCAAAATTTATAGGGTTTTCAAATTGCAACTCAAATCTGATTCAAATTTTTGTTTTAAACAGAAACTGGCCACGCGTCATGTTTTGATTGGACGGTACCGGTTCGTTCGGATTGAAAGACGCAGACTGCAGGATCCAACTTGATCGCATGGCACAGATTCACTCCTACCCTTTCGCTCTGGTTCTATTCCTAACCGCTGGATCGAGATCGAACGACTGCTGCAAGCTCGACCTAAAACTAGCGGCGCTGCGGCGGTGGCTGGCGGCGGAGCGGCCAGACGGTGGCGCTACGGAGGCTACATGAAGCAAATAAGAAAGGGGGGGGTGCTCACCGTGTTTGCGAGGTCGAGGTGGTGCTCGTCGTGTGGTCAACGTGGCAAGGGGCGCTCTGGTACAGCAGCGATTGCTCGCCGGAGTTGGGTCTGGCGTCAGGCGGCTCTGGTCGTGGTCGGAGTCGATGCTATAGATCACGAGGAGGCAAACAGGGGGCATGGTTAGGTGCGTAAGACCAAGGCAAAGATGCTTGTATGATTGAGAAGAAGAGGGGCGGTCGGATTCTACCTGGGAAACTCGCCGGAGTAGAAGACAGACGCGGCGGCGCTCAGTCGAAGTGGTTGGCGTCGTTCTGAGGCGCCCGCGGTCGAACGCAGAGTACAAGGAGAATCGTCTGGGAGTGGGGAGTCTGCTCGTGTGATCGGGGAGGCACGGGATGGTGGAGCTTGGCCGGAATCGACAAGGAGGGTCGTCGGAGCAGTGAGAGTGTCGAGCCAAATTCGGCAGCCTGGAGGCGTGCTTGGGGGAGGAGTCAGAGGGGAAATGGAGGAGAGGCGCTGGCGTTTAAATGTGCGTGGTCGCGGCGAGTAATGGTGGCCGCATTAAGGTGAATTGAAGCCTCGGAATCATTGGCAGAAACGGCCGGCGTGGTCGTCGCGAGGAAGGAGGAGTGAGCTGGCTGCGTGGGTCCCTGCTATCAGCGAGGAATGAGAGGGAGAAGGGGGCCACCAGTCATTGGCTTAGCGGGTGCGGTTCTGAGTGTAAAACGTTTCGCCGAGGGAAGGGGAGCTGGGCTGGTTCTGGGCCTTGTTGGGCTGCTGGGTTGGGTCGACCAGATCCTATTTTTTCTGTCTTAAACCTTTTTCTTTTCTATTTCTAATTTCTGTTTTGAAATTCAAACAACCAAACAATACTCAAATCAATTCAAACAATCACCACACCAAACAACTTTTAATTTGGTTCTGTTCAGTAACATAAACCAATATTCCAAAACCAAAATAATAATTTTATTTTAGGGTCCATTATTAATTAAATAAATAGACCATTGTTATTAAAATCAAAATACGATTTGTTTTATTTAAATACTCCTTTTGAAATCTAATTATTTTTAAAACCAAATCAGTAGGTTTTATCTGGGAATATAAAATACTTGGAAAACTTATTTGAATTAAATAAATAAGTTTTGATGGTTAATTAAAATAATAAAACCTTTATTTATTAAAACTTGGATATTAAATCCTTATTAATTTGTTTAAATAAACCTTTATTATTTTTAATCAAAATAAAATGTTTTATTTCCAAAAGTTTGGCCAAGGTTTAATTTGGCTCTATTAAATAATCCTTATTTATAAAACTTCTATTTCTTTTAAAAACCAAATCCTTTTATTTAAAAGATCCAAAATAGTAATTTTAAATATTTTTATTTTCCTTTATTAAATGTTTATCTTTTTAAATCCTTTTAAGATTTTGTTTAATCCAATATTGGTTTGAAGATTTCCAATTGGATTCAAAAAGTTTCTTCTCACTCTGAAAATCAAACAAAGTTTTATTTTATTCATTTATTTTTCACATTACAAGATTTGGAAAATCTTGGGATGTGACAGGCTACCACCCTTAAAATAAATCTCGTCCCGAGATTTGGGGAGGCTAGGGGTTACAAGTTGGCTCAAAACATCTAGGGTACTACCACCCTTAAATTATAAAGTCTCATAGGGTTACATTGATGGTTTACTTGACTATGGGTTCAACATTTGATATCCAGACAAGGAATCCTTATTTGACTCTTCTGAGTTTTCTAAATCCTGACATCCACTTCTTCTATCTCTTCAAAGTTTCCATTCATGTCAATGTGGTTCACATGTCCTTTCTGGGTCACATTGGAGTCATTTCCATTGGCTCTTCTGGCATCCTTTTTCTTTTTCTTCTCTGGACAGTCTGATGCATAGTGTCCAAGTTCCTTACAATTATAGCATTGCAACTGGCTAATGTCCTTTTTCCTGTATGTGTCATGTTGGTTCTGACCAAGGTCATCTCCATTGTCAGTATCATTTCCATTAATCTCATTTCCATTGTTGTTGTGGTGATACTGATGTGGTTCAGAATCTTCATTGCTCTTTTTGTATGAATGCTTCTTCTTTGATGATCCTGAATAGTTCTTGATTTTATGTTTCCTCTTTCTGTTTTCAACTTGATTCATCTTGTTTTCCAATATTGTGGCTTTGTCACAGAGTGATTGATAAGTTGGGACATAGGTAACAGCTAGCTGCAGGTTCAACTCATCATTAAGTCCTTCAAGAAATTTATCCTTTCTCTTAGCATCTGTATCAACTTCATCCGGTGCAAAGCGTGCTAGATTGTTGAATTCTTCAATATACTCAGCCACACTGAGGTGACGTTGTTTCAGATTGTGAAACTCCTTTTTCTTCAAGTACATTACTCCAGGCGAGATGTGAGTGGTTCTGAATCCATCTTCAAAAATAGCCCAAGTCACATCTTCAAGGGGAGTGGTGATTTGAAAGTTGTCCCACCATGTTGCTGCTGGTCCTTCAAGCAGAAATGCTGCAAACCTCACTTTTTCTTCATCAGTGCAACCAACAGTCACTAAGTCTTTGTTTACTGAACGTAACAAATCATCAGCTTCCATTGGATCAGTTGTTCCAGAGAACCTTGCAGGCCTAAGTTTCAGAAACTTGGTGAGCATGTCAAGTGTTGGAGGATTATTCTGATTGTTGTTGTTGTTATTCAAATTCTATATGAATGTGGTCATCTGCTGCATCAACTGTGTCTGAGCTTCCATCATCTGTTGCATCTCAGGGGTGAAGTTGTTGTTGTTTTGGTTGGGATTGGCACGACGGGGAGGCATCTGTTGGTTTGATAGGGATAAGTTTTGGTGGATAGGTTTTTAAGAAGTTTTAACACACAATCCAAAAACAACCAAGTTCAATCAAACAATCAAACCATCAAACATTCAACAAGCAACCAATCACTTAACAACTTATGAGCTTAACTCATGAGTTGAAGGAAACAACAAGTTTTCTTGAAAATAACAACTTAGTATAATCATACCTCATAGGACAATATGATCCATACTCTAACTTGATATCAATGTCTTTGGTAGGCAATCTAATGTCTCTTGGTTTTCACTAGTAGTCCTTAGTGATATCCAAGTTGGAAGTCCTTGGTGAATATGCTGAAGATGTTGAAGTCATTAGAGTTGAAGAAGTCCTTTGCACATGGTGTAGTCTTTGGCCATGGGTAGGTTTTTCCATTAAGTTGAAGATATATGAGATGTAGAGTTGAAACCAAAATGGTTGAGGAAAGAGTTTACAAGTGTTTTCGTAAATAAGTTTTTGGAACAAATATAACTCCTATTTTTCTAAGGGGTTTTGTCCAATCCTAGGTTTACAAATCCTACAGGCAACACAATGCTCTGATACCATCTGTAAGGGTCCCAACCTTTAAATAAGGTAGAGTCCCCTGTGTTTACAATGCTAGTCCCTGGATCAATAGCTAGCATCCACAGTTAAGATGTAATATCAAGAAACAAAGGTCATAATATAACTTATAACCAGGAATAACATAATTTTATTACATCTTACATAACTCACTTGGCTATTACATTACATTGCAGCGGAATAACTATAAGCATGGAGTCCTTCATCTTCAAAGTGCCACAGGCAGATGTTGGTTGTAGACTTTGTAATCCTAAACAATCAATCTTCACTAAAATCAATCAAACCTGCAACATTACAAGTTACAGCCACAAAGGTCAATACATTTGAATTGTATTGGCAAGTTTCACTGCTAAGTTTAATATGAGTGGATCCTATCATTACATGCATATTTGGCTAAGTAGAGTTTTAGGCTCATTTGCATAAAGCAATATTTTATCCTATCTTTTCAAAATGGTTTTGGTCCTTTGTCAACTCTCCTTTTAAAAAATCCCTTGAACTCCTTGGTAACTCCAAGTGTTCAAGTCCTTGTCAAAAATCTCTTGAGCTCCTTGGTAACCCCAAGTGCATCAAGTTTTATCAAAATCTCTTGAGCTCCTTGGTACCCCCAAGTGCATCAAGTTTTAAAAGTTTTCTTTTAGAAATTAGAATGTCGAGATCTTCCATAGCTTCAGGCCTTAGTTGCTCAGTATTGTCCATAACCGGGGACACGGCTAAGTACTTAGATTTTATTATCTTCTGCAGAAGTTGTACACTTTACCCACATGACACAATCTCATCTTGATGCCACCAGTGGCCGCTGGATAAGTACTCACCAAGATGGAGTACTGGCAGATTGAGAATGTGACAAAGTCTTTCTATAGGTGTCCTCCCAATACAAAATGCTAGCTTGTCTACCAGGCACAAATGTAGGGTTGCTCCCTTACACAAATCTAGTTAACCTGAAGATGCCAATGCATGGGACTTCCACTATGTAGTTGACTAAGCCAGAGCCCATTTAGCATGTGGCTGTACACGGAAGCCACTGTACGAGAAACATGTTCAATCTCTAAGTTTCCTGGGTGGTTTTTCTTTGGAGCACAACACAAAGAGATTGCCATAGTCATGGTTCCTTTTGTTGCCACCTTCTCCAAAACTCAAAGTATCCTTGTCCACCCAGGTGGTTCATTGAGTCCTTGTTTTATTATATAAAACATAAGTCTTTTCTCAATCTCATAAAATCTCAACATGTATCTCTTTTCAAAATATAGCATAGCTAAGCATGTATCAACTACATTGTTTTCACTAAGGAATGTATAGGGTATCCTATTAGGATTTAGCATAGCATAAGTATAGAAATTATTTTCATGCATGTTTTTCAAAATCCACTAAGTATAATGAAAATAGTAGGACTTTAGATGATAGTGTCACTTTCCTTTTTGGTAGGGAATGTTGGTTCACTTCTTGATCTTGCTAGTTTCACACTTTTCTAACTTCACTACAAATCAATCAAGCAAACACAAAATCAACTTGCATTCCTACCAATATTCAATCAATACATCACACACATAAAATCATAGGAACTAAGTCATGCACGCAAGCATGCATAAGTTAGTTTTATTTGCAAAGATGGTTTCTACTAGGCTCTAAACTTTGTAAGGTTCAAAGTGGTCATTTTCCAAAGTGGCAAAGTCATTTGCAAAAAGGGTTTTATTCACAAACCATTTTAAATCCATTCATTATTTTATGTGGTGGAAAATATTTTTACCAAAGAAACAACCTTAAGTTGTTCACCAAATAAGTTGTTAATTCATAAAACTTGGTGTTTTGGGTCAGTAGGTTTGATCTAAAACATTTTCTCAAAGTTTTTACTCCAAAAACATTTTCATAGCAAAAACATTATTTTTATTTGGCTAGAAATGGGCTAAACTAATTAATCTATCCTAAACTTCTCCAAATTCATTTTTAACTCCATGGGTTGGTTCCTAGGGTCAGTAAGTTCACCACAAACCAATTTGCCAAGGTTTCATCCTCAAAAACATTTTTGAATCATTTTTCTAATCTAAATAAGCATACAATTGTTTCTGCAAAAACAAACAATCTAACAGATACTAGTTGCTAAACAAATTCCATGGTTGGCTAGGGATTGCTCTACTGGTTCCAACAATATAAAGTTTGTAATTTTTGGACGTGTGGATCGAAAGTTATAGGGTTTTCAAATTGCAACTCAAATCTGATTCAATTTTTTGTTTTAAACAGAAACTGGCCACGCGTCATGTTTTGATTGGACGGTACCGGTTCGTTCGGATTGACAGACGCAGACCGCAGGATCCAACTTGATCGCACGACACAGATTCACTCCTACCCTTTCGCTTTGGATCGAGATCGAACGGCTGCTGCAAGCTCGACCTAAAACTAGCGGCGCTGCGGCGGTGGCTGGCGGCGGAGCGGCCAGACGGTGGCGCTACGGCGGCTACAGGAAGCAAAGAAGAAAGGAGGGGTGCTCACCGTGTTCGCGGGGTCGAGGTGGTGCTCGTCGTGTGGTCAACGTGGCAAGGGGCGCTCTGGTACAGCAGCGATTGCTCGCCGGAGTTGGGTCTGGCGTCAGGCGGCTCTGGTCGTGGTCGGAGTCAATGCTACAGATCACGAGGAGGCAAACATGGGGCATGGTTAGGTGCGTAAGACCAAGGCAAAGATGCTTGCATGATCGATAAGAAGAGGGGCGGTCGGATTCTACCTGGGAAACTCGCCGGAGTAGAAGACAGACGCGGCGGCGCTCAGTCAAAGTGGTTGGCGTCGTTCTGAGGCGCCCGCGGTCGAACGAAGAGTACAAGGAGAATCGTCTGGGAGTGGGGAGTCTGCTCGTGTGCTCGGGGAGGCACGGGATGGTGGAGCTTGGCCGGAATCGACAAGGAGGGTCATCGGAGCAGTGAGAGTGTCGAGCCAAATTTGGCAGCCTGGAGGTGTGCTTGGGGGAGGAGTCAGAGGGGAAATGGAGGAGAGGCGCTGGCGTTTAAATGTGCGTGGTCGCGGCGAGTAATGGTGGCCACATTAAGGTGAATTGAAGCCTCGGAATCACTGGCAGAAACGGCCGGCGTGGTCGTCGCGAGGAAGAAGGAGGAGTGAGCTGGCTGCGTGGGTCCCTGCTGTCAGCGAGGAATGAGAGGGAGAAGAGGGCCACCAGTCATTAGCTCAGCGGGTGCGGTTCTGAGTGTAAAACGTTTCGCCGAGGGAAGGGGAGCTGGGCTGGTTCTGGGCCTTGTTGGGCTGCTGGGTTGGGTCGACCAGATCCTATTTTTTTCTGTCTTAAACCTTTTTCTTTTCTATTTCTAATTTCTGTTTTGAAATTCAAACAACCAAACAATACTCAAATCAATTCAAACAATCACCACACCAAACAACTTTTAATTTGGTTCTGTTCAGTAACATAAACCAATATTCCAAAAGCAAAATAATAATTTTATTTTAGGGTCCATTATTAATTAAATAAATAGACCATTGTTATTAAAATCAAAATAGGATTTGTTTTATTTAAATACTCCTTTTGAAATCTAATTATTTTTAAAACCAAATCAGTAGGTTTTATCTGGGAATATAAAATACTTGGAAAACTTATTTGAATTAAATAAATAAGTTTTGATGGTTAATTAAAATAATAAAACCTTTATTTATTAAAACTTGAATATTAAATCCTTATTAATTTGTTTAAATAAACCTTTATTCTTTTTAATCAAAATAAAATGTTTTATTTCCAAAAGTTTGGCCAAGGTTTAATTTGGCTCTATTAAATAATCCTTATTTATAAAACTTCTATTTCTTTTGAAAACCAAATCCTTTTATTTAAAAGATCCAAAATAGTAATTTTAAATATTTTTATTTTCCTTTATTAAATGTTTATCTTTTTAAATCCTTTTAAGATTTTGTTTAATCCAATATTGGTTTGAAGATTTCCAATTGGATTCAAAAAGTTTCTTCTCACTCTGAAAATCAAACAAAGTTTTATTTTATTCATTTATTTTTCACATTACAAGATTTGGAAAATCTTGGGATGTGACATTATGTCTCAAAGAAACCTTCACAAAATTACCTATCTCATTTGAGGTTTCTTGGCTTTCGGGTCAAATGACCAATGTTATGGCTAGAATCAAGGCATGGTTTGTGATAATGTGCCCATATTGTGCATACACATGCATCATGGGATGGCGAACAATGTTGCAGGAGGAAGTTTTCCTTTTCGTCGCACCAAAAAGCCATTTCCTATTTTTCGAGCATAAAAAACGGACGGTTTTGTGAAGCAACCACCAAATGGATAATTCAAAATACTACCACCACATTTTACAAAAATACTATACCACCTTATACGGACAATATACCAACAGGAGGATCCGAAACCTTTCCGTCCACCTTTGGTGAAAAAGACAAATTCCTGCCGAATCGGTAGGAAGTGGGTCAGATATGAACTACAAGTACATGATCCGATGCTCATGTTTTTTTACAAAAAATATTTTTAGGTTCACAAATATGCTATTTTATCAAAGATCCAATGCAAGTTTAGCGAGGCTCGGTCCCGAGCTAAGAATCTTTATGTCCGCCGTTCGACAAAGTTTGACGATAGTTTAAAACGGGCATAAAAAATTCAAAAACGATCATGCGAAACCTTCGCGTGGTGTCATATTATGTGACATAGTTATAAGGAAAAATAGCAAACTTGATATATTGATTATGTCTTAAAAAAACCTTCACAAAATGACCTATCTCATTGGAGGTTTCTTGGCTTTCTGGTCAAATGACCAATGTTATGGCTAGAATCAAGGCATAGTTTGTGATAATGTGCCCATATTATGCATACACATGCATCATGGGATGGCGAACAATGTTGCAGGAGGAAGTTTTCCTTTTCGTCGCACCAAAAAGCTATTTTCTATTTTCCGAGCATAAAAACAGACGGTTTTGTGAAGCAACCACCACATGGCTAATTCAAAATACTACCACCACATTTTACAAAAATACTATACCACCTTATATGGACAATGTCCCAACAGGGGATCCGAAACCTTTCCGTCCACCTTTGGTGAAAAAGACAAATTCCTGCCGAATCGGTAGGAAGTGGGTCAAATATGAACTACAGGTATATGATCCGATGCTCATGTTTTTTTACAAAAATCATTTTTAGGTTCACAATATGCTATTTTATCAAAGATCCAATGCAAGTTTTCCTTTTCATCGCACTAAAAAGGCATTTTTCATTATTCGAGCGCAAAAGGGGGATTTTCTAAAGCAACCACCAAATAGCTAATTCAAAAACGGAGGGTTTGTGATTAGTTGATATGGATATCATATTTGGATTCGTCTCATTTTTCTGATCAATTTAGACATATTATTTGTTGAATTTCGATTTAGAGATTTAAAGATATTAATTATTCTATATTAAATAGAAAAATACAAAAAAATAAAATTATTATATTTTTATTTGAATTCAATAATATTTTTACTTATTCATTAATATTTACTTAAATAATTGGTTGTAATTTTAAAAAATACAAACATGTGACATGATGATATAAGAGTTAATAGGATTGATATCATAGTATTGACACCAATGTATGAATTACTTTGCGAAAACGGATTCTGAAGGAACGAGGAAGTTAAGCGTGTTGAAGCTAGAGTAGTATTAGGATGGATACTGAAGAAACGAGGAAGTTAAGCGTGCTGAAGCTAGAGTAGTATTCGGATGGGTGACCTGCTGAAAAGTTTGACTAAGACTAGAATTTAATCAAATATTAAGTATAATTAGTGTTAAAAATGTTCAAAGTAGGAGATTAACAAGTAAAATAATTCAAAGAATAAAAAAATTGAGAAAAAAATAAAAAAATTATTTTTTTCAAAAAAAATTTTTTTGCAACCGGCCGACAGGCTATGCCGACGGCGCTACGCCGACGGCAAAGCCCTCGGCGTAGCATACGCCGACGACATTTCGATACGCCGACGGCTTGAGTGTGCTCCGCCTAGGGAGATCTTTGCTTACGCCGAGGTATTTTGGCCTACGTCGACGGCCTTTTGCCCTCGGCGTAGCGTGCGCGTCCCGTAGTGCAGTCTTGGACGAGTTTATCCTGATGCTTAAGAAGCTGTTCTCCGACAACTTAACTACTCGCCACTACAACATGTGTCTATTCTCTTTAGTTGTGATGGGTGGAGTGCGTTCCTAGGTTATTTTTTGGCGGTGTAAAACTTTTGCTCAATGCGCACAGTCTGTAAACTAAGCCAGTAAACCTAGCAGAACCTTGTTGTACCGTCCATCTATGGGCCTTTATTATGTTATAATATAATAAAGTCGAGTACCATTTTTTTGAAATGGGAGCAAAAGCCCCGGCCTTTGCATCGAAATGATGCACACAACCTTAATTTTAGGACAGTACTAGGCGTCCCTCCAAGGGATTTGTGATTTTTATCCTCCAGGTCCTCAGCCAACCACGTGTCCTCTTTTTAGGGTCAAAATCCTGCTTTTGCTACAGAAAGTCCCGTTTTTACTATAACTAGTCCCGCTTTTACTACATGTAGGAGAAAACGGTTCGGCCTAAAAAATAAAAAATTAGAATGGACCTCGCCAGAGATTTCGCCGGCGACCGTATAGCAAAAAAGTTGTGTTAATGTAGCAAACCCGACCTCACCGGAGACCTCACCGGATAATTTCACCGGAGATCTCATAGCAAAAACTTTACGCTATTGTAGCAAAACCACAAAACGGTTGTAGCAAAATATTTTTTCTAATGTAGCAAAAGGGGCATCGTCGGATATTCCTCGCCAGAGATGTCGTAGCAAAACCGTAGATATTGGTTGTAGCAAAAAAAATTGTATGAAATTAGCAAAAAATATATGAATACATAGCAAAAATAATATGCTAATATAGCAAAACGCTCATAGCAAACACAGACAAAAAAGTAGCAAGTAGCAAACACCGCCCGACAAACACAAACGATGGATCAGAGAGGCCATGGAGGGACCAACCCATGGCTGCCTGCTGCAAGGGTCCCGACGGCGCGGCGGGGCTCGCTGCATAGTGGAGGCCCATCAGGTAGGGAGCATGGAGGCACCAAGATGGTCGCGAGGCAGGACGCGAAGGGGATGAGGATGGGGAGGGGAAGGAGGAGGCGGCAGGAGGGGAGGCGAGAAGGTGCGACGCCGGTGGAGGAAGAGGAGCCGAGCTAGGGTGGGGCCGGAGCGGGGCGCTAGTGGAGGAGGAGGAGGAGCCAAGCTATGAGGCCTCGAGCTCCTGGCGGCGGGGGATGGCGATGGGGGAGACGGAGACTGAGGAGCTCGAGTAAAGAACGAGCGGTTGCGGAGAAGATGACGTGGGCCCTTCCTGTATAGCCTCGCGCGTGCGGAAGCCACCCGGGGGATCGTTTTCTTCGATCCCCCGGAGGATCCCTATCGTTTTCCTTAATTTTATTGCAGAGTTTAAAATATAAAAGTTTACAATTCATGGATTACAAAGGGTGGTGATATGAATCAGCCACTTGAAACGGGAGCAATCAAAAATAGTAATCATCTTAAACTTCGAGAACTCGTTTATCATGCAACCAGCCTCACTGGTTGTAGATAGTCCACACGATCACCATGATACGGCTGCAAGCAGTATCCATGGGTTTCCGTTGCTCCACGGGAAAAGGAAAAGGCGAGGACTTTGTGTCTAGAATTTAAAATAAGTAGTATAAAAACCAAGGGAAAGACCAAAAGAAAAGGCCGAAACAAAGTAATAGGGAAATGTCATCTCTAATCAACTCCATCACACCACTAACCTGTAGATCCTTGCCTTGAAAAAAATCCTTTTTCGTTCCTTCCATAGGTTCCATGCAATATATGGAGAAACACACATGCTCCCTTCGGCCAAACCCTAAGTCCTCCACCCTATTCTCTCTTTCTCCGACCGACCTCCGCGTCCTCCGTCTCCTACGTCATCGGCTCCCCTCCCTCGCCCGCCGCCGACCTCGCCCACGCCATGCCCGTAGCGAACCCTAACTAGGGAGTAAAAATCGATTCTTGCTGATGTGTTCGGACACGGTGAGACAACTGGATGCGGTGGTACCGACACCGACTTCAACAAGCCGTGGGGATAGTGGAGGTTGGTCCCAGCCGCGGCCTCACCATCTATAGGGACAATGGAGGCCAGTCCCTTCCGTGACCCCACCCGCACCGCGACCTCGTGCACGTCCATGGACGAAGCTACAAAAAATTGTTAATGGGGTCAACTCTGTAACCTCTCAATTATATTGGGGTCATCTTCTATGAATAAATATCAGTAAGTAAAAATTAGTGAAGGATTTGCTAGTTTTTATTGGGGTCAGCTGACTCCAATGCCCATAAGGCGGCTCCTTCCCTGCCAGCTGTGACGAGCTTGCATCTGTTTGCCAGGTGAGTAATTTCACTACCTCCATGTCTTCTCCTCTACTTATCCTCTCTTTTCATGCAATTCCTGTGAACCAGGTCGGGCCTGTAGTGATTTGTTAGGGCATGTATAATGCTAGGGAAGGCATGCCTTCTCTTATCTCTCCATATTATTTAGAGAAGACATAATATATAACTTGTACAATGCGTTATCTCTTATTACTATCTCTAGTAATTAATGAGAATTAACTATTTTTAGTAAGAAATTAGTTGGCTAAGGGAGGACATATGGTAAAATGGAGAAAATAGTCTTCTCTTATTTCTAAGAGATCATCCCTTAGCTAAGGGAAGACAACCTTCTCTTTCTTGTTTGTCTTTTCTCTAACTAAGCAAAAATCCAACGTGAAAAGCATAAGGGAAGACTGACGTCACTGCATTGTACATTGCCCTTAAGAACAAATATGTGTACTTGTCCGTGAACAAATATTCCCGCTTCTACCCCGGTCTTTAGTGTATGCTAGTTATCTTGCTTGTTTAAATTTGAGTTATTATGTCCAGTGTTAAGTTCTAAAATGAAAATCATAAAAATGTAATTTACTTTCACTTCGTTAAAACTCTATCCCATTTACAATTGATCAAACATTATAAGCCAATTGTTCCAGTGAATATAATATTCAGTAGTTTCTTGTGGCCTTACTTAAAATTTATTCAAACATTATAAGCCAATTGTTTAATTTTGCTTTGAATATTCAGTAGTTTCGTGTGGTCTTACTTAAATTTATTCACAGTGCCACCTCTTATGGTTCCTAGATCAAAGCAATTCCAGCCAATCAATGCAATATTTGATAGGGATTTTTATTTTCATGCCCTTGGTTTCTTTGTTGTACTTAGTTTTTCCTAGCCGCTAAATTTTTTCTCGTTTTTGCCCAACCTCTTGTCTGAAACTCCCACAGAGTCTGTCCGTCAGCCTTACCGTTATGTGCTAACGAGTGGGGCCGTGTTGGGTCAGGTCCGGTCGTGTACACCTCTCTTCACTTATCCAAATTAGCGTGGAACCCACAACTTATCCACATGAGCGCCGGACCCATAACTTACCCAGGTTAGCATTGTAAGATGGGATCCCGAGCCAGCCCCATGCCTGTTCCCGTGCTGTTGGCTCCCCTTTCTTTTCCTGCACCCCATTCTTCTTCTTCTTCTACTTCTCCGGTAATGACAACCCTTCTACGACCGGCGAGTGATATCTAGCTTCACTTCAGCCTCCCGTTCATACCAAATTGTTTTGATTTCTCTCTATTTTCTTGTTATTCTTTCAGAATTTGGTATTTAGGGTTCATGTTGTCATTTTCAGATCCTGAAGAAATGCAGGAATTTCGAGAATTTCGAGTGGATCGATGTGTACATTGATAGGCTGATTGGAGGAATCAATTGGCATAACTCGGGAGCTCTGGGGGCTTTCTATGGATAATGCGGCCGACAGAGTGGTCATTCCAATGATTCCCAATGCTAATTTGGGTGCCTATGAACAATTCAATTTGTTTATCGAGTTAGTGTATCGGTTGCAATAAAGTGAGTCTATGAGGTGAAAGTCAAAATTTAAGATTTAGGGAGATGGAAGTATAAGAAATAAGAAAGAAAATGACACAGCTCTTGAACACTTTCAAATTAAAAACATTATACAACTCTTGATGTAAAAAGGAGAGTTTATCATTTTTAGAGGGTGAAAAGTAATAAATTCACTAAAATCCTTATGTCTTATGCATATACCAAAATTATACAACTCTTGAACACTTCCAAATTACACTTTGGACATGGTAATGTTGTCCTAAGAAAATCTTGGGAGTTTAGCATTTTCAGAGAGTAAAAAGTAATGCATAAACTAAAGGGTCCACTAAAATAAAATCTTTATGTCTAATGCATATACCAAAATTATACAACTCTTGAACCTTTCCATATTACACTTTGGAAATGATAATGTTGTCCTAAGAAAATCTTGAGAGTTTACCATTTTTAGAGTGTGAAAATAAATGGATAAACTAAAGGTATCACTAAACTAAGATCTTTATGTCTAATGCATATACAAAAATTATACAACTCTTGAACGCTTTCAAATTACACTTTGGACATGATAATGTTGTCCTAAGAAAATCTTGGGAGTTTACCATTTTCAGAGAGTGAAAAGTAATGCATAAACTAAAGGGCCGACTAAAATGAAATCTTTATGTCTAATGCATATACCAAAATTATACAACTCTTAAACACTTTCAAATTACACTTTGGATATGATAATGTTGTCCTAAGAAAATCTTTGGAGTTTACCATTTCTAGAGCGTGAAAAGAAATGCATAAACTAAAGGAATCACTAAACTAAAATCTTTATGTCTCATGCATATACCAAAATTATACAACTCTTGAACACTTTCAAATTACACTGTGGATATGATAATGTTGTACTTTTAACATGTTCCCTTCATTTTCATTAGTTTATGGAGGTAAAGTATCGGTGGCACAGATAGAGAGGGGTTATCCTGCCCATTGGATCACAAAGGATCAATGGTTGGTGGGCACGGTCTGCATGATAATTGTATCGACCAATCAGGGTGTAGCACCAGAGTGAGCACACGTTTGGGCTTTTGTGACAGAGGGCAAAACTAAGTAGTATAAAAAAACAAGGGCAAAACAGACTAAGGGATTCAAATATAAAATAGAAACAGATTTAAAAAATAAAAAATGTGTGTTCCATACAATGAAATACATCTTGGCCTACATCAAATTATTTTCTATTTGAATATACATTAGTGTGCCAATTACAGCCTCATTCAGACAAAGTATGTTATTTGGAAGGATGTTTCGGAAAGGGTTTGAGTAGAAAGTCATGCACCTTCATAGTTAGTAGATGTAACATCCCAGAATTAGAGCCTAGAAATAAATTGAACCCAGATGTGTACATTGCATTCATGCATAGAAAATCCGAGTAATTTTCGCGCTTTTGAACAAAACTTGTCAAAGTGATTGAAGTTCCTCTTAACTTGATAGAATTGAAGTAGATCATCAAGTTGACTGCGATAAGTTTCAATAGGACCTTTGCTAAAACCTTATTTTGGATAAGGGAGATTTGAGCTAAAGGTAGATCAAATGAAATAAAGAGTTAAACTCTAATACATTAGGATTTATATTTGATCCTTAGGTGATCAGATTATAGTATGCATTATAATCACTCATAAGCACCAAGTTAAGGATATAACACAAATAATAATAATGTAACAACTATATCTTAATCTAATATGTTCATACCATGAGTATCATGGTGATACCCAACCCTACTTCTTAAGTAAGATTGAGTAGGAAAGAAACTAAGTTTAGATCATTCACCATATATCTTTCTTTCCATATCAATCCTTATCATCTATTGAGTTATCTTCCAATATCTATTGTTCATAAATGTTGAGAAATCAACTAATGATTCATCAGATCTCCATCTATTAACTCTTAACCATAACATAGCTTACATTTACGTGTCTATAAAGAAACTACTAAGAAGAGGTAAATAGTAATGCTAGTTTTAGATAACATCTATAGGGTGGGAGTGTATGAAGAGAATCAAACCAATATAAAATTGATGGAGTTAAATCACTTCTAAATAAATAGAAGAGTTATTTAGATTATATAATTTTATGACAGTAAAGAAGATTACAAGGGTGAATCATGAAGATAATTACTAGTAGTAATTCTATTGGATCAAGTGGGCATAGTCAATGAATAACATTCCCTAAACCAATAGAGATACTAAGAAAATAATTTCAACACAACTGTAATGTTGTATTGTTGAGACCTTGATCAGCCAACTAGAAACCTAAGCCATAAATGATTAAAAGATTATAATGGTGATTCTTTAGCCACCAATATTGAATTCTTATATTTAGTATACGTGACATTGGTGTGTAGAACATGATTAAAACCCTAGTATAGATAAGTTATCCTAAAGTAGTCATTATATTCCACATTAATATAATGTGAGGTTGGAGTGTGGGTTATTAGAGTAAAGTAAATGTACGATAGTATGATTCAATTAAAGCCAGTATAGCATAGATTTATGGAAATAGTGTTATCCATCTTAAAGGATAGTAAGCTTTAAATGAAAGGTAGATGGATGATTAAGGAAGATTATGAGTGGAGTTTGAAAGAACTACTTGATGTATTGAAGATTATCAATAGTAGAGTAGTGGGTATACCTAAGCAAGAATATGAGAAAACTATTAAATGCTTTAGTATCAAACTCATTGGACTCATCCATAGGTTTAGCAAGAATAATAGGTGAAGAAGAATATTGCTTTCAAGTAAAGTTCATCATGTTAACCATGATGATGTATAGGAATAAGTATTATATCTGGGAAAGGAATTCCTTAATTAGAAATCCAGGATTGTGAAATATAATTATATGTTATAAAGTACTCTTCTATTTATTCTTGGTAAACAATCAACTCTAAATCTCAAACCAAGTATAATATCCATTTCATGTTATTTATCTATCATCTTATGTCTATATCACTTTATAGGAATATTCTCCTATAGCAAATCACATAAGCTCATCTCTGTCAATTCCAACCATCATAATTATATGTGCTTAAGAGTATCTTTATCAATTCCATTCTATAAAACATTCTAGATATAACATTCTATTCTAAAAGGGTGATGTCATCAAATATCACAAACAGAAGACAATATGCTTAGTTATTAAATCTTTTCTCACATCAACAAAGAAATATAAGTAAATTAAGAACCCTAAATTTCTATGTTTATCATAATAGATTATATATACATTGCCATTTTCCAAGTTAATGGAAGTAGTAATAACTATATTAATTTATTTTATATTTTATGCATCAAAATAATGATATAGAATCATTATACATATAAAAATTTCTAGTCAAACTATGAGCCAACTAGAGTTAAGTTTTATAAACAAATAAGAATATATAATTTAATAAATCTATGGTTAAAAGTGGAAAGAAAAATAATAAGAAATGCTTCTACAAAATATTAAAAGGGTTCATTTAGAGAAAATAAAAGAAATATAAGAACATTATAAAATAAAAGTTCACAAATGATACTAAATATATTTCAGTATTACTACAATTATCCAGCAAATAATTCTACAAAGAAAGTTAAAATTAAAGATTATATACAAATCTAAAAAGGAAAACAGAAAATAGAAAAATGGAAAACAAATAAAAAAGAAATCCTGGCCATGGCCCAACTCCTCTTTCCTTATCTGACAACCAGGTGCAGCCCACAAAGGCCCAATAACCAGCCCAGCTCGTTCACATCTTTGGCTGACAGGTGGGACCAAAGAGGGACTGCGGGTTGAGAGGAAAGAAACGCCAGGGGGTTATCCAAAAAACAACACAGCGTCGTCTTCCTCCAGCTGGAAGCTGCTCGGTGGCGAGGCCGAGGCCGTCCGTCGTCGTTCTTGAGTCAAGATCAACGCCGCCGTCGCCAGGAGAGGATAAGGATGCCACCGCGACGTCTCTGCTCGTCCTCATCCCCATTTCCCCCCTCTGAAACCCTCTCTACCTAGTTTTCCCAAACATGCCGAGAACCCTAGCTCGGAGGTGAGCCGGAGCCGGCGATTCCGTGCTCGCATAGGCCAGATAAGACCACGGTGGAGGCCGTCGTGCTCTTCTCGTTCGATTGCCCCAACTTGCACATGCGGAGGAGGCGTGAATCAACCCAATCGCAACCTCGGTTCCCGACGCTATTCGTCGACCTCACCGTCGTCTCCGACTTCGCCTCGCCCTATCGACCACGCCATCGTGTTCCTGGCGAGTAACTAAACCTCCTCGTATGCGTAGATCTTTCGTTTGCTTCCTAAATCCACGCCACCGTGATCACCCGCAAGCACCGCCGCATGAGCTCGTCGCCGGTTGTCCTCCGGTGACCAAAAAAGGGCGGCGCCACCACCAATAGTTTCTCCTTGATCTCCTCTGTCCAACGCACCTAGCCACAGCCCCGTGCGCACACCCGATCGATCGGTCGATCCTCAACCAGTGAGGATCAACCCAGGTGACGTCATGCCTACGTCAAGATCGAACCACGTCAGCGAATTTGACCGGTCTTTGTCTCACGTGGCAAGTGACATGGCCTAGGGCCCATATTTCATTGACTGGGGGTAGCCAACCAATCGGTAACAAATGCATTTTCTTTAAACCTGTGCACTGAGATGGCCACTGGCCCATTGGTCAGTGACTTAGGCTAGATACGGGTGCGGTGTAAAAAGTTAATTACTGTTTAAGAAATAAATAAAATGTTATAAACTCAATTAATAATATTCCAGAAATCAAATAAAGGATTAAATATTGTTTAATTAATAACTTTTTATTTATAATTCATAAAAAGTGTTTAATATATGAAAATTTGTAGAAAACTAAAATCTACAACTTAAAATTATTATCAAATATTATTATGATGATTATTTAAATAAACATTATTTAATAAAAGTTTTATAAATAATAAAACTTTGATAATTCATATTTTAATAATGGTAAATGTTTAAAATATAAATAGAATACCAAAAATCTTAGGAAAATAAAAATTATAATTTAAAACCATAATCATGCATTATTATTTCACTTAATTAAATATTTATTTTTTATTAAGTAATTATAAAGTAATAAAAATTGTAAAAATCATATCTTATTATTTATAAATCACAAAAATAAATGTAATATACCAAAATAATCACAAAAATAATATCTATATGTTAAAAATATAATAATACACTTTTGAGTTAAATAAAAATTCAAATATTTTAATAACTCAAATTTAAACTTATTTACTTAGTTTAAAATTCATATAAGGGAAAATAAAATATGTTAATATTTCTAACATGAGTCAATCAAGTCTAATACATAGGTATGAGTCTTAAATAATACTAATAAGTCACAATCATTCAAAGCATTAGAAATACTATTATATTGAATTATCTTTCTACCATATGAATATATTATATTTTAAAAAGATCTTCAATAATTATAAAATCTTCAAGAATGATATATCAATCAAATACAACCTTATAATGGACTAAATCCAAATATAATTCATGAGTAGTCACTAGTAATATTTATTTATCCACACACCATAATCATACCTTTATAAAGAAACAAGAAATCTTGTTCCACTACAAAAAATTAAGAGACCACTACTTAAATAGGAGAATAACCATTTTTAAGTAACCCTAAGGCAACATTACCAAGTACACCAGGTACAAAGGCTATAAACATTATACTTTCAAACTATCTTTGTTTTAAAGTTAACTTTAGTCTACCAAAATCTTAATATAACACTATAAACATTGTTATATGTTTTATAGTTAACTTTGGTCTGAAATAGTTAAATCCTAAAGCGTCTCAAGCCCAAACTATTGAAGCAAGCACAAATAACATCGACCACCATTAACTAACCACAAAAATTGTTTAAACCTTAGAAAAGGAATCTTTTCTTCAAAAGTTATTCGTTTTCCTACTTCAAACCAGAACTCTTAAATAAGCAATCTTGAGTAGCATTTCACATTTGTGTGTCCTATTGTTTTATGATATTGTAATGATATGATTGTCTCACACACACTCACAAGCCTTAATAAGAAGCACAAGTATTAAACTCATCTAAAAGTACAACACATTTCAAAGACATCATTCCTAGCATCCAAACCCTAGAACAACGTTATTTACGGGATTCGCGTTTATAATGTGCATCACATTACTTATCCATAAAAGCATATTGCTTCTTTACACATTAGTCCTTATTGGACCAATGATGATGATTTCAGATTTTGGATCTTATATTAACTCGAAGACCGTGAGTGCATAATCTTGCAATCACAAAAGGCAAGTTCACACTTGCTCATGTCCTTTGGTTATTTTCTGTAAAGTATTTTACAAATCCAATGTGGACATCACTTGCATTTGAAAAAGGTCCAAAAATACTATTTTCATAATAATGTGATTATAAGTTATTACCATGAGCTTGTTGGAATTATGCCCTAGACGCAATAATAAAGATGTTATTATTATAATTCTTGTTCATGATAAAGTTTATATTCCATGCTAGAATTGTATTAAACGGAAACTTTGATACTTGTGTGGTTTATGAACAACGCCGTGTCCCTAGTACGCCTCTATGGACTAGCTCATTGATTAATGATGGTTAAGGTTTCCTAACCATGGACATGAGTTGTCGATTAATAATGATATCATATCATTGGGAGAATGATATGATGGACAGACCCAAATCAAGCAGAGCAATTAGATCGTGTCACCGTGTTCATCTTTGCGAAGCTTTTTCTTATGTCAAATATTGTATTCCTTAGACCATGAGAAAATGCAAATCCCTAGTATCGGAAGAAAGCTTTGAGGTCATCAAATGTCATCCTATGAGAGGGTGATCATAAAGGTGTCTCTCAGGTGATCGGAAAGTATCTGTTGGGTTATATGTATCGAGATGGGATTTGTCCCTCCCAGGTCGGAGAGATATACTTCGGGCCTACTCGGTAATCGATATCAACACCGCATGCAAGAACGTGGTTAAGGAGTTAATCACAAAGTGATATCGGATTACGGAACGAGTAAAGTACTTGCTGTGAACGAGATTGAACTAGGTATGCCGATACCGACGATCGAATCTCGGGCAAGTAAAATATCGCGTGACGAAGAGAATATATATATGGGATTAATTGAATCCTGGCATCGTGGTTCATCCGATATGATCATCGATGAGTATGTGGGAGTCAATATGGGTTTCCAGACCCCGCTGTTGATTATTGATAGAAGATCATGTCTGCATATTCTCGAACCCGTAGGGTCACACACTTAACGTGTCTCGACGCTAGGATAGAATGGATAATTGGTTTATGAGTTTTTTTCGGAGTCTCGGATGAGATCCAGGACGTCACGAGAGGTTCCGGAATGGTCCGGAGAATAAGATTCATATAAGGGAAAGCAGTTTTTGGATTTCGGAATTGTTTCGGAATGTTCGGTATTGTACCGGAAGGTTCTAGAAGCTTCCGGAGTGGGACCAACGTGGACCCACTTGTCGGGAGGGGGCATGGGCCTACGAGGAGTGACCTGGCTGCATTGGGCCAGGGGCACAAGGCCCCATAGGCCCAGCCGGCCAAAACCCTAGGGAAACCCTAGGGAAACCTTCTAGAAGGAGGGGGAAAACTTGCCCCCCACTCCAACCCTTGGGGTCGCCGCCCTAGGGCTTGGAGGAGGGGCCAAGGGGGCTGGCCAGACCCCTATATATAGAGGGCAGGGGCGCAGCCTCCTCCCCCACTCCTTCAACCCTAGCCGCCATACTGCTGCCCTCCAGATCTCTCTCTCTCCCGACTGTGCGTAGGCGAAGCCCTGCCGCAGAAACTCTCCACCTTTGCACCACGCCGTCGTGTTGTAGATCCAATCTATCTCTCCACCCCACTTGCTGGACCGAGGAAGGAGGAGACGTCGAGGTGCTGTATGTGTGTATCTCTCGGAGGCATCGCCACTTGCGGTGTTGGATCGGATCGGATCGCGAGGAGGAGAAGCTAGTACGACTACATCAACCACGTTCCGTTGAACGTTCCGCTGTGCGAATATTCAAGGGTATGAAGATCTCATCTATTCCCCCTCGTTGTTTGCATATCCTAGATTAGATCTTGGCTTTCCCGTTCGCATCCGTAGAATTTTTTTGATTTACTATGCTGCGAAACCCATTAGTGGTGTCAGAGCTAGATCTATGCGTAGATGTGTTTCACGAGTAGAACGCAACATGCTTGTTGCGGGCGTTGATGTTTTCTGTTGCAAGTCTCTTGTTTGTGTACTTCTTATGACGCGGGATAGTGAGATCGAAGCGGTCCAGGCCAACTTTACGCGACCTCGTTCACGAGACCGGCTCCGCACTTGACGTGTGCCTTGTTCCACACATGCGGCTGGTGGATGCCAGTTTCTCTCACTATAGTTGTCATGGGATTTACACCGGATGTTGGCAACCATAATATCACCCTTGTGGCTTTCTGTAGGTAAGAATCGTTCTTAGCTTGTTACTCCCATAAGCCACGTAAAACATGCAACAACAAAGTAGATGTGTCTAACTTGGTTTTGCAGGGAGTGTTTCTGTGATATGGTATGGCCCAAGATGTGATGTGTCTGTTGTATGCAATGATCATGTTTTGTAATATTTCACGACTTGCATGTCGATGATTACACAACCGGCAGGAGCCATATGGTTGTCTTTATAATTATGTATGACCTGTGTGTCAACTTCTTATACCGCTAAGTAGTTAGCAATAGTTGTAGTTGCTATTCGTGGTGGAGGTAATCATGGTGGAGTGATGGATATCATGCTGGCACGCACAAGATGGAGATCATTGCGCGGAGATTGGCTATACCATGTCACATAAAATTATATGCATGTGATGTTTATCCTTTTATGTATCTTATTATGCTTAGATCGCGACGGTAGCATTATAAGATGATTCCTCACTTAAAGATCAATATAAAACTGTGTTCTCCCCATGTATGCACCATTGAGAAAGTTCGTCGTGTTCAAGCATCACGTGATGATCGGGTGCTATAAACTCTACGTTCACATACAACGGGTGCAAGCCAGTTTTGCACACGCGGAAATACTTGGGTTTGACTTGACGAGCCTAGCATGTACAAACATGGCCTCGGAACACACGAACCGAAAGGTTAAGCATGAGTCATATGAATGATATGATCGACACTTTGTTGTCCACCATTGAAACCACATCTCTTCTTGTGAAGATCAGATTAGGTGTGGTGAATTTGGATCATGTTCACTAAACAACTTGAGGGATGTTGAATTTAGTGGCAGTTTATCTAGTAATTTGATTAATTTGAACTAGTTATCATGAACATAGTCTAAATTGTACTTGCAAATTTTGTAGATCAAATGGCTAAGTCCAACTTCAACATTTTTGCTGAGAAAGAAAAGCTTAAGAACAATGGGTCTAACTTCACCAACTGGTTCCGCAATCTGAGAATCATTCTCTCTGGCGGACAAAAGGACTATGTCCTTGAGAAAGCGCTAGGTGACGCCCTGCTGTAGATGCGCCGGCTGATGAGAAAGTTGTTTATCAGTCGCGCAAGGATGATTATGGTGTGATTAAGAGCACCATGTTGTTTGCTATGGAATCGGACCTTCAAAATCTTTTTGAGGAGCTCCCCGGGCCCTTTGATATTGTTGAGGAACTGAAAACTATGTTTCAGACTCAGGCCCGTTCTGAGAGATATGAGATCTCTGAGAAATTCTTTAACTGCAAGATGGAGGAAGGGAGTTTCGTTAGTGAGAACACCATTAAGATGTCGGGCTACACTCAACGCCTTGAGCAACTGGACTGCAAGATTCCAGAGGAGCTCAAGATTGACAGAGTTCTGCAATCACTCCCTCCTAGCTACAAAGGTTTTGTAGTTACTCATAATCAGATTGGTTCCACTGATACGATCACTGAGCTCTTCGCTAAGCTGAAAGCTGCGGAGGTGGACATCAAGAAAGATAATCATGTGTTGATGGTCAACAAGCCCCCCAGCTTTAAGAAAGGTAAGGGTGCAAAGAAGCCCTTCAAGAAAGGCAGCGGCAAGCGCGTTGCCCCTGCAGAGAAGAAGCTCAAGTCTAGACCTAAGCCGGACACTAAGTGCTTCTATTGCAAGGACAAGGGTCACTGGAAGCGCAACTGTCTGAAATACTTAGCGGACAAGAAGGCTGGCACCATCAAAGGTATATTTGATATACATGTTATCGATGTTTTCCTTACTAGCCCTCGTTGTAGTGCCTGGGTATTTGATACTGGTTCAGTTGCTAATATTTGTAACTCGAAACAGGAGCTACAGAATAGATGGCGGCTAACGAGGGATGAGGTGACGATGCGCGTTGGCAACGGATCAAGAGTTGATGTGATGGCCGTCGGCACACTCTCCTTAGTTTTACCTTCGGGATTAGTTTTAAACCTCAATAAATGTTATTATGTGCCTTCGTTGAGCATGAACATCATATCTGGATCGTGTTTATTGCAAGACGGTTATTCATTTAAATCGAAGAATAATGGTTGTTCTATTTATATGAGTAACATCTTTTATGGTCATGCACCTGCTATGAATGGTTTATTTCTTCTGAATCTCGAAAGCAATGAAACACACATCCATAACATTGAGGCTAAGAGATGCAAAGTAGATAGTGATAATTCTACTTATTTGTGGCACTGTCGTCTAGGTCATATTGGTGTAAAACGCATGAAGAAACTCCATTCTGATGGACTTTTGGAGTCTCTAGATTTTGAATCATTTGACACGTGTGAACCATGCCTCATGGGCAAGATGATCAAAACCCCGTTCTCCGGTATAATGGAGCGAGCAACGGACTTGTTGGAAATCATACATACCGATGTATGCAGACCAATGAGTGTTTCGACGCGCGGTGGTTATCGCTATTTTCTCACTTTTACTGATGACTTAAGTAGATATGGGTATAT
The DNA here is from genome assembly GCA_910589765.1 of Avena atlantica. Taxonomy (NCBI): domain Eukaryota; kingdom Viridiplantae; phylum Streptophyta; class Magnoliopsida; order Poales; family Poaceae; genus Avena; species Avena atlantica. The sequence goes on along the minus strand of OU342734.1, from coordinate 461,742,239 downwards.
CTATTTAATGAAACATAAATCTGAAACATTTGAAAAGTTCAAAGAATTTCAGAACGAAGTGGAAAACCATCGTAATAGGAAAATTAAATTTCTACGATCCGATCGTGGAGGTGAATATTTGAGTTATGATTTTCTCACGCATCTTAAAGCAAGTGGAATCGTTTCACAACTCACGCCACCCGGAACACCACAGCGCAATGGTGTGTCTGAACGCCGAAATCGAACTTTATTGGATATGGTGCGATCGATGATGTCTCTTAAAGATTTGCCGTTATCATTTTGGGGTTATGCATTAGAAACCGCTGCATTCACTTTAAATAGGGTACCATCTAAATCCGTTGAGACGACACCGTATGAACTGTGGTTTAGAGCTAAACCTAAGTTGTCGTTTCTTAAAGTTTGGGGATGCGAGGCTTACGTCAAGAAGTTGATGCCAGACAAGCTCGAACCCAAAGCGTAGAAATGCGTCTTCATAGGATACCTAAGGAAACTATTGGGTATACCTTCTATCACAGATCCGAAGGCAAAGTGTTTGTCGCAAAGAATGGATCGTTTCTTGAGAAGGAGTTTCTCTCGAAAGAAGTGAGTGGGAGAAAAGTAGAGCTAGACGAGGTTATTGAACCTTCTCCTGAGTTGGAGAGTAGCGCAGCACCTGAAATTGTTCCAGTTCCGTCTGCACCAACAATAGAGGAATCTAATGACAAGGATCATGAAGCTTCGGACGATGCTACTACTGAACGTCGCAGGTCTACAAGGTCACGTGCCCCTCCTGAGTGGTACGTCAACCCTGTCTTAACTGTCTTGTTAGTAGACAACAGTGAACCTGCGAACTATGAGGAAGCAATGATGAGCCCAGACTCTAAGAAATGGCTAGAGGCCATGAAATCCGAATTGGGATCCATGAGCGAAAAACCAAGTATGGACTTTGGTGGACCCTCCTAGCGACCGAAAGGCCGTTGAGTGCAAATGGATTTTCAAGAAGAAAACGGACGCGGATGGTAATGTTACTGTCTATAAAGCACGTCTTGTCGCGAAAGGTTTTCGACACGTTCAAGGTGTTGACTACGATGAGACTGTCTCTCCTGTAGCGATGTTTAACTCCATTCGGATTTTATTAGCAATTGCTGCGTTTCATGATTATGAAATATGGCAGATGGATGTCAAGACTGCATTCTTCAATGGAAACATTGATGAAGAGTTGTATATGATGCAACCCGAAGGTTTTGTCGATCCTAAGGATGCTGATAAGGTGTGCAAACTTCAGCGTTCCATTTATGGACTGAAGCAAGCATTTCGGAGTTGGAACCTTCACTTTGATCAGGTGATCAAGAGCTTTGGATTTGTTCCAAATTGCTACGAAGCTTGTATCTACAAGAAAGTGAGTGGGAGCTCTGTGACATTTTTGGTACTATATGTGGATGACATATTGATTATCGGAAATGACATTGACATGCTTAATGATGTGAAGAGTTATTTGAACAAATGTTTTTCAATGAAAGAGCTAGGGGAAGCTGCTTATATATTGGGCATCAAAATCTATAGAGATAGACAAAGACACCTGATAGCTTTAAGCCAAAGTACATACCTAGACAAAGTTCTGAAAAGGTTCAGAATGGATAAGGCAAAGGAAGGTTCAGTGCCTATGTTGTCAGGTAAGATATTGAGAAGGGCTCAGTGTCCAGCTACGGTAAACGATAGAGAAGCTATGAGCAAAGTGCCTTATGCCTTGGCCATAGGATCTATCATGTATGCCATGCTATGTACTAGATCGGATGTGTCCAATGCTCTTAGTTTGACGAGCAGATACCAAAGTGATCTAGGAGTGGAACACTGGACAGCCGTGAAGAACATCCTAAAGTATTTAAATAGAACTAAAGAAATGTTCTTAGTCTATGGAGGTGATGAACAGCTCGTCGTAAAAGGTTACGTCGATGCTAGTTTCGACACCGACAAGGATGATTCTAAATCTCAGACAGGATACGTTTATATTTTGAATGGAGGAGCTGTGAGCTAGAGAAGCTACAAGCAAAGCGTGATCGCGGGATCTACAGTAGAAGCGGAATACATGGCTGCTGCAGAAGCGTCAAGTGAAGGAGTTTGGATCAGGAACTTCATCACTGAGCTTGGTGTGGTTCCAAGTGCCTTGGACCCACTGGAGATATTGTGTGACAACACTAGCGCCATAGCACTGGCTAAGGAACCAAGATATCATCCAAAGAGCAAGCATATCAACCGCAAGTTTCATATAATTCGAGATTAAATAACGGATGGAGATCTGAAGATTAGCAAAGTACATACGGATCTGAATGTCGCAGATCCGTTGACTAAACCTCTTCCACGAGCAAAACATGATCAACACCTTAGTGCCATGGGTGTTATATTGTTGCCAGATGTAAACTAGATTATTGACTCTAGTGCAAGTGGGAGACTGTTGGAATTATGCCCTAGAGGCAATAATAAAGATGTTATTATTATAATTCTTGTTCATGATAAAGTTTATATTCCATGCTAGAATTGTATTAAGCGGAAACTTTGATACTTGTGTGGTTTATGAACAACGCCGTGTCCCTAGTACGCCTCTATGGACTAGCTCATTGATTAATGATGGTTAAGGTTTCCTAACCATGGACATAAGTTGTCGATTAATAATGAGATCATATCATTGGGAGAATGATATGATGGACAGACCCAAATCAAGCAGAGCAATTAGATCGTGTCACCGTGTTCATCTTTGCGAAGCTTTTTCTTATGTCAAATATTGTATTCCTTAGACCATGAGATACTGCAACTCCCTGGTATCGGAAGAAAGCTTTGAGGTCATCAAACGTCATCCTATGAGAGGGTGATCATAAAGGTGTCTCTCAGGTGATCGAAAAGTATCTGTTGGGTTGTATGTATCGACATGGGATTTGTCCCTCCCAAGTCGGAGAGATATACTTCGGGCCCACTCGGTAATCGATATCAACACCGCTTGCAAGCACGTGGTTAAGGAGTTAATCACAAAGTGATATCGGATTACGGAACGAGTAAATTACTTGTTGTGAACAAGATTGAACTAGGTATGCTGATACCGACGATCGAATCTCAGGCAAGTAAAATATCGCGTGACGAAGGGAATATATATATGGGATTAATTGAATCCTGGCATCGTGGTTCATCCGACATGATCATCGATGAGTATGTGGGAGTCAATATGGGTTTCCATACCCCGCTGTTTATTATTGATAGAAGATCATGTCTGCATATTCTCGAACCCGTAGGGTCACACACTTAACGTGTCTTGACGCTAGGATAGAATGGATAATTGGTTTATGAGTTTTTTTCGGAGTCTCGGATGAGATCCAGGATGTCACGAGAGGTTCCAGAATGGTCTGGAGAATATGATTCATATAAGGGAAAGCAGTTTTTGGATTTCGGAATTGTTTCGGAATGTTCGGTATTGTACTGTAAGGTTCTAGAAGCTTCCGGAGTGTGACCAACGTGGCCCCACTTGTCGGGAGGGGGCGTGGGCTTATGAGGGAGTGCCCTAGCCGCATTGGGCCAGGGGCACAAGGCCCCATAGGCCCAGCTGGCCAAAACCCTAGGGAAACCCTAGGGAAACCTTCTAGAAGGAGGGGAAAACTTTCCCCCCACTCCAACCCTTGGGGCCGCCGCCCTAGGGCTTGGAGGAGGGTCCAAGGGGGCCGGCCAGCCCCCTATATATAGAGGGCAGGGGCGCAGCCCTCCTCCCCTACTCCTTCAACCCTAGCCGCCATACTGCTGCCCTCCAGATCTCTCTCTCTCCCGACTGCGCGTAGGCGAAGCCCTGCCACAGAAACTCTCCACCTTTGCACCACGCCGTCTTGTTGTAGATACAATCTATCTCTCCACCCACTTTCTGGACCGAGGAAGGAGGATACGTCGAGGTGCCGTACGTGTGCATCTCTCGGAGGCATCGCCACTTGCGGTGTTGGATCGGATCGAATCGCGAGGAGGAGAAGCTAGTACGACTACATCAACCACGTTCCGCTGAACGTTCCGCTGTGCGAATCTTCAAGGGTATGAAGATATCATCTATTCCCCCTAGTTGTTTGCATCTCCTAGATTAGATCTTGGCTTTCCCGTTCGCATCCGTAGAAATTTTTTGATTTACTATGCTGCGAAACCCATCAGAGTTAATAACTTACTATAAAAGTTCCGGTGGTAAAGGACATAATATCTAGGACCTAACAACCAATGTCGCCAGTGATTCTTGCGCCGTATATTATGCATTAACCATGAGATTTGGAATGGGACGGAGAAGTTAGTTGTATCCTTTTCCTCTTGTATGGAGGCAAGACGACCTTAACGTGACGTTGTGTTTCCTGGTGTGGATCCAACATATGGGTGGGCACCCTTACGCCCCACAATTTTGGTGTCTAGATTATCTATGGATGGTGTTTAGTGGATGGACCATTTAATATGGCACTTGCTAGGGCAACACCAGGTCATAGAGTCTTCGGGAACTCATTAGGGTTTTAGCCTGCCCGAAAGGGGGCTTAACAAGGATGAGCCAGCTTGAAGGATCGTGCAGACATATGAGGTCGCGGAGAGGGCAGTGATTGGCTTGGACCAACTACTGGGCCCCACAACATGGAATTGTGGATGAGCAAGTTTCTCGGTTGTTCAACAAGGAGTTGATCTCTCATGGGAAAAGTAGCGCACCTCTGTAGAGTGTAAGAACTGTAACTTGTTACTCCCTGTTCCGGGAAGGAGCTGCGAACGCGGCGGGAAAGAAACTCCATGAAAGTTATGGTAAACCGTGAAGGCTGACGAACATAGCTTTTCAGAATAAAAGCAACCTTTGAAGAAATGTTTATTAAAACTTGCATTTCCTACGACCTATGGTCTGTGGCTGTAGAATTAGTGCATCAAACACTCTTTTTCTAGTGAACTTGCTGAGTACGCTCGTACTCAACGTATCTTCTTAACCCTTGCTAGATTCTGAAGCCAGTACCGACAACATCTACACCAAGTTACGCTCCCGGAATCATCATCAAATGCTAAAGCTCTTCAACAAAAATAAGAAACTCAAAATATACATCAACTCAAGTGAAGACGAAGTTACTGATTAGATAGGAATATACTCTCTCTCTCTCTCTCTAACCAAAGAACCTAATTCTGTAGTGCGTTGCAATAGTAGCAATGTCAACCCTTTAGCTGAAATACTAGACTTAAAAGTATAATAGTCGGTGCATTATTTATCTTTGATTCTTCTTTGTAAGAATTTATTTTTCTCTCCTTAACCTAGAGTGTTCTCTGGATCTTGTGTAAAGAGTGAGTTGTAACCTTTAGCCATGTATTGGAACCGCTGTGTTTCTGCTGTGCCACTCTGAGGGATGTAATACTGGTGAACGTAGGGTGGCAAGCGGCACCCGCATAATGACCCGCAAAAGAAAATATAGGCAAAAAGAGGTTCCAAAATCTAGCAAAATTAATGAAGGTTTAGTTAAAAAGTTGTGCTGCAACCCGCCCCGCTTGACACCTTAGGTGAACGGTGTTTCATTGGTGTTATATCAACGACTATAGTATACTACATCATGTAGTGGTATACTGGGTCATCGCAGTAGATGATTTGAGAAGTGGTGGTTTAGGGTAAAACTTGATTTCTCTATGTTTCTTATGGTTTCCTATGTGGCGGATCACACAAGAAGACTCCATTAGTAGGTGCCACTATGTTTTGATATTTTTTTTGAATTAGTTGTGTATAAAATGACCCAATTAGCAACTAAACCCCATTTGTTGACTATGTGTTGACCATCCACTCGAGGGTAAAACTAAGTATATTGCATGTGCTAGGGTTAGTACCCGAGGGTAAAACTGAGTACAACTAACGTGTCATCATTACTCTCGAGGGGGTAAATGAGTATGCCTAACGCGCCAGGTTGGACTTATGCGTGTCGCGGTGCACGATGCAGTAGCATACGTGGTTAGTACGCGGTGCACGGTGGTGAAACGAAAAGTCCCTTCACCTTTATTATATAGGTCCTCTCCCTCTCCACCTACCCACTCTTACTCACTCGCTCACTCACGCAACCGTCTCCACTATCCCATCACCTTTTGCAAACCCCAAAGAAAACCCCAATCGTGTCGGCGATGGAGAATAAGGATGCGGTGGCCATTGTCGCCTCCAAGGACACCGGCGAGGAGGCCCCCGTCTCTGTCCAGGCCCCCGTCGAGGCATAGAAGGCAGCCGTAGTCCCTATCCAGGCCCCGTCCCTGTTTCTGACGTAGCCCCGGTGAGGAAGCCCTTGCCAGTCGCAGGCAGATCCCGCTCGACTGGGACCCTACGAGGAGGAAGAGTACATCTATCCAGAGAACCCCTATGATACTAGAATCATTGACCCATGGTTGTAGGTAACTACGGTTTTCTCCCCTTTCCTTGTTCTTCTTCTATTTCCATCGTTGGATGCTAGATCTTGTGTTATTAGGGTTCGACTATTTGCATTTCAATCGTTGGATGCTAGATCGATTTGCATTTCAATCCTATTTTATTTGTGCTAAGAGTTGTAGTTAAGGAATTCCCTAGTTAATACTAGTGCTGATCTTTAGTTGAAATTAGTATTTGATTTTGTTTCAGGGGATTGAGGAATTTAACCCACTCAGTTAATTTATGCAAATAATCATGGAATATCAATCGGTTAATTTATGCAAATAATCAATTCCAGTAATCAAGGTATCTCAATTATGTCCTTATTATCATGCACGCTACTATTTGTTCCAACAGGTGCACAGTAGCAATGTCTGCAACGACGACGAGTCCAGACACACCAAGACTCGTCAGGTGCTAAGGAGGCTGCAGTTCGGCCAATACGACGCGTACTTTGCTAGCGACCTCTATAGGTTCCCTTTCTGCAAAAGGAGACTCGACTCCACCAACTTCAATTGTCTTCTGAGGCATGCCGAGGACTTGAGCTCCTCCAACCCCAATGTCGGCCAGACCGTGAATGTCCACACCTTGTTCACTCAGCACAAGGCGCTCAACATTCACCTCTGCAACCTCCAGCAGGTGTCCATTGCAGAGGGTCGCATGCCTCCGATCAAGCCCAAGGTGCCCAAGATCAAGGGAATGGGAAGCAAGAAGTGGAGGAAGCACCGGAGGGAGGAGGTGGAGGCTAGGAGGGGCCGAAGGTGTGTTCTACTGCTGTAAATCATCTTCTTTTGTTTTTATATGTTGTGTGTTAGCTGCTGAGTAGCGAATGTATCGAACCTCGTTAAGTACCCTACTATCTATCATTAATACATCTACATTTTCTATTTTCTGAATGTATGTATGTTGTAGTGTAATTTGCTGCTCTAGATTTGCTATCAGATTGGGAAAAAACAAGGGCCAAAAGGAACGAATGGTTGAAGAGAGAATCTGCTTTAGATTTGATACCTAATTAGGAAAAAAGAAACATAACTATTAGCGAGAGAGGAAAATGCGCTCTGTAAACTGCTAATTAATGATAAAAACTACCAATTTGGGTGAGAGATAGAGAGATACAAGACACTACCAATTCGTGCGCACTACCAAACGAGTTACTGACCTACTGGCCCCACACGGCCCCACACATCAATATAACGTGGTCCTGACCTACCGGTCCCACACAGCACAGCCCCATACGTCGGCATAACGCGGTCCCGACCTACCGGCCCCACATGGTACCATACGGCGTGGCCCTACACATCATCATAATTGTCAACCTGATGGCAGCTGCCGTTCGAGCTCTCTGTGGGAGTTTCAGAGAAGCCCATGGGCAAAAATAGGGAAAAGTTTAGCGAGTGGGGAAAACTAAGTACAACTAATAAATCAAGGGCATGAAAATAGAAATCCCTATTTGATAGTGGCATGGATGATCTCCAAAATCCAAAGCACCATATCATATGGGATGCTAATGTGCATCAACACATCTATGCTGAATATGTTGTTATTATCGGAGCACCTTCCATGACCAATGGTACTACTATAGCCACTCTTATGTTTCTTGATTTTATCTCTCTTTCCATTTTTACTTCTGGTTACATTCCTATCTCATCTATGGTGTGAAGTATGTATTGATGTCCCCTTGTTAAATTTAGTCTTAGTGTCTTGTTTACATGTTTGCTGAGGATTTTCATAATTTTCTTCCGAGATTGGACTCCATATGGGGTGTTTATGTAATCCATATGTAAGGAAAGACCTGCTTCATTTTGTATTTTGTTTTCACTATGCTCTATTTTAGGAAATAATGAAATGGACCGTCATACCTTCATTTTGATGTGACACTTTCCTTGAGTTGTTATTTTGAATTCACTAGAAGAGTAGACTTTTATATTCTTGCTCTCTTGAATATCTTTCACTACCCATTGTTGGGGTTTAGCAACAGAAAAAATAATTTTTCCTACGCAAACAACCCTAATACCAGGATCTATCTATTAGTAATGCGGTAACGGGAGGGGATTTGGTGTTCATACCTTTTAAGACCGAACGCTGTCGTGGGAATGACCACGGTAGATGATGCAATCGACAGCGAGTAGTAGAACGAAGGGCAAGGGCGGCCAGCCATCTGCGGTGCGAGATGAGGGCGGAGACACAGGGTTTTACCCAGGTTCGGCCCCCCGGAGGGTAAAGACCTACTCCTGCTAGATTGTATTATGATGGAGGTACAATGGGGCGAGCTCGACGGCTAGGCGGCGAGTCGCTTGGGTGGATGATGGAACGTACCTTTACACGCCCTGTAAGGAGGTTTATATAGACTCACCCTCCCTAGGGTTTACAAATCTCAACCGAATCTGTTAAGGTTTCGGTACTCGTTTAACCTAATCCGACTGGGCCTATCTACTCTCCTGGGCCTTCAGCTTCCAGTCTCTTGGATCCACGCCAGGTCTTGATCCAGTCGTCGTCTTGCAGGCCCACTCGCCAGGTCGTGGGCCAGTCGGAAACGTCCTGCTGGGTATACCCCGGTAGGCATATCCCCATCAGTAGTCCCCGAGGCCGTCGTCGATTGGGCGCAGGTTGTTGCTGGCAGTCGGAGCATACGGCTTCAATGTGGACATCCAGTCGAATCGGTGGCGGGCTCCCAAATAAAGGAGAAAACTAGTCATTTTGGTCGCAGCTTTGGCGAACGGGTCGGCGAAATATTCAGTCACTGTTGTAGTGATCGGGTCGGCGAGCCGAGTGGCTGAAGTTGGAATGTCAAGCACAGTCAAAACTAGCCGTTGGGGTAATCCAACGGTAACTTTTGGCATAATCACCACGTAGTAACGGCTCCCTGATTTGGCGGGTAACAACCGCTATATAAAGGGAATGGTAAGCGATCGGAAAACCATCTTCTCTTCATTTCCTCCGATTGCGCACACCTCCGTTCTCCTCCGCGTCGCGATCCAGCCGATCCAAAATCCTCCGACCCCCACGAACCTTCCCGCCAATGGCCCCCTCCACCGAACCATGGGGCAGGTCCAAGTGCACGAGAGCGCTACTGGCGTCTTTCGAGGAGGCCGGGATTCTGCGCGCCGGTAGATGGCGCATCCCTGCGGCCGGAGAGGTGACTCCGGACCCGCGCGAGGGGGAATTCTTCTGCTTCACCAGCCACCTGGAATGGGGGCTAGGATTCCCCACTTCTCTCTTCTTCCGGCGCTTCTGCGCCTACTACGGGATCCAGCCATCGGACCTGGGCCCGCCAGGATCGAGCAGCTCGCTATTTTCATGGCGTTCTGCGAGTGCTACCTGGGCTGCAGGCCCTATTTTCCCCTGTGGCAAGATCTATTCCACGGGCGGATCAGTCGCGAAGAAGCAGGCGGCCCAATGCTTGCCGCGGGTGGCTTGACGTTTCAATTGAAGTCGAAGGCCTCCTTTTTTGATCTGATGCTACCTGCCAAGGCGGCAAGCGAATGGAAGAAGTCTTGGTTTTACGTCACCGAAGCGACTCCAGACGGCGAGGTGGCGATCCCAAGATACTCCTCCGACCGGCCCGAACCGCGCCGACTCCAAGTCGGCAAGCTTCCAACAGACCAGCGGATGGTTGTGGATGAAATGCTTCAGACCATCCACGGCCTAAATAAGAAAGGCCTCCAGACCATCAATTTGTAAAACTGCTGGCTCGGGCGGCGACTCGGCCCCCTGGCCCGCCGTGACTATTATATGTACGAGTACACGGGCCGGGAGGACTCCACGAAATGCTGCCTCGCCGAGCGGCAACTCGAGTATTACCTCCCAGCGTTGAAGAAGATCACCCCGGCGACATACCTGGACGCGAAGGCTGGGGTCGCCCCCTACACCGCGAAGCATCCAGCCCCGACGGTAAGTCATTTTCTATCATTCGCAGTCGCAGTTAGTGTTGTCGCGGTTATACTGATACTGTCTCATGCCTATTGCAGTTATTTCAAGCGGTGGAAGGGTGGCTTCCGCCCGCGGACGACAAGAATTCGAGCTCATCCGTCCAGGACGGGGGCGAATCGCCTCCTGCGAGGGGTGGCGTCGAAAGTGACAGGAGTGGCGACGACGACGAGTCCGAGGAAGAGGTGGCCCCGCTGGTTCGCAAAACTCGCGGACAGCGTCTGCGTGAGCTCGAAGCGAGCAAAAGCCTCGAACGTCATGATGATGATGACGACGAGCTCCCCGAGCACACCTCGCGTCGCGAGGCTACTCCATCGAAGAAGAAGAAGAAGAAGAAGATGAAGATGAAGGCCCCTCCAAAGAGGAAGACGAAGCCAGCGAGACAGGCATCTCCGCCTCATTCGCCAAGCAGCTCCGACGCCACCAGCCTGGCCAGGGACGAAGCGCCACAGACGATGGCGGCGCTGGATGTCACCGCCGTGCTGAGTGAGGTGCCTCTGGCTTTGATGCCTCCCCCGTTCGCCCCAGTCTCCGGGTCAGAGGTCGCTCCAGCCGCGGCAGCTTCGCCACCCAGGAGAGTTCCTGCCGAAGATGTTGCGGAGGCTCCTGTCGCGGCCTCGACGACAAAGAAGCCATCCGTGTCTTGGGCGCACGATGTCCTGGAGATGGGCCTCAGTCGACGACTGGGTCCCGAACTGGAGAAGCCGGCTGGCATCCGCACGGGGCTGCGGTTCATTCCAGTCGTCAAGTGAGTTTTATTCACCTGCCTTATTTTTCCTTGTAGTCGAACCACTTTGCTCATATACTTAATTTGCAGGACTGGGGTTAAAAATATAGGCCATCCGTCCGTGGCTAAGGTGCCGCCAGTCGTCGCCGAGGAGGCCCCCTCTCGAAAGAGGAAGGCTGATGAGGTCGCTGCCCCCGCAGACAGTGCCAAGAAGGCCAAGAGCGATGAGGTCGTCACGGTGTCTGACGACACGACGGTGGCTCCGAGTGATCCTGCGACGGGGGCGGCCTCGGCGATCAAGGAGGGTGCTCCCTCTCCTGGGGTGACCGAGCTGGCCTCTTTTGGTGCTGGCGCATCCATCGTGACATTCCCGCGCTTCATGGCCAGAGTGGCCACGACGAGTGGTACCACGCCATCGAGCCGCGCACCTCGGGTGGCCGAGACGGAGGTCGAGCAACGTCGCGGGCATACTCCGGCTCTTCTCACCTCCGTGGACGCACTACAACTTCATGGCATGTTGGGCGCATCCATCCAGGTATGTCCAGTCCCCGAGGATCGGGCCACTGAATTGCAGTGCTTAGGTTCTTTTGGTGTTGTGCTTTTATTTTCTTGCGCCCAGTTCCCGAGTGTGCATTCGCTGAGTTTTAGTGGGTGGGCGCTCAGGATTTTTGATCGCCAGTCCACGAGTGTCTAGTCGCTGAATTTCAGCGGGTGGGCACTTAGGTTTTTTGATCTCCAGTCCCCGAGTGTCCAGTCGCTAAATTTCAGCGGGTGGGCACTTAGGTTTTTTGATCTCCAGTCCCCGAGTGTCCAGTCGCTGAATTTCAGCGAGTGGGCACTTAGGTTTTTTGATCTCCAGTCCCTGAGTGTCCAGTCGCTGAATTTCATGGAGTGGGCACTTAGGTTTTTTGTTTTTGCTAACTGTTTAACTTTTGCACAGGGTTTGCAGCGTGAATCAGCCGACCGGCTGGCTGCGAAGTGTCGCGCGGAGAAGGAACTTGTCGCCGTTCAAGAGGCAAACAAGGGACTCCAAGCGATTGCCGCGGAGGCAGAAAAGGTTCGCCGGGGCCTTGTCCCGGCGAGTGAGCTGACGACGGCGCAGTAGGCGTTAAGTTTGGCGGAGAACCGGATCGCCGACCTTGAGCGCGAACTTGCGGACGCGAAGGAGGATGCGACCTCAGCGGATGGGCGAGCCAAGGCCGCTGTTATGGTCGCCGCTGAGGAGCGTAAGGTCTCCGACGCCCTTGTTGTTGGGCTTCAAGACGATTACTCCGCTCTTCAAAACTTCATCATGGAGATCTCCCGCCCTTTGATTGGTATGTGTGCCGCCTCTGCCTATAATGTTTCCATTGTGTGATATTTGATGTGCTCACTACCCCTCCTGTCCACAGGTCGGATCATCGACAGTGCAGAAGAGGCGCAGTCATTCGACGCGCGGTAGTGTGTGGCCACTCTGGTCGACTCGGCCACGCTGTTCGTGACTTGTATTCGGGCGTATCTTCAAGAGATGTCGCCCACAGAAGTGATTCCCAGCGACCTCGTCGAGGTGTGGCGATACTTGGAGAAGGCGCCGTCGGTCGTCGAGTTCATGACGTGATCGGCGTTCCGGCGCGGGGCGGCAACGGCGCTTAGCCTTGGGCTCGCCCACTTCCCAGAGGACTTCGACCTAGACGACGTGACGAGTGGCTACCCATCATCGACTGGCTCAGTGGAGATCGCCGAGGTGCTGAAGCTGGCGGACCGCGCCGCGGTATACTCCGAGCGCGTCTGGGCGATGGGCGATCTCCTTCCTTATCAGGAGACGATCTTCGCACCCAACGACCCCGAGCCGCAGCATCGGGACTTCAAGGTCGAGCAGCCCTTCCGTGCGGTGATGGCGGGTGAGCTGACGACGTACCCGTCAAACCCGTACACTCCCTTCATTTGCAACCGCAAGGGTGGCGGCGAGTCGTTGTCGAAGCCTATGGAGTAAAACATTGTGCCCTGGGGCGTTTAGTAGCAGTTCTGCTGTTGGGCATATTTTGTATTTTGTGACAATTGTGACATGCTATAATGAGATATCGTGTTGTTTTGTATTTTGACTTGCGTTTGAGATTGAGGGTTGAACGAGTCCCCGAGCGCGTCCGCCCTTTTTATGGGGTTTACCTCGTTTGTTATGTGTTTGCGGTTTTCAATGTTTTGTTATTGAGGTCGACTCGCCCGAACTCGGAAATCCAGTCGCAAGGCGACTCCCATGAGTGCTCTGTACTTCACCATTTTCCCTTGCGCGAACGAGGTCGAGTAGCCGAGTCCCCGAGCGTGGTACTTGGTTGTTCTAGGCGCGACTCTAGGGTGGGTGAGGACTTGGCGCGTTAGGGTGAGCGCATCACTCCTGCCTGGCCCGTCGGGTCAGTCGCATGGCGAGTCCTGGGCATGCTCTCATACTTGGCGTTTTCCCTAGCCGCTCGCGCTGAACTGGTCGTCGGTCCCCGAGCGTGGTACTTGGCCGTTCGAGTCGCTGTGTCGAGGATTCGGAGGATCATGGTCGCTGTGAGGAGCGAAGGAAGTTGTCTTGGATCGTTAAGCCAGTCGAGCTAGGCGACTCCAATGGGGCTCCGGGTAGGCGTTTTTCGTGGACGTTACAAGACCTGGGGTACCCCAGTGCCCTTGTAGCGCACTACTTGGCCTTGCCGATCACTGTACCAGAGTTTTGACTCCTGCGGTTAGCTTGGTGCTGTTACTACGAGTGCGAGTGGCACAAGACACGGAGAGTGGACGCAATTTGCGGTAACCAATATTTTTATTTCATAGCGACTAGGGGATACATATGTGGAGTTCTAGGAGTAGAACTTCCGCAGGAGGTTTACATTCCATGGTCGCTTGACGTCGAGCTCGCCGTCCCCGCGGACGTCGATGAGGTAGTAGGCGTCGTTGCCGAGTACTCGCTTGATGGCGAATGGTCCCTCCCATGGGGGTGAGAGCTTGTGCATGCCCTTCTTGTCCTGGATGAGGCGCAACACCAGGTCGACTTCTTGGAAGGTGCGAGTTTTCACCCGCCGGCTGTGGTAGCGGCGGAGTCCTTGCTGGTAGATGGCAGTGCGTGAGCGAGCCAGGTCGCATACCTCGTCGAGTTGATCGACTCCGTCCTAACTTGCGAGTTCGTTCGCAGCCTCCGTGTAGTGGACGACCCTTGGCGAGTCGTGCTCAAGGTCGGTGGGCATGACTGCCTCGGCGCCATACACCATGAAGAAGGGGGTGAACCCTGTCGACCTGTTGACCGAGGTGCGGATGCCCCAGATGACGGAGGGTAGCTCCTCGACCCAGCACCCGGCGGTGCGCTCGAGTGGTACTTGGAGCCGCGGTTTCAGGCCGTGGAGGATGCTCTGGTTGGCCCGTTTCGCCTGGCCGTTGGACTCCGGGTGGGCGACTGATGCGAGGTCGAGTCGGATGTGATGTTCCTCGCAGAACTCGGCCATGGCTCCTTTGGCGAAGTTGGTGCCGTTGTCCGTGATGATGCTGTTTGGGAACCCGTAGCGATATATGAGCTCACATAGGAATTTCGTGGCGGTCTTCCCGTCGCATTTCCGGACTGGCTTGGCCTCCACCCACTTGGTGAATTTGTCGACCGCGACCAGGAGGTGGGTGAAGCCGGAGGGGGCCTTTTTGAAGAGGCCTACCATGTCCATGCCCCATACGGCGAATGACCAGGTGATGGGGATGATCTTGAGAGCTGAGCTCGGCACGTGTGTTTGGTTGGCGTACTTCTGGCACCTAGCGCACCGCTGGACAATGTCGAAGGTATCGGCATGTGCGGTGGGCCAGTAGAAGACGTGCCGCATAGCCTTTGCGACCAGAGAGCGGGCTCCGGCGTGGTGGCCATAGTCGCCGGAGTGGATGTCGTGGAGGATCTTGCGTCCTTAGGCGGGTTGGACGCAGCGTTGGAACACGCCGGTCATGCTGCGCTTGTGGAGCTTGCCGTCGATGATGGTGAAGGATTTGCATCGCCGTGCAACCATCCGGGCGTCTGTCTCATCTGCGGGCAAGGTGCCAGCCTCCAGGTAGGCGATGTACGGTTTGGTCCAGTCGTCTGGCTCGGCGATGAGTGCGACCAGGGCTACCTCTGGCTGCAGCGGGACTCCGATGTCGATCTCCCGTGGGGGAGAGAGTGACGGCTTGGTGATCGTGTCGAGAAAGACGCCGGCGGGGGGTGCGAGTTGAGCCGACCCGATGCGAGAGAGTGTGTCGGCCTCCTCGTTCTTCCGCCGGTCGATCCATTCGACGGAGTAGCCTGCGAAGTGTCCGCCTAGCTTGTCCACTGCTTGGCGGTACGCCGCCATGGTGGGGGATACGGCGTCGCAGGTGCCAGCGACTTGTCCGACGACGAGGTCAGAGTCTCCGTAGCAGCGTAGGCGGTTGACGATCATTTCCTTGGCAGCTCGCATGCCGTGGAGTAGTGCCTCGTACTCGGCAATGTTGTTGGTGCAGGTGGTGAAGTCGAGGCAGAGGACGTAGCGGAGCTTGTCGCCCTTCGGGGAAGTCAACACGATCCCTGCTCCTGCGCCGTCCGCGTTCTTGGAGCCGTCGAAGTGCAGGCTCCAGTAGTGGAGGTATGGCAGCTTTTCCGGCTGCTGGGCCTCTTCCCAGTCGGCGATGAAGTCCGCGAGAGCCTGCAACTTGATCGCTTTTCGTGGCTCGTACTTGATGTTGTGGACGCCGATTTAGATGGCCCACTTGGCGAATCGCCCGGTCGCCTCACGGTTGCGGATGATGTCCTGCAAAGGTGCTGAGGAGACGACCGTGATCGGATGCTCCTGGAAGTAGTGCGGCAGTCGCCGCTGCTCTCTGAAGACTGCGTATACCAGTTTCTGGTATTGCGGGTACCCCTTGGCGCGACTCGGTGAGGACCTCGCTGATATAGTACACCGGTCGCTGTACCGGGCGCTCCTCTCCTTCCTCTGGCCGCTCGACGACCATGACGGCGCTGACGACGCGCTCGGAAGCCGCGACGTAGACCAGCATGGGTTCTTTGTCGACGGGGGCGGCGAGTAGAGGTGCTGCGAGTAGCACCTTCTTGAGGTCGCGGAGTGCGTCGTCCGCCTCCTTGTCCCACTGGAAGGTGGGGTTCTTGCGCATCAGGCGGTATAGGGGCATCGCCTTTTCGCCCAGGCGGGGGATGAAGCGACTGAGAGCCGCGACTCGCCCGGCCAGCTTCTAGACGTCACGCAGGCACTCGGGTTTGCCGAGTCGAGCGATCGTGTCGATCTTGGTGGGGTTCGCCTCGATCCCGCGCTTGGAGACGACGTACCCCAGTAGTTGCCATGCTGGTACACCGAAGGTGCATTTGCCTGGGTTTAGCTTTATCTTGTATTTCCGCAGGTTGGCGAATGTTTTCGCCAGGTCGGCGAGTAGATCGCCCTGGCGAGCGGACCTTCACTACCACGTCGTCGATGTAGACATGGATATTGCGGCCAATTTGGCTCGCAAGGCATTCCTGCATGCACCGCTAGTAGGTCGTCCCGGCGTTTTTGAGGCCAAAGGTCATGGCGGTGTAGCAGAAGGCTCCAAATGGCGTGATGAACGCCGTCTTATCCTCGTCCTCAACGGCCATCTTGATCTGGTTGTACCCAGAGAAGGCGTCGAGGAAACACAGCGACTCCGAGCCCGCGGTGGAATCGATTATTTGGTTGATCCGCGGGAGTACGAATTGCTCCTTCGGGCAGGCGCTGTTTAAGTTTGTGTAGTCGATACACAGCCTCCAGGTCCCATTTTTCTTCTCGACCAGGACTGGGTTTGCCAGCCACTTGGAGTATTTTATTGGCCGGATGAAGCCTGCAGCGAGTAGACGCTGCACCTCCTCGGCGATGGCTCGGCGGCGCTCTTCATTGAAGGGCCACAGCGACTGCTTGACAGGTCGCACTTTGGGGTCGGCGTTAAGTTTGTGCTCAGTGAGTTCCCTAGGGACACCAGGCATGTCAGAGGGCTTCCATGCAAAAATGTCCCTGTTCTCACGGAGGAACTCGATGAGCGCGCCTTCCTATGCTGGGCTCATGCCCGTCCCGATCGTCACCGTCTGGCTGGAGTAGCCTGGGACCAGCTCGATGGTGCGGGTGTGTGTCGTTGCCTCGAAGGCTGAGGTGTTGGCGCCCTCCGAATTGGGCTTCTTGAGTATGGTGGGGTAGTCGTTGTTGACCCCGCTCGCGTATTTAGCGAGCTCGTCGGCGTGGTTGGTCTCTTCTGCGATGACTGCGTCGGCGAGTTCGGCACCTTTGGCCTCGCACTCGGCGGACATGTCGGGGTCGCCGTTGACGGTGATGACGCCGTGCGGCCCGGGGAGCTTTATCGCGTTGTACGCGTAGTGGGGCGCTGCCATGAACTTGGCGAACGCCTGGTGCCCCAGGACGCAGTGGTAGGGGCTATCGAAGGGTACCAGCTCGAAGACGATCCGCTCGGTGCGGAAGTTTGCTGGTGTGCTGAAGGTGACTGGCAGCGTGACCTTGCCGATCGGATACGCCCTCCGACCGGGGACGATGTCGTGGAACGTGGTGTAGGTCGTTTCGACCATCGACTGCGGGAGCCGCAGTCGCCTGAAGGTGTCCAGGTACAGGATGTTGATGGAGCTGTCGCCGTCCATCAATGTCTTGGGGAGCCAATAGTCTCCCACCTTGGGCTTGACCACCAGGGCGACTCGGCCCGGATAATCGATGCGTGGCGAGTGGTCTTGGCGACTCCAGGTGATGGGCTGCCCCGATCAGTTGAGGAACTGGGGAACGTCCACCTAGGCCACCGCGTTGACGGCGACGGCGCGGGCGATGACCTTCTTCTCGCGCTTCGTGTTGAAGCCTGTGAAGGTGTGGAGCGAGCCGGCAACACTGCCGAATTTTCTGGCGTTTGGCGGGTTGTCGGGGTCCTCTCGCGCTCGGCGTGCTTTCTCAATCTCCTTGAGAGAGTGGCAGTCAGGGGTCATGTGCGTGGTGGGCTTCCCATCCATGCTGTGAAACACACAAGGTTGGTTAAGGAGGGCCGTGGGGTCGAACCTTGGTTTCCCCTTGTAATTGCCACCGTCGCGGCGTTGCCCTCCGTCGCGGCGGAAGCTCTTGGGCTCGCGCTGCGCGTGCCCAGCGTTGGCGACGAAGTCGACTCGCCCGTCACTGCGGCGCTTGCCAGTGAGGCGAGTGTTGCTGTAGCGTAGGTCGGACCGTCGTCCGTTTTCGTTGCCGCTCGTGCGGCGTTGGCCTCCCGACTCGTCGTCGGTTTCCTGGTTTGGGTCTTCCTCCGTGTATCTCTTGGCGATCTCGAGGAGATCCAGTATGTTGTCGAGTGTGCGGGAGTGTCGTTTGAGCTTGGCGACCAGGGGCTCGTAGCGGCACGAGGTCTTGAAGCAGTGGATTGCGGTGTCCGGGTGGATGCTGACCGCGTTGTACCATAGTTCTTGCCACCGCTGAACCCAGTTGCGGGTCGACTCGTGGGGTCCCTGGACGCATCGTTCCAGGTCCTCGATGGTGGTGGCGCGCGTGTAGGAGCACTCGAAGTGCCTGACGAAGGCATCTCGCATCTCTTCCCAGGAGTCGATGCTATCCTGGGGAAGGGTGTTGATTCACTGCCTGCACGTTCCCTCCATCATCAGGGGGATGTAACGGGCGGCTAGCAGGTCGGTGTGGCCAGCGATCCCCATTTCCATGAGGTAGGTGTCCAGCCACACGGAGGGGTCGTACGAGGGGTCGTACTTCTCTATTTCCTTCGGCGCTTTGAAGTTCGCCGGATATTTTTTGCCTCGGATCATCGGTCCGAAGCACCGGGGCCCGAGTCGGCTTAGCGACCCCATTGGCTCGCCGTCGCGGCAATTGGTTAGGGTGTGTCGCAGGTCGTCGGGCTGGCGTGCGCGCCAGCTTTGGTTGTTGATGATGTGGGTGCGGGCGTCGACGGGCTGACCGTTGGCGGCGACAAATTTGGTCGCTGGCCTTGGGTCGTTGGTGGAGAGTGCCGCGTTCGCGGGTCGGTGTTGGAGCTGCAGCGGTTCGGGTGGCGGGCAATTGAGGGTGTTGGCCGCCAATGGGCGGCCGCTTGAGGCCGCTCTGCTACCCGAAGAACGCGAGTACACCCGACCCTGCGAGTCGGCGCCCGTGTTTTGTTGCTCGACCGCCTTTGCGAGCAGGGCCCTGACGTACTGGATCTGTAGGGCGCCGTCACCGGTGGCCGTGATGTTGTCGGCCGCTGCTCGACCTACCACGAGGTTGTCCATCGGGGTGGAGAACAGTGGTAGGCCGTTCGCGTCTCGTTCCCGTGAGGAGACCACTATCTGCGGCTGATCCCTGGGAGGTGTGCGGTTGGGTGGAGGTGGGGCGCCGTTCGCCGTCGACCCTGGTGAGGGCCGGGCGCTTCCTCCTGGTGGCGCGTTCTCGCAGATAGCGCGCTCGGCTATACGGATCGGGTCGTTGTCGTCGTCGAAGATCAGGGCGCGCCCCTGGACGGTGGGGTTCAAGCGCGACCTAATTCGCTGCTGGTGGTAGAGCGATAGCTCCTGCGCCGTCACCTACTCGAGGCGAAATTTTTCGCGCTCGGCTTGCTCCTTGCGGACTGCCTCCGCTAGCTTTAGGCGGAGTTCCTCGACCTCCGTTGCCGTGGCATTAGGAGGGATAGGGGTGGAGGAGGGATCCTCCGGCGGATCGGTGCCAGTCGCCATGTAGGTCGCGGCGTGGGGACCGGTCCCGTCGCGGAAATCGGCGGAGTTTTTCGATCCAGAGTCGAAGTCGAAGATCCCAAGGATGGAAGGATCCTCGAAGTCTCCCACGTTGGAGACCTGGGTGATGGAGCCTGCGGGCGAAGCCGCGGTGATGGATCCGGCGAGTGATGCCGGGGTCGCCGAGTCGGCGTCGTCGTTGAGGGTCGCGTCTTCCGCGGCCGCGGTGATGGATCCGGCGAGTGACGCCGGGGTCGCCGAGTCGGCGTCGTCGTTGAGGGTCGCGTCTTCCGCGGCCGCGGAGTTTTCGGCCATGTTGCTGTGGGCCGAGTTGTACTCGGAGGCGAGGCGATGGATTGTGCGGACCTGGCTCTCGGAGAGCCGGTCGCGTGGCGGCGACTCGCGGATGCGAGCCGAGTCCTCCGAGAAGATGACGTCGGTGAGGCCGACGAAGAGGCTGATCGTGCCGACCGGCAAGATCATGCTGTGCGTGACGGGTCGCCCCGCCGGGACGTAGCTGCTCGGCAAGATCTGGAGCATCTCGCCGATCGCTATCATGCGGCCGGTGGCGACCGTCTCGTTGATGGGCAGATTGGATCTCGCCGCAGAACACCGGCCAGACCGGCCAGGCCCCACGGTGGGCGCCACTGTCGTGGGAATGACCACGGCAGATGCTGCAATCGGCATCGAGTAGTAGAACGAAGGGCAAGGGCGGCCAGCCATGT
Source organism: Avena atlantica (assembly GCA_910589765.1). Classification (NCBI taxonomy): domain Eukaryota; kingdom Viridiplantae; phylum Streptophyta; class Magnoliopsida; order Poales; family Poaceae; genus Avena; species Avena atlantica. Next base: position 461,721,816 of record OU342734.1, on the reverse strand, counting down.
GCGGTACGAGATGAGGGCGGAGACACAGGGTTTTACCCAGGTTCGGCCCCCCGGAGGGTAAAGACCTACTCCTGCTAGATTGTATTATGATGGAGGTACAATGGGGCGAGCTCGACGGCTAGGCGGCGAGTCGCTTGGGTGGATGATGGAACGTACCTTTACACGCCCTGTAAGGAGGTTTATATAGACTCACCCTCCCTAGGGTTTACAAATCTCAACCGAATCTGTTAAGGTTTTGGTACTCGTTTAACCTAATCCGACTGGGCCTATCTACTCTCCTGGGCCTTCAGCTTCCAGTCGCTTGGATCCACGCCAGGTCTTGATCCAGTCGTCGTCTTGCAGGACCACTCACCAGGTCGTGGGCCAGTCGGAAACGTCCTGCTGGGTATACCCCGGTAGGCATATCCCCATCAAACGCGTCTAACGTTACATAGGGAACGTGGATGATGTAGTCGTACCGACGCCGACCTCAAGGTCGTGGACGGCTCCACCATCTCTAGTGACTCCGATGGCTTGAACGACTCTAGCGCCACAAGTGCAGAGCCTCGAAGGGGGTCACACACATATGGTGCTTCACGATGACTCCCGGACTCTGATCCAGCAAAGGTTGCAGAAGTAGATCTACTAGATCCGAAATCCCGACAGCGCGACGGTGCTCCGCGGTGAAGAACACTCTCGTTCGCACAGCCCTTATAGTGGGGCTGCGCTCACAAGAGAGATAGGGAGAGAGGAGGGCACTTGGAGTAGGAAGCCTCAAAGCTTAGGATTAAATCCAATTGTTGTGTTTAAATCCCTCCCTATGCCCTCCTTTATATAGGGGAAGGGGATCCCCAAGTATCTTGGCCTAGCCATGTGGGTCTAAAGAAGAGGAGGGGTTGGGGAGGCACCTTGGCCGCAGGCAGGCCAAGGCCCTCTTGGGCCCCATGTGGGGCACCAAGGGCCCATGCGGCCAAGCCCTCCCTCTCTCCTTTGGGTTGACCTCTCTCTTGGGCCTTTTCCCCTAGGAAATTGGCCCATTAGGCATATGCTTCCCATTATACCATATTTAATTTATTAAATAAATTTAAATTAATGTATAGTTCAATAGTTAACATATATTTACATATTATGATCACGGTATTATCGAGTGACGTTTGATGCTATGAAGGCACTCTCGGGTGATAGCAATTAAATATGATCTCATGGTATAAGGAACTGGTTACAATGTTTCCCAGTCATTGTAACGATGAACATCATGACTCGGTCGTGTTACAATTCCTCTGTTGGGTATGTCCATCATTTTCATTCAACTAATGAAAATGACCCCATTGTTAATTGATATAAATGTTCATGATCAAGAAACATTGATCATCGATTGACCAATGAACTAGTGTCTAGAGGATCACTAGGTACTCTGATGGTTTACATATCACACGTGCATCGACGTTCCTATCAATACAATTATAGCATGATATAAAACCTATCATGAACTTGATGAAATATGTCAATAATCTATATTATTATTTGTCTCTAGGGCATATTTCCAATACCCATAGGGTTCATCTGCCATAGAGGTTGTGAAATAGGCAAAGGATGCTCATTGGAGTGTGATGGTGTCACATAGGTTTAGGGACACTGACGATTCTTTTATCGCCCACCAGGGTGTTGGCGCAGGAGCTGGACAGATCAAAGCTAGTGCTCCCTGCCATGGAGAGTGCCTCACTAAATAAAATCAGGTTTTATGCTGAATCTTTTATGCATTGTATGTGCACACATAGACCACAACATTGGTCTAATATCTTCTTGATTTGTCTTGACTGATCTCAATGACTTAAACTAGTAAGTAGTGACTTGAATTGATTTAGTGAATACATATAATTCTGTTGATACTTATAGTAATTTAGCAATTTCCTTTAATACTTATTAGTCTACCCAGATTGATTGTCTTTAGTGTATTTAAGTGTAAGAATATGTTGTACTTCCTAGTTCTCTGCAGTTTGTTTATATGTTAGAAATTTTAGAGTTAGAAGGCAACATAAGGTAGCTGCTAGTAGATATACATCTTATGATGTGTTCATCTTGCTTTTAATGAGTCACTAAATGTTCAATATACCATGCTAAATGTTCCGGTACCTCAGTGAGTTGCTAAATCTTCCATTACCTCAGTTATAGCTTTTCACTACTACTATTTATTTGCTCTGTTGAAACTAGAATGTTTAGTCGAGCTTCTCCTTCTCCGAGCCTCTCCTTCTACGAGCTTCTCCTTAGTCGAGCTTCTCCTTCTCCGAGATTCTACTCAGATGATCTTCTCCTTGTCCTAGCTTGTCCTTCTCCGAGCTTCTACTTGATGATCTTCTCCTTCTCTGAGCTTTTCCTTCTCCGAGCTTCTACTTGGATGATCTTCTCCTTCTCTGAGCTTCTACTTGGATGATCTTCTCCTTATCCGATTTTTTCTCGTCTGATCTTGTACTTGGATGAGATTAATTCGCCTATCTTGACATACACCGCTAACTCGACGCGTTCTACGGACAAGGCTTTATGGTTCATTCAACCATGTCAGATATATATTTCCTGGGATCATTGTATGATGATCCACAATTATTTGGGGGCCCATCCTGCGTGCTTTTCGATCTATTGTTTGAGCTAGTGTTATGACTTGTTGCTCATAGTCAGCTATCAGCTCCAAGGTTTTTTGGTAGACTTCGCCATCAACATTTAGAGTGTTAGGAAACATTCCCTACCTTTGGAGTTTGTCCTTGCCCATGTGAAGTGTGTTTTTTTGTTTCCTCCTTCGTATTTCATCACCTCCACCAAGATAGACTGCAATGTTATATACACTTTTTCAAGTATGTCCACCTCAAAGGCATCATAAGCTTTTTCGATAGATTCAATCAGTTCTTTGATATTGTTAGGTGCACTCACAAATGCTAAGGATCGAACTGAACTGAAGAAGCAAAGATCTAATACATTCATGTCAAGTGAATTTGGTGGCAAGTGAATTTGGTGGTTGGTAAGTCAGCTTGATATCCATTCTTGTAGCTTTAATAGCCGCTATAAAAGATGCGTCCTAGCATTGTCCTGTTGTATGAAGATTGGTCCCTCATGCTCATTGTCAAGCTATAGTTCTGCAATAGCTAGGACAACTTTTTCATAAAGATATTCCCTCATCATATCTCTAGTAACAATTATTGTCTTCGGTTCCATGGTGCCTTTGTCCCTATACTTGGAGTTGTATTTACCATGACTCTCTATGGTAAATGTTCGTATTCCTACCTTTCCATCGAAGGTTACATTCCTTTGCTCATCATATTTGGGTATCGCACTCGTAGTTAAGAACATGACCTTGCTGATACTATTCTTGTTCCGAATAGTGCACAAGGGATCTTCTTCTTCTAGAAGTAGGTAATACATTCTGATCCCACTACTAGGAAAAATGTCATCAGTGGCGCATGTTTTTGTTGGAATTATGCCCTAGAGGCAATAATAAAGATGTTATTATTATAATTCGTGTTCATGATAAAGTTTATGTTCCATGCTAGAATTGTATTAAGCGGAAACTTTAATACTTGTGTGGTTTGTAAACAACACCGTGTCCCTAGTACGCCTCTATGGACTAGCTCATTGATCAATGATGGTTAAGGTTTCCTAACCATAGACATGAGTTGTCAATTGATAATGAGATCATATCATTGGGAGAATGATATGGTGGATAGACCCAAACAAAGCAGAGCAATTAGATCGTGTCATCGTGTTCGTCTTTGCGAAGCTTTTCCTATGTCAAATATTGTATTCCTTAGACCATGAGATAATGCAACTCCCTGGTATCGGAAGAAAGCTTTGAGGTCATCAAACGTCATCCTATGAGAGGGTGATCATAAAGGTGTCTCTCAGGTGATCGGAAAGTATCTGTTGGGTTGTATGTATCGAGATGGAATTTGTCCCTCCCAAGTCGGAGAGATATACTTCGAGCCCACTCGGTAATCGATATCAACACCGCTTGCAAGCATGTGGTTAAGGAGTTAATCACAAAGTGATATCGGATTACGGAACGAGTAAAGTACTTGCTGTGAACGAGATTGAACTAGGTATGACGGTACCGACGATCGAATCTCGGGCAAGTAAAATATCGCGAGACGAAGGGAATATATATATGGGATTGATTGAATCCTGGCATCGTGGTTCATCCGATATGATCATCGATGAATGTGTGGGAGTCAATATGGGTGCCCAGACCCCGCTGTTGATTATTGATAGAAGATCATGTCTGCATATTCTCGAACCCGCAGGGTCACACACTTAACGTATCTCGACGCTAGGATAGATTGGATAATTGGTTTATGAATTTTTGTTCGGAGTCTCGGATGGGATCCGGGATATCACGAGAGGTTCCGGAATGGTCTGGAGAATAAGATTCATATAAGGCAGTGCAGTTTTTGGAGTTCGGAATTGTTCCGGGTTAATCGGTATTGTACCGTAAGCTTCTAGAACCTTCCGGAAGGGGACCAACGTGGCCCCACCTTCCGGGAGGGGGCATGGGCCTATGAGGGAGTGTCCTGGCCGCATTGGGCCAGGGGCACAAGGCCCCATAGGGCCCAGCCGATTCTAGAGAGATTTGACTCGTTTAAATCTCGGGATAGAATTTCTAGATAAGGGAGAGTTTAAATCGTTTAAACTAGAGATAGGATTTCTAGATAAGGGAGAGTTTAAATTGTTTAAACTAGAGATAGGCTTGGAGGAGGGGCAAGGGCTGGCCGCCCCCCCCCCATCTATATATAGAGGGGTGGTGCGCCCCCTCCCCCCCACACACACACCTTCCTCCAAGCCCTAGCAGCCTTGCTACCTTCCTCTCTCCCTCCCGACTGTTTGTAGGCGAAGCCCTGCAGCAGAAATTCTCCACCATATAGACCACGCCGTCGTGCTGTAGATCCAATCTATCTCTCCACCATACTCGCTGGTCCGAGGAAGGAGGAGACGTCGAGGTGCTGCACGTGTGCATCTCACGGAGGCACCGCCACTTGTGGTGCTAGATCGGATCGGATCGCGAGGAGGAGAAGCGAGTACGACTACATCACCCACGTTCCGACGAACGTTCCGCTGTGCGAATCTTCAAGGGTATGAAGATCTAATCCAATCTCTCTCGTTGTTTGCATCTCCTAGATTAGATCTTGGCTTTCCCTCTGTTCGCTCCGTAGAAAATTTTGATTTACTATGCCGCGAAACCCTTCAGTGGTATCAGAGCTAGATCTATGCGTAGATGTGTTTCACGAGTAGAACGCAACATGGTTGTTGCGGGCGTTGATGTTTTCTGTTGCAAGCCTCTTGTTTGTGTTCTTCTTATGACGCGGGATAGTGAGATTGAAGCGGTCCAGGCCAACCTTACGCGACGTCGTTCGCAAGACCGGCTCCGCACTTGACGTGTGGCTTGTTCCACACATGCGGCTGGTGGATGTCAGTTTCTCTCACTATAGTTGTCATGGGATTAACACCGGAGTTTGGCAACCATAATATCACCGTTGTGGCTTTCCGTAGGTAAGAATCGTTCTTAGCATCTACTCCCATAAGCCACGTAAAACATGCAACAACAAAGTAGAGGCGTCTAACTTGTTTTTGCAGGGAGTGTTTTCTGTGATATGGTATGGCCCAAGATGTGATGTGTATATTGTATGCGATGATCATGTTTTGTAATGTTTCACGACTTGCATGTCGATGAGTACACAACCGGCAGGAGCCATATGGTTGTCTTTATAATTGTGTATGACCTGCGAGTCAACTTCTTATACGCCATGTAATAGCTTTACTTTATCGCTAAGTAGTTAGCAATAGTTGTAGTTGCTATTCGTGATGGAGGCAATCATGGTGGAGTGATGGAGATCATGCCGGAACGCACAAGATGGAGATCATTGCGCGAAGATTGGCTATACCATGTCACATAAAATTATATGCATGTGATGTTTATCCTTTTATGTATCTTATCATGCTTAGATCGCGACGGTAGCATTATAAGATGATTCCTCACTTAAAGATCAAGATAAAAACTGTGTTCTCCCCAAGTATGCACCGTTGCGAAAGTTCGTCGTGTCCAAGCATCACGTGATGATCGGGTGCTATAGACTCTACGCTCACATACAACGGGTGCAAGCCAGTTTTTGCACACGCGGAAATACTTGGGTCTAACTTGACGAGCCTAGCTTGTACAGACATGGCCTCGGAACACAAGAACCGAAAGGTTAAGCATGAGTCATATGAATGATATGATCGACACTTCGTTGTCCACCATTGAAACCACATCTCTTCTCGTGATGATCGGATTAGGTGTGGTGAATTTGGATCGTGTTCACTAAACAACTTGAGGGATGTTGAATTTAGTGGGAGTTCATCTAGTAATTTTATTAAGTTGAACTATTTATCATGAACATAGTCTAAATTGTACTTGCAAATACTGTAGATCCAATGGCCAAGTCCAACTTCAACTTCAACGTTTTTGCTGAGAAAGAAAAGCTTAGAAACAATGGGTCTAACTTCACCAATTGGTTCCGCAATCTAAGAATCATTCTGTCTGGCGGACAAAAGGACTATGTCCTTGGTAAAGCGTTAGGTGACCCCCCTGCTGCAACTGCGCCGGCTGATGAGAAAGCTGTCTATCAGTCGCGCAAAGATGATTATGGTGTGATTAAGAGCACCATGTTGTTTGCTATGGAACCGGAGCTTCAAAATCATTTTGAAACCTATCCCGGGCCCTTTGAGATTCTCGAGGAGCTGAAAACCATGTTTCAGACTCAAGCCCGTTCTGAGAGATATGAGATCTCTGAGAAGTTCTTTAACTGCAAGATGGAGGAAGGGAGTTCCGTTAGTGAGCCCGCCATAAAGATGTCGGGCTACACTCAACGCCTTGAGCAACTGGAATGCACGATTCCAGAGGAGCTCAAGATTGACAGGGTTCTGCAATCACTCCCTCCCAGCTAAAAAAGTTTTGTAGTGACTCATAATCAGATTGGTCCACTGATACGATCACCGAGCTCTTCGCAAAGCTAAAGGCTGCGGAAGTGGACATCAAGAAGGATAATCATGTGTTGATGGTCAACAAGCCCTCCTTTAAGAAAGGTAATGGAGCAAAGAAGCCCTTCAAGAAGGGCGGCGGCAAGCACAATGCCCCTGCTGAGAAGAAGCTCAGGTCTGGTCCTAAGCCGGACACTGAGTGCTTCTATTGCAAGGACAGGGGTCACTGGAAGCGCAATTGTCCGAAGTACTTAGCGGACAAGAAGGCTGGCACCATCAAAGGTATATTTGATATACATGTTATTGATGTTTTCCTTACTAGCCCTCGTTGTAGTGCCCGGGTATTTGATACCGGTTCAGTTGCTAATATTTGTAACTCGAAACAGGAGCTACGGAATAGACGGCGGCTTGCGAGGGATGAGGTGACGATGCGCGTTGGCAACGGATCAAGAGTTGATGTGATAGCCGTCGGCACGCTCTCCTTAGTTTTACCTTCGGGATTAGTTTTAAACCTTAATAAATGTTATTATGTGCCTGCGTTGAGCATGAACATCATTTCCGGATCGTGTTTATTGCAAGACGGTTATTCATTTAAATCGGAGAATAATGGTTGTTCTATTTATATGAGTAACATCTTTTATGGTCATGCACCTCTTGTGAATGGTTTATTTCTTCTAAATCTCGAAAGGGATGAAACACACATCCATAACATTGAGGCTAAGAGATGCAAAGTAGATAGTGATAATACTACTTATTTGTGGCACTGTCGTCTAGGTCATATTGGAGTAAAGCGCATGAAGAAACTCCATTCTGATGGACTTTTGGAGTCTCTTGATTTTGAATCATTTGACACATGCGAACCATGCCTCATGGGCAAGATGATCAAAACCCCGTCCTCCGGTATGATGGAGCGAGCAACGGACTTGTTGGAAATCATACATACCGATGTATGCGAACCGATGAGTGTTTCGACGCGCGGTGGATATTGCTATTTCCTCACTTTTACCGATGACTTAAGTAGATATGGGTATATCTATTTAATGAAACATAAATCTGAAACGTTTGAAAAGTTCAAAGAATTTCAGAATGAAGTGGAGAACCATCCTAACAGAAAGATTAAGTTTTTACGATCCGATCATGGGGGCGAATATTTGAGTTATGATTTTCTCACGCATCTTAAAGCAAGCGGAATTGTTTCGCAACTCACGCCACCCGGAACACCACAGCGCAATGGTGTGTCTGAACGCCAGAATCGAACCCTATTAGATATGGTCCGATCGATGATGTCTCTTACTGATTTGCCGTTATCATTTTGGGTTTATGCATTAGAAACCGCTGCATTCACTTTAAATAGGGCTCCATCTAAATCCGTTGAGACGACACCGTATGAACTGTGGTTTGGTGCTAAACCTAAGTTGTCGTTTCTTAAAGTTTGGGGATGCGAAGCTTACGTCAAGAAGTTGATGCCGGACAAGCTCGAACCCAAAGCGGAGAAATGCGTCTTCATAGGATACCCTAAGGAAACTATTGGGTATACCTTCTATCACAGAACCGAAGGCAAAGTGTTTGTCGCAAAGAACGGTTCCTTTCTTGAGAAGGAGTTTCTCTCGAAAGAAGTGAGTGGGAGGAAAGTAGAGCTAGACGAGGTTATTGAACCTTCTCTTGAATTGGAGAGTAGCGCAGCACCTGAAATTGTTCCAGTGCCGCCTGCACCAACAATAGAGGAAGCTAATGACAAGGATCATGAAGCTTCGGACGATGCTGCTACTGAACGTCGCAGGTCGACAAGGTCGCGTGCCCCTTCTGAGTGGTACGGCAACCCTGTCTTGACTGTCTTGTTGGTAGAAGACAGTGAACCTACGAACTATGAGGAAGCGATGATGAGCCCAGACTCTGAGAAATGGCTGGAAGCCATGAAATCCGAATTGGGATCCATGAGCGAAAACCAAGTATGGACTTTGGTGGATCCTCCTAGCGACCGAAAGGCCGTTGAGTGCAAATGGATATTCAAGAAGAAAACGGACGCGGATGGTAATGTTACCGTCTATAAAGCACGGCTTGTCGCAAAAGGTTTTCGACAAGTTCAAGGTGTTGACTACGATGAGACTTTCTCTCCCGTAGCGATGTTTAAGTCCATTCGGATTTTATTAGCAATTGCTGCGTTTCATGATTATGAAATATGGCAGATGGATGTCAAGACTGCTTTCCTCAATGGAAACATTGATGAAGAGTTGTATATGATGCAACCCGAGGGTTTTGTCGATCCTAAGGATGCTAGTAAAGTATGCAAACTTCAGCGTTCCATTTATGGACTGAAGCAAGCATCTCGGAGTTGGAACCTTCGTTTTGATCAAGTGATCAAGAGCTTTGGATTTGTTCCAAATTGCTACGAAGCTTGCATCTACAAGAAAGTGAGTGGGAGCTCGGTGACGTTTCTGGTACTGTATGTGGATGACATATTGATTATCGGAAATGACATCAACATGCTTAACGATGTGAAGAGTTATTTGAACAAGTGTTTTTCAATGAAAGACCTAGGTGAAGCTGCTTATATATTGGGCATCAAGATCTATAGAGATAAACAAAGACGCCTGATAGCTTTAAGCCAGAGTACATACCTAGACAAAGTTCTGAAAAGGTTCAGAATGGATAAGGCAAAGAAAGGTTCAGTGCCTATGTTGTCAGGTAAGATATTGAGCAAGGCTCAGTGTCCAGCTACGGTAAATGATAGGGAAGCTATGAGCAAAGTGCCTTATGCCTCGGCCATAGGTTCCATCATGTATGCCATGCTATGTACTAGATCGGATGTGTCCAATGCTCTTAGTTTGACGAGCAGATATCAAAGTGATCCAGGAGTGGAACACTGGACAGCCGTGAAGAACATCCTAAAGTACCTAAATAGAACTAAAGAAATGTTCTTAGTCTATGGGGGTGATGAACAGCTTGTCGTAAAAGGTTACGTCGATGCTAGTTTCGACACCGACAAGGATGATTCTAAATCTCAGACAGGATACGTTTATATTTTGAATGGAGGAGCTGTGAGCTAGAGAAGCTGCAAGCAAAGCGTGATCGCGGGATCTACAGTAGAAGCGGAATACATGGCTGCTGCAGAAGCGTCAAGTGAAGGATTTTGGATCAGAAACTTCATCACTGAGCTTGGCGTGGTTCCAAGTGCATTGGACCCACTGGAGATATTGTGTGACAACACTGGCGCCATAGCACTCGCTAAGGAACCAAGATATCATCCAAAGACCAAGCATATCAACCGCAAGTTTCATATAATCCGAGATTATATAGCAGATGGAGATCTGAAGATTAGCAAAGTACATACGGATCTGAATGTCGCAGATCCATTGACTAAACCTCCTCCACGTGTAAAACATGATCAACACCTCAGTGCCATGGGTGTGAGATTGTTGCCAGATGTAAACTAGATTATTGACTCTAGTGCAAGTGGGAGACTGTTGGAATTATGCCCTAGAGGCAATAATAAAGATGTTATTATTATAATTCTTGTTCATGATAAAGTTTATGTTCCATGCTAGAATTGTATTAAGCGGAAACTTTAATACTTGTGTGGTTTGTAAACAACACCGTGTCCCTAGTACGCCTCTATGGACTAGCTCATTGATCAATGATGGTTAAGGTTTCCTAACCATAGACATGAGTTGTCAATTGATAATGAGATCATATCATTGGGAGAATGATATGGTGGATAGACCCAAACAAAGCAGAGCAATTAGATCGTGTCATCGTGTTCGTCTTTGCGAAGCTTTTCCTATGTCAAATATTGTATTCCTTAGACCATGAGATAATGCAACTCCCTGGTATCGGAAGAAAGCTTTGAGGTCATCAAACGTCATCCTATGAGAGGGTGATCATAAAGGTGTCTCTCAGGTGATCGGAAAGTATCTGTTGGGTTGTATGTATCGAGATGGAATTTGTCCCTCCCAAGTCGGAGAGATATACTTCGGGCCCACTCGGTAATCGATATCAACACCGCTTGCAAGCATGTGGTTAAGGAGTTAATCACAAAGTGATATCGGATTACGGAACGAGTAAAGTACTTGCTGTGAACGAGATTGAACTAGGTATGACGGTACCGACGATCGAATCTCGGGCAAGTAAAATATCGCGAGACGAAGGGAATATATATATGGGATTGATTGAATCCTGGCATCGTGGTTCATCCGATATGATCATCGATGAATGTGTGGGAGTCAATATGGGTGCCCAGACCCCGCTGTTTATTATTGATAGAAGATCATGTCTGCATATTCTCGAACCCGCAGGGTCACACACTTAACGTATCTCGACGCTAGGATAGATTGGATAATTGGTTTATGAATTTTTGTTCGGAGTCTCGGATGGGATCCGGGATATCACGAGAGGTTCCGGAATGGTCCGGAGAATAAGATTTATATAAGGCAGTGCAGTTTTTGGAGTTCGGAATTGTTCCGGGTTAATCGGTATTGTACCGGAAGCTTCTAGAACCTTCCGGAAGGGGACCAACGTGGCCCCACCTTCCGGGAGGGGGCATGGGCCTATGAGGGAGTGTCCTGGCCGCATTGGGCCAGGGGCACAAGGCCCCATAGGGCCCAGCCGATTCTAGAGAGATTTGACTCGTTTAAATCTCGGGATAGAATTTCTAGATAAGGGAGAGTTTAAATCGTTTAAACTAGAGATAGGATTTCTAGATAAGGGAGAGTTTAAATTGTTTAAACTAGAGATAGGCTTGGAGGAGGGGCAAGGTCTGGCCGCCCCCCCATCTATATATAGAGGGGTGGTGCGCCCCCTCCCCCCCCCACACACACACCTTCCTCCAAGCCCTAGCAGCCTTGCTACCTTCCTCTCTCCCTCCCGACTGTTTGTAGGCGAAGCCCTGCAGCAGAAATTCTCCACCATATAGACCACGCCGTCGTGCTGTAGATCCAATCTATCTCTCCACCATACTCGCTGGTCCGAGGAAGGAGGAGACGTCGAGGTGCTGCACGTGTGCATCTCACGGAGGCACCGCCACTTGTGGTGCTAGATCGGATCGGATCGCGAGGAGGAGAAGCGAGTACGACTACATCACCCACGTTCCGACGAACGTTCCGCTGTGCGAATCTTCAAGGGTATGAAGATCTAATCCAATCTCTCTCGTTGTTTGCATCTCCTAGATTAGATCTTGGCTTTCCCTCTGTTCGCTCCATAGAAAATTTTGATTTACTATGCCGCGAAACCCTTCAGTTTTTGGGATTGTGTGGTGCTTATGCACCACAGAAACCACGTCACTAAATTTTATTTCTGTGGTCCTCAAATTTTTGTGGCGCATTCTTTCATATGCGCCACTAAACATCAACAAATTCAAAAAATAATTTAATTTTTTTTAAATAATTTGGTAAAACCCAAATATTTTTTTTGAACATCTAATCACACTATGAACATCACTCAAATGATCGTAATGATGATGTCCCACTAGGTCACACATCCTCAAATTACCTATGCTACTAAAGTCCTTATTAATATTAGTATCATATCAATCCTCTTAAGCCTTATGTATGTATATGTGTGTAGTTTGTGTGTGGTGTGTATATATGTGTGACTTTAAATTTTTTAAAAAAATAAAAACTTCAAAATTTTCAAAGGAAATCCAATAAAACAAAAAAAATCAAAAAATTGAAAGAAAATAAGAATTTCCAAAAAATCTAAACTTCTTGAAATTTAAAAAAAAAACTAAAAAAGGTTGGAAAATATCCTAAAAAATCTAGAATTTCAAAAAAAAGTTCAAAAAATATAATTTGAGGATATGGTTTGCATGCCCTACTGGCTATCTTCTATGGCCCATGCACCCTAGTATTCTCAACTGAAAACTTGTCTATCTATAGCTAGTTTCTTATTAGTGTCATCTTGGTCATATCAAACCATTTTTCATTGATATGAATTATGTTCTACATACTTTTGAACGAAGGCATTACTTTTTGTTGTTATTTGATCCATCATTGAAATGCAAAATTTGAACCTTTTGATCTTATTTTCTGCTAAATGAAATGGCTTGAGACTGCTTGTGTGTCACCTCAAGTTGCCCCATGTTAACCTTCTCTGTAGTGTACTATAAGGAACATCTAGAGACCTTGTCAGCACCCTTAGTGTACCCATTTTGCTGAGTTCAACCCGAGGCACCCTTTTAGAGAGATGAAGATCTCTTCTTCCTATTTCTTCATTTCTTGTGCTTGTTTCTAGATCTTTTCAATGGTTCTAAGACATACTTCCAAAAGTTGAGCAACAAGTTCTTTATTGGCCTTCTCAACTGGTCTATGTTTGCCAAGTGCTTTCAACGCAAAATATGTCGCAAATTTGTGATTCTTCGGCATATCTACATGTTTCCGCTGCGCAACAATTTCTTCTTCTTCTAGAATGACGTTGACACCCAGGTCTTCTTCCTCTTCAAGTCCGACGTTGTTGATATTCAGGTCCATCCTTCCAACCTCCTCCTCTACTAGTCTGACATTGACATCCTCCTCTTCCTCTTCTAGACCGACGTTAAGATCTAGGTCCATCCTTCTATGCTTCTCCTCTATGAGTCTAACGTTGGCATCCTCCTCTTCCTCTTCTAGTCTAACATTGAGATCAAGATCCATCCCTATATCCTCCTCTAGAACGATGTGCGACTTGTGATGGGCAGCAGCTTCGAAGGCTCAAGGATCTTCCTGCCTCATGTAGCTGCATGAAGGGCTTATAGCTCCTATGCGACGTCTTTACATGGAATTGGAAGGAACACGACATCGTTGAAAAGAATAGCTCGCACGCGACACTTCTGAAGCGGCAAATAGCTCCCGTGCGACACTTCCACTTAACCCCACGAGACCGTCAACGAGTTCGAAACAGCTGAGCACAGTAGGACCCACAGCCTCTCCACGTCACGGCGGAACTCACCTGATGTCCACCTCATATAGTGGGACCCACCCTGTGGTTGAAGAGAGCCGTTGGCCCCGATCCGTCCCCGCACCCGAGCACTCCCGCCACCGTTCCAGCATCTCATCCCCTTCTGTTTTCTTCTCCGGCGAGCAAGTGCGGCAACGCCGGCGAGGGATGTCGAGCTCTGCTTCCTCCCACCGCTCATGGCCTCGGTATGGTGCGGTGCCGATGAGGAGGTGCCCCGATTGCCCCCGTACCGCGCCCCTGAAGCGGCTTGTCACATCCACCGACAAGAACGGCAACATTGGTCGGGAATTTGTGAAGTGTGAGAGCAAGCCCGAGCCGGGAAAGGTGAGATCTGAGTGTTCCGAGCGCCAATTTCTCGCTTTTCTTTCGAAATTTCATGCATTTCATCGAATTTGGGATTTAGGGTTCATCTCTGCGATTTCAGGAACTGCCAAAATGTGGGCATTTTGAGTGGCTTGATGAGTACATCGAGCGAATTGGGGTGGAGGTAGCATCCCGGGAGCTCGAAAACCCGTCCGTGGTGGAGCAATTGGGATGTGGCAACCCCATTTCCGCTGGTACTACGGTGGATGCGGAAGTGAAGGCCGAGCTAAAGAAGATGAACAAGCAGCTAAGACAAATCATCGAATTGAAGAAGCAGGACAATCTGATGGCCAGTTTTTTTTATTTTTGTGTAATTTCTCTCGGATTAGTTTATCTCCTCATCGTTAGTCATTAGACAGCGCAGTCAGTGTTCGAGTGATGCTTTGTAATGGATGTAATGGTCTATGTCTTTGGCTTGAATAAAATGCAACACAAATTCGGGCTAATTTTGAGCTGCTCTGTTTTCGAAAGCAGTGTTTCTTCAGTTTCGTCAGTTTTGTCAGTGTTCCTTTTATCAGTGTGCAGGGGGCGCCCGTGTGCAGGGGAGGGGGAGGGGTTGAAAAGTAAAAAAACAATTGACGAGGATTGAAAAAGGCCAGGCCCAAATATAACCTAGCCATGCCAAAATGGACGTATCCAGACCCAATAGTAACTATATGTTGATTGGGCAAAAAAAATGGTACTCACGTTACAATCTAAATAGGAACGTGTGAATCTGCAGATACTCGTGCTCAGGTTGCAATCTTTTTTTTTGCAAAAGTACATATATAAATGAAGTCCAAAGATATCCATTTAACTAACATAACTTGGGCGCTCCTTTAACTTATGTAAATATGTAAATGTTTCATTTGAAAATGAACCATGTGTTGTATGAACTTGTTTTTGTGTCTTTTGTTTTATACACTTGTAATTATATAAATATTGCACGAGTATTATATGAACTTGTTTTTGTGTCTTTTGTTTTATACACTTGTAAATATATAAATATTGCACGAGTATTATATGAACTTGTTTTTGTGTCTTTTGTTTTATACACTTGTTGTTTTGGGTGTTTTGACAAATGACAATACAATAAAAATAAAACACAGATTGCAATGAAACAAGGGATAGATAATATTGGGGGCCGATAATATTGGGATAACATTACTTATATTAGATAGATAACATTACAATAAAAATAAAAAAGTACAATAATATAGGGGAAGGGGCGGAATAGGCGCCCCGCCTAAACCCTGGGCTAGCCCCTAAACCCTAACCCCCTACTCCATCGGCGGTGGAGGCGGTGCCGGTGCAGCCGCATTCCGGGCCGCATCCCACGCCGCCCGCCTCTCCCGCTGGTCCCGCTTCCATTGCTCCTCCCGGAAGGCCCGGCCATTGGCCTCCCGTTGCTCCTCCTCCCGCTGTCTGCGCCTTTTCTTCAAGGCGCGCTGGGCCGCCTTCTCCTCCCACTTGGCCATGCGAGCCTCCTCCCTTGCCTCCTCCTTCGCCGCCTTAGCCCAGTAGGCTTCGGAGGGGAGGTCGCCGCCGCCGGGGAGGTTGGGGACGGGGTTGTGGACGATGGGGCCCTGGTCTCCCCAGGGGCAGGGCGGGGACTTCTCCTTCTTGCCACGCTTGGGGCGGGGGCGGCGCGTGGGCTGCTCCCACCACTGCTTGTGGTCCGGGTGGTTGTCCTCGTCGCTGAGTTCTTCGTCGGAAGGGAGGCGGAAGGGGGAGGTCGCCATGGTCGGAGTGTTTGGGGGGCGGCTGGGAGGAGGCAAAGGGACGGGCTCGAGGTTGAAGAGATGAGGGGCAAGATGAGATGAGGAGGCAAAGGCGTTTTGCCTATTTATTGAGGGCGGAGCGTGAAGGGCGGCGTGGGAATCCAGCGTCGCGTTGGCGCAGACGCCGAGACGAGACGCGTCCCTGCATGCATGATCAATGCGAAAGAGACGGGAAGCGGGGCAGCGGGCGTGATCAATGCGAAAGAGAGAAAAAAATAGCTAGGATGCGACGCCCCCGCCCCTGCATGCATGCATGTGCATTAATGCGAAAGAGAGAAAAAAACGTCCAAGGTAGTTGTTCATTGGCACACGCAAGAAAAATCGGTGGGAGTAATATTGACTTTTTGTATGGCGCATGAACCAGATGAAGTAAATTTGACTGAAGAAAGTTGTTCGACGTACACTTATTTAATGGGGCAGCGCTGTTGCACGCAAAATAGCTAGACTGCGACGCTAGGGGCAGCTGCTGCATGCATGGTGCAGCCCGCCCAGACGCCGAGACGAGACGCGTGCGCTGCGTTGCGTGTGGGAAGCGGGCGTGATCAATGCGAAAGAGAGAAAAAAATAGCTAAGATGCGACGTACTGTAACCCCTGCACCGCCGCCCCCGACCCTGCATGCTGCATGCATGGTGCAGCCCACCCCGCCCAGCGCCCTCGCATGCCACGCTCGGTCCAACGGTCTCGAGTGTGCCAACGCTGTACGTTATATTTATTACATATTTTAGATTTTGATATTTTTTCTGCTGGTCATAGTGACATGCATACTCCCTCTGTCCTCAAATAAGTGTACGTTTGGCTTCAAAATTTGTCCACAAAAAATGTACTTCTACCTTTCCAATGCACTTGGGCATCCACTATGTAGTCCATAAGGCTATCCACAAGCCAAAAAGTAGTCCATAAGACTGCCCTAAGACTAGTCATAGTGGGAGTAACTTAGGGCATCACCTATGTATAAGGTAAACTTTAGCCATAAGGTGGGACCCATCTTCCTTGTAAAATCTTCCACTATGTATAAGGTGAACTTTAGCTATAAGCTGGGACCCACATGTCTCATCCTACATACTCATGCATGAGAGGGAAGAGAGAGTAAATTATTTTCTATTGCATGTGGACAACCCATAAGCTTAAGGTCACCTACAAGCTTATGGACAACTCTTATTTCTTCCACTATGTATAAAGTAGACTACAAGCATTGCCACATAGGACTTAAGGTGTGGTTTTTTGCACATAGTGGATGCCCTTAGGTAGTAACATGCATGTACATGCAATGCCAATTAGGCAAATTGGTGACATGGCATGACAATTAATGAAGAAAGAGAGAGAGGTAGTAACTTAGCTAGTTACCATAACATCACACATAACCAAGATCATATGAGTCTACAACCTAATTAATTAGCTCTTGCATGACACCATACATATGTTATCACCCACTATGAAGGTAGTAACATCAACTAGTAACATGTGCAAGTTACTAGTCTTAGTTACTTAGCACTATGACCAGCCTAAGGCTATCCACAAGCCAAAATAACATAGATGTGGTATCATGCAAAGTCTCATTTATTACAATGAACCTGAGGGGAGTAAGTTTGATTGGAGAAAGTTGTTACACGTAAACTTATTTAATGCGACGGAGGGAGTAAATACGCTGCAGCGCTGTTGGACGTAAAATAGCTAGACTGCGACGCTAGGGGCAGCTGCATGCCCGCATGGTGCAGCCCGCCCCGCCCAGCGCCCTCGCATGCCACGCTCGCATGCCACGCTGTTGCACGTAAAAACGATGAAGCCAATCAGATTCCAGAATCATCCATCCCACGGATCGCCAAGAGCTAGCCACGAAATCCTTCTAAGAGACGCCAACCAATCAGGTTGCAGAACAAGCCCTTCCACGGATCGCCCAGAGCCACCCGCAGAATCCTTCTAGAAGACGCGATCGGACGACCACAGTGTCGCGCTAGGGTTAGATCTACGGTCCTCATTCGGCCTTAGGGTTAGCGGGGTTTAGGATGCAGTCAACGGGGTTTCACAAGTTTGACCAAACATTCAAATGTGCATAACTAATTCAAAAATAATCAAAAAAATACAAAACCTTCGCATGGTGTCATGTTATGTCACATAGTTGTGAGGAAAAATATAAAACTTGGTCTATTGATCATATTTCAAAAAACCCTTCACAAAATGACCTATCTCCTCCGAGGTTTTCTGGCTTTCGGGTCAAATGACCAATGATATGGCTAGAATCAAGGCATAGTTTGTGATAATGTGCCCTTATTTGGCATGCATGTCTATAATGGGATGACTAACAATGTTGTAGCACAAAGTTTTCCTTTTCGACGCACAGAAAAATCATTTTCTATTTTCTGAGTGCCGAAAGAGGGGGGGATTTGTGAAGCAACCACCAAATTGAAGTTTCAAAATGGTAACATCCTATTTTTCAAAAATACTAGACCACCTAGAATGTACAATTTCCCAACCTGAGTATCTCAAACCTTTTATTCCATCCCTGGTGAAAAAGACAAATCCTGCCGAATCGGTTGGAAGTGGGTAAGATATGAACTACAGGTACATGATTCCATGCTGATGATTTTTTGTAAAAATAATTTTTAGGTTCACAACATGCTATTTCATCAGAGATCCAATGGTAGTTTTGCGAGCCTCAGCCCCTAGCTAAGAATATTTATGAAAACCCTTCAAGTTTGACCAGACATTCAAATGTGCATAACTAATTCAAAAAAAATCAAAAAAATACAAAACCTTCGCATGGTGTCATGTTATGTGACATAGTTCTGAGGAAAAATATCTAACTTGGTTTTAGAAATGGTCGAAAAAAAACTTGCTTAGAAATGGGGTGGTTTACCCTAGCTTTGGAGCCCATTTCTACCCCATTTTGGGTGAGGGTGAGTTGTACTTCACAAAAGGGATCAGGGTGAGGATGAGTTGTATTGTACATATGAGAAAAACGTTGGAAGCTCATACAAACATAGAAAAGTGACATAGCTACATATGTTGAAATTCAAATTTACCATCATATTTGAATTTTGTCCAAATTATCAACAAGTGACAAATTATTATAATAACAAATGTTTACAACAACAAGTGCCAAATTATTACAACAACAAGTGTCAAATGTTTACAACAATAACAAATGTTTACAACAATAACAAATGTTTACAATAACAAATTTCTATTTCTTTTGGCTCTTCTTACCCCTCGTTTTCTTCTCCTTCACAAGTTTCACACCACACAATAGGTTTATGCTCTTCTTTTTCTTACCATTACCATCTGGCCTCCCCACAGCACGTCCAAGAGTCTCCTTCACCTCCTGCACCTCCTCAACAACCTCATGATCATGATGCAGAGCCTCAACAACTTGGTCAGTTTGCACCAGAGCCTCAACAACAGGCTCATTTTGCACCAGAGCCTCAACAACAGGCTCATTTTGCACCAGAGCCTCAACAACAGGCTCATTTTGCACCAGAGCCTCAACAACAGGCTCATTTTGCACTAGAGCCTCAACAACAGGCTCATTTTGCCCCTCATTTTGCACCAGAGCTTCCAAATCAGAAACGGTGTGCCCTAAAGCCTCAACAGTTTGCACATCATCCTCCAAAACAAGTTCAGATTGCACCTCAGCAGCACCAAACATGATCTGGTTAGTTCTCTTCTTTCTTTGGCCATTGATTCTTGCCCTTTTCACTGGCCAGCATTCGTCAACAACAAGAGGTGGGCCTTTTTCTCCACGCTTCCTCCTGAAAACAAGCAAGTTAGCTGGGGGAGAAAAATCATCAACAAGAAATGGGATAGATTTTGGATGAACATACTTTGGCTTTTCAGCAGTGTATCTGCACTTGGTAGAGCCAGCTCGGTGTCCAAGTTCTTCACAGAGTTTGCATCTATTCTTGTTACCTTTTTGGGCCCTTTTTGGCTTGGCATCTTTCTTTTCATCTTTCTTTCCCTTCTTGCTGCTCCCACCTTTCTCAAACCAAGCCTTGAATCTACTCTGCTTGGGCCTGCCAGCCTTTCTTTTCATCAAAGGAGGACACAAGGAGAACTGAATGTCCACTTCAGGCCACTGAGACTGATCTGTAAGTGCTGGAATTGGTGTTCCATATGCAGCCTTGAATTTTGCTACAGAATAATACTCATGCAAATATGGGTGCATATTTAGCTTGTGTTTGGAGGCCAACAAAAGTATGGCATGCTCACAAGGCTTCCCAGTGTGTTGCCACTCAAGGCATGTGCATTCATGCAATTGAGTGTCAACAACATGCCTCCTGCCAGTCTTTGTATCTCTGACTTCAGCACCCCACAATGAGGATTTCTCAACACGCAAATGTGCAAGATTTCTGCTCCAGTTGACCACCTGCTGCACAACATCAGGAAGCTTATCTCCTTGAAGAACATCACCAAGTGATGGGGATACGCCTACTGGGGTATACTCAGCAGGACGTTTCCGACTGGCCCGAAGGCTGGCGAGTGGGCCTGCAGAACGGCGAGTGGATCAAAGCCCAGCAAGATACCAGGCGACTGGAAGTTGAAGGCCCAGGCGAGTGGATAGGCCCAGTCGGTCTAGGTTTGAACGATTGCCAAAGTTGTAACCGAATCGGTTGAGATATGTAAACCCTAGGGGAGGTAAACCTATATAAACCTCCCTAAAGGGTGAGTAGAGACACGTTCCCTCATACACCCAAGCTACTCGCCGCCTAGTCGTCGAGTACGCCCATTGTAAACACCTCCATAATACAATCTAGCAGGAGTAGGTCTTTACCCTCCGGGGGGCCGAACCTGGGTAAATCCCTGTGTCTTTGCCCTCATCTCGCACCGCAGATGGCAGGCTGCCCTTGCCCCTCGTTCTACTACTCGCTGCCTATTGCAGCATCTGCCGTGGTCATTCCCACGACAGTGGCGCCCACCGTGGGGCCTGGCCGGTCTGGCCGGTGTTCTGCGGCGAGATCCAATCTGCCCATCAACGAGACGGTCGCCACCGGCCGCATGATAGCGATCGGCGAGATGCTCCAGATCTTGCCGAGCAGTTACGTCCCGGCGGCACAACCCGTCACGCACAGCGTGATCCTGCCGATCGGCACGATCAGCCTCTTCGTCGGCCTCACCGACGTCACCACCTCGGAGGACTCGGCTCGCATCCGCGAGTCGCCACCACGCGATCGGCTCTCCGAGAGCCAGGTCCGCACGATCCACCGCCTCGCCTCCGAGTACAACTCAGCCCACAGCAACGTGGCCGAGAACTTAGCGGCCGCAGGAGACGCGGCCCTCACCGACGACGCCGACTCGGCGACCCCGGCGTCACTCGCCGGATCCATCACCGCGGCCTCGTCCGCGGGCTCCATCGCTCAGGTCTCCAACGCGGGAGATTTCGAGGACCCCTCCATCCTCGGGATCTTCGACTTCGACTCCGGGTCGGAAAACTCCACCGACCTCCACGACGGAACCGGTCGCCACGCCGCGACCTACATGGCCACCGGCGCCGATCCACCGGAGGACCCTTTCTCCACCCCAATCCCTCCCAACGCTACGGCGACGGAGGTCGAGGAACTCCGCCTGAAACTGGCGGAGGCAGTACGCAAGGAGCAGGCCGAGCGCGAAAAATTTCGCCTCGAGCAAGTGACAGCGCAGGAACTGTCACGCTACCACCAGCAGCGGATCAGGTCACGCCTGAACCCCACCGTTCAGGGGCGCGCCCTGAACTTCGACGACGAGAACGACCCGGCTCGCATAGCCGAGCGCGCGATCTGCGAGAACGCGCCACCAGGAGGAAGCGCTCGGCCCCCGCCAGGGTCAACGGCGATGGGCGCCCCACCACCACCCAACCGCACCCCTCCCAGGGACCAGCCGCGGATAGTCGTCTCCTCACGGGAGCGAGACGCGAACGGCCTCCCACTGTTCTCCACCCCGATGGACAACCTCGTGGCAGGCCGAGCAGCAGCCGATAGCATCACGGCCACCGGCGACGGCGCCCTGCAAATCCAGTACGTCAAGGCCCTGCTCGCCAAGGCCGTGGAGCAGCAAAAAGCGGGCGCCGACTCGCAAGGGCGAGTATACTCGCGCTCCTCAGGAAGCAGGGCGGCCTCAAGCGGCCGCCCAGCGGCGGCAAACACTCTCAATTGCCCGCCACCAGAGCCACTGCAGCTCCAGCGCCGACCCGCGAACGCGGCACTCTCCACCAACGATCCAAGGCCGGCGACTAACTTCGTCGCCGCTAACAGAGAACCCGTCGACGCCCGCACTCACATCATCAACAACCAAAACTGGCGCGCACGCCAGCCCGACGACTTGCGGCACACCCTAGCTAATCGCCGCAACGGCGAGCCGATGGGGTCGCTCAGTCGACTAGGGCCTAAGTGCTTCGGACCAATGATCCGAGGCGAAAAGTACCCGCCAAACTTCAAGGCGCCAAAAGAGATAGAAAAATACGACTCCTCGTACGACCCCGCAGTCTGGCTTGACACATACCTCATGGCAATGGGGATCGCGGGTCACACTGATCTACTCGCCGCCCGCTACCTCCCGCTGATGATGGAGGGGACGTGCAGTCAATGGATCAACACGCTTCCCCAGGATAGTATCGACTCCTGGGAGGAAATGCGAGACGCCTTCGTCAGGCACTTCGAGTGCTCCTACACCCGAGCCACCACCATCGAAGACCTGGAACGATGCGTCCAGGGACCCCGCGAGTCGACCCGCAACTGGGTCCAACGGTGGCAAGAGCTCTGGTACAACGCGGTCGGCATCCACCCGGACACCGCGATCCATTGCTTCAAAACCTCGTGCCGCTACGAGCCTCTAGTCGCCAAGCTCAAGCGACACGCCCGCACACTCGACAACATCCCCGACCTCCTCGAGATCGCCAAACGGTACGCCGAGGAGGACCCCAACCAAGAAATCGACGACGAGTCAGGGGGGCAACGACGCGCGGGCGGCAACGACGGCGGACGCCGAACCGACCTACGCTACAGCGGCACCCGCCTCACAGGCAAGCGCCGCAACGACGGGCGAGTCGACTTCGTCGCCAACGCTGGCCACGCGCAACGCGAGCCCAAAAGCTACCGCCGCGACGGAGGGCAACGGCGCGACGGCGGCAATTACAAGAACAAGCCAAGGTTCGATCCCGCGGCACTCCTTAACCAACCATGTGCGTTCCACAGCAGGGAAGGAAAGCCCGCAACGCACACCACCGCCGACTGCCACACCCTCAGGGAAATCGAGAAGGCACGGCACGCGCGGGAGGACACCGACAACGACCCGCCGAATGGCGGAAAATTCGGCAAAGTAGCCGGCTCGCTCCATACCTTCACGGGCTTCAACACGAAGCGGGAGAAGAAAGTCATCGCCCGCGCCGTCGCCGTCAACGCGGTGGCCCAAACAGACGTCCCCCAGTTCCTAAACTGGTCGGAACAACCCATCACCTGGAGCCGGCAAGACCACTCGCCACGCGTCGAATACCCAGGCCGAGTCGCCCTGGTGGTCAAGCCCAAGGTTGGCGACTACTGGCTCCCCAAGACATTGATGGACGGCGGCAGTTCCATCAACATCCTCTACCTCGACACCTTCAGGCGGATGCGGCTCCCGCAGTCGGTGATCGAGACAACCCACACTACGTTCCACGGCATCGTCCCCGGTCGGAAGGCGTACCCGATCGGCAAAGTCACGCTGCCAGTCACGTTCGGCACTCCGGCAAACTTCCGCACCGAGCGAATCGTCTTCGAGCTGGTGCCCTTCGACAGCCCTTACCACTGCGTCCTGGGGCGCCAGGCGTTCGCCAAATTCATGGCGGCGCCCCACTACGCGTACAATGCGATGAAGCTCCCCGGGCCGTGCGGCGTCATCACCATTAACGGTGACCCAGACATGGCCGCCGAATGCGAGGCCAAAGGAGCCGAACTCGCCGACGCCGTCATCGCGGCAGAAGCCAATCACGCCGACGAGCTCGCCAAATACGCGAGCGGGGTCAACAATGACGACCCCACAATACTCAAGAAGCCCAACTCCGAGGGCACGAACACCTCAACCTTTGAGGCCATGATGCACACTCGCACCGTCGAGCTGGTCCCAGGCGACCCCAGCCAGACGGTGACGATCGGGACAGGCTTGAGCCCAGCATAGGAAGGCGCGCTCATCGAGTTCCTTCGTGAGAATAGGGACGTCTTCGCATGGAAACCCTCCGACATGCCTGGTGTCCCTAGGGAGCTCGCTGAGCACAAACTAAACGCCGACCCCAAAGTGCGACCAGTCAAGCAGTCGCTACGGCCCTTCAATGAAGAGCGCCGTCGAGCAATCGCCGAGGAAGTGCAGCGCCTGCTCGCTGCCGGCTTCATCCGGCCAATCAAGTACTCCAAGTGGCTGGCAAACCCAGTCCTGGTCGAGAAGAAAAACGGGACCTGGAGAATGTGTATCGACTACACAAACCTGAACAGCGCCTGCCCAAAGGAGCAGTTCGTCCTCCCGCGGATCGACCAGATAATCGATTCAACCGCGGGCTCGGAATCGCTGTGTTTCCTCGACGCCTACTCCGGGTACAATCAGATCAAAATGGCCGTCGAGGACGAGGAAAAGACGGCGTTCATCACGCCATTCGGAGCATTTTGCTACACCGCCATGACCTTCGGCCTCAAGAACGCCGGGGCGACCTACCAGCGGTGCATGCAAGAATGCCTAGCGAGCCAAATTGGTCGCAACATCCACGTCTACATCGACGACGTGGTCGTGAAATCCGCTCGCCAAGGAGACCTGCTAGCCGACCTAGCCGAGACCTTCGCCAACCTGCGGAGGTACAAGATAAAGCTTAACCCAGGCAAGTGCACCTTCGGTGTACCCGCCGGGCAACTACTGGGGTACGTCGTCTCCAAACGAGGGATCGAGGCAAACCCAACGAAGATCGACACGATCGCCCGGCTCGGCAAACCCGAGTGCCTGCGCGACGTCCAGAGGCTGGCCGGGCGTGTAGCGGCCCTCAGTCGCTTCATCCCCCGCCTGGGCGAAAAGGCGATGCCCCTATACCGCCTGATGCGCAAGAATCCCACCTTCCAGTGGGACAAAGAGGCGGATGACGCGCTCCGCGACCTCAAAAAGGTGCTACTCGCCGCACCACTACTCGCCGCACCCGCTGACAAAGAGCCCATGCTGGTCTATGTCGCAGCATCCGAGCGCGTCGTCAGCGCCGTAATGGTCGTAGAACGACCAGAGGAAGGAAAGGAACGCCCGGTCCAGCGGCCGGTGTACTACATCAGCGAGGTCCTCACCGAGTCGCGCCAGCGATACCCGCAGTACCAGAAGCTAGTATACGCGGTCTTCAGGGCTCAGCGGCGCCTGCCGCACTACTTTCAGGAGCATCCGATCACGGTCGTCTCCTCAGCACCATTACAAGACATCATCCGCAATCGCGAGGCGACCGGGCGAGTCGCCAAGTGGGCCGTCGAGATCGGCGTCCACAACATTAAATACGAGCCACGGAGGGCGATCAAGTCCCAAGCACTGGCAGACTTCATCGCCGACTGGGAAGAGGCCCAGCAGCCTGAGAAGCCGCCGTACCTACACTACTGGAACCTGCACTTCGACGGGTCCAAGAACACGAACGGTGCAGGCGCGGGGATAGTGCTGACTTCGCCAAAGGGCGACAAGCTCCGCTACATCCTCCGCCTCGAATTCACGCCCTGCACCAACAACATGGCTGAATACGAGGCCCTACTCCACGGCATGCGAGCCGCAAAGGAGATGAGCGTCAATCGCCTTCGATGCTACGGAGACTCCGACCTCGTTGCGGGACAGGTCACCGGCACCTGCGACGCCGTCTCCCCTACCATGGCGGCTTATCGCCAAGAGGTGGACAAGTTGGGCGTCCACTTCACCGGCTACTCTGTCGAGTGGATCGACAGGCGGAAAAACGAAGAGGCCGACGCCCTCTCTCGCATCGGGTCAGCTCGACTCGCACCACCCGCCGGCGTGTTCCTCGACACAATCTCCAAACCATCAGTCTCTCCCCCGAGGGAGATCGACATCGGAGTACCCCTCCAACCAGAGGCAGCCTTGGTCGCACTCATCACCGAGCCAGACGACTGGACCAAGCCCTACATCGCTTACCTGGAGGCCGGCACCCTACCCGCAGACGAGACAAGCGCTCGAATGATTGCCCGCCGATGCAAGTCCTACACCATCATCGACGGCGAGCTACACAAGCGCAGCGTCACCGGCGTGTTCCAGCGTTGCGTCCAACCGGCTGAAGGACGCAAAATCCTACACGACATCCACTCAGGCGACTGCGGCCACCACGCCGCCGCGCGCTCCCTGGTCGCCAAGGCTATGCGACACGGCTTCTACTGGCCTACCGCACACGCCGACGCTGTCGATATCGTCCAGCGATGCGCTGGGTGCCAGAAATACGCCAACCAGACGCACGTACCAAGTTCGGCGCTCAAGACAATCCCCATCACCTGGCCATTCGCTGTGTGGGGCATGGACATGGTAGGCCCCTTCAAGAAGGCCCCCTCCGGTTACACCCACCTGCTGGTCGCCGTCGACAAATTCACGAAGTGGGTCGAGGCCAAGCCAGTCCGGAAATGCGACGGGAAGACTGCCACTAAGTTCCTACGCGAGCTCATATATCGCTACGGATTCCCCAACAGCATCATCACGGACAATGGCACAAACTTCGCCAAGGGAGCAATGGCCGAATTCTGCGAAGAGCACCACATCCGGCTCGACCTCGCGTCAGTCGCACATCCGGAATCCAACGGTCAGGCGGAACGAGCCAACCAAAGCATCCTCCACGGTCTGAAGCCGCGACTCCAGGCACCACTTGAGCGTACCGCTGGATGCTGGGTTGAAGAGCTACCATCCGTCATCTGGGGAATCCGCACCTCGGTAAACAGGTCGACGGGATTCACCCCATTCTTCATGGTCTACGGCGCCGAAGCGGTTATGCCCACCGACCTAGAACACGACTCGCCACGGGTCGTCCACTATACGGAGGCCGCAAACGAGCTGGCCCGCCAAGATGGGCTCGACCAACTCGACGAAGCACGCGACCTCGCCCGATCGCGCACTGCCATTTATCAGCAAGGGCTCCGCCGCTACCACAGCCGACGGGTAAAAACCCGCACCTTCCAGGAAGGCGACTTGGTGTTACGCCTCATCCAGGACAAGAAGGGCATGCACAAGCTCTCCCCTCCGTGGGAAGGCCCGTTCGCTATCGGGCGCGTACTCGGCAACGACGCCTACTACCTCATCGACGTCCGCGGAGACGGCGAACTCGATGTAAAGAGGCCATGGAATGTAAATCTCCTCCGGAAGTTCTACTCCTAGAACCCCGCATATGTATTCCCCAGTCGCTATGAAATAAAAGAAACGGTTACCGCAAATTGCGTCTACTCTCCATGCCTTGTGCCACTCGCACTCGTAATAACAGCATCATGCTAACATGCAGAAGTCAACCTTTGGTACAGCGACCGGCACAGCCAAGTAGTGCGATATAGGAGCACTGAGTCACCTCAGATCCTGTGTCGTCCACGAAAAACGCCAATCCGGAGCCCCATTGGAGTCGCCTAGCTCGACTGGTTTTGCAAACCAAGACAACTGCCCTCGCTTCTCACAGCGGCCTTGGTCCTCCGCATCCTCGGCGTAGCGACTCGAACGACTAAGTACCACGCTCGGGGACTGAATACCAGTTCATCGCGATCGGCCAGGGAAAACGTCAAGTAAGAGAGCACGCCCTGGACTCGCCACGCGACTGACCCCCCGGGCCAGGCAGGAGTGACGCGCCCACACCAACGCGCTCAGTCCTCAACCACCCTCGAGTCGCGCCTCGAAATACCAAGTACCACGCTCGGGGACTCGGCCACCCGACCCCGTTCGCGTCCGGGAAAACGGTAAAGTACAGAGCACTCAAGGGAGTCGCCTTGCGACTGGCTCTACGAGCTCGGGCGAGTCGACTAAACTAACAAAACACACGATAACAACAAACATCGTACACAAGGTGAACCCCACAAAAGGGCGGACGCGCTCGGGGACTCATCCAAAATCAATCCAAAACACGACAATTATTAGCAAAATGGACACAACATCCAATTCAATCGCGCATCGCATTGTCTTACATTACAAACTATGCCTGTTCGGCAGAATTGTTACTAACTTGTCTAGGCATACTACCCTATTCCGCAGGCTTCGACGATGACGCACCAGAGTCCCGGCGCTTTCGGATGAACGCGGTGTACGGGTTCGATGGATACGTCGTCAGCTCACCCGCCATCGCCGCGCGGAAAGGTTGTTCAACCTTGAAGTCCCGATGCGGCGGCTCGGGGTCGTTTGGCGCGACGACCGTTTCCTGGTAGGGAAGGAGGTCGCCCATCGCCCAGACACGCTCCGAGTACGCGGCGGCACGCTCCTGCAGCTTAAGAACCTCGGACAGATCCACCGAGCCAGTCGACGAGGGATACCCACTCGTCACATCGTCGAGGTCGAAGTCCTCGGGGAAGTGAGCGAGTCCCAGGCTCAGAGCGGTCGACGCCCCGCGTCGAAACGCCGACCGCGTCATGAACTCTACGACCGCGGGCGCCTTCTCCAAGTACTCCCACACCTCAACGAGGTCACTGGGAATAACCTCCGTGGGAGACATCTCTTGAAGATAGGCGCGGATGCACGTCGCCGACAGCGTCGCCGAGTCGACGAGCATGCTCACGCACTGCTTCGCGTCAAGAGAGCTCGCTTCTTCGTGGCTACCAATCACGCGACCTTCTAGACGGAAACAATCGTGAGTACCAGGGAAACCACAAACAATACAACTACAAGACTGGGAAGATGCACTCACCAAGCAACGGGTGGGCGAGACCCGTGATGAAACTCTGAAGCGACGTATGGTCGTCTTGAAGCCCAACAATGAGGGCTTCCGACACCTTCCGGTCTTCCTCCGCAGCCGCAACGGCGGCCTTAGCTCGCCCGTTCGCCTCACTCGCCTCTTCCTTCGCCTCCCGCAGCTCGCGCTCGAGGTTGGCGATCCTTTGCTCAGCGGTGCTTAACGCAGATTTCGCCGCCATCAGTTCGCCAGCAGGGACAAGCTCTTGGCGAGCCACCTCCGCCTGCGCAGCAACAGCCTGCAGGTCCTTGTTTACTTCTTGGAGAGTGGCCAACTCCTTCTCAGCACGCTGCTTCGCAGCCAATCGCTCTGCCGACTCCAGTTGCAGACCCTGTACATCTTCAAAGTCAGTACACACAAAAAAATTACTCAGTGCCCACCCGCTAAAATTTAGCGGGTACGCACTCGGGGACTGGTGAGCACGAAAAATTACTCAGTGCCCACCCGCTAAAATTTAGCGGGTACGCACTCGGGGACTGGTGAGCACGAAAAATTACTCAGTGCCCACCCGCTAAAATTTAGCGGGTACGCACTCGGGGACTGGTGAGCACGAAAAATTACTCAGTGCCCACCCGCTAAAATTTAGCGGGTGCGCACTCGGGGACTGGAATCGGACGTACAAAACAAGTAATTATAAGAATCTAGCCGCTGCTAAGCACCGACTTGATCCTCGGGGACTGGAGGTACCTGGATGGCCGCGCCAAGCATGTCGTGAAGTTGCACCGCGTCCACAGACGCGAGCAGCGCCGGTGTGTGCCCGCGACGTTGGTCAATCTCAGCGTCGACGGTCCCTGGAGCGAGGCTCGGAGCCGCAGCCTCACTCGCCGTGGCCACCTTGGTCATGAAGCGGGGGAAGGTAGCGATTGACGTACCCGCCCCAAAGGAGCTTGCTTCCTCCGGTCTAGGCAACGAAATGCCCCCCTTCGTGAACGCGGTCGCTTCCACTGCGGGCCCAGCCGGCGCGGCTGCCGCGTCGTCAGAGATAGCGACGATGTCGTCGCCCTTGGCTTTCTTGCTGCCTTCCGTGGAGGCAGCGACTTCGTCCACCTTCCTCTTACGGGAAGGATCCTCCTCGCTAGCGGCGGAGGGCACCTTGGCCACCGTCGGGTGGCCCATCTTCTTCACTCCGGTCCTGCACGTCAAGACAAATCAATAAGAAACAGTTGAAGTACTAAAAGAGAAAGGTGAAGGCCGAATGCACTCACTTGGCGACTGGAATGAAACGCGGCCCTGTACGAAGGCCGGCCGGTTTCTCCAGCTCAGGACCCAGTCGGCGACTAAGCCCCAGTTCCAGGACGTCAGGGGCCCAGGATACGGATGGCTTCTTTGACGTTGAGGTGGCGGTTGGCGCTTCCGGGACGCCTTCGGCGGAGGCCTCCTCGCGAAGTGGAGCCACCGCGGCCGGAGCCTCCTTGCGAGGCGAGACCACCACGCGCGGGACCTCCTTGCGAGGTGAAGTCGCCACAGCCGGAGCCTTCCCCAGCCCGGAGACCGGCGCGAAGGGCGGAGGCATTGCGGCCAGCGGTGCTTCCGTGGATGGCGCATCTAGCGCGGTTGTCATCAGGACCGCGCCGTCACCGGCCGAGCTGTGAGCATCGGAGCTGCTCGCTGAGTGCGGCGGTGAGGCCATCTTCGGCGGCTTCGTCTTCCTCCTCAGGGGGGCCCTCGCCTCTTTCCCTTTCTTCTTCTTCGCGGGAGTGGCCTGACGGAGCGAGGTGGTCTCCGGGAGCTCCTCGTCATCGTCATGACGCTCGAGGCTCCTGCT
The DNA here is from genome assembly GCA_910589765.1 of Avena atlantica. Classification (NCBI taxonomy): domain Eukaryota; kingdom Viridiplantae; phylum Streptophyta; class Magnoliopsida; order Poales; family Poaceae; genus Avena; species Avena atlantica. The sequence continues at coordinate 461,691,166 of OU342734.1, read as the reverse complement.
CGCCTCGAGTTCGCGCTGACGTTGCCCGCGGGTCTTTCGGACCAGTGGGGCAATCTCCTCTTCGGACTCGTCCTCGTCGTCCTCGGTACCCTCGGCGGGTGGCGACTCGCTTGTGTCCTGGGCGGATGGCCCGGAGCTCTCGTCATCGGCGGGTGGCAGCCACCCTTCCACCACTTGGAATAGCTGCGTTAAACACGGAACAAAGTTAGAATTACCGCGACTGCACATGCTGCGACTGCGAACAAGATGAAAGGATTACCGTTGGAGCAGGACGTTTCGCGGTGTAAGGAGGGACCCCGGCCTGCGCATCTGTGTATGCCGCCTGGGTGATTCTCTTCAGCTCCAGGAGGTAGTCCTCCAGCTTCCACTCGGCGAGGCAGGCCTTCGTCGAGTCTTCTCGGCCCGTGTACTGGTACATGTAATGCTCGCGTTGGGCGAGTGGAACGAGCCGCCGCCCAAGCCAACAGTTGTACAAATTCACCGTCTGGAGCCCCTTCTTCTTCAGACCACGAATGGTCTGGAGCATCTCGTCGGCGACCATCCGCTGGTCGTTGGGGAGCTTGACGACCTGGAGATTGCGTGGCTCGGAACGGTCGGCCGAGAACCGCGGGATCGCCGCCTCGTCTTCCGGGGTCGCCTCGGTCACATAAAACCAAGACTTTTTCCAGTCGCTCGCTGCTTTGGCCGGCAGCATCAGGTCGAAGAAGGAGGCTTTGGATTTGAGTTGGAAGGTTAAGCCGCCCGCGGCTAGCATTGGGCCGCCTGCCTCCTCGCGGCTGATCCGTCCATGGAACAGATCTTGCCACAAGGGAAAATAGGGCCGGCAGCCCAAGTAGCACTCGCAGAACGCCACGAAGATGGCGAGCTGCTCGATACTATGGGGACCCAGATCCGAGGGCTGGATCCCGTAGTAGGCGCAGAAGCGCCGGAAGAACAAGGAGGTGGGAAACCCTAACCCCCGCTCGAGGTGACTAGTGAAGCAGATGAATTCTCTCTTTCGCGGGTTCGGGGTCGTTTCTCCGGCTGCGGGGATACGCCAGCAGCCGGCCTGCAGGATTCCGGCCTCCTCGAAGGAGGCCAGTTGCGCCCTGGTGCACTTGGATCTACCCCAAGATTCGGTGGAGAGGGCCATGGCTGAGGATTTACTTGGAGGTCGGAGGATTGCGGGTCGATCAGATCGCGGAATCGACGGACGGAAGATGTGCGTACTCGGAAGAAATGGTGGGCGGTTGGCTTTCCGATAGCCTACCATTCCTCTTATATAGCGGAGGTTGCCCGCCAAATTAGGGGGCTGTTACCGCGCGATGATTACGCCAAAAGTTACTGTTGAGTTACCTTAACGGCTAGTTTGACCACGCCCGACGGTCTGCCTCCTGTCACTCGGCTCGCTAAAGTCACTCGCTGAGACCGTGTCCCGTTGGCTCGACTCGCCCAAGACGCGACTCGGTTCGCCGGATTTATTCTTTCATGCAGGAGCCCGCCGACGATTCGACTGGATGCCAACTTGAAGCCATATACTCCGACTGCCAGCAGCCACCCATGCCTAATCAACGACGGCCTCGGGGACTACTGATGGGGATACGCCTACTGGGGTATACTCAGCAGGACGTTTCCGACTGGCCCGAAGGCTAGCGAGTGGGCCTGCAGAACGGCGAGTGGATCAAAGCCCAGCAAGATACCAGGCGACTGGAAGTTGAAGGCCCAGGCGAGTGGATAGGCCTAGTCGGTCTAGGTTTGAACGATTGCCAAAGTTGTAACCGAATCGGTTGAGATATGTAAACCCTAGGGGAGGTAAACCTATATAAACCTCCCTAAAGGGTGAGTAGAGACACGTTCCCTCATACACCCAAGCTACTCGCCGCCTAGTCGCCGAGTACGCCCATTGTAAACACCTCCATAATACAATCTAGCAGGAGTAGGTCTTTACCCTCCGGGGGGCCGAACCTGGGTAAATCCCTGTGTCTTTGCCCTCATCTCGCACCGCAGATGGCAGGCCGCCCTTGCCCCTCGTTCTACTACTCGCTGCCTATTGCAGCATCTGCCGTGGTCATTCCCACGACACCAAGCCTTCTTCTCAATTCCCACAACCTCATGATCATGATCCTGATCTGGTCAACCATGTCATGGACAGGCAAGTCTTTTAACTCCTTCACTTTGTTGTTGAAACTTTCTGCCAAATTATTGTTGATATGATCACATTTGATGGCAGTGTTAAAACCAGACCTGTACCATAAAAGAGAATGGTAGGTTTCCAACCATGTACAAAACTTGACCCTATCCTCCTCAGAGCATGCCGCCTTAATCTTCTCAAGGTGATATGAATGTGTCTGCCTGGTGTAAGATCTTGCTGCTGGCCACATGCGTCCAAAATCATCTCCTCTGAATTTTTTGATCAAATTCATCCACATATGGCCGAAGCACTCCCTCTGCTCAGCATGAGGGAAAACAATCTTCACTGCATTTTCTAAACCTTTACATGCATCTGTGTGCACTGCCAATGGAGAGACTGGCCCTATGCATCTTTTCAACTGCATCATGAACCATGTCCATGATGCCTCTGTCTCAGACTGAAACATGCCAATAGCTACAGGGAACATCCAATTGTGTCCATCTAAAGCATTGCATGCTGCTAGTTGACCATTCCACTTTCCAGTCAAGAAAGATGAGTCTATACTCAAATATGGACGACAACCTGCTTTGAAGCCATCGATGCAAGGCTTTAAAGCCATGAAGAATTTAGAGAAGAAGACTTTCCCATCAGCTGTTACCTCAGTATCTATCTCCACAACACTGCCAGGTGACCTCTTCTCTACTTCTGCTTTGAAGTTATAAAGCATTCGAAAGGTATTTGCCCAATCACCATATAGCTCTTTCATTGCCCTTTGCTTTGCCTTCCACACTGTAGTATAATTCAGCTTAATGGGGTACTGCTTTTCCAAGTCTATTTTCAGTCTCTTTGCAGTGCTGTTTGGTGTTGTGGCTAAAATGGGCTTGATCTTTTCTGCAACCCATAATTGTGATGTCATCTTTGTAACTGTTTGAGAACTTGTAATGCAAGTATGAGGTTTTGGAATTTGATTCACTCTTATTGTCCTTCCATCAGGTTGGCGTCTAGCAGATATATACCACTTGCAAGGCTTGGCACCACCATCATAACCTATGCATTTTGCATAGAACTTCTTTTTATCAGTCCACATAGTCTTGGTAGCAAACTCACGTTTGACTGCATATGTCCTGAAACACATCCTGAATTCATCCATGCTTGGAAACAATCTCCCAACTTCAATAACTGGGTCCTCTTTGTCATAAACTGTTACTAGCTCATCATCATGTGCATCATCTACATGAACTGCAGCATTTTCCAACAACTCTAGATCTATATCTGCCTCTTCATCTCTTAAATGGTTGTCACCATCATTTGCAGCTTCATCCCTCTTCTTCTCCTTGTCTCTGTCATCTATAGGAATGCCAAAAAGCTTTGCCATTTCAATGTCATCTATTAGTGCAATGACCAAATCAGTGCGGTCATGTATCTCAACTGAATTCCAATCAACAGTTACAATCCTTTGTGCATTACCATCTGCAGCCTCCCCTTGTGCATTAGCATCATCATCCTCCACTGTTAACACTTCCAACTCAGTAAGTATAGGCATTACTTGCCTTTGTGCAGCCCAATCATCCTCGACCATCTGAGCAGCCAGCTTCGAGGCCACATATCCAACCCTCGAATCAGGTTTTAGATCAATGAGCTCTGCTAAAAACAGAACAGTTTTGCTTGTCCAACCGTTTCTCTCATCGATTTCATCAACTATATGTTCCCCTGTCTCAACCCTAACATAGTCACATTTGCAATCATCAAATCGTAACAAAGAAACTTCTTGCTCTGGCCCCCAAACCACACTATCCCCAATTTTTTCCACCATTTTCCTTACTGCCTCCTCTCCCATGTTTATTAGCTCTTGGGGATCAACATGTTCTAATTCCACCTCCCATTTAACAACCGTGTCTCTCTCAATGATCTGCGTGCTGCCATCAACTAAAACAGCCCTAGAGGGAAAGAAATTGATGCGAAATTCGAAGGTTTGGCGCGCAACATCGTCTCCCCTGTTTTTGGCGGGCACTGTGAGCTAGCGGAAGCGAACAGAGAGCTCAACCTTAGAGAAATTAAGTGCAGAGATACGGGATATACCGATTAGAAGTCCCCTCTCCATGCTCCATATCGTTCCCCCTCGCCCCGTTCAGCACACCCTCGCCTCCACAATCTAGCATCAATGGGCACGCTCAGATCTCGAATTGAGAAGAATGGGAGAGGAATTAGCTTTCAAATGGCACTCACCACCTTCGTCGTCGAACGAAAGCGCCGCCGCCTAAATTAATTGCCGTGCCGCCGCCGCCGGCGCCGAGAACGATGGGTGAGGTCCGCCGCCACCGTCGGGGAAGCTACAGTCAGTGTTACGCGCGCTCTCGGTCGGAAGCGGTTGGTTTGACTGGCTGTCCCAACCAACCGGTTTGGCTTAACCCTAATATTGGAACAAAGTTAAATGTGTCCTTACGACCGATTTAAGGCCCGTGTGGCCCTGGGATATTAGTTGCCTCACATCCGTCGCATGCGAGCTATTCTTTTCAACGATGTCGCTTTCCTTCCAATTCCACGTAAAGACGTCGCATAGGAGCTATAAGCCCCTGCATGAATGAGCAACATATCTATGATTTCATGAAACATATTCTCTTTTAGAATATATATCTAGAGCAACATGCATGCATATGAAGAGAAAGTTTTCGAAGCTAAGCTACATACATGCATGGCTGAGATCTATGAACATGTACTCTATAGATTCTTGCATATGAAGAAAGTGTTAGTTTGAAACGTTGCTTATTTAGAGAGAGATCTTGCTTAATTATTTAAATAAACCAAATGATACACTACCCAAATTTGAAGAATGGGCATGCTAATGATATCATTAGCATGATGTTCTGTACTGTACTTAGAAGCTATCCAATATGGTACTTTCTTACATATACTTCGCCACTGTCAGTCTTAGGTTGTATGGTACTAGAACATTTTTTAGAAGATATACCCCTCCAGATTGTTTTTTCTCAGATGGATGCAAAGATTCAGAGAGAACACATATAAAGACCATTTCATATACAGACTGGTAAATAACATTAGACCATGTGATTTTGCATTTATTGTAGAGGTATAAATATGGTAAGCTGGAAGTTTCTGTACATGTGAATTTTATTGCATGTTTGTTGGGCATTTTTCACCACTGTCAGTCTTAGGTGTACAGTACAAATCATCATGTAAATAACATTTGTTGACCAGTTTAATCAACATTTGTTGGCTAGTTTAATCAACATTTGTTGGGAAGTTTAATCTAGCTAGATACCTCTACGTATTTTTCGGTGTAACAGTGAGCACAATCATATAAGTCCCTGGATATATGAGTAGCACCTCTCAAAGTACAGCATCATATCAGTGTACTACATACTCCAGGTACTCCAATATGTACATAAACAGAGACGTACTTCATGTACTATGTGCATGAACACACGCAAGGTTTATGTGCATAAACAGAGAAGGAAGGTTGATCGGTACTATGTGCATGGACAGAGGAAGCATGAAGCAATATTGAAGTTTGGTGACCCTGCGGAGCAAGCTCCTCTTGAAATGCATTTTGTTCCTTTTGAAAATAGAAAAGCTAATCTTGAATTACTCCTTTCAAATTCATTTTGTTCCTTATTGGTTTGGAGAGGAACCTGAAGCAGAGACCTGCCTCTGTACCTGCTATATGTTTCTGCTCATTGGAGAAAGCTCAAAGCAGGCCGTGGAGGGATCTTGATGTCGTCCAGCGGGAGCCTGGCGCAGGGTCATGGAACTAGCATGGGACAACAGTGACCTGGCACGCACGGGAGGACGGTGACCTGGCGCATGTGGTACCTGCTGCGGGAGGACGGAGGCGGGTCGACAGAGACGACGGCAGCGACGGACCTCATGGCGACGGCGACCGAGGACGACGACGGGGATGGGAACTGGAGCTTGTGATTAGCCTCCTCCCGGCCTCCGCCTCCCTCTAAGATGTGTGGGGACGGGACACTACTGGAAAACAGGCCTTCGGTTCGATCTGAACAACGTCACCAGTCATGGCCCGTCACGAACCGCGACTAGTGCTAGCACTAGTCTCGGTCCGTGAGGCCTCCAACGGCTAGAAATGGCCATAAGCACTAGTCCCGGGCCGGACCAGAGCATTCCGGTCCCGGTCCCGGTCCCGGTCCGTGAGGCCTCCAACAGCTCTTTTCGGAGACTATTAGTCCCGGGTCGTATCACGGCCCGGGACTAATTGTCCATCACTATATATACAGCTCCCTGGCCAGCTGCCCTAAAGCATATGGTGGCCATTTTTCTCAAAGAAGCAAGAGAGTTCATGCCATTTTTTTCTCAAGATTTGTCAAGGTTTAGTTTGCAACACCTAAATCCAAAGCTTTAAAAGGTTAGAACTTCATTATTTCATCTCTTATTGCTACTTTAGCTCTATAATGCTCTAGAAGTATAGAGATATGGATCAAATGCATGCATGCTCTAGAAGTAGCTAGAAGGATTTTGATATATATGTGTAACAAATTTTGATTAGGCACATAGTTACTGAAAATTGAAATGTGTAATTTTAGAGTTTCAGAGCTTAGAATGGAATGAGGTTTTCACTGATAGAACAATAATAAAAAACTCCACATTTATCATGTTGATTGTTTTCTCCAATTCACAAATTGGTGCATGTAAATTTTTCAAAATTCAAAATTAATGCTCTAGAAGCTCTCAATATAACGTGTAATAATTTTATCATGTTGTGTAATGGTTTTTGATATACTTTTACTATAATGCAGATGGTCCGGGAATGGATGTATGGTACTGACCGATGCTCTGGCGAGTTCATTAATGGCGTGCATGAATTCATCCGTGTTGCTGATGCAAACAAGCACAATGGTTTTGTATTATGTCCATGTAATGGATGTAGGAATCAGAAGGATTACTCTGACTCAAAAACCCTTCACAGCCACCTGTTGAAGTCCGGCTTCATGCCCAGTTATAATTGTTGGACCAAGCACGGAGAGAGAGGGGTTATAATGGAAGACAATGAAGAAGAGGAGGAGGATAACAACTATCATGGTTTCCCTGAGTACGAAGATACTTCCATGGGGGATGCTGAAGGGGAGGATGAAGAAGAGACACATGATGAACCCGCTGATGATCTTGGTCGGACCATTGCCGATGCACGAAGAGATTGTCAAACTGAAAAGGATAGGGAGAAGTTCAATCACATGCTAGAGGATCACAAAAAGTTGTTGTACCCAAATTGCGAAAATGGTCTGAAAAAGCTGGGCAGCACACTGGAATTGCTGCGATGGAAGGCTGAGTGTGCTATACCTGACTCCTCATTTGAAAAGTTGCTGAAAATGATGAAGAATATGCTTCCAAAAGATAACGTATTGCCCTCCAGTACGTACGAAGCAAAGAAGGTTGTCTGCCCTCTAGGTTTAGAGGTTCAGAAGATACATGCATGCCCTAATGACTGCATCATCTACCGCGGTGAGGAGTATGAGAATTTAGATGCATGCCCGGTATGCACTTCACTTCGGTATAAGATTAGACGAGATGACCCTGGTGACGTTGAGGGCGAGCCCCCCCCCCCCCCCCCCCGGAAGAGGGTTCCTGCGAAGGTGATGTGGTATGCTCCTATAATACCATGGTTGAAACGCTTATTCAGAAACAAAGAGCACACCAAATTGTTACGATGGCATAAAGAGGAACGTAAGTCAGATGGGATGTTGAGACACCCCGCTGATGGGTCGCAATGGAGAAAAATCGATAGAAAGTACCCGGACTTTGCAGATGACGCAAGGAGTTTAAGGTTTGGTCTAAGTACAGATGGCATGAATCCCTTTGGGGAGCAGAGCTCCAGTCACAGCACCTGGCACGTGACTCTATGCATCTATAACCTTCCTCCTTGGTTGTGCATGAAGCGGAAGTTCATTATGATGCCAGTGTTGATCCAAGGTCCGAAGCAACCCGGCAACGACATTGATGTGTACCTAAGGCCATTAGTGGAAGAACTTTTACAGTTGTGGCACGAACCCGGGATACGCGTGTGGGATGAGCACAAGCAGGAAGAATTTAACCTCCGAGCATTGCTTTTCGTAACAATCAATGATTGGCCTGCTCTTAGTAACCTTTCAGGACAGTCAAACAAGGGATACAATGCATGCACACACTGTTTAGATGAGACTGAAAGTATATATTTGGAACATTGTAAGAAGAATGTATACAATGAGCATCGTCGATTTCTTTTGGCCAAGCATCCCTTAAGAAAGAAAGGCAAGCATTTTAACGGTCTGACATGTCACCAGACGAAGCCTAAGGAGCGTACTGGTGCTGATATATTTGATATGGTCAAAGATTTGGATCAATTGGTAACCTTTGGAAAGGGTCCTGGAGGAAAATCTGTTCCGAAAGATGCTGAAGGACACGCACCCATGTGGAAGAAGAAATCTATATTTTGGGAGCTACCATATTGGAAATTCTTAGAGGTCCGCTCTGCAATCTATGTGATGCATGTGACGAAGAATCTTTGCGTGAACCTGCTAGGCTTCTTGGGCGTGTATGGGAAGACAAAAGATACACCGGAAGCACGAAAGGACCATCAACGTATGAATGACCCAGATGGCCTGCATCCAGAATGGTTTCAAGGTCATGCCAGCTACGCTCTTACCAAACAAGAGAAGGAAATATTTTTTGAATGCCTAAGCAGTATTAAGGTCCCGTCTGGCTTCTCGTCGAATATAAAGGGGTTAATAAATATGGCAGAAAAAAGTTCCAAAACCTAAAGTCTCATGACTGCCACGTGATTATGACGCAAATGCTTCCGATTGCATTGAGGGGGCTTCTACCAGATAATGTTCGAGTACCCATTGTGAAGCTATGTGCATTTCTCAATGCAATCTATCAGAAGATAATCAATCCTGAAGATCTACCACGGTTACAGAATGATGTGGTCCAATGTCTTGTCAGTTTTGAGTTGGTGTTCCCACCATCCTTCTTCAATATTATGACGCACCTGCTGGTTCACCTAGTCGAAGAGATTTCCATTCTCGGTCCTGTATTTCTACACAATATGTTTCCCTTTGAGAGGTTCATGGGAATCTTAAAGAAATATGTCTGTAACCGTGCTAGGCCAGAAGGAAGCATCTCCAAGGGCTATGGAACAGAGGAGGTCATTGAATTTTGTGTTGACTTTGTTCCTGACCTTAAGCCGATTGGTCTTCCTCAATCGCGGTATGAGGGGAGCCTGAGTGGAAAGGGTACTCTAGGAAGGAAATCAATAATATGTAGGGACGGACATTCCTAAACCGAAGCACATTACACCGTTCTACAGAATTCTATCTTGGCAGCCCCATATATCGAGGAACACAAGAAAATCTTACGCTCCAACAACCCTGGAAAGCATGACTCTTCGATTAGCGATGAACACATGAAGAGTTTCGACGGTTGGTTGCAACATCTCATCAAAAACAACACTCTTGGAGATCAGCTATACTTGTTATCTAGGTCACCATCTTCGACTATATCGACTTTCCAAGGGTACGAGATAAATGGGTATACATTTTACACGATAGCCCAAGATAAAAAGAGCACCAAACAAAACAGTGGTGTCCGCTTTGATGCAACAGACAACAATGGGTCAAAGACCACATATTATGGTTACATATAGGAGAAATGGGAACTTGACTATGGACCTACTTTTAAGGTCCCCTTGTTTCGGTGCAAATGGGTCAAGCTGACAGGAGGAGGGGTTGAGGTAGACAAGAAATACGGAATGACATCATTGGATCTCAACAATCTTGGTTACTTAGACAAACCATTCGTCCTAGCCAATGATGTGGCTCAGGTTTTCTATGTGAAGGACATGTCTACCAAACCTAGAAAAAGAAAAATAAGAAAAAGAATACATCAGACGATGAGCCAAAGCGCCACATAGTTCTTTCAGGAAAAAGAAACATCGTGGGAGTGGAGGACAAGACAGACATGTCAGAAGATTGTGATAAGTTTCATGAAATTCCGCCCTTCGCGGTGAAGGATGACTCAAGCATCATGTTAATGAATGAAGATGCTCCATGGATACAATGGGATCAGAAAGGAACACACGCGAAGAAATGATATGTAATAATTGTAACATTTTATGAGTGAAGATGCTCCATGCATGTGTCCATTTTTATAGTGTTGTCTGCAAACAATCTTGAGTGTGTTAGTCCCGTTTTGTGGCTGGACCGGGACTAAAGGAGGGCCTTTAGTACCGATTCATACTTACCATTAAGATCTGATCTCCAAACGCGTGATGTCACATATTAGCGAGTGCCTCTATGACCAGTTTCTCGGAGATGCCGGAGGACTGGGCTCCGTCGGCATCTCCCTAAAACTGGCCGTAGTGGTGTCCCTGCTCTCGAAAACCATCTTGCAGCTTGTAACTTCTCTAACTAGATCAATACGCCTGGGAGCTAACTAATTTCACATATTAGGGAGTGCCTCTATGACCAGTTTCTCGGAGATGCCGGAGGACTGGGCTCCGTCGGCATCTCCCTGAAACTGGCCGTAGTGGTGTCCCTGCTCTCGAAAACCATCTTGGAGATGCCTCAAACTGGCTAGAGGACTGGACTCACAAGGATGCCTATTTATAGTACAAGCAGCTCGGCATAATGTCGACACTCACGACATAATGTCGACACTCAGCCCTATTATTAGTGCTGACTCATGTTTAGTCCCGGTTGGTGTCTCCAACCGGGACTAAAGGTTCATCTTTAGTCCCGGTTGGTGACACCATCCGGGACAAGGTACAAGCCGCACGATATAATGTCGACACTCACCCCTATTATTAGTGTTGTCTGGCCCAGTCTGCCGCAATCCCTTCAGTCGCGGTTGGTTTCTCCAACCGGAACTAAAGATGAACCCTCTCTTTATATAGGCATTTCCCTCTATTTATTAGGTAACACTCAAGACATTTCTTAATATTAAAAACCGGGACAAACCGGGACTAGCTAACACTCAGGACTAAAGCCGCCCCCTTTAGTCATAATCATGCCTAGTCCTATAGTACGCATCTTCAGGGTCTTCTTCGTCATCGTCATCGTCACCTGCCACTCCGGGGATCCTCAGCCCATCCATGGCATATACCAGGGGCCATTCCAGCCTCAGATTCACGGCGGGCGGGGGAGGGGTCTCCTGGAAGACGATGCCGCTACCGCCGGGCCGGTGTGGGGCCTTTTTGTGGCTCTGTGGCGGGTGGACTCGTGGGCACCGCAGGCGAGGATGGTCTCCCCCGGCGATGTAGCGCATCACTCTGATGATAGTACGGTTCGCCCACCATAGACGACAGCTGGCTTCGTTGTGGTTCACCGGTGGCGGGCCATCACCCTCGTACCTGGTGAGCTCCCTTTCCCGCCTATTAGCGAAGAAGGCATTCCAGGTGTCGTAGTTGTCGGGATCCCACTGGGGATCCATCCGCTGCTCCGGCGTGAGCTTGTGGTAGAAGTGGTTTGTGATGGCCGCCTGGCGTGCGGAACCTTGAGGGACCAGAGGGACAGGAACCCCTCCAGCGCTTAGCATCCAGCCGGCGGGCGACCGATAGCTCGGCGGACAAGGGTAGTTGGAGGCGCACAGCGCCTCGGTCTCCTCGAGGGTCAGAATGGCCCAGTAGGCGTTGTCCATTGTTCTAAGAGAGGAAGGTGTGGCTGTGTGGATAGCCATGGCACGATCGCCCTAAATATAGAGGGAAAGGGCGGGAAAACTTGGCGTGAAGCTTTGGAAATGGCGGGAAATATCTTTAGTCCCGGTTAGTGACTACATCCGGGATTAAAGCTCTCGTAGAAAGGAAAGGGCGGGAAAACTTGGCGGGAAGCGGTGGGAAATGGCGGAAAATATCTTTAGTCCCGGTTTGTGACTACAATCGGGACTAAATGGATATTATATTAAGATTATTTATATTTTTCTGATAATAATAGACATATTATTTGTGTTATTTGGATTATTACAATAAAAGATATGATTTTCCAAAGTTTTTATATTAGTTTTGAATTAAAAAAGGAAATTTACAAATGAAATAATTTATAAATGATGCAAACAGATAAATGTACATTATATTAAGATTATTTATATTTTTCTGATAATAATAGACATTTCATTTGTTTTATTTGGATTATTACAATAAAAGATATGATTTTCCAAAGTTTTTATATTAGTTTTGAATTAAAAAAAGAAAATTTACAAATGAAATAATTTATAAATGATGCAAACAGATAAATGGATATTATATTAAGATTCTTTATATTTTTCTAATAATAATAGACATATTATTTGTATTTGGATTATTACAATAAAAGATATGATTTTCCAAAGTTTTTATATTAGTTTTGAATTAAAAAAAGAAAATTTACAAATTCAATAATTTATAAATGATGCAAACAGATAAATGGATATTACATTAAGATTCTTTATATTTTTCTAATATTAATAGACTTATTATTTGTTTTATTTGGATTATTACAATAAAAGATATGATTTTCCAAAGTTTTTATATTAGTTTTGAATTTAAAAAAGAAAATTTACAAATGAAATAATTTATAAATGATGCAAACAGATAAATGGATATTATATTAAGATTCTTTATATTTTTCTGATAATAATAGACATATTATTTGTTTTATTTGGATTATTACAATAAAAGATATGATTTTCCAAAGTTTTTATATTAGTTTTGAATTAAAAAAAGAAAATTTACAAAAAAACAATTAGTCGCGGGTTGTGGATGGACCCGGGACTAAAGGGTGCCTGCGTGCGCGAAAACGAAGCGGCCGAAAAAACCCTTTAGTCCCGGGCCGTGGCTTAACCCGCGACTAAATGGGGGGCCTTTAGTCGCGGGTTAAGCCACGGCCCGCGACTAAAGGGTCTTTAGTCGCGGGCGATTGCTTAGCCCGGGACTAAAGGCCTGTCCCTTTATATTCTGGTGCCAGCGGAGGTGCTGCGCCCCAACACTTCGCATTTCTCGTCGAAGACGAAGCACAGACGAAGACGAAAGCAGGGGAGGTGTTGTCTGATTCCGCCGCCGCTCCGCCGTGCGTACGTGCTCCATCGTGCCGCTGCCGCTCCGCAGGTGAGATGGTTCTCCAGGACGTGCCGCTCCGTCGTGCCGCCGCCGCTCCACAACGACGGCGCCTCTGCGACGGTTAGGGTTCGTCCAGGGAAGGAAACGAGAGAGGGAGCGAGCCTGGGGGGAATGAGAGGATAGGGGAGAGGGAGAGGCGTGCTCTCCAGGGCGGCGGCAACACGGATAGGCGACGGACAAGGCCGGCGAGGGCGTCGCGCGCCACACCGAGCAGCGCTTGGCCAGAGGACGACAAGGGGAAGGACGGCCGGCGAGGTGGGCCGTGTTGGGCTGCTGGCTGCGCATGCAAGCGACAGGAAAGGAAGAGGGGAGAGATGGGCCGGCCTGGTTGGGGTCGGGCTACTGTTTGTTCCCAAAAAAAATTCTTTTTCTGTTTTTCCTTTTCTCTTTGTATTTTTTAAATACAAATTTGTTTTCTATTAATTTTTTAATTATTTTTTAATTATAATTAGCTAGGATTAGGTTTATATTGTTAGCTAGGGTTATTTTAATTATAATTAGCTTGGGTTATTTTTTTAATTATAATTAGCTAGGGTTATTTTTTTGTTTTAGTTATTAGCTATGATTATATTGTTTTACCATAATTAATATTAGGATTATTGTTTAGGTTTTACCATAATTAATATTAGGAAATGTTAGGAAATGTTATAGTTTTTTTCTATAGTTTTTTTATATTAGGGTTTTTTGTTTTAGTATTAGGATTATTGTTTTAATTAAAATATTAGAATTAGGATTAGTATAATTTTTTTAGTGATTTTTTTGTTTTATTTATTAAGATTAGAATTAGGATTAGGATTAGGGTTATTTTTTTGTTTTAGTTACTATGATTATTGTTTTAGCAAAAATTAATATTAGGATTATTATAATTAGGATTATATTGTTTTAGTTATTAGGATTATTGTTTTTTCTAACCTGTTTAACTCTCTTTTTGTTATAGATAATTAAGTCATGGATCCATCCGAAGATCCTGGTCGCATCGGTGAAGGTTTTCTTCAGGACATGATAAGAGGTGAAATTCCTCTTAATATTACTACCGGCGCCGAAGATATTTTGCTCGAGAAAGAGATATCCTCATATCTGAATCCATCCGGTGATGGACTAGAGGAAAACCTAATGTACCAAGGGGAAGACCAGATGGACGAAGGGCAAACAAATAACAACAATAATGATGGCCCCTCGACAGGATCCGGCGAGGTACATATATATATATATATATATATATATATATATATGTGTGTGTGTGTGTGTGTGTGTATAAAGTCTCATGTTACCTCTATTCATTAACTGATCTAGATATATAGTAATCACTCTCTTCTTCTTTTAGCCCACCGGATCGAAGCAATCGACAGCTCGAACGAAACGAGGGTCGAACAAAAAGTTGGATGGTAATCAGAGGTTCACCATCGAAGAAATAGATGATGATGGTGAACCGATTGCTCTAGAGAAGCACCGGAGGATGTTTATAAATCAATGCGGGGTGCTTGTTAGGGACAACCTGCCGATCACCATCCAAGAATGGAATAAGTCAAAGAAAGCCGGTGAAGAATCCAACATCTATGTCACCGATGATGCCAAAGATGACCTTTGGCAGAAGCTCATAGCGCATTTCATACTACCTCCAGAGTATGAGGAATTTGAGGTAGATGGTATTACCCCAAGGCCGGGTGGGCTTGAAAATAGAGCGAAAGTCAAGGAGTGGGCACTAAGCAAGATGGTTGAACTGTACCGAAACCACAAGAAAAGTTTATACGCGAAATATGTCGCGAAAAAGAAAACTCCAGACTTCAAAGGAGTAAACGAGAAGTTGAGAGAACAGTGGCCCGATATTGTACAGTACAAGTAATCTGATAAAGCAAAGGCAAATTCGGCAAAGAACGCGTTAAATGCTGCCAACAAGAAATACCATCATAAAATGGGGACAGGTGGCTACAAGAGTGCCATCCCTAAGTGGGAAACTATGGAGAAGGATATGAGGGCTAGAGGCGTCACTCCTGGTACAGATGGATGGCCCGAGAGGTCAAAGTACTGGTGGTACGGGCACGGGGGATCCTTGGACCCAGAAACAGGGAAGACATTATTTCATGATAAAATTCTAAAACCCTCCAAAGACCTTATTCAAGCAATGAACGATGCTCAATTAGGATTGTTCCGTCCCGAGAGAGAGAGAGAGAACGGCGAGCTGACACGCGCCCTAGGGAATCCTGAAAAGGGAGGACGAACACGAGGCAAAGGCGTCGGTGTCTCGTGGAAGAAAGGGTTTCCTCAGTACGATGCCAGTTACAGAAGCCATCAGAGAAAGAAGGACCGGGAGGCAGACCGGATCTCCAGGGTAGAGCAGGACCTAGCTGATCTGAAGAACCTCATGCATGAAATTAGCCAAAGGCCGCCGTCGTCAACTCACCCGCGGTCTGATGATCCTGCATTGGATCTTAGTCAACGGAGAAGCAGTGTGGCTTCCACGGAGGTCCGTGCTGATGATCAAGCACTGCTGGATGATGCATCGGCTCCTCACTACCCCGTGGATGATGTCAGAGAGATGGCACAATGTGAGCTACATCGGCCAATGAACAACCTGTCCTTCAAGGTGGCGATCGACACTGCTTTACCTTGTCTACCTGGAGCACTCCACCATTCACTTCCGATTCCACCAGGATATGCTCGTGTCACGGTGGATGACATAGTGGAGGATTTTGTGGACCTAGAGATTGAAATCGCTACGCCTGAAGGCCTTACGAAACTAGGAGATGTCAAGCGCAACATCATTCTATG
The DNA here is from genome assembly GCA_910589765.1 of Avena atlantica. Taxonomy (NCBI): domain Eukaryota; kingdom Viridiplantae; phylum Streptophyta; class Magnoliopsida; order Poales; family Poaceae; genus Avena; species Avena atlantica. The sequence goes on along the minus strand of OU342734.1, from coordinate 461,675,189 downwards.
GAATAAGAAGTACATCAAGTTTCCAGGCTCGGCACCAAGTCCACCGACTCCAAGGAATCCAAATCCACCCCGCATCGAATATCGTCAACTTCCAAGTCCACCCCAACCCGATTATCGCCAACCTCCAAGTCCACCCCAACCCGATTATCGCCAACCTGCAAGTCCACCCTGCCCCGCTGACGATCGCCGCAGCAGGAGTACATCAACTCGATCTCCGCCTCCGCCTCCATGCAATACTACTACCTCGTCGAAGAAACGGAAGTTCGACGGTCCCCCGCGCCCCACATCGAAGAAAGGTCAAACGCCGAAGATAGTCGATATCCCGTCGGCTCTTCCAAAGAGACCTTATGACAAGACCGATGAGGAAACTAACGCGGATGTGGCTGCCCAAGTTAAGGCGCATTTTGCACCCAAAAAGCCTGAGCCAAAGCCGGTATATAATGAAAAAACCAAAAAGTGGGCTAAGTCCTTTCTTGAGCAACCATCCCAGATATCGATGAATCTGGAATCAGACTATGACCGGGAGATTATTAAGCAAGCACAGAAGAAAAAAATCACAAGTGCAAAAAGCGGGAAGCAAGTTGCCCAGCTCGGAGCACAGAAGAATCAATCGGTCGCCCCGCTCAAAGTCATTTCAGACCTCGACAAGGCCTTCGGAGCTGAAATGGATATGGACATGCAAATAATGGACCCTAGAGCCCGTAATAATGCTACACTTATGGGAATTACTGTATCGCAGGCCAAAGCACTTGCTAACGAAGCAAATATGTCTCTTGGTCAATATTTAGGCTATGAAGATACGCCAGTGGGTCAGATAGTACGGAAGTATGTCCAAGGGGAGCCTCTAGTTAGTAATGAGGAGCTCGTGCGTCTATCCACACATATGCGAAATTTGCATGAATGGTACATGTCGCAAGCAGAAAAAAAGCATCATAAAGATTGGTTTCCGGTGGACGTTAGAAAGGAGCATCACTTCAAACCATACTCGATACAGGTTCAAATGACCGAACTGTTTCAGTTATACAACCACCACGCCCTCGACAAATCTATCATTGGTTGCTACTGTCTGTAAGTTATTTATTTCTATAATTAAGTTTGTAGCTTTAGCTCGTTCATTGCATTTAATATATTATCCTAACTATATATCCTTTAGTATGATGATATTATATTCCGCAAAATGAAGATGCTTGAATGCAAAAGAGCTAGAAGATACGACGTTGGGTTCATTGACCCATATATCATTAATGAATATACATTAAAGAATCACCCCAAAGACGTGGAGGAAGACAAGTCCAGGTTCTTAACCGAGCATAATTTTGTTAAGGAAATACTATTTCCTTACAACTTCAAGTGAGTGTTTATATCTTGTACACATTTTATTTTTGCTTACTGGATGAGCTATGCATGTATGCTTATGTAAATGTCCGCGGATTCCACTGGATCTTGCTAAACATTCAAGTTGACAACTCCCTAGTTGAAGTCCACGACTCATTAAGTTGGGACCAAGAGCAGTGGAGCGACATGAAAGCAATGCTCCATAAGTAATTTCAATCATTATCGCATTATATCGTCCTCTTTCATTCATTTCCTGATATCAAGTAGCTAATAACGCCTTTGTTCATTTTCTTTGCCGAGCAGGTGTTGGACACGGTTCAGATAGAAAATACCAGGTCCATTCAAAGAGGAGCTAACTTATAAAATGGCGAAGAGTTTACAGCAGCCACCGGGAACTCATTTATGTGGATACAACGTCTGCGAGTACATCCGCGAGTTAACCAGTGAGCGTAAAGTTGACTCACATTATATTTATGATTTGCGAGAGAAACTAGAGCCAGACCAACGCATAAGAGCAATTCAAGAGAAGCTGACGGGATTTATGATGAAGGAAGTCCTTGATGTACATGGAGAGCATTATGCGGATGACGTGGAACTTGATTTGCCTTAGTCATCTCCATGTAGCTCATATGATATATATATTCATCAATGACCATATAATTTCAAAACATTTCTTTCTTTTGATATGATTGATTATATGTATGCTTGCAAGGGATCGATTAAATATATAAATGCATCGACGCGTAGTGTGTATGTAGTAGCGTATAATATGTATACTGAAATATATGTTTGTTATAGTGAAATACAAAACGAAAAAGGAACGAAATGGAAGGAAATACACAATCTCTGCCGCGGCAAAGAAATGTGGTGTTTCTCTGCCGCGGCAGAAAACCTTTTAGTCCCGGGTGGTGTTACAGCCCGGGACTAGAGGGTTACTGCCCTCCGCGGCGCTGAAACAGCCACGTGGCTGTTATCAGTCACGGGCCGTTGCGAGCCGGGACTAGAGGGGGGATCTAGTCCCGTTTTCGCAGTCCTGGGACCAAAACCGGGACTAGTGCCCGTTGCGGCCCGGGACTAGAGGCCTGTTTTCCACCAGTGGGAACTGGAGCACGTGTGATGGAGGATCTCAGGGGGACGCCGAGGATCGCGGGGCGACGCCGGGATCACGGGCGGGTGATCGCGGGGACGTCGGGGGTCGCGTGTCGGGGTTTGCCAAATTTGAATTTTGAATTTAGCCTAAATTCAAACTAAGTTTGGTCTTTTTGTAAGATTTGAATTGCACTGTAGTCGCCAACAGTAATTCGTGTCGGGGGGAGTATTTTTTTATTACAATAAGGTCTACCACGACAAGTTCCTGCTCCGGTGGTGGAGGGTTGACACGACGGCGTGACTTTGGCTCGTGCTCTCGTGTCTGTAGTCATCCCTAGAGGGTCAAATAACCTATTTGTTTTTTTATTTCTTTTAGAACTCTTACTTCTTTTGATAATTATTAATAGATATTTTGAGAAAAAAAATAGCTTGATGTGGTAAGCAATACCAGAAGAATCATTACGGGAGAAGCTGAATACGCCGACGGCCGGGTCCCGTCGGCGTATGGCCGTCGGCGTACTGCCCCGTAGGCGTAGCCTCTTCTCCCGTCGGCGTAGAAAAGTCGTCGGCGTATATAGCTACGCCGATGGCAAAGCCGTCGGCGTAGACCATATGGGGCCCACCTAGATGACTAACGGCCGTTTGGCTACGCCGACGGCTTTACAGTCGGCCTAGATTTTTTCAATTTTTTTTTCCAATTTTTTTTTCAATTTTTTTTTTCAAAATTTTTTTTCAACTTTTTTTAACATTTTTGTATTGTTTAACTTGTTAATCTCACATGGACATTTTTAATTCTAAGTATACTTAGTCTCAAGTCAAATTGCACAACTAGTCAAACTTCCCAACCGGTCACCCATCCTAATACTACTTCAGCCCGAGCACGCTTAACTTCTTCGTTCTTTCCACATGAGCTTCCGACAAACAAACTAGAACTTGTTATGAATATTATCATATCAAACCTATTAACCATTACACTATAATGTTAGACATATTTGTTTTTTTATATTTCATACAATTTTTTGAGTAAACAACAATAAATAAGTAATAATAATCTTCAATTCAAATAAAAATAAAATAAATTTTATTTATTTTGCTTTTTTATTTAAATTTGAATAATTCATATCTACAAATCCGTAAATCACAATTCGACAAATAATATATCCAAATCGATCAGAAAAATGAGAGAAATCCAAATATGACATCCATATCATCTATTTAATTATATATCATAAATTTTAAATATTAGACCAACTGACACTATGTCAAGATTCATGAAACACCCCGCTTTTGGCACTCAAAAAATAAAAAATGGCTTTTTGGTGTGACGAAAAGGAAAACTTTCTCCTGTAACATTGTTCGCCATCCCATGATATACACGAGTGCATAATATGGGCACATTAGCGCAAACTATATCGCGATTCTAGCAATAACATTGGTCATTTGACCTAAAATCGAGAAAACCTCGATTGATATAGGTCATTTTGTGAAGGGTTTTTTGAGACACGATCAATATATCAAGTTTTATATTTTTCCATGCAACTATGTCATATAATATGACACCACGCGAAGGTTTTGCATTGTTTCGATCGTTTTTTAATTTTTTTATGCCCGTTCCAAACTATCGTCAAACTTCCTAAATCGAGGGGCATGATGATTCTTAGCTCGGGGACGACTCTCACTAAACTTGCATTAGATATCTGATGAAATGGCATATTGTGAACCTAAAAATGATTTTTACAAAAAATTATGAGCAATATATCATGTACCTGTAGTTCAAATCTAACTCATTTCCTACCGATTCAGCAGGAATTTGTCTTTTTCACGAGAGGTGAACGGAAAGGTTTGAGATTCCTAGGTTCGGAAATTGTCCATTCAATATGGTCTATTATTTTTGAAAAATGTGGTATTATCATTTTGAAACTTTCATTTGGTGGTTGCTTCACAAAAACACCCCGTTTTTTGCACTCGGAAAATGAAAAATGGCTTTCGGTGCGACGAAAAGGAAAACTTCCTCCTGCAACATTGTTCACCATCCCATGATACACATGTGTGCACAATATGGACACATTATCTCAAATTATACCACGATTATAGCAATAACATTGGTCATTTGACCTGAAATCCAGAAAACCTCGATTAAGATAGGCCATTTTGTGAAGGTTTTTTTAAGACTCAATGAATATACCAAATCTGGTATTTTTCCATGGAACTATGTCATATAATATGACACCACGCGAAGGTTTTTCATTGTTTCGATCGTTTTTTAATTTTTTATGCACATTTCAAACTATCATTAAATTTCCTAAATCGAGGGGCATGATGATTCTTAGCTCGGGGACGAGTCTCACTAAACTTGCATTAGATCTCTGATGATATAGCATATTTTGAACCTAAAAATGATTTTTACAAAAAATCATGAGCAATATATCATGTACCTGTACTTCAAATGTAACTCATTTCCTGTCGATTCAGCAGGAATTTGTCTTTTTCACAAGAGGTGAACGGAAAGGTTTGAGATTCCTAGGTTGGGAAATTGTCCATTCAATATGGTCTAGTATTTTTGAAAAATGTGGTATTATCATTTTGAAACTTTCATTTGGTGATGGCTTTACAAAAACACCCCGTTATTTGCACTCGGAAAATGAAAAATGGCTTTTCGGTGCGACGAAAAGGAAAACTTCCTCCTGCAACATTGTTCACCATCCCATGAAACACATGTGTGCACAATATGGACACATTATCTCAAACTATACCACGATTATAGCAATAATATTGGTCATTTGACCTGAAATCCAGAAAACCTCGATTGAGATAGGCCATTTTGTGAAGGGTTTTTTAAGACTCAATGAATATACCAAGTCTGGTATTTTTCCATGGAACTATGTCATATAATATGACACCACGCGAAGGTTTTGTATTGTTTCGATCGTTTTTAAATTTTTTATGCACATTTCAAACTATCATTAAACTTCCTAAATCAAGGGGCATGATGATTCTTAGCTCGGGGACGAGTCTCACTAAACTTGCATTAGATCTCTGATGATATAGCATATTTTGAACCTAAAAATGATTTTTACAAAAAATCATGAGCAATATATCATGTACATGTAGTTCAAATCTAACTCATTTCCTGCCGATTCAGCAGGAATTTGTCTTTTTCACAAGAGGTGAACGGAAAGGTTTGAGATTCCTAGGTTGGGAAATTGTCCATTCAATATGGTCTAGTATTTTTGAAAAATGTGGTATTATCATTTTGAAACTTTCATTTGGTGGTTGCTTTACAAAAACACCCCGTTTTTTGCACTCGGAAAATGAAAAATGGCTTTTCAGTGCGACGAAAAGGAAAACTTCCTCCTGCAACATTGTTCACCATCCCATGAAACACATGTGTGCACAATATGGACACATTATCTCAAACTATACCACGATTATAGCAATAATATTGGTCATTTGACCTGAAATCCAGAAAACCTCGATTGAGATAGGCCATTTTGTGAAGGGTTTTTTAAGACTCAATGAATATACCAAGTCTGGTATTTTTCCATGGAACTATGTCATATAATATGACACCACGCGAAGGTTTTGCATTGTTTCGATCGTTTTTTAATTTTTTATGCACATTTCAAACTATCATTAAACTTCCTAAATCAAGGGGCATGATGATTCTTAGATCGGGGACGAGTCTCACTAAACTTGCATTAGATCTCTGATGAAATAGCATATTGTGAACCTAAAAATGATTTTTACAAAAAATCATGAGCAATATATCATGTACATGTAGTTCAAATCTAACTCATTTCCTACCGATTCAGCAGGAATTTGTCTTTTTCACGAGAGGTGAACGGAAAGGTTTGAGATTCCTAGGTTCGGAAATTGTCCATTCAATATGGTCTATTATTTTTGAAAAATGTGGTATTATCATTTTGAAACTTTCATTTGGTGGTTGCTTCACAAAAACACCCCGTTTTTTGCACTCGGAAAATGAAAAATGGATTTTCGGTGCGACGAAAAGGAAAACTTCCTCCTGCAACATTGTTCACCATCCCATGATACACATGTGTGCACAATATGGACACATTATCTCAAACTATACCACGATTATAGCAATAACATTGGTCATTTGACCTGAAATCCAGAAAACCTCGATTAAGATAGGCCATTTTGTGAAGGTTTTTTTAAGACTCAATGAATATACCAAGTCTGGTATTTTTCCATGGAACTATGTCATATAATATGACACCACGCGAAGGTTTTGCATTGTTTCGATCGTTTTTTAATTTTTTATGCACATTTCAAACTATCATTAAACTTCCTAAATCGAGGGGCATGATGATTCTTAGCTCGGGGACGAGTCTCACTAAACTTGCATTAGATCTCTGATGAAATAGCATATTTTGAACCTAAAAATGATTTTTACAAAAAATCATGAGCAATATATCATGTACATGTAGTTCAAATCTAACTCATTTCCTACTGATTCAGCAGGAATTTGTCTTTTTCACGAGAGGTGAACGGAAAGGTTTGAGATTCCTAGGTTGGGAAATTGTCCATTAAATATGGTCTAGTATTTTTGAAAAATGTGGTATTATCATTTTGAAACTTTCATTTGGTGGTTGCTTTACAAAAACACCCCGTTTTTTGCACTCGGAAAATGAAAAATGGCTTTTCGGTGCGACGAAAAGGAAAACTTCCTCCTGCAACATTGTTCACCATCCCATGATACACATGTGTGCACAATATGGACACATTATCTCAAACTATACCACGATTATAGCAATAATATTGGTCATTTGACCTGAAATCCAGAAAACCTTGATTGAGATAGGCCATTTTGTGAAGGTTTTTTTAAGACCCAATGAATATACCAAGTCTGGTATTTTTCCATGGAACTATGTCATATAATATGACACCACGCGAAGGTTTTGCATTTTTTTCGATCGTTTTTTAATTTTTTATGCACATTTCAAACTATCATTAAACTTCCTAAATCGAGGGGCATGATGATTCTTAGCTCGGGGACGAGTCTCACTAAACTTGCATTAGATCTCTGATGAAATAGCATATTGTGAACCTAAAAATGATTTTTACAAAAAATCATGAGCAATATATCATGTACATGTAGTTCAAATCTAACTCATTTCCTACCGATTCAGCAGGAATTTGTCTTTTTTACGAGAGGTGAATGGAAAGGTTTGAGATTCCTAGGTTGGGAAATTGTCCATTCAATATGGTCTAGTATTTTTGAAAAATGTGGTATTATCATTTTGAAACTTTCATTTGGTGGTTGCTTTACAAAAACACCACGTTTTTTGCACTCAGAAAATGAAAAATGGCTTTTCGGTGCGACGAAAAGGAAAACTTCCTCCTGCAACATTGTTCACCATCCTATGATACACATGTGTGCACAATATGGACATATTATCTCAAACTACACCACGATTATAGCAATAACATTGGTCATTTGACCTGAAATCCAGAAAATCTCGATTGAGATAGGCCATTTTGTGAAGGTTTTTTAAAGACTCAATGAATATACCAAGTCTGATATTTTTCCATGGAACTATGTCTTATAATATGACACCACGCGAAGGTTTTGCATTGTTTCGATCGTTTTTTAATTTTTTATGCACATTTCAAACTATCATTAAACTTCCTAAATCGAGGGGCATGATGATTCTTAGCTCGGGGACGATTCTCACTAAACTTGCATTAGATCTCTGATGAAATAGCATATTGTGAACCTAAAAATGATTTTTACAAAAAATCATGAGCAATATATCATGTACATGTAGTTCAAATCTAACTCATTTCCTACCGATTTAGCAGGAATTTGTCTTTTTCATGAGAGGTGAACGGAAAGGTTTGAGATTCCTAGGTTGGGAAATTGTCTATTCAATATGGTCTAGTATTTTTGAAAAATATGGTATTATCATTTTGAAACTTTCTTTTGGTGGTTGCTTCACAAAACACCCCGTTTTTTGCACTTAAAAAATGAAAAAATATGTTATACGAAAGTATTTGTATTTTTTATGTATTTTTTTGAATAAAAATATATAATAATTGAGTTTATATAGATATATCTTATTTTTCTGCAAATTTTGATATATTATATGTATTTTTCTGAATTTAAATGATTTAGTTATGATTTTTCTAAGATTAATATGGCAAAAAAAGAAAAATAGCTACGCCGACGGCAAAGCCGTCGGCATAGGTCTGAAACCTAAAGCCGTCGGCGTAGACTTGACGCCGTTGCTCTGCCGTTAGCCCAATGGGCTACGCCGACGGTCATGTTTACGCCGACGGCGGCCGTCGGCCTATTTATTCTACGCCGACGGCAAAACTGGGCCGACGGCCCGTCAATCTACGCCGACGGCTCCGACATTTTGCCGTCGGCGTATAAAAAGGCCGTCGGCCTATTTAGTTATTCCCGTAGTGAATAGACCAAGAATAGTCTAAAACTAGGGAACAGAACGTGCATCAGGAATAGGCCTTTATTTATGTGTCGGTGTATGGAACGTTTCGTGTGATGTTGCCCGTCGATCAGATGTTGTGAAAACCTTAACCAAGCACAGGAGCCCCGTCGTAGCCGATAATATCTCTTTTACCTTTTTATATCCTCATATACTACGTCTTCGGAAGTTAGAATTCCTTGATTTACTCTATCTCTCTTCAAATTCTTCCCTAAAATAAGACCCTATATATCTCTTTACCTTTTTATATCCTCATATACACTACGTCTTGGGAAGTTAGAATTTCTTGATTTACTCTATCTTTTTTTTTTGTAGATTTACTCTATCTCTCTTCAACTTCTTCCCTAAAGTAAGCCCCTACGCGTGCAAATTCTGCACCCCCTCCCCCACCACATCCCTGCCGGCCGGCGCGGCCATGGCTGCCAGCCCGATCACACCGGAGCTCACGTCGTCCAGATACATGACGGAGAACGTCACGGCGACTTTTAATTTCGAGATGACCAATTACCTGCAGCTCAAGGGCATGGGCTTGGGCGAGTTCGTTAGCTCGCCCATCTTCCGAGTCGGCGGCTACGATTGGGAGATCAGGTTCTACCCGGACGGGCTGAACCACGACGAGTGTGAAGGCAATGCCTCATGCTTCCTGCGCTATCACAGCCAGGCCAACGATGCGCGCGCCAGGTTCGCCTTCAGCATGATGGAGACCAAGAGCCAGAGAGAGATAGACAGCTTTGGCATGACGGATCATATCTTTGCGAGGAGCGAGGAATGGGGCCATAAGAAATTTGTTCGCAGGTCAATGCTGAAATCCATGTCGCGCGCCAGCAGCGACGGCGGCTGCTTCACCATACGGTGCATGCTCACCGTGAGGAACGAGTCTCCGCCGCTGGAGCTGGCCGGCCACCTGGAGTGCATGCTCCGGGATGGGACAGGCGCGGATGTCACCTTCTGGGTGGATGGCCATAAGTTCGATGCGGACAGGGCCCTCCTGGCAGCGCGATCGCCAATCTTTGCGGCGCAACTATTTGGTCCCATGGCAGAGAAGGATATGCGGCACGTGGAGGTCGTGGACATGGATCCTACCATCTTCGATATCATGCTTCGCTACATCTACACAGACTTGTTGATGCTGCTGCCGTGCAGCGACGACGACGCCCCCCCCGGCCCCGGTGATGCAACATTTGCTGGTGGCGGCTGATAGGTACTCCCTCCGTCCGCAAATAAGTGTACTTCTAGCTTTGTCCTAAGTCAAACTTTACTATGTTTGACTAACTTTTTAGGACAAAGTACCAACATTTATGACACTAAATTGTTATCAGTAGATTTATTTTTAAATCTAGTTTCATTATATGTCAATTTGATGTAATATATGTTCCTATATTCCTCTATAAAGTTGGTCAAATTTGGTTATGTTTGACTTAAGCAAAAGCTAGATGTACACTTATTTGTGGACGGAGGGAGTACGCCCTTGATAGGCTCAAGGAGATGTGCGAGGAAGAACTGTGCAAGATGATTGATGTCGAGACAGTCACCACCATGTTGGTATTGGCAAACCAGCACCACTGCCAACGGCTCAAGAATGCATCTGTGGCGTTTATGGCGACCCATGGGTTCAAGAAGCACCTCAAGAATTTGGAGAGGAGCACCAAGGAGAAAAGACACTTCCTCCGTTCTAGGGCGGAACCATCAATCCAGAACAAGTACTTCCTCCGTTCTTCAAAAAAAGGCATATAAAATTGTCAAAATCAAACACATTTGCATATCCTATCTATACAGTAGTAAGTTGCTACAGATTGATATCGAATAATATGAGAATTTTTTATGTCTAAGTCGTTGACATTATCCTACTATTTATGTCAATTTTCAGTTACAACCTAGTTGCAACTTATATAACTTGTACTAATTCTCAGTTACAACCTATTTGCAACCAGGGCTGGCTCTAGGGCATGGCAGGCTTGTGCAACGGCCAAGGGCCCAAGCTGGCAAGGGGCCCATTACTACTTAGTTTTCTATACTATATCACCTACACATCTATGGAAAAAAAATAAAAGGCACATCAAAGCCGATCACAACCTTTCTACAAACTCGCCCTTGCTTGCAGGATAGCGTTAGGGTTCTATTGTTAATTCTTTATGCAATGTATACTCAATTTTCTCACAATTTTAGGTGATACTGGCAGGACATACTACTTCTTCCCTCTAAATTTAGATGTATCTAGACACGTTTTGGTATATAGATAGATGTGAATTTAGACAAACAGAAGTCACTTATTTTAGGACACATGGAGTACTTGTTATATTTTGAAACAAAATATGTATTTGGATGTTAACTTTTAGTATTTCTAAAGTAAAATTACATATATATATATATATATATATATATATATATATATATATATATATATATATATATAGATATATCTACAAATACATTAATCTTAGGGCCCATATGTCAACTTTGCACAAGGGCCCTGCAAAGCTTAGAGCCGGCCTTGGTTGCAACTTATTAAAATTCCAGTTACAACCTAGTTGCAACTCATATGTAAGTCTTACGTTGCACGAATCGCGAGGTAAATTCAATGAAGAAAGAGACGACTGAGACCTAAGAAGTTCTCAGACGCCTGAGAACTAGCAAATCCGATATTATAAGTATATCCAAGACATTGGGTTGCCTCTAATGCCATCTCAACTTTTAAAGCATACAATAGTTTCACGGATCTCTTAAACTACTCTTGAGCCAAATAATATTCCATATTGATGGAATTTGTTAGCTGTTGATTTTGACAACCACGAAACAATATTTTTTAGTGTTAAAATAGACTAGCTAAGTGCCCGCACGTAGAAAGATATTAACTTAAAAATATGTAACAACGCATCCGCGATATGCTACCACGATAACCGTACCTTATAGTTTACACTACTATGGTTTAAATTGGACAAGTTGATCGCAAAATTTCGATGATCTTCTCCTTCGACGGACATGAGTCACATGACCTGTCCCTACACCTGTGTACCTTCTCTCAATCCTGAATGTACTAAGGCCAGGGTTACAAACTTGGAGAATTTTAGATCGAAGTACAATTCTTGCATGAAACACTCAATAAAGTGCATAGAAATAATGTGCCTTATTTCCGCGGCAAGATCACCGAAGAAACTGTTTCCTAGGATCAGACAAGAGGTGTAGGAACACAATATCACTGATGAAATTGGCTCCGGGCAGCAGGCAAGAGAATTAGTTCTGGACTGTGAAGTGCCTATTGTTATGGTAGAACGTGTATGCAACACTTCTGTATATGTCCATTCAAATTTTTCATCTCTGGATAATAAATATCATAGTTCTAAGTTACTATAGTACACAACCATCATATCCAATAATTAACCATGCATACTTGTCATCCATCATATGAAGTTCTTAACTGATATACTTTATCCAACGACTCTACCTATGAAGCATAGAACTGTTTCAGAAGAAGCACTGCACACAAATACAGAACTACATCGACATTGTAGAAGAACCACTGAATACCAAATAATTAGGCAGCAGTCCACTACACTCTATACAGATGCGCAATTATATGAAGTTATGAACTAACATGGATCAGGTGCAACGACCGGGCCATCTAATATCCAACCATAGCGTCCTCCTTTTTAAAAATTGTTTTCTTTCATGTGTACTTCAAGGGACTGCTAACTACAATGTATCTATACTTGTAATTTCATCTTGACTAAGAATACCCTGGCTAATCCTAGACTTCTGTTGCATCTTGGATCGGTAGATATGAACACGAAAATTTTGGTAACATGTTCCAGAGAAATGACGGACGATTTTAAAACGATGGAGAAATGTGTTTTAAGATTTATGCATAGCACTCATTGTGTTAAAGACCATCAATAAACTCTTCTACATGCTAAAATAAAAAAATCCAACGGTTAGTGTGCTTAAGTTGCAGTCATAGGAAATCCAGCTAATTTTTTTTAAATAATACGAAATATATAATAAATTCCATGAATAATATACAAATTTGAGAATTCTCAAATCTAGCGTGGCCTCGGTGCCTTAATTCCCGACCAGACCCTGTCGTGGGGCAAAATCCCGAGCAGTCCCATCAGGGGACAAAGTCCCGACCGCAGTGGATAGCGGGGCCCGCCTGGCCGGGTTGTCGGCCGACAGAGGAGGAGCGGGTGTCCGTCGGGAGTTGAGAACTGATCGGCTGGTCGGGATTTGAAATCCCGAGCAGGCTGACCTTCTTATCCGTGCGCGGCGCCGGCCAGCCCCGCGAGCTCTCTCTTCTTCTTCTTCTTCTTCCTTCCTCCTTCCTTCTTCCTCTCATTTTCAGCCACAGCTCCACCGATTTTGTGCCTATTTGTACTCCGATTTCCACCCAAACTTGGTGCTGAAATACATTAGGGAAGTTAGGAAAGGCCTGATCTACTGATGGGATAGCTTGGTGAAGTGATTTGGAGATTTTTTGTGGAGGAAGTTGGTGGTGTTCTTGGGGAGCAATGGCTATGGTGGAGGCTAGGGCTGCAGCTTGAGGTAGATGCATAATGGAGGTGCCGATCCGGTGACTGGAGGCTGCTGCACGGCAGGACTTCACACATTCAGGGGTAAACCCTATTTTTTGCTAACTACAGTCATTTGTGTATGTTTATGGATAGACTTGGATGTGGTCTATTAGCTAAAATATTATTCAGCTGGAGGATTATAAGTATATTTGTACACTATAATGTGCCATGGTATCGATATTTGACGTGTTTCGGTATTTTTTAGGTCGAAAGTTATGTCAAATAATGTATTGTTTAGGTTTTACTATGGTAACGATATCATCAGAACAAACGAGCACGACTTTGATTTGAGTGATTATCAATGGATTCATAAAGAGCTCCAGGCTCCTAAAACATGGCCCGTTAGCGAGTTGAAGGATTGGTTATCTGCATCTTTAGGGCTCCCTCTCACCCATACAGTTAGAAGTGCAATCTAAATGGATCAAATGGATGCAAGCTTGCCATACAAGGAAAGTTAACCCCATGTCCTTAGCGCTTCATGTGGCAAAAGAGAGCGGGTACCAGAGTAGTCAGACCCAATATGTTGGTGGTGGTTATGATAATGGCTAGAGCAGTCAAGTCCAGGATGGAGGTGGTGGTGGCTACTATCATGGTCAGAGCAGTCAAGCCCAAGACGAAGGTGGTGGTGGCTGCTATCATGGCCAGAGCAGTTAAGGCCAAGATGGTGGTGGTGGTTATGAATCTGGTTAGAGTAGTTATGCACACACTGGGGTGGTGCTTATGAATCAGTTGATGGGACAGGAGAAGACATTTTTAATGGTGAGGCTGATGAGGATGAGATATATGAAGGTCTGTTGCAAAATTAGATGGAAGCCGAAGATTCACAAGGCGACGGTGATACCGCTAATGATTCTGCTGAGTATGATGAAGAACAGATCGTTCAACCTATTCCGGCATCATGGAATAATGACAACACAACAGCAATGAATGTGAATGATGGGTATGATTCTGCATGGCACTATCACGCAAACAACATCTCCTAGGGTGCATTATATCCTAGCAAGAGACATTTGCAGGAAGCAATCATTGAGTGGGCATTGTCCATGCAACAGGTCTTCAAAACGAAGGTGTCATCCCAACAATATTTGACATTGGTTTGCAAGATAGACGGATGTCCGGCAAGGGTGCATGCACATCTCCCTAAGTATGTGATACATCGTAAACGTATCTATAATTTTTCTGTTCCATGCTTGTTTAGTATCAACTTTGCTATGCTTTGTCTATACTTTGAGGTATTTTTATACATCTTCTCGGACTAACCTATTAATAAGATGTCGCAGTGCCAGTTGCATGTTTCTGTTGTTTTTGGTTTCAGAAAAGCTAGTAAGGAAATATTCTCAGAATTGGACGGAACAAAAGCCGAAGTCAATATTTTACCGGAACGAACATAGAGATCGAAGGCAGCCGAAGGAGGGCCACAGGGTGGCCACACCCTAGGGCCGCATGGGCCCACCCTAGAGCGCACCGCCCTATGGTGTGCGTCCCCTGGCCGGCCTCCTGCCTCGCCTCTTCGCCTATAAAAGCCCTCCGATGCAGAAACCCTAAGAACCCGATCAGATCTCTACGAAACAGTCTGTAGCCGCCGCCACCGTCGTCCCTAGATCGGGGGATCTAAAGCTCTTCCCGACACCATGTTGGAGGGGAGAGATCATCCCGGAGACCTTCTTTATCACCATGCCAGCCTCCGGTATGATGTGTGAGTAGTTCACCCTTGGACTATGGGTCCATACAGTAGCTAGATGGTTGTTTCTCCTCCTTTTTGCTATCATGTTTAGATCTTGTGAGCTCCGTTCATGATCAAGATCGTCTATTTGTAATCATACATGTCATGTTTGCAGGAATCCGATGGATACTGAGATACTATGTCAGATTGGTTATTAATTCTATCATGTCTTATTGATTATTGATTCTATCATGTTTGTGTTGTTTTTGATCTTGCATAATCTCTGATGCTAGTAACTATCTTGGCCAAGTAGATGCTAGTGACTCCAAGAGGGATTATTTATGCTCGATAGTGGATTCATGCCTCTAGTAATCTGGGGAAGTGACAGGAATCTCTAAGGTTGTAGATGTGTTATTGCTACTAGGGAGAAAACAACAATCTTTTGTTCATGGAACAATTGTATTGTTTACTTTACACACATTGCTTAATGAAATTATCTATTGCTTGCAACTTAATACTGGAGGGGGTTCGGATGATAACCTGAAGGTGGATTATTAGTCATAGATGCAGTTGGATGACGGTCTATGTATATTGTTGTAATTCCAAATCAAATCTCATAGGAATCATGAATGTCTAGTATTTGGATTGTTATGCCTTTCTCAGTTTGTCAATTGCCCCCGCTGTAATTTGTTCACCCAGCATGTTATCTATCTTAATGAGAACACCTCTAGTGAACTGTGGAACCCGGTCCAACCTTTACCATTGTTACATAATCTACTGTTACCGTTTAGTTTCTACCAGCAACCATTATCTTTCACACTATACATTCAATCCTTTGTTTTCAGCAAACCAGTGAGATTGACAACCTCACTTTAAGTTGGGGCAAAGTCTTGAGTTTGTGTTGTGCAGGATTCCAAGTTGTTAGCAACACCTTGGAGTTGTTTCCTTGCTCCTACTGGTTCGATAACTTTGGTTTCATAAGTGAGGGAAGACTTGTTTCTTGGTCATCACACCTTGCTCTTGGGTTCTCCCAACAAGGCTCTACAGTGATATGAGCCCATCAAGATCTTATGGCGCCATTGCCAGGGACCATAAGGCCTTTTATCTCTTCCTCCCCGTCAAGTGATTTTCTGGCGCCGTTGCTGGGGAGTTAAGGACAGCTTTACAAGGGGAGTCTTTCACAACCATTCTCTTTACTTTGTTTTTGTTTTGCTTAGTTTCTTTTGCTTTGTTTTTCTTGCTTCTTTCTTTCAAAAAAATACAAATAAAAATAGTTTCGTTTGGTTTTCTTTTTCTTATCAAAAACACAAAAAAATTAGTTCCTACTCTAGTTGCTACTACTGTTGGCTTACTCCACTTTTGCAAAAATGAACACTGCTGAGAACACCAAGTTGTGTGACTTTACTAGCACAAACAACAATGATTTCCTTTGCACACCCATTGCTCCAACTTCTCCTGATGCTACCTTTTATGAAATTAAACCTGCTTTGTTGAATCTTGTTATGAAAGAGCAATTTTCTGGTGCTAGTTCTGACGATGCTGCTGCCCACCTTAATAACTTTGTTGAACTTTGTGAGATGCAAAAATAT
This sequence comes from Avena atlantica, assembly GCA_910589765.1. Lineage (NCBI taxonomy): Eukaryota > Viridiplantae > Streptophyta > Magnoliopsida > Poales > Poaceae > Avena > Avena atlantica. The sequence goes on along the minus strand of OU342734.1, from coordinate 461,658,478 downwards.
AAGGATGTAGATAGAGATATTATTAATCTCAAATTGTTTCCTTTCTCTTTAAGACAAAAAAAGCTAAAGAATGATTGCTATCCTTGCCTAGAAATAGTATTGATTCTTGGATTAAATGCAAAGATGCTTTTATTGGAAAGTACTATCCTCCTGCTAAGATTATATCTATGAGAAGTGAAATAATGAAATTTAAACAACTTGATAATTAATATGTTGATCAAGCTTGGGAAAGAATGAAATCTTTGGTAAAGAATTGTCCCACTCATGGACTGACTACTTGGATGATTATCCAAACTTTTTATGTAGGACTAAAATTTTCTTCAAGAATTCTGTTGGATTCTGCTGCTGGAGGTACCTTTATGACCATTACTTTGGGTGCTGCAACAAAGCTCCTTGATAATATGATGGTTAATTATTCTGAATGGCACACTAAGAGAGCTCCACATGGTAAGAAGGTAAATTCTGTTGAAGAAACCTCCTCCTTGAGTGATAAAATTGATGTTATCATGTTTATGCTTGTTAATGGAAAAGCTCATATTGATCTAAATAATGTTCCTTTGGCCTCTTTGGTTGCTCAAGAAGAGCAAGTTGATGTGAACTTCATTAGAAATAACAATTTCAGCAACAATGCCTATAGGAATAATTTTGGTAATAATAATTATAGGCTGTATCCTCCCAATAATGGTAATTCTTATGGAAATTCCTACAACAACAATATAAGTGCTCCCTCTGAACTTGAAGGCATGCTTAAAGACTTTATTAGTAAACAAACTACTTTCAACAAGACTGTGGAGGAAAAGCTTTTGAATGTTGAGAAAAATATTTCATCTTTGTCTAAATCACAATCCTCTTTAATTAATAAAATGGCTGCTAAAGCTAAAACCTTGGAAAGTACCTTTGCTGCTACTCATGCCATACAAGTTACAATTGATGAAAATGTTAGACTGTTAGCTAAATTACATACTAAGTGGGAAAGAGAAGATGAAATTGCTAGAAACAATAGTATTTGTACTATCACTACCACCAATGCTAATGCTACCAAACCACAATAAGTCTCTATTCCTCCTACAACAATGCCTAAACCCAATAAGAATGCTGAAATTTTTCGAACTATGGGAAACAATAAGTCCACTACCTGTGATACTAAGTTTGATTTTGATCTTGATGGCTACAATATTTCTGAAGTGATTATGTTCCTACAAAAGCTTGCTAGAAGTCCTAATGCTAGTGCTATGAATATGGCTTTCACAAAACACATTACAGATGCTCTCATTAAAATTAAGGAAGAAAAATTGAAACACAAAGCTTTTATTCCTAGTAAAGTATAAGATAGTTGGGAACCCATCATTAATATGCAAGTGAATGACTTTGATCTCAAAGCTTTATGTGACCTTGGTTCTAGTGTCTCTATTATGCCTGGCAAGATTTATGAAATGCTTGATTTGCCACCTTTGGAAGATTGCTATTTAGATGTCCCACTTGATGATAATGCTAAAAAGAAACTTATGGGCAGTGTTAATGATGTTCTTATTATGGTTAACAATTCATATGTCCCTGTTGATTTCTATGTTTTTGATGTTTAATGCAATGCTTCTTGTCCTATTACTTTGGGAAGACCTTTTCTTAGAACTGTTGGTTCCATCATTGATATGAAAGAAGGCACCATTAAATATCAATTCCCATTCAAGAAAGGTATTGAACAATTCCCTATGAGGAGAGAGTTACCTTTTGATCCTCCTATTAAAGCAAAATTTGATGTTAATGCTTCTTCATTTGAAAATACTTGATTCTTGCTTTCTATGCCTAACTTAAAGGCGTTAAAAAAAGTACTTCTTGGAAGATAACCCAATAGTTTTATTGATTCTTGGAAGTTATTACTTATGTAATAACATCTCCTTATCATTTTTGTGTGATTTTTGTGCGAAGAATAATCTCTAATGAGAGAGAAGTAAGATTTAGGGAAGTTGTTGTCCCGAAACAGATTTTTGTGCTTCACTGTACAAAATCGATAAAAATCTCTGTATGTCGGATTGAACTGTAATTTTATGATTAAATTCCCCAGGTTGTTATATAACTTTAGTTAGTTCAACAAATGTATATTTGATCAATATAAGGTCTTCGAAAAAATCGGTTTTTACCTGTTGGTATGTTTTGACAGATTTCTGCCATTATTTGCATTTGCCTCTTTATCGGTTTGTTTTTGAGTTCTTCTTGATCACTTGATCTTTTTTAAAGGAATTGCTATAGTAGCTTGTGTTTTTATGAAGGTTTTACTTGTGTTTAAACTAAACCCAAAGGTTTATTATTTTGAATGCACTAATGTTGCTAATGAAGATTGTGTGAAGTTTTGTATGAAGGAAATTTTCAAGTGTAGGGAAGAATGATGTGATGAAATGAAGAATAGACAAAATCTCAAGCTTGGGGATGCCACCCCATATCACCCCAAGAAATATTAAAGAGTTACAAGTGTCAAATCTTGGGGATTCCCAAGGCATCCCCTTCTTCATCAATAAAAATCTTAGGTCTCTTTCTAGACACTTCGTTTTTATTGTTTCATGCACTGTTGTGTTGTTCTTGGAGCGTCTAAGTTTTTTTTGGTTTTCGTTTGCTTATTTTGCTTGAATAAAGTAGTTGGACCCCCGCTTTCGTTGTGTTGTTTGAAATAAATTGATTGGTATTGGAAAAAAGTAGAAAGTTTCATGCTTATAGTGGTACAAAAGGGAGCTTGTTTTGACTGTGACTTAGACTTTATAATGTCATGCTAGATGTTGATTTAACCTTATGATTAGTTATTATTGCTATAGCATGACTTGTTCCAAACAATTGAGATTGCTTAATGTGCCTTGAAAGAATCATGCGTTGTTTTAGTATACAAAAGCATAATATTGTGGTATTCTCCTTTGATGTTTGGGTTGGCTTGGCACATGCTCACGCCATGTTATGACTATGAACTAGTCACCTTAGCCTCTATGATCATTTAGTTTTTGACTTGTGATACCACTTTATGCTTTGATTAATAAGGTTTTGTCGCTCTGCATGATTATGGCCATTATTGCTCTCTTAGTTGGTCACTCCCAGTCTTTTGCTAGCCTCCACTTGTATTGTGTAAGCTCCAATCATGCATCCAACTTCCAAGAAACCAAGTTATTTTAAAGTGTCCACTATAAATTCCTATGCATGGTGTGTTACACCATTCCAAGTATATTCTTGTTTTATCTATCTTCCAAATTAAAACTTGTTATGAGAAAATTAGTGATTAAAGCTCTCACAAACTTGATGGCACACTTTATTTTTCTTGCCCCTAATAAACTTGAACCATTGTGTCATCTATGTTGTATATGCTTGCACTTATAAGTTGGGAATTAGCAGAACCGTGCTATCACAGTGAACGCTTTCAACACTTGTACATATTACCCAGTTGATATCATGATCTTTTGTTTATGGATGTCGGCGGTGTGAAATAAAAGGGAAGCCTATAAGTTTATGGAGCATTATATATGTCTTAGAGAAACGCCTAGGCCGCTAGCCTAAGCCATGTCTAATCATGGTGGAAACTTGCAGCATCACCATAGTGAGCAATCCATGAAGCATCCTTAGAAAAAAATATAGAAAAAAAAAGAAAAAAAGAGAGAAATAAAATATATGCATCATGCTCATGGTAAATAAAAGGATTGCTGAGGTGCTCACTGTCCGTTGCCTTGTCATTTTGATATGGGATAGCTCCTGTGTCATGGGGCAAGGGGTACCCCGTTGGCGGTTCTCTATGATACACATATACTTACAATGACAAGAACTTGCTTGTGATTAAAGTTGAGTAGCATGAGAAACGGCCCTCGTACTCAAGGGACATGAGATTGCCAACTTATGATTTGTCAAGCATATACTCCATACTTTGTTCACTTTAACATTAATCACTTCAAGATGCTTATGATACGGGCAATGAGAGCTGAAATCTAACAAGTACCATAATTTTTGGAAGCTTTTTATGAAACTTGAAATCCCTACTTCCTTGTGAAGGGCCTTTCTTCCTACTTTTATATTGAGTCTCCACCATCTATCTTTATGCACCAATTAAGAGAGCATAGTTGTCATTATTAGTTCTATGTGCATTGTCCCAAAACTTATTGATCGATTCATAATGTTGATATTTCTTGTTCTTGAACTATTTGTATCTAGTCACCCTTATGAACTTTGAAGGTGTCCTATGCATTTATATTTTGCTACTCCATGAGGGACAAGCTGAATACCACTATGCTATGTTTTCTTTATGTGAAACAAACAAATGTTTTTCAATGCATTGTTATTCATGATATTTGTTTGTATCCTTTCATGTTGCAACATAGTTACTATTTCTTATTGTTAGAACTTCATCTTTCATGCTTATGTTTAGAGTAGTTTGATCCCAGCTTTCAATGCTTTACGAATGTTTTGATCAAGATTGTGATGGTGCATGTCACCTAAAAAAATATTCTTTTTATCACTTACCTACTCGAGGACGAGCAGGAGTTAAGTTGGGGATGCTTGATATGTCGTAAACGTATCTATAATTTTTGATGTTACATGCTTGTTTAATATCAACTTTGGTATGCTTTATCTACACTTTGAGGTATGTTTATACATTTTCTGGGACTAACCTATTAACAAATGCCGCAGTGTCAGTTGCCTGTGTTCTGTTGTTTTTTGTTTCAAAAAATCTAGTAGGGAAATATTCTCGGAATTGGATGGGGCAAACGCTAAAGTCAATATTTTACCGGAACGAACACATAGACCGAAGGGCAGCCGAAGGGGGGCCATAGGGTGGCCACACCCTAGGGCCATGCGGGCCCACCCTAGGGCGCGCCGCCCTATGGTGTGCGCCCCCTGGCCATCCTCCTGCCTCGCCTCTTCGCCTATAAAAGCCCCCGATGCAGAAACCCTAAGAACCCGATCAGATCTCCACAAAACAGTCTGTTGCCGCCGCCACCATCGTCCCTAGATCAGGGGGATCTGAAGCTCTTCCCGGCACCCTGCCGAAGGGGAGAGATCATCCTGGAGGCCTTCTTCATCACCATGCCAGCCTCTGGTATGATGTGTGAGTAGTTCACCCTTGGACTATGGGTCCATACAGTAGCTAGATGATTGTTTCTCCTCCTTTGTGCTATCATGTTTAGATCTTTTGAGCTCCGTTCATGATCAAGATTGTTTATTTGTAATCATACATGTTGTGTTTGCGGGGATCCGATGGATATTGAGATACTATGTCAGATTGATTATTGATTCTATCATGTCTTATTGATTATTGATTCTATCATGTCTTATTGATTATTGATTCTATCATGTCTGTGTTGTTTGTGATCTTGCATGTTCTCCGATGCTAGTAGCTATCTTGGCCAAGTAGATGCTAGTGACTCCAAGAGGGAGTATTTATGCTCGATAGTGGGTTCATGCCTCTAGTAATCCGGGGAAGTGACATGAATCTCTAATGTTGTAGATGTGTTGTTGCTACTAGGGAGAAAACAACAATATTTTGTTCATGGAACAATTGTATTGTTTACTTTACACACATCGCTTAATGCAATTATCTGTTGCTTGCAACTTAATACTGGAGGGGATTCGGATGATAACCTCAAGGTGGATTATTAATCATAGATGAAGTTGGATGATGGTCTATGTATATTGTTGTAATTCCCAATCAAATCTCATAGGTATCATGGATGTCTAGTATTTGCATTGTTATGCCTTGCTCAGTCTATGAATTGCCCCGTTGTGATTTGTTCACCCAGCAGATTATCTATCTTAAGGAGAACACCTCTAGTGAACTTTGGACCCTGGTCCAATCTTTGCCATTATTACATCATCTACTGTTACCATTTACTTTCTACCAGCAACCATTATCTTCCACACTATACGTTTAATCCTTTGACAACCCCACTGTAAGTTGGGGCGAAGTCTTGAGTTTGTGTTGTGTAGGATTCCAAGTTGTTAGCAACACCTTTGGAGTTGTTTCATTGCTCCTACGGGTTCGATAACCTTGGTTTCATAACTGGGGGAATACTTGTGGCTTGCTCATCACACCTTGCTCTTGGGGTCTCCTAACGAGGCTCTATAGTGATCTGAGCCCATCAGTATGACACTAAATGAAAGGTTAGCAACGTTGTATTGCACACATGTCAACTTCCCAGAGTCCTTCAGGACCATCATAACCTCACCTCAACCCTCCTGGCTAGACTGTTATACACAGATATAGTGGATAGCAAAGCCATGTAGGTGAAATCTATAGTCAACAAAGTGTTGGGGAGGTGACCCCGGATAGGGTCAAGACAGGGGGAGGACGAAAGGAGTCTCCCTTGTTATATGCCGAGTTACTGTTTATATCGGCTGAGTCATGTAAGAGTCGGCCGAGATAAGCAAGGCCATGACACCTACGGAAGGAGTAACACCTTATCCGGCCGACATACGAGTTAAGTCGGCTGAACAAGTCTGAATAACTTGAATGTAGGTGAGAGTCGAGCCGAGTTATGTGAGACAAGGCCGGGTAATATGAAGCTTGAAGGAGAAGGAGGTGCATATAGTCAAACCCTAGTCACGGGCTAGGAGGAATCTGGACAGAGCCAAGCACAAAGGACAAGGAGCAGAGCAGCAGAAGGGCAGGAGAAGGTCACGGAGATGACAGTCATGGAGCCCGAGGCGCGCAGGTGGGGCTCTCTGGAACATTGCCGTCGTTAGAAGGGAGACACGGAAAGAGGGTCGCCGAGTTACCATATTGGGACAAGCATATTCCTCGAATATGCTTGCCACGTCAGCCCTGGGAGGAACCAAGGCACCCCTTTATAAGGGGAAACGCGGGCTCCCGAGAGGGGATCGATTCATTCTGGACCCTAAGGCTTGGGTAGTAGTTTTCTTCTTCCTGCAAACAGCTCAAGGAGCACTTGTAGTTCTTGCAAGGAGAAAGAAAGATCTATATGTTAGTCATTTGAGTGTATAAATCACTGCATTTTTCCTCCCCAGATCCCTCTAGCATCCATTGGCCCCATACTTTAGCCTACCCATGGCATCTGCCGTGCCACCACCACGACACAAAGTTGCTGGCAGATTTTGCTACAAGATTTCTTACGGAAAGGCTTGGAGGACTAAGCATAGGGTACTAGAGGCGAGATTTAGTTCGTTTTGAGATGGATACGACTGTGTTGTTTGGATGCTCTAGACACTGCAGGCTAGGAATCCAGGCGCCTATATTGACATCCAACACTTTACGTTGCCACATGAACCAACTTTGAGGGTGTTGCATCGAGTGTTATTTTCATTTGTTATATGCATAGAAGCTTTCACTCACTATTGACCAGTCATTTGTGTGGATGGTACATTTCTCACTGGCAAGTATAGGGGTCAGATCTTGACTGCCATAGGTCAAGACGGGAATAATCAAGTTATTCCGCTTGCATTTGCTTTCGTGGAGAGCAAGAACACCGAGAGTTGGGTATGGTTTTTTAGGCAGCTGAAGATAGAAATTGTGAAGGATACACTGAATGTGTGTGTCCTTCATGAAAGGCATCCGGGTATACTCATCACGATAAAGAAGATAACGCAGCCTGCTCCTAATGAAGTAACTCCATGACAGGATATGTAGAGCCGTTGGTGCATGCGGCATCTAGGGGCCAACTTTTCTCACAGTTTAGGAACAAGGCCCTTATAAACCTATTCAATAAGTTGCGCGGATAACTCGAACAGAAGAAAGTAACTCGGAAGTAAGGAGAGATGTATGTTGGGAAACTGATGTGGCCCGGCCGAGGTAACAGGCAGGACCACACCAGCTTCGGGGACTAATGTTGGGGAGGTGACCTTGGATAGGTTCAAGACAGGGGGAGGACGAAAGGAGTCTCCCTTGTTATATGCCGAATTACTATTTATATCGGCCGAGTCATGTAAGAGTCGACGAGATAAGCAAGGCCATGACACCTACGGAAGGAGTAACACCTTATCCGGCCGAAATACGAGTTAAGTCGGCCGAACAAATCTGAATAACTTGAATCCAGGTGAGAGCCGAGCCGAGTTATGCAAGACAAGGCCGTGTAACATGAAGCTTGCAGGAGAAGGAGGTGCCTATACTCAAACCCTAGTCACGGGCAAGGAGGAATCTGGACAGAGCCAAGCACAAAGGACAAGGAGCAGAGCAGCAGAAGGGCAGGAGAAGGTCACGGAGGTGACAGTCATGGAGCCCGAGGCGTGCAGGTGGGGCTCTCTGGAACATTGTCGTCGCTAGAAGGGAGACACGGAAAGAGGGTCGCCGAGTTACCATATTGGGACAAGCATATTCCTCGAATATGCTTGCCACGTCAGCCCTCGGAGGAACCAAGGCACCCCTTTATAAAGGGAAACGCGGGCTCCTGAGAGGGGATCGATTCATTCTGGACCGCAAGGCTTGGGTAGTAGTTTTCTTCTTCCTGCAAACAGCTCAAGGAGCACTTGTAGTTCTTGCAAGGAGAAAGAAAGATCTATATGTTAGTCATTTGAGTGTAGAAATCACTGCATTTTCCCTCCCCGGATCCCTCTAGCATCGATTTGCCCCATACTTTAGCCTATCCATGGGATCTGCCGTGCCACCACCACGACAGTTGGCGCCCAACATGGGGCCAGCAGTGATGCTAGCTGGAGTTAAGATCCGGACGGGAAACTTCATCCACACCGGCGAGCGCGTTGTCTCTGGCTTAGTCCAGAGATTTGATCTCTGGGACTATGTCAGCGATAACGCAGGCAACTTCAGGAGGAAATCTCCTCCGCGCAACGGCGTCTTCATCAACTTGGGCACGCACCAGATCTACGTCGGCATCGACACCTCCTGCGTTTATCCTCGCCGAGTTATTGATGCAGGAGAGCCTCCCCTCAGTGCCGCAAACGGTCCGCGTGGAGCACGCCACATCGGCAGCGTTGAGGTGACGGTCGCAGCCGGGGCACAGACGGCAGCAGCAGGCGCCAGATCAAGCAAGGAACCGGCAGCGGGAGGACAGATGACCACGAAGCAAGCAGCTCCATAGCCCACCGAGGTAGGTCCGTCAGCAGCCAAATCAGCCGAGGTGCATGAGACAACCCCAAAGGCAGCAAGGGTAAGATGGCCACCTCTGGAAAGACCAGAGAATATTCTCCAGGCAACTATAGGTAATCTAACCACACCTGTGGCGCTGATACTTGATCCGGCTAATGCTCAGGCTGAGTTGGAAGAGACTAGGCAGAAAGTACTGGTAGAGGCAAAAAAGGTGTCGGCTCTGCGGTAATCCTTGAACAGGACCCTGCGAGAGTATGCTAAGGCAAATAAACTAGATGTTGCCCCTGAGCGGGTAGATGAATTGAGGTTGAGAGGAAAAAACCTCATGAATGATATCAACAAAGAGCATGAGACTCATATTGATCTAGTCTTGCCGAGGTATAGCACCCCGAAAAAGAACCTAAGGGTGGCAAATGCCGCAGCATTGGAGTTGGAAGGATTGACCAGCGAATCCCGGCAGAAACAGAAAGAAAGAGTGAATGAGCTGGTACGCATTGCGAACCAGCAGAATGAAGAAATGCTTAGGGCAGACTCGGCAAGACCGGGAACCTCGCGTATGGTTCATTCTGCTAGAGCAGTGCCCGCACTATCAGTGGTAGCAGCATCCTCACCCGGAAACAACACGCGAAAAGATAGAGCAGTAACTTCAGGAAAAAGAAATAAGCAAATTGTTCCGTATGATCCGGCAGTAGCCGGAAAGGTCAATGAGAACAGAGGCAATGGGAGCCGAGGTAACAATGGCGAAAGAAACCCCGGCCGTGCCAACAAAGGCAATGGAAGCCGAGGTAATGGAGACCTCGGAAGAGGAAATCATGAGAACAATAACCCGGCGGAAGAAGGAGAGACCCACCCCCTGATCCTCAGCCGATGTATGAACCTCGGCAAGAGCGAGAAGTGAGACCAGCTGACCATAATCAGGCAAACGAGAGGTACAATGATGGTTACTCAGATATGGAGTATGCAGGGCATGGTGGAAATAACCATTATGGAATACAGGAGAGAATCATTTACAGAAACTTGCCATCAAATGATGCAAGATTAAAACTGGACAGGTTATACCGGTCCGAGTTGTTAGAGGAGCAGGGTCCGCCTAGTCCGGCGTGTTTTGGACCTCGGATCATGGGTGAGCCACCAATGCCAAACTTTCAGCTGGCAAGGGGCACGAAAACATACAATGGGAGCACCAAACCACAGTATTGGTTGATTGACTATGCTACTGCAGTAAAAATAGCTAGTGGAAACTTGCGATGGGCGGTAAGATATGTCCCGCAAATGCTGGAAGGACCAGCCAGAGTATGGCTGAACAATCTGCCAGCAGGCAGTATAAACTGTTGGCTAGATTTTGAAGAGATGTTTGTCAGCAACTTCACCAGTACTTACAAAAGACCAAACAGGCCACAGCAGCTTGCTATGTGCAAGCAGAGGCCAAATGAGACAGGTAGAGAATTCTTGACTCAGTGGTGTAACCTTAGAAACTCATGTGAAGGAGTTATAGAATCTTAAGCGATAGCTTGGTTTTCTCAAGGTTGTCGATACGCCAGTGTATTGTGGCAAAGGCTGCCAAGAGATATGCCGACCACCTTGGCAGAAACCATCAGGATAGTAGACTTGTATGCGTTGGGGGACCCGACACAACCAGAACTAATGTCGGCAGAGCATCGGGAGCATCAAGATAAATATGCAAGAGAAGCAGCCGGATCATCGAGGTGCAACGAGTTCAGAGGTAGAAGAAGAGAGGAAAGACCGGACTACAGATACGCTTCCAATCAGGTGGCAGCGGTAGTGCGGGATCAGCCGAGTCACGGAAATAGTCAACGGCAAAAAAATGGTCCTCAGAAGTGGACACCAAGGAACGAAGGGAAGAGACAGTGGACACCAGAACAGAAGAAGCAGTGGCAGGAAAGGCCAAAGTACATGTTTGAATACATGTTGGATCAACCGTGTAAGTTTCATACTCCAAATCCGGCCAAGCCGGCTAATCATACAACTCGGCAATGCGCTTGGATGAAAAAATGCAATGGGGAACCCGGCGGGCATGCAAGCGTCTTCTCATCAAGCGCATCAGCAGCACCAGCCGCAGTTAACTGGGGCAAATGCACAGCAGTTAATGTTACCCCCACCTCCTCCGAGGTATGTTAACTCGGACCAGAGAGATGCAGTGCATCAAGTGATAAATCAAGGTCAGGATGGAAGGACGAACGCCAGAAATAATGGACGTAATGATTACAGGGAGCATCATCAATCATATTGCGTGTTCACAACAGAACAGCAGGACAGGAAAAGTGTACAACGCCGACATATGGAAGTGAATGCATCTATGCCGGCGGTACCAAGATATGTGCCTTGGTCAGATCAGGAAATAACCTGGAGCATAAAGGATCACCCGAAAATAATGCCGAATCCAGGGTCGTACGCACTCGTACTAGATCTGACATTGTCGGGCCCAGAAAATGTCAAATTCTCAAAAGTACTCATTGACAATGGGAGCAGTATCAATATCATGTACAAATATACGATGCATAAACTCGGAATAGCGCAGAATATGCTGCAATCCACAAGAACCACATTCCATGGAATAGTGCCGGGACTTTCATGAGAACCCATTGAGAAGATCCGAGTAGATGTATTATTCGGCACAAGGGAGAATTGTAGAGCGGAAAATTTGGAGTTTGAAGTGGTGGACCTAGAAAGTTGCTATCATGCTTTACTTGGACGGCTGGCATTGGCCAAATTCATGAGCAGCTGCCACATCACTTACTTGAAAATGGAGTTACCCAGACCACAAGGGGTGATAACAGTAGCAGGAGATTACAGGAAGTCGATGGAATGTGCTTCGGCCGGGTCAAACCTGGCCGAGTCATTGGTGATTGCAAGAGAAAAAGAAGGATTCAGGAGGTAGCGGCTCTCGCTCAGTCGGCACAACTGGATATGTCGGCATTAGCCAACCCACACGGAAGTGTTTCTTTCCAGCCGACTAAAGAGACAAAAAAGGTCCAAATAGATGAGCAGTTCCCAGAGCGCACCATCACGATTGGTGCCGTCCTAGATACCAAATAGGAAGGCGAGCTCACCAACTTCCTCTGTGAGAATCGGTATATCTTTTCCTGGTCAACTCAAGACCTGCAAGGTGTGCCGAGGGAGTTGGTTGAGCACTCTTTGCATGTAAGGCCAGGAGCAAGGTCGGTGAATCAACCTCTCCGCCGCTTCACCGAAAACAGGAGAAAAATAATAGGGGATGAGATAGCTCGGCTCCTTGCGGCCGGGTTCATCATGGAAGTGCTTCATCCGGATTGGCTATCAAATCCGGTATTAGTAGAAAAGAAAAAAGATGACCCAAATGTAGCCGTCATATGGCGAATGTGTATTGATTACAAGAACCTAAACAAGGCGTGTCCCAAAGATACTTTTCCTTTACCTAGGATAGACCAAGTCACTGATTCGACCGCTGGTTGTGAGTTGTTGTCATTTGTAGACGCGTATTCTAGTTTCCACCAGATACCGTTAAATCCGGCCGATCAAATAAAGAATGCGTTTATTACCCCGTACGGGGCTTATTGCTATCGCACCATGCCATTCGGCCTGCGTAATGCAGGAGCAACGTACCAGAGATGCATGCAAAAGTGTATACATGACCAGATAGGAAAAAATGTACAAGTATATGTAGACGATGTGGTTATAAAAACCAAAGAGAGCAAAACACTCCTGGATGATATTCGGCAGACATTCGCCAACCTGAGAAGGTTCCGAATGAAGCTTAACCCAGAAAAATGCACCTTCGGTGTACCGGCTGGGAAATTACTCGGTTTTCTCGTATCCAGCCGAGGTATAGAGGCAAATCCAACCAAAATCCGAGCAGTTGAAAAAATGGAATTGCCGAGGTGTCTAAATGATGCACAAAAATTCACGGGCTGCCTGGCCTCGCTGAGCAGATTTGTATGTCGGCTAGGGGAAAAGGCATTACCTCTATATCAACTGATGAAAAAGTCTGATAAGTTCACCTGGACACCACAAGCAGATAATGTGTTTCATGAATTAAAAAATATTTTAGTCACAGCACCAATCCTGGCCTCTCCACTGTCAAAAGAACCCATGTTACTTTATGTAGCTGCCACTAACAGAGTGGTAAGTGCGGTGGTTGTCGTGGAACGGAATGAAGATGATAAGTCAATACAAAGGCCGGTATATTACCTAAGCGAGGTACTATCGGCCTCAAAACAGAACTACCCGCACTACCAAAAGATGGCCTATGGAGTATACATGTCGGCGAAAAAACTTAAACATTACTTCGAAGAACATCCGATAAAATTGATTTGCAAAGCACCCATAGCCGAGATATTGAGCAACAAATATGCAAGTGGTCGAATAGCAAAATGGGCAATCGAATTATCACCTTATGCTCCACAATTCGATAGGCGAGATGCAATCAAATCTCAGGCAGTGGCCGAATTCTTTGTGGATTGGGTCGAGGTACAATATGAACCACCCTTACCAGATCCGAATTATTGGGTAATGCATTTCGACGGATCCAAGCTGAGAAATGGCTTGGGGACAGGGATAGTGTTGACTTCACCGAAAAAAGATCAGCTGAAATATGTGCTGCAAATACATTTTGCCGCATCAAACAATGTAGCCGAGTATGAAGCACTCGTCCATGGGTTAAAGGTGGCAAAGGAAATTGGGATACGACGGATCCTATGCTACGGGGATTCAGATCTAGTAGTACAGCAAGTATCAGGCAATTGGGACGCACTAGATGCGAATATGGCCCTATATAGATTTCATGTGCAAAAAATCAGTGGGTACTTCGGTGGATGCGAGTTTCATCATATACCTCGGGCGGAAAATGACGCTGCGGGCACGCTGTCAAAACTCGGATCAACTAGGAAGTCAATGCCCCCAGGTATCGCCCTAGAGCACCTGAGAAAACCATCGATTATACCATCACCAGAGTCCGAGTCAATTCATATCTCGGCAGAATTGAAAGAAGGAAGTGTGCCAATGGAAATCGACAAAGAAGGCAACCTAGGATTTCTGTCAGTGAACCCGGCCATCGCACGGACTAATACAGAAAAATCCGAAGATGTTATGTCGGCAGAAAACATGGAAATCGACAGTGAAATTGTCCCAGTGAAAATCACGCCGACATGGGCGCAACCCATATTCTCCTTCCTCAAGGACGCAATCTTGCCGAGTAATGAGGTACTAGCTAGACAAACAATAAGAAAAGCAAAAGCTTACACAATCATAAACAATGAGCTGTATAAGAGAAGTGTCACGAGCGTGCTGCAAAGATGTGTTGACTCGGAAGAAGGCCAGGGAATACTCCTGGATATACATCAGGGAGAATGCGGGCATCACGCCTCGTCCAGAGCTTTAGTAGCCAAAGCATTCAGGCATGGATTTTATTGGCCGACGGCGTTGAAGGAGGCAAAAGAGTTAGTAGAAAAATGTAATGGTCGCAAGAGATACGCCAGCAAGATACATATGCCCTTGTCCGAATTAAAGACAATACCAATTACTTGGCCATTTTCTGTATGGTGTTTGGATATGGTAGGTCCATTCAAGCCAGCACGGGGCGGTATGACCCACATTCTAGTCATGGTGGATAAATTCACAAAGTGGATCGAAGTAACACCAATAAGAAAATGTGATGGACCAACAGCAGTAAAATTCCTCAAAGATATTATCTTAAGATATGGTTATCCACACAGTGTTATTACAGACAATGGCACAAATTTTGCTGAAGGATCCTTTGCTAGATTTTGCCAAGAGAAACACATAAGACTAGATGTTGCCTCGGTGGCTCAGCCAGCATCAAACGAGCAAGTAGAGAGATCAAATGGGCTGGTATTATCCGGAATAAAACCCCGGCTTGCCGAACCTTTGCAAAGGTCGGCAGGATGCTGGATCGAGGAACTACCAGCAGTACTGTGGAGCCTCAGGACTACACCAAACAGGTCGACAGGATATACCCCATTTTTTTGGTATATGGGGCAGAAGCCGTGCTTCCAGCCAACATAATGCATGATTCGCCACGAGTGACCCAGTACACAACTGCTGAGGTAAATGAGGTAGCTCGGCAAGACGATGTTGATTTACTAGAAGAGGCCAGGGAATTGGCACTATCAAGATCAGCTATTTATCAGCAAGACCTACGACGATATCACAGCAAGAAAGTCAATCCAAGAGTTTTTAAAGAAGGAGATTTGGTTCTTCGGCTAGTGCAGCGCACAGCCGGCATGCAAAAACTATCACCCCCATGGGAAGGACCATTCATTGTGAGTAAAGCATTGCACAATGACGCATATTACCTAATCGATGCTCAGTCACCAGAAAAGAACAAGGCAAACAAAGCCGGCAACGAATCAAAAAGAACATGGAACATAGTTTTACTTCGCTCATTCTACACTTAGGAGCTATATGTTGTACATCGTAATATGACGCATCAAGTTGGAGTATCAAGCGTAAATTGAACCTCGGCACCTGGAGCAGCGACTCGAGGACTGCACTGTGTTATTTCTTATTTTGAATAATGTATTAGACCTCGGCACCTCGAAAAGTGACTCGGGGACTGTACCGTATTATTTATTATTCCTAAATTATATGTTAATTTTCATCACCTCGAGCAGGGACTCGGGGACTGTACTGTATTATCCCTTATTTCGGATTATGCATTACAACCTTGATACCCTGAGCATTGACTCGGGGACTGCCCCGTGATTGTTTCTTGTTCTAAAAATACATATTAAACTTCGGCACCTTGAGCGATAACTCAGGGAGTATCCCGTAGTATTCTCTGCCTTAACCCATGAATTATATTTCGGCAGCACAGTTCGTAACTCGGGGACTGCCGTATGATCCAAGATAATTCTTTGAGCACACGAAAGAACTCGATGACCCGAATGATAACTCGGGGACTAACTTGTATTACCCACTGTTTGTCGCCAGACACATAAAAGCTCCATAGCTCAACTACAGACTAGGGGACTCATCAAAATTGATGATCATAATTTGCAAGATATGGTATAATCTTGTCCCAATAATTAGAGGAATAAGCAAAGCAAAAACAAATAAAGATTTCTAAGGAATAACAAACCCAACACACCGAAGTATGATAAGGGATGCAACCTATTATATCACTTTACCAGTTATGAGCTTCGGGCTTTGTACTTCAGATAAAGGTTGAAAACACGACTAGGCTATCGAGTTTATAAAGGGCAGGTAAGATAAATGCCGAACTAAGGTCAGCCACATGGAAAAGTAAAATCTGAATCTACGAAATCAAGGTTTGCCAAAGCAAAGATATAAAGCAATGAGACTCGTTTAAACAAAGTAATAATAATTACCATCAACCATGCCTCAGCGGCAAAAGAAAAAAAGGTTTGCACCACACTAAAAGCCAGACAATTGTTCCACAGACATCATACGCCCGACATAACAGGGACGGCAAGAGTTTTTTAAACCTAAACAGCGAGAAGGGCCAGAGCACCCTTAAGGGGCAACAACATGATCAGGGGCATCAGGAATGGCTATCTCGGATGATGGCGGGGCGACCCCGGTCTCCTGTGCAGGGGTATTTTCAGGAACTGGGCGCTTCGAGGTAGACGGTGCCTCGGCCGAAGTTACTTCGCCTTCAACAGAAGCAATAGTAACCTCGGGGGAAAGCCTCGGCTGCTGAGAAACATTAGTTTGAGCTTGAGAGTGCCCAGTCCCTTTAGAAGATGTTCGCGCGTCGTCATCCTGATCCGAGCTTGCATCGGAGTCACGGGAGTTGTCCGAATCAAGCAAAACTTAACTTGGATCTAGGTGTTATCGCCATATTTTGGCCAAAGGAGGAGTTGGGCCGTGATCAAGATGGGCTTAGAAGATACGTATATACAACGTGTTGTTGAATCGGCTTCGCGTGTTGGTTTGGGCTAAATTGCCCGTGTATCTTTATATTGTAATAGGTTCCGTTTAGAGTTAGGTAAGAGATAGAGTTGTAGAGTTATTCCAAAGACAGAAAGTCTCCGGACTATAAATATGTACCTAAGGTTATCGAGAAAAGGAGGACAATCACGTTCACAACAAACACAATCTCGGCGCATCGCCACCCCTTGTTTCTAGGGTTTTTTCTCGGGTAAGTGCCATGCTGCCTAGATCGCATCTTGCGATCTAGGCAGTATCTACTTACGCGTTATCTGGTGTTACTCGTACTGAAGCCTTGTTGATGGCGAGTAACACCATTATCATAGATTTGTTTGGGTTAGCATCAGTACTTTTCGCTACGATTGTTTAAGTTATGCTGCCTATAGTTATATCGCCGCCTTTGCACCTTTTCCCGGGTGTGAGGGTGGCATCTTGCTTGATCTTTATTTAAGTCGATTTGATCTGTTATAGTTGTGCCTTGTTCTCCAAGGTTTAGTTTAATATCCACATGATCAGGCCTTGCAAACGGGTTGAACGATCCAGTAGTATGTAAGATATGGTTTATCAATCCAAGAGGGGGTGTTCCGGGAATTGACGATTACGTTGGTTTTTAGGCCTTCTCTAGGAATTAATTTTCTATTATCTTTTGTATCTACCAGGCTCAATTACGTGTAGGATGTTCCAGTCATGTAGTGAAAACGTTAAACTGTCGTAGATCGATTTAGCTTGTATTGATGAAGCAAAAACCCCATGTTATAATGGATCTAATGCAGAACCATGGGATAATCGGCTCTAGGAGCCGATTCACAGGGAAACCTGGGAGCCGGTTACGGCTCGAATTTTACATATGTTTGTTTGCCATGCAGGAAACCAATCGAATCAATCTTTCACCTTCCTGATCAGGTATAGGTCAGGTGGCACGCCCTCGAACCAAGCCAGGACGCGTGCCGGAGCTTTGCGGGCCGTTGCCCGAGGGACCAGGGCCCACCAACAGTTCTGGGAGCCTCCCGGCTCTTCGTGTTGCCCGTCGCTGCTCGCCGGTGGGTTTTGGTAGGCAACACATTCTGGCACGCCCGGTGGGACCTTTAAACAACGTCTACATCAACATCCGACGCCGCGATGGACAACGGACCGGTCACGTACGATGAGCTGCCTGAGGAGCACAAGGCGAAGTATGATGACGTCAAAGCTCTCTTCGAAGCCGATCTCATCGGCTCTTTTGAGAGGACTCGTAAGCATGGGATCAGGTGGAAAGGGTTCTCACCCGAGGGTGCTCTCGATGAGGTAGATCTGTCTGTTCCTTCAGAGGACCGCACCAGAGCTCTGCGCCAGGAAGTCAACTACATGGTGGCTCATTCTCTTCACCGCCATTCTGAGAGCTTGGTAAACGCTTTCGAGCGGGTAGCAGTTCGCGTGGTTCAGGAGATCATGAAACATCAGTACTCTCCGTCGGGGCCCACTCTAGGAACTCACCAGGGAGAAAGACCGCTCCAGGCCAGGCCACCGCTGCCATTCACACTTGCAGCTCCAGAGCCACCAGGGGCACCGGCGTACGTCGTCTACAAGGTTGGAGGCGACCCTGGCGATTGCCAATTCCTGTGTGAACCACCTAAAGAAATCCCACATGGATACGTGTGCACCTACGTGCTAGACTCCAACAGTTTGACGCGCACAAACCAGTTTGCAACAGCAGGGATTGCTGGGGTAGGGGCTTCGGGAGCAAGTGCTCCCGGAGCAGGAATCTCTGGGATGGACGCCGATAAACAGGCGTGGCTAGCCAAGTATGCCACTGGAACGAGCCATGAGAATCTAGCCCCTGCAGCCCAAACAACGGAACAGATCCGTACCATCCTGAGAGACCAGTTCGGCTTCATGCCGAAGAGAAGGACAATCGGCTATTCAAAGCCGTACCCCAACGAGTTTGACCTGATCCCGCTGCCGCCCAAGTATCGGCTCCCTGAGTTTTCGAGATTTAGCGGGTCAGAAGGGTCAAGCTCGATCGAGCACGTGAGTCGATACCTAGCACAGTTAGGCATGATATCAGCATCAGATCAGTTACGCGTAAGGTTCTTTGCGCAATCTCTGACAGGACCAGCTTTTGGGTGGTACACTTCGCTGCCACCTGATTCGATCCAGACCTGGAAGCAACTGGAAGAGCAGTTCCACATTCAGTACCATTCAGAAGCTACCGAGGCTGGCATTGCAGACCTGGCACAGGTGCGGCAAAAGCGAGGAGAAACGGTAGCCGAGTACATCCAACGCTTCAGGACTGTCAAGAACCGATGTTACTCAGCTCGTTTAACTGAGAAGGAAGCAGTCGAGCTGGCAGCGTTGGGTCTCGCAGCGCCCATCAAAGATATGGCTTTCCAAGTAGAGTATAACTCGTTGGCGCACATGGCCCAGAAGCTGACGATGTATGAGCAGCGCCACCCTGAGTTGTATCAGGACAAGTTCAAACGTCCGATAGGCCTGGTCGATACAGAAGAAGAAGACCCAACGCAAGACCAGGAGGTGGCCGTGGCTGAATGGGCTCGGGGCGCAGATCCCGTATCCTGCAAATGGGTGAAACAACAAGGGCCTGCAAAAGGGTTCGACTTCGATGTGACCAAAGCGGAGCAAATATTCGATTTACTGCTGAAAGAAAAGCAGCTGAAGTTACCCGAAGGCCACAAGATCCCTACGGCTCAAGAGATGAACGGAAGACCATACTGCAAGTGGCATCACTCGTTCACCCACACCACCAATGAATGCAAAGAGCTACGCCGCCAAATCCAAGCGGCGATAGAGCAGGGCCGTCTCATCCTGGGACAATTTGCCATGAAAGTAGACACCAACCCATTCCCCGGCGTCAACATGGTAGAACATAGCCACTCCACGAGGCGCCAGTTGGATTTCTCGTTCGATGTCAACATGGCAGGACCAGGGTACCACCATGCGACGTACAAGGCGGGAGGCGGTCGCTATCGCAGGGTAAGAGATGAGGCTGATCCACGCGACCGGCCCAGCTACGACGACAGGCGGTACTTAACTGAGGAACAAGTAAAAAGTGTGCGATATCAGAAACCACATTCCACGCATCTCCTTAACAAGTATGAGCGGCAGTATGACCAACGTCGCCGGCGCGACGGAGAAGATGAAGGATATGAGCACCTCGCTAGGGGACCGCCAAAAGGAAAAGAAGGCGCAGACAAACATTGGGATTGCCCGTTCTTCAAGTATTGCTGGGACGCGGGAATGAGCCGATTGCCTACGATCGATAACTGCCCGGAATGCGGACAGCAGCAGGAGGACACAGAGCCAGTGTCAGTGTTCAAGCGCCTAGGGCCTCTCCCACCACAGAGCCGACGCAGGGGAGCGTCCCGAGCACAAGGTCTCAAGGAGCCAGTGGGTGACGAAGAGAAAGACAGGTATCACCGTCCAAGGTGGTGCCCCGACGGACTCAGGCACACCCAAAAGCGTAGAGTGCAGCGGCTGCGTAACTTGGAGGAAGCCGAAGCACAGTACCTCCACGCTCTAAAGAAAGCACGGCCCGATCTGGCCGTTAAAGTTAGGCAGACCTTGGAAACGGAAGATCACCCGAAACAGAAAGAGTGGCGCCCCAAACCGGTAAAAGCCGATGCAAAGACATCGGCTGGCACAAACATGGTATTCATACTCCCGTCAGAGTTCTGCGCGCCAAGAACCAACGAGCTACCAGTGGCACAGTTCGACTGCGGCCCACGGCCAGTTATCTTTGAGAAGCCACGTGAGAAGGGTTACAAACATCTGAAAGCCCTGTATCTACGAGGGTACATCAATGGGCAACCTGTTAGCAAGATGTTGGTAGACACCGGAGCGGCAGTCAACATAATGCCATACTCCATGCTACGGCGTCTCGGACGCTCCACTGCAGATCTGATCAAAACCAACGTCACTTTCAGCGACTTCAACAGCCAGACTTCAGAAACACAAGGTGTACTGAATGTGGACCTGACCGTGGGCAGAAAAACCATCCCTACGTCATTCTTCGTCGTGGACAGCAAAAGCACCTACGCTGTCCTGTTAGGGAGAGATTGGATTCATGCTAACTGCTGCATCCCATCCACGATGCACCAGTGCCTAATACAGTGGGATGGAGATGAGGTAGAAGTCATTCACGCAGACGATTCTGTCGAGGTCTCCATTGCTGGCATGAACGTCTGGGAAACAGAAGACCAAGAGCCGATCTCTGGAATCAGTCTAGACGGCTGTGAACGCATCGAGGCTACAAAAAACGGGGTGAGGCTGGTCTTATCCACCGGCCTGACAGAGTAGCAAAGTCCACGACGGTGCGTGGTACGGCCGATCCCTGCGATCGGCCACAAAAAACAAAAAGCAGCAATCTTACAACGAGCAGATCGTGCAGTTGTAGCAGGGAGATTCCCAGCCATGTTAAAACCGTAAGGTGTAAACCATCCTTGACTAATGCAATAAAAAAGGGGGCCGATTCAGGCAATCGGCCCAAATTATTTTTGTTAACCTCACCTACTGTTTGCCCTGTGCTTAGCATCGATTTGACAGGTGACGGAAAGCTAGGGTATGGGTTTACATCTGCTGATGAACTAGAAGAAATCGACATTGGTCCTGGGGATAAGCCACGACCAACTTTTATCAGCAAAAGGTTGGATCCGAGTCTGCGGGGTCCGATGATAGCCCTGTTAAAACGATATCCAGACTGCTTCGCCTGGGACTATACAGAGATGCCCGGGTTAGACAGGAGCATCATTGAGCATCGACTCCCGCTTAAAAAAGGATTTCGGCCATTCCAGCAGCGGGCACGACAGATGAAGGCCGAAATTCTGGAAGAAGTAAAGAAGGAGGTCGAGAAAATGTTGGCAGCCGATTTAATCAGGCCATGCAGGTATGCTGAATGGATTTCTAGTATCGTACCTGTGGAGAAAAAGGATGGCCGTTGGCGTGTCGCCATAGATTTTCGGGACATCAATAGAGCTACCCCAAAGGATGAGTATCCAATGCCAGTGGCAGAAACGTTAATCAACGCAGCGGCTGGCCATAAGATCTTGAGCTTTATGGATGGAAATGCCGGTTACAACCAAATTTTTATGGCTCCAGAAGACATACACAAGACTGCGTTCAGAGTACCAGGCTCGGTGGGGTTGTTTGAATACGTTGTCATGACGTTTGGACTAAAAAATATCGGTGCCACGTACCAAAGAGCCATGAACTACATTTTCCATGATCTGATCGGCAAACTGGTGGAAATTTATATCGATGACGTAGTGGTCAAGTCTGCCTCAGTAGAAGGACACTTGGGCGATCTGCAACGCGTACTGGACCGAACGAGAAAATTCGGACTACGGATGAATCCAAAGAAGTGCGCCTTCGGGGTAACGGCCGGTCAGTTCTTGGGTTTCTTGGTCCACGAACGCGGGATTGAGATGGGCCTAAAAAGTCAAGAGGCCGTGCGAACAATGAAGCCACCTACCACGAAGAAAGAGCTACAGTCTCTCATCGGCAAGATCAACTTCGTCAGAAGGTTCATCTCCAATCTGTCAGGAAGGATAGAGCCGTTCATGGGACTGGTA
Organism: Avena atlantica; assembly: GCA_910589765.1. Lineage (NCBI taxonomy): Eukaryota > Viridiplantae > Streptophyta > Magnoliopsida > Poales > Poaceae > Avena > Avena atlantica. The sequence continues at coordinate 461,635,987 of OU342734.1, read as the reverse complement.
AAGATTAAATCTGACGAGGAGTTCCGCTGGGGAACAGAACAGCAACGGGCCTTCGACGAAATCAAAGAATATTTAACGAAGCCGCCGGTTTTAGTCCCGCCCCAGCCAGACAGGCCGTTCTATATTTACTTGTCAGTAGCGGACACGTCCATCGCCTCAGTGGTGGTGCAAGTTTATGACGGGCTGGAGCGAGTGGTATTTTACATCAGCAGGAGGATGCTGGATGCAGAGACAAGGTACTCTGAGATCGACAAGTTGTGCCTCTGCCTGTTTTTCACCTGCACCAAGCTACGCCACATTTTGCTATCAGCAGAAATTGTCATCATCTGCCAATCAGACGTCATAAAACACATGCTGTCGGCTCCTATGTTGAAAGGCCGACTGGGTAAATGGATGTTTGCATTATCGGAGTTTGACATACGGTATCAACCCGCTAAAGCAGTTAAGGGGCAGGCATTGGCCGACCTTATCGCTGAAAGGATCAACACCAATATAGCAGCACTGTCTATACGAGCCTGGGCTATGTTCTTCGACGGGTCAGTTTGTGACGATGGGTGCGGCATTGGCATGCTCCTCGTGTCACCCCGGGGGGCAACATTTTCCTTCTCTATCAGGTTATCTGCCCCTCGCACCAACAATGTCGCTGAGTATGAGGCGATACGCAAAGGAATGGAGCTGCTCATCGAAGCTGGAGCGGAAGCAGTGGATATTTTTGGAGACTCCAAGCTGGTTATTTCTCAACTCACAGAGGAATATAAGTGTGAGAGTGAGTCGCTCTTCCCATTATGGATGCAATGCCGTGAGCTGATGGCACAGTTCCGATACATAAACTTCACCTGGATCCCGCGATCGCAAAATACCGAAGCCAACGATCTTGCACAAATGGCTTCAGGCTACAAGGATGTAGCAGAGGGAGCCGATGTTCAGGTGCAATTCCTGGACGCAGACGACTGGAGAGCCGATATCTTCAATTACTTGAAGGATTCGGCTCGGGGGGCACCTAAACGGATAAGATACAAGGCCATGAAGTATGTGCTCATTGGGGACGACATGTTTTACAGGACTCTTGAGGGGTTATTGCTCAAATGTCTGGGAACAGCCGAGGCCAATCGGCTCCTACACGAGGTACACGAAGGCGCCTGTGGAACTCACCAATCGGCTCATAAAATTAAGTGGTTGATCAGGCGATCAGGGTTTTATTGGCCTACCATGCTCGAGGACTACTTTAAGTACTACAAAGGATGTCAAGCATGTCAGAGATTTGGAAAAATTCAGATGGTACCCGCGTCAGCAATGAATCCCATCATCAAGCCTTGGCCATTCCGAGGTTGGGGCATGGATATGATCGGCAAGATCAATCCTCCGTCAAGAAAGGGCCACATGTGGATCTTGGCCATCACGGATTATTTCACCAAGTGGGTGGAAGCCGTCCCTATGAAGTCAGTAAGTTCAAAGGATGTTGTCGATTTTGTGAAAGAGCACGTCATTCATAGGTTTGGGATTCCCCAGACTATCACGACCGATGGAGGTTCGGTTTTCACTTCTCACGAGTTCAGAAAGTTCTGTGAGGACACAGGGATTAAGCTGATTCGATCATCTCCGTACTATGCTCAAGCAAATGGGCAAGCTGAAGCGTCCAACCAGAGCCTTATCAAGCTGATCAAGAGGAAAATCGATGAGCACCCTAGGCGTTGGCATGAGGTTTTGTCAGAGGCTTTATGGGCTTACCGCATGTCATGTCATGGAGCGATAAAAACCTCGCCGTACCATCTTGTCTATGGACAAGAAGCCGTATTGCCTTGGGAAATTACGGCTGGATCGAGACGCGTCACTTTTCAGAACGATCTAACGGCTGAAGAATACGCAGCTTTGATGAGTGACAGTGTTGAAGATTTGACTGAGCTTAGGCTGTGGTCGCTTGAGAAAATCAAAGAGAACAAGGCCAAAGTAGCTCGTGCATACAACAAAAAGGTGAGACCTAAGGAGTTCCACGTTGGCGATCTGGTATGGGAAGCGGTGTTGCCATTAGGGACCAAGGATGCAGCATATGGTAAATGGTCTCCAAATTGGCACGGGCCATACAGGGTCGATCAGGTTTTAAGAGGGAACGCGTACATGCTGGAAGAACTGGACGGCGTGAAATTCCCAGTAGCTGTCAACGGTCAACATCTCAAGAAATATTTCCCAAGTATGTGGGATGATGGACAATGAGATATGGGGGCCGATACACGAAATCGGCCAATAAAAAATTTTTATTATGTAGCTCCCAAGCACGTGGGATGATGGGCAGTGAGATATGGGGGCCGATGCATGAAATCGGCCAATAGAAGTATACAGCCGATGCACGGTCATCGACTTTAGAGGTTCAAAACTGGTACAACCCAATGCCAGTTTACGTAAACGAACTACTGAAGAAATGCCTCGAAGGCGTGGAGGGCGTCAGCACGGACACGGTCCACCTCGGCGATCTCGGCTTCGTCATCCTCGTCCTTGCCCGTCACTAGCTGTTGGTTCAGGGTGCGTATCTCTGCCAGGTCAGTCTTCAGTTGAGCTCTGAGGCCTTCTGCTTCATCTTGGGAGCGGGCGATGGATGCTTCCTTGTCGCGAATGAGCTGTTTCGTCGCCCGGACCTTTTCTTAAAGATCTTCCAACTCCTTTTTCAAAGATGCTAGCTCAGCAGTGCTGACATAAGTGTCAGTTTTAGCATCAAAGGACGCTTTCTTCTCATTGAGCTGCTGACATCTGTCGGCAATGTTGGCCTTCAGTGGAAGTTGGGCACGGCGCAGATTGATCCTTTCACAAGCTAGCTTCACCCTGGACCCGTAGAAGGACAGAGTTACGACGGGCCAAAGCTTCACCTGCAATGCTACTGGGAGTTGGTCCTTGATTTCAGCAAGAACGCCCTTTACTTCTTCAGAACCCTCGATCAACTCCTCGATTGGGGAAGACAGTAAGGCTCTAAGTCGTTGGAATTGAGGTAGGACAGCCCTGGCTGGTGGTTCATCGGTGGCGACAAAGGGAGTTGGATCGATCGAGTCAGGATCAAATGTCAGCAAGCCTGAAATGTTATAACCCTGGCAGCCCGAAAAGACGTCAGTATGCGTCCAACAGGGGAGAATAAGCTGAAGGAAGTTAACATACCTCTCCTGAGACCGAAGGGATGGCAAACGACGAGGCGATCGGCTTGTGTTTGGGAGTTGGAGGCGTTACCAAATTGGTAGCCATTTCATCTGCATTTTCGGGGATTGCCAGGTCTGGTTTGGCTAAAGGCGCCGGCGCGGCCCCGGCCTTCCCACTAGAAGCATCAGTTGTCTGCATGAAAGATGATTTACCAATGTAAATAATGATGAATCGGCAGGAAAAAGGGAGTAAGGGGCAGGAGCATAAAGGATGATGATTTTTCGGAACCTCTTGGCTCGATGAAGAAACTTGTGGTCCTTTACGAGCTCTCTTGGGACCCAATGCTGGCCCGGCCTCGACTGGTGCTCGGGGGGCAGCAGGCTCAGGAACAGACCTTTTCCTAGAAGCCGATGGGGGCACATCTGGCTGGCTCGGGGTGATGGTCCTCTCGGAATCCGTTGGGCTCGATTCTCCCTCATCGGGTTGTTCGTCCTCGTGGGAAGAATCTTCAATGGAATCCTGCAAAAGAAGGAAAGATGTTAGACATGAGCGCGTCTGCAATAATGAAAGAATGAGGAGAGTCGACCAAGAAATGGGTCAGCCTACATGCGAGCTTTCTGGAGAAGGGCTCCGGTGCCTCAAGGTCTTCCTGGCAGCTACATTCCTCGTAATCGTTCTTGTCTTAGTTGGAACTCGAGGGGCAGCTGGTGTTGAAGTTCCTTGCTTCTTAGAAGCCGATTGAGGTGTTATCGGCTGTTTCTGCATTATGACCTTTTTCAAAGGCGGCGAGTTTTTGCACAAAAGAACCACAGGAGCTGGCGGAAAGAACTCAAAGGGAGAGCCGTCACTGTGTGTAGGTTCAGGGCCGTCTTGTTGCTGCAAAGGGAGAAATTGAGTTAGTAGGAGAGTCATTTATGAGCTACATTGAGAAAATTTACAAGTAGTGGTACCTGTTCCACGGGGACGTCATAATCAGCATCAAGTTGTTTCAACAGCGGTCCCAGGGCTTTCCTGAAAGCGTGGGTTTTCCACATCGTCCACCAGTCTTCGAAACCGTCAGTTGATGAAGCGAAGGTGAGGTCATTTGGAATAGGGATGGTCAGAGCATCAAAGAAGGAGTAACACCTCTGACTGGTGAGAGGATCAGGCAGGTCGGCTCTGCACTCCGTAAGATGATGGAGAAAGAGATGGGGAGGTACTTGCCCAAGGCCAAATTGCCGGGACACTATGACCGGCTGGTAGAATTCATACCCAGGCTTGATAATTCTGTTGGATGTGCTCATGCCAACTGGAAGGAAACAGGGACGGATCACAATGGAGAAGAGTTGCCGAGTGCTGGTGTCATCGGCAAAGTTATCTAGCCTGAAGGAGAGTGGATTTTCGAAATGTTCAGATTCTTCCATATAAGGGAAGAAGGTAGGATTGTCCAGGCCTTGGAAGAAAGTGCTGAACCACTTGGCTGCTTCCTTAGGGGATAGTTTACTGCCTGGCAGCCTGTACAAAGCTTGGCCATAACTAGTGCATCGGATCTGCTTCCCTTTAACATCGGGAAAGGTACAACTCGCCAGAAGGGGGAAGTCTGGGATGTGGTTTTGAAAGTACAGCTGAGCCCATAACTGAATGAACCACCAAGGACCACCTGTTTTGATTGCTATGCCTGAGAACAGCTTGACAGACATCAACTGGAGATATCGATAGACCTCTCCAAGGAACAGTTTGCCGATGCCAAGTTGAGTACCTTTGGCTAGTTCGTGGGCTAGGGAGAGATAGTTCTTGGTTGGAGCCAGGGAAGGGCCACAGAATATGAAATGCTCCAGCCAGAAGTTGAGAAAGGCTGTATGTTCTTTCTCTGAGACAGGGCCCTTTGTTTTCATATGGCATTGGAGGTAGGCACCCCAGTTCGTGCAGTCTGTTTTAGAAGACAGCTTATAGGGGACTTTGGTCAGTTTAAAAGCAGAGGGGCTGGGCGAGGTGACATCCAGGCCAGTGATCATCACCACGTCTAACAAGGTTGGTGACATAGGGCCATGACCGAACATAAAGCAGTTCAGAGCGTCAGACCAGAAGTAGCCGATGGTTTTCAGAAGGTTCTCATGTTTCTCAAGAGGAGACAATGATAAGTGCAAGGCATCGGCTATCCCTGTAGTTTCCCATTGGGATTGGTAAGCTCTAGCTACTCTACTGAACCAGGAGACCCAGTGTTCAGGGGGATTAGGCCAGGCTCGCAGGCAGTCGGCCCAGGAGTTCAGATCTAGGTCTTGGCTTACGAAGGGGATTCTATTTGCTTCGCAAGAAATCAGATGAGCAGGGCTGGATTCTGCACGAGGGCCAAGACAGAGAGAGTTTGGGAGAGAAGGATGCGGCAACAGAATGTCTGAAACCTAGAAAATTCAATGGTGGAATAAGGCATTAATTCAGGTGTTCGCCATTAAGTCTAGCATCGTGTTCAGACTACGAGGAGTAGGCGTACCTTCAGACCGGAGACCTCTGGGTTGGTGTTGGACGATTCCGCCATCTAGTTCGCCGGCGGAGATGGATCTAAGCAGTTGGGGAGTGAGGGTTCTTGTCGCTGTGAGCTCGATCTGGTCAGTGGGAGATTGAAGATCTAGGTCGCCCTTTTTGAAGAAGGTCGCAGGTTACCGTTTGAGACTGGAAAGCAGCCGCTTAGGTTTGCCTAAATATGCGACCAAGTTTTGACCTTGTCAACGTTTTTGGGAAAGTCGATGTCAATCGGCTCTTTGAGCTTTGATTTAGTTAACAGAATAAGTGCAGTATGGTAAAAGCCGATACAGCATTATCGGCTCCTGGAGCATCGACCTATTTTGGTTATCGACAAAATTGGGGCGACAAAAGCAATCTTCGAGAAACAGATTTGCATTCATTCAAAAGCTGATTGCTTACAAAAGGCTGATTGATTACAAAAGGGAGCTTATTGCTACTACTACTATTACTGGTTCCTAATCTAGGCCGAGGTCGTCGTTGCTGTCATCGCCGCCGTCTTGTTCGCTGTCCTCAGCGCTGCTACCGGCGTCGTCTTCACTGCTGCTGCTGAGGAAGCCGGCGGGGGCCTCCTCGTCCTCGTCTTCGTCTTCGGTGTCCTCGGACCCGGCGCGGAAGTACTTCACCGGCTGGTACTCCTCGGAGGAGGTGTCCTCCTCTTCCTCCTCTTCGTCGGAGGAGTCGACGCCGTCCCAGGACATGGCGTCGTCGGTGCTATCCGCCTCCAGTTCCCCATCGGCGAGGAACTGCAGGTCCTCCTCGCCGTCGGTCATGGACGCGTCGTCCTCCGACCAAGCGGCGAAGTCCCAGTCTCTCTCGTCCCACCATTGTGGGGCGAGAGCGTTGTACGCCGCCATCGGCGGGTGTTCTGGCGTCGGCTCTCGGTCGCTCATCGAGTTGGAGGCTTGGGAGGACAGGCCAGAGGAAGCGGAGGAGGCCATGGCGGAGAAAGAGGGTTTTTTCGGCGGAGGAGGAAGAAGGGTTTTCTTTTGGTTACTGGAGGAAGATGAGGACTGTGAACTGCTTGGGTGAATTTAAATCAGGGGAATAGTATGAAGCGGTTCAATGCTATAGCGGTTTCCCAGAATGTACTGCCGAAGTTGTCAAATCATGCGCTGCGGGGAAGTGGAGAAGACAAGGCATCATGATGAGGGGGTGGCGTGACGATCCTGTTCTGCAACGCATTCTGTCAACGCGCAACCCGATACAAAACAAAAAAAAGGGGGGGAGAAGAAGAAAAAAAGAGAACAGAGTGGTTTTGGAATTATTATTGCCAAAACCAGGGGGGCATGTGTTATCGCCATATTTTGGCCAAAGGAGGAGTTGGGCCGTGATCAAGATGGGCTTAGAAGATACGTATATACAACGTGTTGTTGAATCGGCTTCGCGTGTTGGTTTGGGCTAAATTGCCCGTGTATCTTTATATTGTAATAGGTTCCGTTTAGAGTTAGGTAAGAGATAGAGTTGTAGAGTTATTCCAAAGACAGAAAGTCTCCGGACTATAAATATGTACCTAAGGTTATCGAGAAAAGGAGGACAATCACGTTCACAACAAACACAATCTCGGCGCATCGCCACCCCTTGTTTCTAGGGTTTTTTCTCGGGTAAGTGCCATGCTGCCTAGATCGCATCTTGCGATCTAGGCAGTATCTACTTACGCGTTATCTGGTGTTACTCGTACTGAAGCCTTGTTGATGGCGAGTAACACCATTATCATAGATTTGTTTGGGTTAGCATCAGTACTTTTCGCTACGATTGTTTAAGTTATGCTGCCTATAGTTATATCGCCGCCTTTGCACCTTTTCCCGGGTGTGAGGGTGGCATCTTGCTTGATCTTTATTTAAGTCGATTTGATCTGTTATAGTTGTGCCTTGTTCTCCAAGGTTTAGTTTAATATCCACATGATCAGGCCTTGCAAACGGGTTGAACGATCCAGTAGTATGTAAGATATGGTTTATCAATCCAAGAGGGGGTGTTCCGGGAATTGACGATTACGTTGGTTTTTAGGCCTTCTCTAGGAATTAATTTTCTATTATCTTTTGTATCTACCAGGATCAATTACGTGTAGGATGTTCCAGTCATGTAGTGAAAACGTTAAACTGTCGTAGATCGATTTAGCTTGTATTGATGAAGCAAAAACCCCATGTTATAATGGATCTAATGCAGAACCATGGGATAATCGGCTCTAGGAGCCGATTCACAGGGAAACCTGGGAGCCGGTTACGGCTCGAATTTTACATATGTTTGTTTGCCATGCAGGAAACCAATCGAAGCAATCTTTCACCTTCCTGATCAGGTATAGGTCAGGTGGCACGCCCTCGAACCAAGCCAGGACGCGTGCCGGAGCTTTGCGGGCCGTTGCCCGAGGGACCAGGGCCCACCAGCAGTTCTGGGAGCCTCCCGGCTCTTCGTGTTGCCCGTCGCTGCTCGCCGGTGGGTTTTGGTAGGCAACACTAGGTGGCTGGATATTCAAAGCTAAGATAGATCCGAATCAAGCAAAACTTAACTCGGATCTAGGTGGCTGGATATTCAAAGCTAAGACAGATCCGAATCAAGCAAAACTTAACTCGAATCTAGGTGGCTGGATATTCAACGTTAAGACAGATCCGAATCAAGCAAAACTTGACATATGGATCTCAGTGGCTGGATAAGAAAATCCGAAATAGATCCAAGGCATACAAAAAATTGACTTAGCAAATAATGCATTTGAAGCCTAACAAAGCTTCCAAACGAACAACAAGTTATTCGGTTGCAAGCTTCGGGGACTAGTGTATATATACTATCATTTGAATAACAGACAAGATATCAACAAAAGCACTTACCTCGTTCATCTTATCACTTTCAAGGACAATCTTAGCAGCCATATGCAGGCGACTGCTGATGTCGGAGAGTTGAAATGGCTGATTACTCGGATTGCCCTCAAGTTGATCGGCAGCGTTCCAATTGTTGGCGTATTCCACCAAAGAGCCGAGGTTGTTCCCACTCTCAGTATGGGTCAACACTTTACCTCGGAACCGTTGGGTAACCACCGCTGCCGCGGGACTCTTATGGAGAGTAAGCTGAGTATCAGCGGTCGGGGTGACAACAGGCTTAGCAGAGGAAGCCCCTTACGGAGTGCATCAGCTATGTTGGGTTGAGAAGAGCTAGCCGGCCCCTTCTGAGATGCTGAAGGTTTGGTGATAACAACTTTCTTAGCCTTAGAAGAGGTGTCGGCAGGGGCGGCAACCTCGGCACTAGGAGTGGCATCCTTGGAGGCAGGAGGAACTATGGTTTCCAAGGGGGCCGAGATGGTGGTATCCTCGGTTGGAGTTGGAGTTGCAGTTGGAATTGTGGGGGTCAAAGGAATTTTGAGGGAAACTTCGGTGGTCATAACAGGGGCGACAGGTTCAATAGGATGATCTACTGGCGGAGTTATGTCGGCGTCAGCAATGGGAGCTGCGGGTACATCTCGCCGAGGCGATGTCTGAGTCGGCGCAGGAGGAGAGTCAACGTGAGAGGGACTAGGAGCCCAAGTATCTTCAGGAGGCGGAGGAGAAGGCAGCCGAGTTGTATGACTCGTCATACTCGGACCGCTTGGCTTGGCAGAGAGAGGAGCTCTGCAAAAGCACAAAAAGTCGAATCAAAAGACAAAGAGAGAAACAAGAAGTACAAATGAAAATAAACTCACCCAGTAACTCCGGGCATGGTTTTACGCTTCGGAAGGTGCTGGGCTGATTTCTTCATTCGCTTCTTGGGAGCAGCTTCAGAGGGACCCACCGGAGCAGTGCGCTTCCTCGAGGTAGCAGGAGCTTGAGAGGCGAGAGGCTCGGCGTCGTGCACCTGACCGGTCGGATTAGCTAGGAAAGTAGAAGCAGGAAATGCATAAGAGATAGGCATCGCAGCGAGTACCTCAAGAATTTGGACGTCGTCCGAGTCACCTTCCTCCCCGTGGGCCGAGGTCTTGCCACGGGTGCGAGCCGGAGCGACGTCCGACTTAGGAACAAACTCCTCCTAGTCAAGTTCCCCTCTGTCCAGGGTGTTCCGATCTGCGGTCCACGGAAGGGCCAGAACCTCGGCATCCTCGATCCTTTGCTCCGCAAACCTCTGCAAGAAAAGAAACAAAGTGGAGTTAGCAAAAGAAGTCACAAACGTGATTAGGAAACAAACACAAATGCGTAAACTTACCTCGGGAGGGGGATTCCCGCGGGTGAACAGCTTCAGCCCCCATGTCTAGTCCTTCGGCATATCAGTCTTGAAAATAGCTCAGACACGCTTGTAAATAAGATAGTCGTCGAGCTCAACCGTAGAAACTCGGTTGGGATCGAGAGGACCACTCATGTAACAGAGATTGTGTGAGCGAAGCTGGAAAGGGCAGATTCGGTTGCTGACGAATGTGGTCATCAGATCCTCACCACGGAGCCCGGCACGGATCAACTCCTTCAGCCGAATCTCGAATGCCTCGGCCAAAGCATGGCTCTTCCTGGGGTTGTAGTTCCAGTTCTTCTTGGAAGGGGGCCAATAGAAAAGGCAGGGAGCCGAATCTTGTCTTCTTTTCCAGTGTTTTTGACATAGAAAAACGATCTATGCCACTTCTTGCAAGACTCGAGGCCAGCGACACGAGGGAACTCGGATTTTCTTCAAGGTGTAATGGACGCAGCTCCACACTGGGTAAGGGATTTCTCAGAGGGCTGAAGAGATTTGTCCGGAACGACATTAGATCGGATCTGGAAGAATTTAGACCAGACAGACATGGAGGGCCAGAGGCTGAAGTATCCCTCTGAGGCCGAGATATAAGAAGATAGGGAGGTGATGGCATTAGTCGTAAGGTGATGCGGCTGGAGGTCGAAGTAATCAAGGAATTCCCTAGCAAAATCGCTAAGGGGGAGGCCGAACCCACGGGCAAAGTGGGACATGAAGACAATGTACTCGCCTTCGTTGAGTACAGGAGATGATTCTTTGCCGGGCAAGCGATAGCATACCTCGGCAGGAATCCGACGTGTCCTAGTTATCCACTCAATCTCACGACGAGTGACAGAGGAGCCCTGCTAGAAACCCCGCTCTATACCGGACGCAACGTCATCATCTTCAACAAGCGCCCCACTGACAGAACTAGACATCATAGGGTCGCCGGAGGAATCAACGGAGGAAGGACTAGCGGCGGAGAGAGGCCTAGGGAAGGAGCCTAACGACAGGACCATAGAAAAACTCATCGGCGGAGGCGCCGGAGCAGGCGCACGGCGGAGGGGTCGTAGGAGCAGAAGGACTGCAGTTCCGCCGGTGGGGAGATCGGCAATGGCGCAGCCACCAGCGCACGAACAGAGGCACGGGCGCGAGAAGGAAGAAGGAGAATGGTGAGCGAAGGGGGAAAGTAAATCCCCTAGCCCCGCACCCCTCCTTATAACCGCGCAGTCCTGGCGATAGTGGGATCGTGGGTGCGCACGGTAACCGTGTGGGTCGCGCATGCGGTGAAACCGTTCGCTCCTGAGTGGAGCCACACCTAAGACCACACGACGCAGGAGAGGATCAGGCCTCCTGACCGATGCAGTACTCGAGGCGTCACTGCGCCGACGCGAAGGGCGCAGTAATCACTGTAGCTTGTCAGTGGGCACTATAGAGGAACAAAAAACTAGAAGAGTAATGATGAGGGGTACACGTAGGACGAGGCGTGCTCAGGAAGTTGCGCGGATAACTCGAACATAAGAAAGTAACTCGGAAGTAAGGAGAGATGTATGTTGGGAAACTGATGTGGCCCAGCCGAGGTAACAGGCAGGACCACACCAGCTTCGGGGACTAATGTTGGGGAGGTGACCCTGGATAGGGTCAAGACAGGGGGAGGACGAAAGGAGTCTCCCTTGTTATATGCCGAGTTACTATTTATATCGGCCGAGTCATGTAAGAGTCGACGAGATAAGCAAGGCCATGACACCTACGGAAGGAGTAACACCTTATCCGGCCGACATACGAGTTAAGTCGGCCGAACAAATCTGAATAACTTGAATGCAGGTGGGATCCGAGCCGAGTTATGCGAGACAAGGCCGTGTAACATGAAGCTTGCAGGAGAAGGAGGTGCCTATACTCAAACCCTAGTCACGGGCAAGGAGGAATCTGGACAGAGCCAAGCACAAAGGACAAGGAGCAGAGCAGCAGAAGGGCAGGAGAAGGTCACGGAGGTGACAGTCATGGAGCCCGAGGCGCGCAGGTGGGGCTCTCTGGAACATTGCCGTCGTTAGAAGGGAGACACGAAAAGAGGGTCGCCGAGTTACCATATTGGGACAAACATATTCCTCGAATATGTTTGCCACGTCAGCCCGAGGAGGAACCAAGGCACCCCTTTATAAGGGGAAACGCGGGCTCCTGAGAGGGGATTGATTCATTCTGGACCGTAAGGCTTGGGTAGTAGTTTTCTTCTTCCTGCAAACATCTCAAGGAGCACTTGTAGTTCTTGCAAGGAGAAAGAAAGATCTATATGTTAGTCATTTGATTGTATAAATCACTGCATTTTTCCTCCCCGGATCCCTCTAGCATCCATTGGCCCCATACTTTAGCCTACCCATGGCATCTGCCGTGCCACCACCACGACACAAAGTTGCTGGCAGATTTTGCTACAAGATTTCTTACGGAAAGGCTTGGAGGACTAAGCATAGGGTACTAGAGGCGAGATTTGGTTCGTTTTGAGATGGATACGACTGTGTTGTTTGGATGCTCTAGACACTGCAGGCTAGGAATCCAGGCGCCTACATCGACATCCAACACTTTATGTTGCCACATGAACCAACTTTGAGGGTGTTGCATCGAGTGTTATTTTCATTTGCTATATGCATAGAAGCTTTCACTCACTATTGACCAGTCATTTATGTGGATGGTACATTTGTCACTGGCAAGTACAGGGGTCAGATCTTGACTGCCATAGGTCAAGACAGGAACAATCAAGTTATTTCGCTTGCATTTGCTTTCGTGGAAAGCAAGAACACCGAGAGTTGGGTATGGTTTTTTAGGCAGCTGAAGATAGAAATTGTGAAGGATACACTGAATGTGTGTGTCCTTCATGAAAGGCATCCGGGTATACTCATCACGATAAAGAAGATAACGCAGCCTGCTCCTAATGAAGTAACTCCATGGCGGAATATGTAGAGCCGTTGGTGCATGCGGCATCTAGGGGCCAACTTTTCTCACAGTTTAGGAACAAGGCCCTTATAAATCTATTCAATAAGCTTTGCAATCAGAACTAGGTGTGTAAGTATATCAAGTGGCGTGCCTATCTGCATGACTTCACTAAAAAACATGTTAGGCAGAGGAAAAAAGCTAGAGCAGCAGTTGTCGCGCTCATGCAGCCGCGGTATCTGCATAGTCAGCAATAGGAGCAGCACCACCAGAGAAAGAACTCATTGCTCTTTATGATTTGCCAGGATTTGACCAACCCGGTACTAGGAGGAGGCCTGGAAGAAGGATTACAAATTTCAGGAATGGATGGAGCATGAGCCTATGGAGAGGTGGTCTCTGCCGCGTCGACTTCGCCAATGCGCGACTATACGTCCGCCGCATAGAATTCGTGTTTGCCGTGTTGACTCCGCCAAAGCGCAACTATACGTCTGCCGCGTAGACTCCGTGTCCGCCGCATCGACTCCGCAAAAGCGCGACTATGCTTCACTGCATCGATCCCTTCCCGGACTCGCCCTAGTTGGCATGACCAAGACCAACTATGACCTGGCAGCTCCTTTACTTCACGGTTACTTCTCTATTTCTAGGGTTAACCACCGACTCACCAAATGACTCCTTCCTAAAAAATTGCCTATGCCGACTGCCAGTCTGAATCCATCGACGAGTCCTTGACGCACTCATGGACTACTGATGTGGGAATGCCAAACGGGTCATACACGCGAAGCAGAGTCTCCATGTCCAATCGACCTTGGAGAGTTGCCCACGGAGAGTGTCCCATAAAGCGGATACTCCATGTCTAGTCGCCCATGGAGAATGGCCCATGGAGAGTGGACCACGAAGCGAATTCTCCATGTCCAGTTGCCTATGGAGATTGGCCCACGAAGCAGAGACTCCACAGCCAGTCGCCCAAGGAGAATATCCCATGGAGAGTGGCCCATGAAGCGGACTCACCCATGGAGAATGGACCATAAAGTAGAGTCTCCATGTACAGTTTCCCATGCAGAGTGGCTCATGAAGCGGAGACTCCACGGCCAATTGCCATGGATAATAGCCCATGGAGAGTGGCCCACGAAGTGGATTCTCCCATGGAGAGTGGCCCATGAAGTAGAGTCGGTAACTGACTTGGTCCCTATCTTTGTAAACCCTAGCGAGGTGCAGATATATAAACCTCGCCAAGGAGTATCTCGAATGACCTCTACTCTCACCCCCATATGCCGCCTAAGCTATGAAGCACGACGACTCCCATCTAAACTAATCTATGATCATATACTGGATTGATAGCAGGACGTAGCAATCCTCCATCGAGGGGACTGGAACCTGGGTAAATTGTGTGCCAACCTCTCTCCCGGATTCTCCTACGTCGCCTTGCCCTGCTCTCCTCTACATAAGCTACCCCATATAGCATCTGCCATGTCAATACCACGATCGTGGCAGAAAACACTAATTTTTACAATTAATTTGAAAGAGTGGTTATTGGTATAGGGTGATTAATCTATTATGGGTGGCGATGGAATCACCATTGCACAGGAATATATCACCTAGGACTTCACACCCGGTATCGCCAGTGATTCTTGCATCGTATAATATGCGTTAACCATGATATCTAAAATGGGATGAAGAAGTCAGCTGGATTTTTTTCCTGTCGTATGTCAACGGATGACCATATCATGGCGCTGGTATTCCTTTTGAGGCCCAGTACATGGGTGGGACCCTCAGTTCCCCACGATCTTGGTACCTAGACTTGAGACTGTCGTAGGTAGGTCCACCAACTTGTTAGGGTGACCAGGGATATTGTTCTACTCACTAGAGTTCTCAAGGAGTTAACCATAGTTATATTTACTTATATGCGAGTTAACAGAGGTCGTTTTGGTTGCGGGGTCATTTTGGCATGTGGGGTCGCAGAGAAGGCCAGTAATTGGCTTGGGTTCTTATACTGGCCCCACACCTAAGGAAGTGTGGACGGGAAATATTCGCCTGATTGTGCAACATGGATAAGGATCTCTTATGGTAAAGCATCGTAACTCTATAGAGTATACAAACCGTCACATGTTACCCCCTATTCCGGGAAGGAGCTACGAACACGGTAGGAAAGAAACTCCATGAAGTTCTGGTAATCTATGAAGGCTGATGTACATAGCTTTTCAGAATAAAAGCAACATTTAAAGAAAATGTTTACGAAAACCTGCATAGTCTACGACATATGGTCTGTGGATGTAGATAGTGCATCAAACACTTATTTTTAGTGAACTTGCTAAGTATGCTCGTACTCAACTGTACCTTTTTAACCCTTGCTAGGTTCTAATGCCATGAATATGTCGTCAATAACAACGAATGCTCCAAGTAATCAACATCAAAAGCTCAAGTTCTTCAATAAAGTCAGTGAAGTCATTGAACACCTCAATGGAAGGGAAGACAATGTTACTAATTAGATAAGAGTATAATCCCTAGCGCTAGAACCTACTTCTGTAGAGCATTGCAATAACAACAATTGCAAGCCAAATAGTTTAGATACGAGTCTTATAAATATGATAGTTTTTAGTTGTTATTTCTGGTTCTTCTTTGTAATAAGTTGTTTTCTTCTTATATAATCTAGAGTGTTCTCTAAATCTTTTGTAAAGAGACGAGTTGTAATCTATAGTCATGTCTTGGATCCGCGATGTTTCTGGTGTATCACTCTAAGGGATATATATACTAGTGAAACGGTGTTTTATTGGTGTTATATCAACGAATATAGTGTAGTACATCGTGCAGTGGTATGCTGGGTCGCCGCAATTTGATTGATCAATGGTATTTGAAATCTTGCGAAGACATTCAAACCTACTTATTTCTATTGATCAAGCAAATTATATATAATGATAATTATTTGTATGGATTGATCATTGTGTACACGTGTTTATACATATGTACTCTATAATTATTCACATAGCAAAGTTATAAGAGTAACAGATTCGTATGCATGTGAAAAAAATAGTAGAAGAGTAGACATATTATTAGACACTGAATTACTAAGAGGACGAAATAGTCTATCAAACATGTATGATATGGACAACTAGAACGATTGGAAATCAGAGGAGAATACTTACATGATGGTATAGTTATATGATTTTATCGTTAGTCTCCACAAATTAATACCCACGACCCTGTGAGGCACAGAGGGTTGGGTGTTGTTTCACACATTTGGAGTGACCAAACAAATCGTGGCATCGAGAAAAATATTCATTAGAAATACAAAAATGTTGGAATGTTTTTTTAGGAAAAAGGGTCGAAACAGAGACATGGTAAGCTATAGTTCAGGTTATATGTATGTTCCATAATTATTCTACACTATTAGACCTTGAAAATTAAAGACTAATATAGGTACACAAACAAGTCTTGGGGATCTGGGCGAGCGCCCCTCTGCCCTGCCTTATGGGTCGACCCTAGTGTTGTTCCCAAGTGGAGTATGGTGTTAGAGTATTAGGCATATACGGTTGTTATGGTAGTTTAGAAGAGTTTGAATCTGTTTACGTACAATCCTAACTTGACTTGTACTACCTTCGTTTCAGGGCTTAAGGCGCACACGCTTTCCAAACCAAAGTTTGACCAAAAGAATTGAGCAACAAAATCTTGATTATATTGTACATAATTAGTACCGTTGAATTCGTATTAAAAAATACTTTCTAGTGATACTAGTTTTATACCAAAACTCTTTACGTATTTAGAGTAATTCTTGGTCAAAGAAAAAACACGCAAAACGAGAACGCCTTAAGCCCTGAAACGGAGGTAGTACTTCAAGATGATCCTCTTTACGTCTATATATACTCACTCATGAGGCTCAATAACACATCCATCATATTCCGCCAAACTCATACTCTTTCATGGTATCGATCTAATCGGTTCAAACCCTAGTCGCTAACGCGCTTCGGTCGCGCCGCCCCCGGCGGATCGATCTCCATGATCTCCACCGGGGGCCGCGCGATCCTTCGTAGGGTTTGCCCACGGATCTATGATCAGCTGCCCTGGTGAGTCTTTTCCGATCTCTAGATCGTTTTTTCTCTCCACCGGTCGCTTGGCCGGTCTTCTTTTTTGGTTTACCGATCATAGATCGGATTAAGTAGCCCACCATCGTATTCATCGCTGTGCCTCTACTCTGACCATCAGCATCGACGATCTACCTCGGTCGGCTGCTACTCCTTCCTCGGTAGGCTGCCGCGGCCGCCCCCCTCGGATTTTCTTCATCGTCATCGTCCGAGACTTCACCGACAACGCCGCCATAGACTCCGATCTACGCATCTTCCATGCCATGGTGCATTGACGGTGCTCGACGCGGCACTTCGTTGGTAACCCCAAGCATAGGGTGTGAAGAGCACAGCAGCAAGTTTTCCCTTAGTTGAGGCCGAGGTTATCAAACCATAAGGAGGAAGGAAACGTCACACAGGTGTTGCAAACAACGTGGAGACCTGCACAACACAAACTCAAGACTTTGTCCCAACGAATCAGTGAGGTTGTCAAGCTCACCGATTTGCTATAACAAAGGATTAAACATATGGTGTGGAAGGTAATGGTGATTTGCAGCAAGTAAACCAGTAACAGTGGAAGATGTATCAATGGTAAAGATTGGAACGGGGTCCATAGTTCACTAGAGGTGATCTCCTTAGATAAACAACATGGCATGAAGGGTAAACAAATTACAGCAGGGTAATTGACAGGAACTGAGCAAGGCATAATAATGCAATTACTAGTCAGAAAGATCCTATGAGATTCGATTGGGCAATACAACAAGATACATAGACCGCCATCCAACTGCATCTATGACTAGAAGTCCACCTTCAGGTTATCATCCGAACCCCCTCCAGTATTAAGTTGCAAGCAACAGACAACTGCTTTAAGCAAAGTGTGTAAGGTAAACAGTCCACATGTTCCATGAACAAGAGACCGTTATTTTCTACCTAGTAGCAACATCACATCTACAACCGAAGAGATTTATGTCACTTCCCTTGGAAACTAGAGGCATGAACCCACTATCGAGCATAAATACCCCCTCTTGGAGTCACTAGCAACTACTTGGCCAAGATAACCACAAGCAACGGAGAGCATGCAAGATCACAAACAACACAGACATGATAGAATCATAAAGACAAAACATTAATCAGACAAACATAATAATCTCAATATCCATCGGATCCCCGCAAACACAACATGCATGATTACAAATAGATTAGATCTTGATCATGAACGGAGCTCACAAGATCTATACAGTAAAGCACAAAGGAGGAGATACAACCATCTAGCTACTACATGGACCCATAGTCCAAGGTGGAACTACTCACGCATCATACTAGAGAGAAGGCCTCCGGGATGATATCCCCTCCGACATGGCGCTGGGAAGAACTTCAGACCCCCCCCCTCGATCTAGGGATGATGGTGGCAGCGGGTACAAAAGGTTTCGTGGAATATTGATCGGGTACTTGGGGTTTCTGCATCGGGGGCTTCTTATAGGCGAGGGGGGAGGCCGAGGTGGTGTCTAGGGGCCCCACACCCTGCCTAGGCGCGAGGCAGGGCCCACCCGCGCCTAGGGGGGTGTGGCTGCCTTGGCACGCCTCTCCGTCTCCCCTCTGGACTTCTTGTTCCCCACGAAAAGTTATTGACTTTGACGTTTGTTCCGTCCAATTCTGAGAATATTTCCTTACTAGCTTTTCTGGAACCAAAAACAGCAGAAAACAGGCAACTGGTACTGTGGCAACTTGTTAATAGGTTAGTACCAGAAAACATGTAAAAAGAACCTCAAAGTGTAGACAAAGCAAAGCAGCAAGTTTTCCCTTAGTATAGGGTGTGAAGAGCACAGCAGCAAGTTTTCCCTTAGTTGAGGCCGAGGTTATCAAACCATAAGGAGGAAGGAAACGTCACATAGGTGTTGCAAACAACGTGGAGACCTGCACAACACAAACTCAAGACTTTGTCCCAACGAATCAGTGAGGTTGTCAAGCTCACCGATTTGCTATAACAAAGGATTAAACATATGGTGTGGAAGGTAATGGTGATTTGCAGCAAGTAAACCAGTAAGAGTGGAAGATGTATCAATGGTAAAGATTGGAACGGGGTCCATAGTTCACTAGAGGTGATCTCCTTAGATAAACAACATGGCATGAAGGGTAAACAAATTACAGCAGGGTAATTGACAGGAACTGAGCAAGGCATAATAATGCAATTACTAGTCAGAAAGATCCTATGAGATTCGATTGGGCAATACAACAAGATACATAGACCGCCATCCAACTGCATCTATGACTAGAAGTCCACCTTCAGGTTATCACCCGAACCCCCTCCAGTATTAAGTTGCAAGCAACAGACAACTGCTTTAAGCAAAGTGTGTAAGGTAAACAGTCCACATGTTCCATGAACAAGAGACCGTTATTTTCTACCTAGTAGCAACATCACATCTACAACCGAAGAGATTTCTGTCACTTCCCTTGGAAACTAGAGGCATGAACCCACTATCGAGCATAAATACCCCCTCCTGATCTAGGGACGACGGTGGCGGCGGCTACAGAAGGTTCCGTGGAATATTGATCGGGTACTTATGGTTTCTGCCTCGGGGGATTCTTATAGGCGAAGGGGGGGGGGGCGATGCGGTGGCCAGGGGCCCCACACCCTGCCTAGGCACGGGGCAGGGCCCACCTGCGCGTAGGGGGTGTGGCTGCCCTGGCACACCTCTCCGTCTCCCCTCTGAACTTCTTCTTCCCCACAGAAAGTTATTGACTTTGACGTTTGTCCCATCCAATTCCGAGAATATTTTCTTACTAGCTTTTCTAAAACCAAAAACAGCAGAAAACAGGCAACTGGCACTGTGGCAACTTGTTAATAGGTTAGTACCAGAAAACATGTAAAAAACACCTCAAAGTGTAGACAAAGCAAAGCAAAGTAGATACTAAACAAACATGGAGCATCAAAAATTATAGATACGTTTCCGACGTATCATGCATACGGCGCACCGTCGGTCTGATCAACCGATCTCGCGCTTGTCTACGTCAAGCATGTCCCTGATAACGCGCCTACCACCGTTCGAGCTACGGGTTGCCGCTGCGTTTCCCCTTCGGGCCACAGCGTCGCCGCCCTCCATGCTACCGGCTTCTAACGCGCATTCCTTGGTGTGTACACCGCTGGTGGTCTCCCAGCTGCTGCATCGACTCGTGACATGCAACTATGCCGCCCATCGGGTCATAGCGTCACTACACGCAGTCCACATCGCCGTCTCTGTGCATCGATGCCCCAGGCTATCTCCGCGCCACCTCCCATGGTGCAGGTCGCCTAAGTCCGCGCATGGTGTTTATCACGCCGGATTCTTCTTCGCCAACTTTGAGTACCGCCGCCGCACCAATCTAGGCGTCCAACATGACCACTCCAAGATGCCGTTGGTTTTGCCGCCTTCTACGTGTTCGTCTTTGCCCTTGTGTGCTCGGTATTGGCAACACTGGTGCGTGCCTTCATCCCCGACACGTCCCCGAGCCTGGCAATCTCGCATCACCGCTTCGTCTTCGTCGGCATCGACAAAGTCTTCTTCGGCATCGACACCTTGCTCTACTGCTGCCTCGACCGTGTCACCGACAAGTTCTTCTTTGCATACTCGATTCCGGCAAAACCGGAGTGTGCGTTCGTCCCCGATGTACGCCTAGTTTTGGCAAAACTATGGCTGCACCTCATCCTCGATTGCTTGGACTCCATCGACCCTCGGCAAGCCTCCGCGGACCCTCGGCAAGCCACCACGGACCCTCGGCATGCCTCAGTGGACCCTCGACGTGTCTCCATCATCCTCCTCGCGTACTATGCGCATGCGACTTCACGTGTGGCTACCTCGATACCGGCATCCCCGACCACGACATCGACCACGGCGACCCCTTGCAACGGCTACCCGACCTCGGCACCGCCTCAAGCTCTCAGCTCCCTCGACATCAGCACAAGGGTTATCACCTCGCTTGAGCATCTCACCAGCTTCCTCTATAATCCAAGCATTTGTGCCGCGACATGCCATCTACGACACTCCGGCTGCTACTGCGGGGATTTAAGCCTACTAGATTCTACTTCAGTTTCTCTCCACCGTCCACTAAAGGATTTATGCACTAGCCAATTATTCCAAAAGACCGATCTGATGAAAAGAGACTATGCATTATATTTATATTCAACACCCCCACATCTAGACTATTTTAGTCCAGCATGTGATAGGAGTATGTCACATTCTTTTTCCTTTTTTTCTAATGCCTGAGCAGGGTCTTGAACTTAAGACCTTTTGGATCTGATACCATAAAGGATTTATGCACTAGTCAATTATCCTAAAAGACCGATCTAATGAAAAGAGGCTAGACATTATATTTATATTCAACATCTACGACGTTTCTATTGTTTACGATGCTACCGCTACGACTGCGGGTGAGTCTTAAAGTATTAGGCATATACGGTTGTTAGGTAGTTTAGATAGAATTTGAATATGTTTACGTACGATTCTAACTTGAATTGTACTTAAAAATGATTCTCTTATACGCCTATATATACATACTCTTTCATATGGGAGTAGGGTTCCAAATCTTCACAGCCGGATCTGGAGCGACCCGAGCTTCGGTCTCCTCAATGTGCTTCTCCGGTGGAAGGGGTCATGTGCGGTGGAGAGAAAAGCTGGGAGATCTCCGCCAATAAGATCGGAGCCATCAAGCTACTCTCTAGCACATTCGGGCAATGCAAAGGAGTTGATGTGCTCCTTCTCCCCGATGCATCTCTGATAGTTGGAGCCAGCGTTGGGGAGAGCCATGTCAAGCAGCTGGACCAATAAGCTTGTGGTGGTCTTCCGCTAGATTGATTTGCTACGGATCACTCTTCTAAACTTGGCTTGCCATGGAGGGATATTTAAATTTAGTGATACAGAAAATTCTGAAAAAAATATACGGATATAGTATGTGGCATGCAAAATTTTATGTGAAAATACTTTGTATTCTAGCCTCAACAAAAATGAGAAATTTTCACATCAAGGATGAGTGCGATTTTGAATGGGTCTCTGTTTTTCCAAATTTTGTCACTTTTTTTTCTGCGCCCGGAAACAAAATATTTTCCATTAAAAATTTACACTCTTGTATTTATATTATTGGATACACATAGGTATTTTGTTCAAAACTATTTGGCATTTTTTAAAAAATTATAAAATGGGCTCGAGAGCCCGTCCCGCCCTCGACGTGCTTCTCCGACGGGAGGGGTCATGTGCGGTGGAGCAAAGCGGGGTGATCTCCGCCAATAAGATCAAGCCTTCAAGCGATTACCAAGCAGTACTCACCGTTGGAGACTTGTGAATTACTATGAAGGAGCCACAACATCATCTTATTAAGGCCCGCCTTATTATTCTATTGAAGCTTCCTCCATGAACTAGGAGCTCCATCACTGTGGTAGGCGTAGGTAGCATTAAGGTGACGTATGAATTCTCAGATTTTTCAGAGCTTAAATTCACACCTCAAGTGATTTAGGGAGACCCAAGGCCAGGGTTCCCGTTAACTTTTTTCCCATTCAGTGCAAACTCCTAAAACATTTTATATTTTGAAGCAGAGCCACTAACTTTCAACTCCACGACAAAACTCACATAGTTTCTGAATTTGTGACGACAGAAATGTCAAATGGTGTCAGCACTCACTGGTGGAAACGAGGCCTCTAACACCGGTTCGTAGAGGCATCTAACACCGGTTCCAGAATCGCTGTTGGGGGTTCGGTGTTAGAGCCCTCCCTCCCTTTAACAGCGGTTCTTATACGAACCGGTGTTAAAGGGTGGCGCACGTGGGGCTACCGCAGCACTCAGCCCCCCTTTAACACCAGTTCGTAATTCTCTGCCGCGGCAGGAAAAAGACATAAATCTCTGCCGCGGGAGAGTTCTGACGCGGCAGGAAAACGGCATAAATCTCTGCCGCGGCAGAGTTCTGTCGCCGCCCAGTTCTGGGCGTATTTCTGCGGCGCGGCGGGGACGGAGAGGGGGAAGGGAGAATCGATCGGGAGAGGTATACACATACATCGTCGTCGGTACATACGAGTATATGAATAATTAATGTAACACCCTCGGATCGGCCCTATGCAAGTTTTAGCGATTCCCGCCAAACCCGCATAGAAACGATTCAAAGGTGTCCACCAAGCACTTGCGTGCGGGTGGAAAACGAAGTACTATCATTACACAATAGTCTATGATAGAACCCACAGAACAAATATATACAGCAACGACTCCATAAGTCAAAAAATACAGATATACAGTACAAAGATCCAAATCACCTTGAAAACAATACAGCGTCCGAGTACGGACAAGATGCAAATTGAGCTAAGAGCCCTAAAGAATAACCAATAGCGTCCATAACCCTGCCCAGGCCAAGCCGGAAGGGTAACCCTGCTAACGACGTCGATCTCAAAACCTGATTAACAAAAGGGGTGCCGACAAAGGCAAAAGAAAAAAAGAGCGGTCAGTACTGATGCCAGTACACAGCGAGACTAGATTTCGGCGCTCCTCGCCTACATATGTATGGTTGACTGAAGCGGCAGCGAATCATGCGCTAAACAACCTATAAAGACTCGATACATTTGTCGGCTATCAGAGAGAGATGAGAAAGACCTATTCAATCCAACCTGATACTAACACCAAACATACCCATCCTGGCGTTTCCCCCTCGAGACCAAACGAGGAAGTCAGACCGAGGAACTCACACTGTTGGCAGTTTTATTCCTTCTTTGCATGGTGGTTATCCAACTTACTAGTCATATCAGAAACAAGTCAAATTTATAACAGTAACTTTAGTTATAGTTGTCTATGATCGAGAACTGTGCTCCAAGTCGTCTGTAACCGCGGACACGGCTTCTCAAAAAGATTAAACCCTGCAGGGGTGCACCAAAGTTTCCACACGCACTTACACCCTTGTTGTCAGATCAGGTAGGTACAAGATCATAAAACATGCACCCAACGGTATGTCGACGGGGTTTCAGACACGACGTTTCCCAGACCCAAAGCAAGCACATGGGGGCCACCCCACTAAGCTACCCGCAACGAAGTCGGCCGGTCTTCGAGACGGACCCAGAGGTTTGTGACAATGGCTGTAAACGACTGGGAACCTGAAAGTGTGACTAGGCTTGTCGATACCGCGAAAACATTCCACATTGGTTCCAAAACAGTACAGGCGCTCCACTCGCAATCGTAAATAAAGCAGTAAAGCATGGAATAAGTACATGATAGTAATAAAGCCCCAAACTACTTTGTGGCCCCCGGTACAGTACTTTGAAATCAGGTACTAATCGATGGGGGTGTCCACACACCCCACCTGTGGTTAGCGCGCTCGATCTCGGAACATGTGTCAAGAACTCGGGGTCCTACGGGACACCAGTGAGCGGTTAAAAACCAAATATTGTCTATTACCCATCGGTGCCTATGCATTATTTACCTACTTTCAATTTTAGTTATTAATAATAATTAAAGTCTTGATCCTCTCCACCATTAAGCATGTGTCAACCATCCAACAACGATGGAACATCGACGACACGAAGCAACACCTGAGCAAGCAACTACGACTCGCAAGGCCGACTGTCTATCAATCAACAGGCAATAGGATGTGTCCATGGCAATATAGAGGCTGCAAAGGATATCACGGGTATGAAAACTAGAGCATCGCAACACAGATAGCAATAAATCAATATGAGGAAATAAAGACTAGAAATGTAAAATAGGTAGAAAGGGGGAGAATGCTCGCCTGAAAACATTGTCGAAGGTTCATCCGAAGATCGGGTCGATACTCGCATCAACTCATCGATCTAATCCGCTGTAGGCGTTCGTAGCATGGAAAACAAAAAATTTCTACCGCATGCACACAAACAAGCCAAGATCTATCTACTAGATTGTAGCAACGAGTCGATAGAGGAACTCACCCTCGAAGATTCCAAAGCGGTTATCGAGAGCAGATTCTCGTGGGTGATGTAGTCATACACTTGCCGATCTCAAGATCGCGTAGACGATCCTTCTGGCGCTGCGTTCCGGCAGCGCTTCCGCAGTCGGTCACACGTTCGGTACTCGACGAAGACCTTCCTCTCCCTTGTTCCAGCAGGCAGCGGAGGTTGTAGCACTCTCCTCGCGATTCCGGCAGCACGATGGCGTGGTACCGGAAGTAGAGGGAAGATCTCGCAGGGCTTCGCCTTAAGCCGGAGCGAGTATGGTGGACTATGAGAGAGCCTCGGTGATCTAGGGTTTAGACGCACCAAGGAGAGGGAGCTAGGTCGGAGGCTAGGGCAAGGGGATTGCCCCAACTCGGCGACTTGGCAAACCCTAGGAGGCGGCGGCGACAATGGTGGAGTCCGGCGGCTAGGGTTTAGGTTTAGAGGAGAGAGGTGTTGTGTCCTTGGAGGGGCAGCCCTGCCCCTCCTTATATAGGTGGAGGGGGCGCGCCAGGGGAGGGGAGTCCCTCCCCAACTCGGTTTCCCAAGGGGGCCGGCGGTGGAGGGGAGGAACTCCTCCCCAACTCGGTTTCCACCTTCCCCTCCACTTCCCAAAATAGCCGTTTGACTTTCAAATTGGCGTTTGACTTTTTCAAACTAGGATTTGATTAAACCCTTTATTTTGTTCGGCGATGACACCTAGTACATGATGCAATCATACCAACTTGATATAACACATTCATGTACCCTTACCCTTCGGAGTGTCGGACATTCCAGAACCTTCTAGAACATTCCCGATGAAAACACCGGAACCATTCCCCAACTCTGAAACAGGACTTTCCTTATATGAATCTTATTCTCCGGATCATTCCGGATCTCCTAGTGATATCCTGGATCCCATCCGAGACTCCGAACAACATTCGGTCTCTTTCTCATCATTCCATAACTACTCATACAACGTCGAATCCTTAAGTGTGTCTCCCTACGGTTCGTGAATTATGCGGACATGATCGAGACACTTCTCCGAACAATAACCAATAGAGGAATCTGGAAATTCATATGGCTCCCACATATTTCTACGATTACTTTGTGATCGAATGAATCACTTACATACAATACCAATTTCCCTTTGTCTCACGATAGTTTACTTATCCGAGGTTATGATCGTCGGTATCTCTGCATACCTAGTTCAAACTCGTTACCGATAAGTACTCTTTTCTCGTTCCCGTGATATGTGATCCCTTGTGAGACAGTCACATGCTTGCAAGCTAATTGGATGACATTCCACCGAGAGGGCCCAGAGTATATCTATCCGTCAAATGGATGGACAAATCCCACTCTTGATCCATGTGCCTCAACCCATACTTTCCAAACACTCAATGCCACCTTTATAGCCACCCAGTTACGGTGTGGTGTTTGATGTCATCAAAGCATCCTTCCGGTGATGGTGATTAACATGATCTCATGGTCGAAGGAATTAGGTTACTATGTATCAGAAAGCTTATAGCAAATGAACTATATTAAATGACTTGATCTTTATGCTACGCTTAACTATAGGAGTATGTCCATCACATCATTCTCCTAATGATATGACCTTGTTGTTAATAACATCTCTATGTTCATGATCAGGAAACCATGATCATATATTAACCCACAAGCTAGTTTAACAAGAGGCTTTACTAGGGACTCTTTTATGTTTACAAATCACACAAGTATTAATGTTTCCGGTTAATACAATTATAGCATGATATGTAAACATTTATCATAAGTATGAAGATATGATAATAACCACTTTATTATTGCCTCTTGGGCATATCTCCAACAATCTCCCACTTGCACTAGAGTCAATAATCTAGTTTCAAACCTTTGTGTTTTCAACACCTATGGCTTTCTGGTGTCGTATGTACACGATTGCTAGTGGTCAACTGATCTCCGGATCTGACACTTCCAGGTCCGTGTGTAATTGCATGTCTTTGCGTCTCTACGCATCACTCATTCTCTAATGAGATGGCTTCGTACAAATTTGGTCCTTTGGTGTGACCTTTAGTTATTTGGGGTTAAAACATGTTGATAATATTGTCGTACAATATATCTTCATAATACTATCCCACTGTGAACTACACCTAGTTTGATAACAAACTACTTGACACAAATGCCCTCTTTTGCTGCTATAATAGCAGTCATATACTTAGCCTTTTGTTGTAGTATCTGTCACAATATCTTAACTTTGGAATTCATCCAATCTCACTATGGAACTTACTTTCCATCATATTGTGCCACCGTTAGTTTAGATTGAGATAAACTTAATTTGCACTTTGTGACAAAACTAGTATTAATGTAATTCATTTACAATGAACTAACCATCTATTTGTCATTTCTATAAAATAATATATTCTTAGTTCTTTTACAAGATCATAAGAATATCTTTACTATCGTCCAATGATTATCTTATGAATCATTCTAGTATATGCTCATAACATTTAGAGCATAGGACATATCTGGATTTGTACATATCACAGTATGATTGACATAAATACTCTTTGTGATTTCATACATTAAGTATCAATCTATACTTAAATCTTTGTTTCACTTACCAAGTGTCAATATACTTGAATATATCATTAATATTGAACTCATTCAATCCTTTCTGTGCGACAAGAACCTTTCTTGTAGTTTCTATATTGAACTTTTTCAATACATCATCTACATACTTTCGGCACAACCATATTAGCGTCTATTGATGCCAAATATTTGGGTTTTGCCTAAGTCTTTCATCGGGATGAAATTCTTAATATGTGTTAATAAAAGATACATCATTTCTAATCAACAATATGTCTTCCACATAATGTTTTAGAAACATGTCTTAGCGCTCCCACTTAATTTCTTGCAAATGCAAGCATCTTCATCGTCTCCGACGAATTTAAACTCCTTTAACAGTTTCATCATGGTGAAGATTCCAACTCCGCGAAGCTTACTTCAACCATTGAAGTTTGCATATGCCTTTAGCATCCTTTGAATTAACAAAACCCTATGGACCGTGTTATGCACATGTCCTAGGTAACAATTCTATTAGAAGAACTTGTTTTGTTTATTCAATTGCCACATAACAAAATTATATGTAGTGGTTGCTATATTAATCCGTCTAGACTAAATATCGCTATGAAAGATCAAATATTTTCATAGTCAACCTTTGAACATTGTTGTGAACTCTTTCCCAACATGTCGACTATTTCATAGATGTGCAACATCCATGTCTATTTCTTTATAGATCCAAACACAACTGTAAGGTCTTACACCTTTCTCGAGGGTCCTTCAAGTTCAAAACTTGATTTCTCGTGTATGGAACTATCACGGATTTTATGGCTTCAAGCCATTTTACGGAGTCAGGGCCCATCATCGCTTCTTTGCATGTAGTACGTTCATTATTCTCAAATAATGATTCAACCCTCAAATCTTGGTATTTGATTGTTTACTCGACCTACTTGGTTCAATAGAAACTTTGACCTTCGTAACCACAACCTTTGAGGCACGTGAGCCATGAGCATTGTTGCTGCCTCCGGAACACTTTTCGGCGCTGTGCAACTTTGCACATATAGCTAAGGTTCTTTTAACCTTATCAAAGTTCTATTGTCCTCCCACTTATCTTTTCACGAAAAATTCCTTCTCAAAGAAACTTGACGTTCTAAGCAACAAACAATTTTGTCTCCGGTGTTATGGAGGAATACTTAACAGTTATACAAAGACAGGTTCATCCGACTTTGGTTGCAAACATCTTTCTTATGCATAGCATACCAATGTTTAAGAAAGGACAACTTGGGTTTTATTCCAAACCATAACTTTATATGGTGTCATTTCAACGGATTATGATGGAGCTCTTTTCAGTGGAAAAACGGTAGTCTCTAAAGCTTTTAATCTTTAAAATATAATGGCAGTTTTATGAATTACACCTTCGATCTTACCATGTCAAACAAGGTTTAATTACATATCTCGAACGCTTCATACTCTTATGGTGTTTCGGGACATGCAAATTACCGGAACGATTCCTTAAATCTTAGGTATTATGCTAAACTTGTAACTCAAATATCTTCCTTTATGATCTTATCATAAACTATTTATATTCTTGTTACAATGATTTTGCACTTCATCTTGAAAGTCTTTGAACTTTTCAAATGTTTCATACTTCATCCTTATTAAGTAAATATTTATATATTCACTCAAATTTTCGGAGAAAGCATATGAAGTTGAAATCCATCTCTCTTGACTACACATAATGGACTTCGTACAACAATATGTACAAGTTCCAATAAGCTAGTCATTCGTTCCCTTTTGGCCTATGAACGAAGTTTTAATTATCTCTAGGAAATTTTCACAAGCGTCATGTGATCAAAAATCAAAAGACTCCAAAATTCCATCCACATGGAGTTTCTTCATGTTTTCTTTCCAATATAATTTAAACGGCGATGTCACTTCCTAAGTGATCTTTCAATCAATTTGTCTTTCGACATTTTTAGCACTAGTTTTATGGATGTGATTTCTCCAACAAGATTTGTGAATCATCCATCTTTTATGGATTACGGCAATTATTTGAACAACCCTTTTGTTCTCATAATACCTGATAAAACAAATCTTGAAGGCAAGCTTTGATGTTTAACGAGCAACACAATAACCCTTTATTTGTTCTCGATGAACATCATCACATATTCTTTTGCTAGTTTCTTAGGCCATTGTAGTTCATGAATTTTGTTGTTTCGTATGACGATTCACACCAACAAATTCAGTATCAAATACTTAAGAACCACATTGTTTAATAAGCAAATAATATAGCCATAACATGTATATCATCTATATACTTAAACTGAACAATTCTAGTCTTTCTTTTCTGCCATATATTTATGAGATTCTCTTTTAGTATTTCCTTTTCTGTTTGAAACAATCTATCAACATCAATAGTGGAGTTATTCATATGACACATAGTCCAAAGCGTGTATAATTAAATACCAATGTCTTTGGACTTGCACTTTGAAGTAGATCACCATCATCAAATGTTTGGTGTGCTTTCAAATTCCATTCTTTAGTAATCTCTTGGTGTGGTAAATATTTTACCTACATCAAATATTCACCCTTACCATGGAATTATTCATGATCAAGCTACTTTTAGCTTACAAAGATGAATCGCGAGTATAATATTGCTCTCCAAAACCTTTTGGAGGATTAGGACAACTAGTGTCTCCAACCTTTTGCAAATTCTCATCAAATATGAGAATATGACTTCTGCCATAATATACTCTATCATGTTGCAATCAAAACTTCGTTTCGGATATCACAATATCTTCCACACATCATGGTTTCTGAAACAACTCTTTCAGATCCTAGATAACCTTGATATTAAGACAATCCTTTGAATATCAAGAATCATGGAGACAAACATGATACTCATACACTAACTCTTGGAATTGTCACTCTTGATTTAATACCAATTATTAAACTTCATGGAGTAACCGGAACTTACTGAAAGTTTGCAATAGGACTTTTAAACTTTAGATTAACACTTCAAAAACAATACGATACCAGTTCGTAAAGTAACTAACCAGAATTCTATAGTTCTATCATCTCAATTATAACTAAGCGCAAGGTGGTAAACGGATGCCAATGACTACAACAATTATGCAAATTCACTTTAATTTAATTTATGATAAATAGTGTTCAACTTTTAATCATATTGCCGTTGAACACCCACTCAAAACAATATCCCTCACATTGTTTTAGTGATCACACGAACCAAATCCACCACATCAAAACCGATCATCACGAGACTTGATGTAGATTCAATGGCAAACAATCATCATGTTCATCATATCTACTATATGACTCATGCTTTACCTTTCGATGATCCGTGTTCCGAGACCATGTCTGTACATGCTAGGCTCGTCAAGATTAAACCTTAGGTCCGCATGAGCAAATCTAGCTTGCTCACGTTGTATACACTCGCAGAATCTAACACACCCGATCATCACGTGGTGCTTCGAAACAACAAGCTTAAGCAATGGTGCTTACTAAGGATGAATACTTTAAAACTTGAAATTGTGTGCTTGAGGGATCATCTTATAATGCTACCGTCGTTAACTAAGCAATACAAGATGCATAAAAGGATTAACATCACATGCAATTCATAATATGTGATATGATATGGCCTTTATTCTTGTGCTTCCGACCTCCATCTTCAAGCACGAACATGATCTCCATCATCACCGGCATTGCATCAAGGTCAATGACGCTTCTCCATGGTTGTCGTCCACCGGCTTCAACTATTACAACTACTTTGAATAGACACGCGGGTCTTAACATAAATTAAAGACAACCATATGGCTCCTGCCGGCTGCCAACTTACAATAAGGAACATTGCACACATCAAATATAATCACAATCATGGCAATATCACATCACAGCACACCCCTGCAAAACAAAGTTAGACGCCTCTAATTTTCTTTGCATGTCTTACGTGGTTTGGGGCTTTCAATAAGTGACGTTCTAACTTACGAACAAGAACCACAACATTGATACTAGTATTGTCAATCACCCGTTGTAAATTGAATCTTAACTATGTTGGGAGAAACAGGCACCCGCAAAGCCACTTATGCAATACAAGTTGCATGTCAAGCGTGGAGCAAGTCTCATGAACGATGTCATGTAAGGTTAGCCCGGGCCGCTTCATCCCACCATCCCGCAAGATGCAAAGTACACAAGAAGCAATCGACAACAAAAGCATCAACGCCCACAATGACCATTGTGTTCTACTCGTGCAACAGATCTACATATAGACACGGCTCTGATACCACTGTAGGGGTTCGTAGCATGGAAAACAAAAAATTTCTACCGCATGCACACAAACAAGCCAAGATCTATCTACTAGATTGTAGCAACGAGTCGATAGAGGAACTCACCCTCGAAGATTCCAAAGCGGTTAACGAGAGCAGATTCTCGTGGGTGATGTAGTCGTACACTTGCCGATCTCAAGATCGCGTAGACGATCCTTCCGGCGCTGCGTTCCGGCAGCGCTTCCGCAGTCGGTCACACGTTCGGTACTCGACGAAGACCTTCCTCTCCCTTGTTCCATCAGGCAGTGGAGGTTGTAGCACTCTCCTCGCGATTCCAGCAGCACGACGGCGTGGTACCGGAAGTAGAGGGAAGATCTCGCAGGGCTTCGCCTTAAGCCGGAGCGAGTATGGTGGACTATGAGAGAGCCTCGGTGATCTAGGGTTTAGACGCACCAAGGAGAGGGATTTTGGCCGGCGGCTAGGGCAAGGGGATTTCCCCAACTCGGCGACTTGGCAAACACTAGGAGGCGGCGGCGACAATGGTGGAGGCCGGCGGCTAGGGTTTAGGTTTAGAGGAGAGAGGTGTTGTGTCCTTGGAGGGGCAGCCCTGCCCCTCCTTATACAGGTGGAGGGGGCACGCCAGGGGAGTGGAGTCCCTCCCCAACTCGGTTTCCCAAGGGGGCCGGCGGTGGAGGGGAGGAACTCCTCCCCAACTCGGTTTCCACCTTCCCCTCCACTTCCCAAAATAGCCGTTTGACTTTCAAATTGGCGTTTGACTTTTTCAAACTAGGATTTGATTAAACCCTTTATTTTGTTCAGCAATGACACCTAGTACATGATGCAATCATACCAACTTGATATAACACATTCATGTACCCTTCCCCTTCGGAGTGCCGGACATTCCGGAACCTTCTAGAACATTCCTGATGAAAACACCGAAACCATTCCCCAACTCCGAAACAGGACTTTCCTTATATGAATCTTATTATCCGGATCATTCCGGATCTCCTAGTGATATCCCGGATCCCATCCGAGACTCCGAACAACATTCCATAACTACTCATACAACGTCGAATCCTTAAGTGTGTCTCCCTACGGTTCGTGAATTATGCGGACATGATCGAGACACTTCTCCGAACAATAACCAATAGAGGAATCTGGAAATTCATATGGCTCCCACATATTTCTACGATTACTTTGTGATCGAATGAACCACTTACATACGATACCAATTTCCCTTTCTCTCACGATAGTTTACTTATCTGAGGTTATGATCGTCGGTATCTCTGCATACCTAGTTCAACCTCGTTACCGATAAGTACTCTTTTCTCGTTCCCGTGATATGTGATCCCTTGTGAGCCAGTCACATGCTTGCAAGCTAATTGGATGACATTCCACCGAGAGGGCCCAGAGTATATCTATCCGTCAAATGGATGGACAAATCCCACTCTTGATCCATGTGCCTCAACCCATACTTTCCAAACACTCAATGCCACCTTTATAGCCACCCAGTTACGGTGTGGTGTTTGATGTCATCAAAGCATCCTTCCGGTGATGGTGATTAACATGATCTCATGGTCGAAGGAATTAGGTTACTATGTATCAGAAAGCTTATAGCAAATGAACTATATTAAATGACTTGATCTTTATGCTACGCTTAACTATAGGAGTATGTTCATCACATCATTCTCCTAATGATATGACCTTGTTGTTAATAACATCTCTATGTTCATGATCAGGAAACCATGATCATATATTAACCCACAAGCTAGTTTAACAAGAGGCTTTACTAGGGACTCTTTTATGTTTACAAATCACACAAGTATTAATGTTTCCGGTTAATACAATTATAGCATGGTATGTAAACATTTATCATAAGTATGAAGATATGATAATAACCACTTTATTATTGCCTCTTGGGCATATCTCCAACATCCGCAAGGAAGCAAAGCACTAGAAGAAACACCGGATGCACTATTTAATGCTATGGCAAAAGATCGAGCATGATGCATGTATGATGTATGACATGGCAAAGATGCAATGCAATTAGGCATTATTAAGCGGAACCGGGGTCCCGACATTTAATTAGATAGTTCATGTTATTTAGATACCCCGCAATTTAAATGTTGTATTAACATGGCAAAATATGGTATCGGTTCGATGCACCAATTTAAATGGAGCCTATATTAGACTAGATTCGCCCGCATATGGCATCCATATTAATTATTAGGTGAGTCGACAACATCCCCCAAGCCACAATATGTATGCAAGCATGACAATTTAATATGCAACAAGTGTATATAGCATTTAATAAAATAAGGGCTCGGATTTGGGGTGACACATTGGTCAGAGGATCTTGGGGTTCCAGGGTTCGGTCGACGGGTTCGGGGTCTTTGGTTATATTGCCTTTGGGTTCCGACGTCCGTGTAAAAGAGCATGGCGTTCCGAGGGAACGGGTTCCGTGTGGGCGATCTTGGTGTCCGGGAATTCTCCGGGTCCCGAAGACGATCTGGTCGGTTCTGGATTTATTTGTCGGTGTGGAGGTCGGATGCTGCGAGGTGCAAACAGGGATCTGGCTCAGAGTATTGCAACTGAAAGGTCACTCCACACATACACCGACACTACGACTCTGAGCACCGGAGATCAATAGGAATTGCGGCAGCAGCTACCACATGGTCTTGATTATCTACAGAGAACAAGCAAACACAGACGCAAAGAATCAGGGGGTGGCCTTGTGCTTGCAGCGAATTGAAGGGAGAACATGGCCTGGTTCAAAATTGTGCTGGAACTGTTGAGACCAAGTTATGGAGGTCGAAGATGAGCGCCATGGAGAGAACGACGAGGAAGAGTGTTACATGGACATCGTTGGGGGCGGCACTCGCACGGGTGGTCGAGGACGAAGGGGAGCAGTTCCTGGAGGAAGACAGCGGCGGAACCGGCTCTCGGACGAGGCAACACAGGCCGGTCCGGCGAGGTCGGGGACGCGCAGAAGGGGACGTAGCCACGACCGACGTTGCGGCGCAAGGAGGCGAGCAACGGGAACCACGCTGGTGGAGGTCCTGGGCGGTCTGCTGGCGTGCCTGGCGACGGGCTACACGAGGATGCAGAGGTGAGGCGGCAGTTGGAGGAGAGGGTGTGCGGCGGCGCTGGTAGAAGAGGAGGCGAGGCCGGGGGAAGGTGCGTTGCTGGTTCGATCGGGATACAGAGGGAGGGGAGCGGGGCACAGCGGGGGCGCCGCCCTCCTGTGAGGAAGGAGGAGGATGCGAGGGGAAAGGGGTCGCGGGGGAAGGGGTGGACGCGAGCAGGTGGGGGTCGCGCGAGAGGGGCGACATGATTAGCGGGGTGGGGTCCACGCGGGAGCGTGTGCGTGTGATGCATGCGTGTTGTGTGTGTGTGTTGTACCAGGCTGGGTGTGTGCGGCACGGTGAGGGTGGTGGTGGGTTTGAACAGGGGTGGTGGCGGCTGGGTGAGGCTAGGTGGGGAGATTTAGGGTTAGGGTTTAGGTGAGGCTAGAGTTTAGATAGACTAGATCTAGGGTCAGGATTAGCCGGGGTGGTAGGCTGTTGCCAGCTGGGCCTGGCCGGTGGCGGCCTCCCTCGGAACAAAAATAGAGTTATTATTTATTATTTTTCTTTATTTTAAAACAAAACATTTGTAAAAGGGTTTTAGACAAATAAAAGATCCGAACAGATCTGGGGTTTGGATTTGAACAAAGAGGGGAACATCTAGAAACAAAATAGGCTTTTAGAAAATAGTTTTAGGCAAACAGATGCATGCTGATGTCATGATGATGCACATAATAAAAATAACAACGATTTTCTAGTAGTGGTTTTACCCGGGGTGCTACAATTAAGCAACTATTATTATACACAAACATCGTCATTGTGTGGTATTCTCTGTAAACGTTGAAGCATCAAGTACAAGACAAACACGTTTAAGTATACAACGTTCATTTTTTTGGATATCTAAAGAGTTCTCCGCCAGGCGTGACGACCTCATCAAGTATGAACCCCGCCAATTCCTCTTGAATGGCTCTTATGCGATCAAATGGTAGGAGTTGGTCCCGCATCCGTTCGATCTAAATATATATGAAAAATGGGGTCAATATATATATAAAAATAAAACTCAACACAATTGATCGTAATAAAATAATGTTATGTACTTTGTTTACTTACTTTAAGTTGTTCTAGTGTGGCTTGGCCCGTCGCACATATCGTGTTGCGAATGAACTCGTAAACATAGTATCCACATAAGTTATTGTCGGGTCCCTGATGCGCGCACTTTACGAGAATAGAGAGTTCAATCAAAATAATAATCAATAAAGCATAATATAATGGAATTGGAAGCAGAATCAAAGAGATATGCAGACCTAGCTAGCTAGTATTACTTACATTTTGGTCTACAAATTTTAGTTCTTCTGACCATTCACCCACGACCCTGTCCGTGAACCTTCTTCAAACCCTGTCCGGCAAAGAAAATGGATAAAGGAGTAATTAATTACTTGTTGTCACGAAATTTGCCGATCTAGTGCGATAATATGATTGAAATTACCTCTGGAGCATCTCTTTAAAGTCTGCCCATAGCTCTTGGTCTTTTCGTAACGAGTCCATGACAAGGACTTTTCCTGAGTTAGGATGAATGACTAGCAGAATAAAGTGGAACCTGCGCAAGCATAACTCATCATCAGTTACACTTAACATCGAGTAACAAAATGTGTACAAGAGAGGGTAAAAGTACTCACGAGAAGTTGTAAGGCAATAGTATTTCCCTTTTGGTTTGTTGTCTCAGTAAAGACTTTAGCAATAAATCTTCTGTTTGCCCGGGTCTATGTTGTACCACTTGTTCATGAACTCTATTTGGGTCAACGAACCCAATGTCAAAAGGGCCTCCTTTCATGCATTCCATAACCTTTTTCCCGTGTTGCCTCTTGATCTTCATTATCTACCCCCGTTGTAGTATCATCATATTCAGGATACATATTATGATAGTTGTCATCATCCTATTCTTCTTCGTTGTCTTCCATCACAAACCCTTTTTCTCCGTGCTTGGTCCAACAATTATAGCTGGGCATGAAACCGGATCGAAGCAGGTGGGCGTGAATGGTTCTGGTATTTGACTAGTCTTTCTTGTTCTGACAGTGAACACACGGACAACACATAAAACCATTGTGACCATGGTTTGCATTAGCCACAACGATGAAATTTTGGAGGCCCGTAATATACTCGGAAGTGCATCGGTCACCGTACATCCACTGTTGGTTCATCTTCATTAATATATAGTATATCAAAAATTAATAGGGAGATGACCATTTATATAGTACATCAATGACACATGAAAGGATAAAGTTGCCAACCTCGACCGAGAAGGAAAGAGCAACGAGAAAACTTATTTCGAGCTCTCGGGCATTTCACCGAACACCTCTTGTGCATAGGAAAAAGACACAAACTAGCACACCTCTCACCCTCTTGCTAGGCTCCAAAATGAGAGAGTGAAAAAATGGAAGAGAGGGGTGTGGGCTGCGGTGTGTTATATAGTCCCCCCCTTTAACACCGGTTCAAGCCACGAATCGGTGTTAAAGGGGGTGCCCGTACCAGTGTGGTCCATAGAGCAAAAAGGAGCACCCCCTTTAACACCGGTTCGAGCCACGAACCGGTGTTAAAGGCCCTGCACCAGTGCCACAGGAATGATGCGGTAGGCTGATGGATAAAAGTCTTCGGCGTAGGCCATATAGCCCTCGGCGTAGGGTACGTCGGCGGTAGCACTTGGTGTAGCTCCTTTGGCAAAGGTCCCTCTCGACGCAGCCACGAATGTCGTCGGCGTATCCAAAAGCTGTCGACATATGCTACGTCGAGGATAGCCATCGGCATAGCCCCCATTAGCATAGCCAAACGGCCGGTTGTAAAAATATTTTCAAAAAAAAAAGATTATCTTTCAATTATTGACTCGTTAATCTCTCACATGGAACATTTTTTACACTAATTATACTTAATATTTGATTAAATTTTTAACATTAATTATACTTAATATTTGATCAAATTGTAGTCTTGGTCAAACTTTCAGGTCAGTCACCCATTCTCGCTATTCCGCCCTCAGCAAGCTTAACTTTTTTGTTTCTTCAGAATCAGTTTCAGCGAAGCAATTCATACCTTGTTGTTAATACTATGATATAAATCATATTAACTCTTATATCATGTCACATGTTTTAAATTTTTGAAATTACAAATAGTTATTTAAGGAAACAACAACGAATAAGTAAGAATATTATTGAATTCAAATAAAAATATAATGTTTTTTTTGTATTTTTCTATTTAATATGAAATAATTAATATCTTTAGATTCATAAATCGGAATTTGACAAATAATATGTCTAAATTGATCGAAAAATGATAGGAATCCAAATATGATATCCATATCAACTTATCACAAACTATGTCGTGATTCTAGCCATAATTTCATTTGCCTATTTAAAATGGCAGGCATAAAGATTCATAGCTCGAGGTTGAGACTCGCTAAACTTGAAGTGGATCTCTAATGAAATGGAATATTGTGAACCTAAAAAATATTTTTGTAAAAAATCATTAGCATCAGACCATGTACCTACAGTTCATATCTGACCCACTTCCTACCGATTCGGCGGGAATTTGTCTTATTCATCAGGGATGAACGAAAAGGTTTGAGATCCTCATGTTAGAACATTATATATGTAAGGTGATCTAGCATTTTTTAAAAATGGGGTGGTAGCATTTTTAATTAGCTATTTGGTGGTTTCTTAACCTTCTATTTTTTGTGCTCGAAAAATGGAAAATAGTTTTTTGGTGCGACAAAAAGAAAAAATTCCTCCTACAACATTATTTGTCATCCCATGATGCACATATCTGCATAATATAGACACATTATCACAAACTATGTCTTGATTATAGCAATATCATTGGTCATTTGACCTGAAAGTTAGGAAACCTTGAATAAGATAGGTCATTTTGTGAAGTTTTTTTTTGAGACATAATCAATATACCAAGTTTTATATTTTTCTTCCAACTATGTCACATAATATGACACCACGCGAAGGTTTCGTAATGTTTGGATCGTCTTTGAATTTCTTATGCCTGTTTTAAACTATCGTCAAACTTTGTCGAATAACGAGCATAAAGATTCTTAGCTCGGGATTGAGACTCACTAAACTTGAAGTGTATATTTGATGAAATAGAATATTGTAAACCTAAAAATTATTTTTGTAAAAAAATCATTAGCATTAGATCATGTACATGTAGTTCATATCTGGTCCACTTCCTACCGATTCAGCAGGAATTTGTCTTTTTTCACCAGGGATGGATAGAAATGTTTGATATCCCTATGTTGGGACATTGTCCATGTAAGATGATCTTGTATTTTTTAAAAATGGGATGGTAGCATTTTGAATTGGCCATTTGGTGGTTGCTTCAGAAAACCTCCCGTTTTTTGCGCTCGAAAAATATAAAATGGATTTTTGGTGTGACGAAAAGTAAAACTTCCTCCTGCAATGTTGTTCATCATCCCATAATGCACATATATCCACAATATAGACATATTATCATAAACTATGCATGGATTCTAGAAATATCATTAGTCATTTGACCCAAAAGCCAGGAAACCTCGAATAAGATAGGTCATTTTATGAAGGTTTTTTTTAGACATAATCAATATATCAAGTTTCATATTTTTTTCTTCCAACTATGTCATATAATATGACACCACACGGAGGTTTTACATTATTTGGATCGTTTTTAAATTTCTTATGCCCGTTTTAAACTATAGTCAAACTTTGTCGAACGATGGGCATAAAGATTCTTAGCTCAGGGTTGAGAGTCGCTAAACTTGAAGTGGATATTTGATGAATAGCTTATTGTAAACCTAAAAATTATTTTGTATAAAATGATGATCGGACCCACTTCCTACCGATTTAGGAATTTGTATTTTTCACCAGGGATGTATGAAAAGGTTTGATATCCCCCTGTTGGTACATTGTCCATGTAAGGTGGTCTAGTATTTTTAAAAAATGGGGTGGTAGCATTTTTAATTAGTCATTTGGTGGTTGCTTCACAAAACCCCCGTTTTTTGCGCTCGAAAAATGGCTTTTTGGTGCGACGAAAAGGAAAACTTCCTCCTAAAATATTATTCGCCATCCCATGATGCACATAAATACACAATATGGACACATTATCATAAACTATGTCTTGATTCTAGCAATATCATTTGTCATTTGACCCGAAAGCGAGAAAACCTTGAATGAGATAGGTCATTTTGTGAAGGTTTTTTTGAGATATAATCAACATACCAAGTTTGATATTTCCCTTCTAACTATGTCACATAATATGACACTACACGAAGGCTTCGCATTGTTTGGATCGTTTTTGAATTTCTTATGACCGTTTTAAACTATCGTCAAACTATGTCGAACGACGGGCATGACGATTTTTAGCTCAGCGCTGAGCCTCGATAAACTTCAAGTGGATCTATGATGAAAAATCATATATTGTGAACCTAAAAAATATTTTTATAAAAAATCATAAGCATTAGATCATGTACCTGTAGTTCATATCTGACACACTTCCTATCGATTCAGCAAGAATTTATCCTTTTCACCAGGGATGGACGGAAAGGTTTAAGATCCTCCTGTTGTGACATTGTCCATGTAAGGTTGTCTAGTGTTTTTAAAAAATTGGGGTGGTAGCATTTTGAATTATCCATTTGGTGGTTGCTTCATAAACCCCCCTCCCCGTTTTTTGTGCTCAAAAAACAGAAAATGCCTTTTTGGTGCGACGAAAAGGAAAATTTTCTCATGCAATATTGTTCGTCATCCCATGATGCACATATATGCACAATATGAACACGTTATAACAAACTATGCCTTAATTCTAGCCATAACATTGGTCGTTTGACCCGCTAGGCATGAAATCTCGAATGAAATATGTCATTTTGTGAAGGTTTTTGAAACATAATCAATATACCAAGTTTGATATTTTTCCTTCCAACTATGTCACATAATATGACACCAAGCGAAGGTTTCACATTGTTTCGATCATTTTTGAATTTCTTATGACCGTTTTAAACTATCATTAAACTTTGTCGAACAACGGGCATGAAGATTCTTAGCTCGGGACTGAGCCATGCTAAAATTGACGTGGGTCGCTGATGAAATAACATATTGTGAACCTAAAAATTATTTTTGTAAAAAATCATGAGCATCAGATCATATACTTGTAGTTCATATCTGACCCACTTCCTACCGATTCGGCAGGAATTTGCCTTTTTCACCAGCGATAGACAAAAAAGGTTTGAGATCCCCCTATTGGGACATTGTCCATATAAGGTTGTCTAATATTTTTGAATAGGGTGATAGCATTTTGAATTAGCCATTTGGTGGTTGCTTCATAAAACCCCCCTTCTTGCGCTTGGAAAATGAAAAATGGCTTTTTGGTGCCAAGAAAAAGAAAACTTTCTGCTATAATATTGTTCGCCATCCCATGATGCACATGTATGCACAATATAGACATATTATCATAAACTATTCCTTGATTTGAGCCATAACATTGGTCATTTGACCCGAAAGTTAGGAAACCTCGAATGAGATAGGTTATTTTGTGAAGTTTTTTTGAGACATAATCAATATACCAAGTTTAATATGTTTCCTTCCAACTATGTCACACATCACGTGAAGGTTTCATATTGTTTGGATCTTTTTGAATTTCTTATGCTTGTTTTAAATTATATGTAATTTTTTATGTTTCACTTAGTTTTGATTTACAAATGTGTAATATTTGAGTGTAGAAAGATATATCTTATTTTTCTGCAAATTTTGATATATTATTTATATTTTTCCAAATTAAAATAATTTAGTTATGATTTTTTAAAGATTAATAATGTAAAAGGAAAAATAGTTATGCCGAGATCAGCCGTCGGCGTAGGCTATCCTACGTCGAGGGCAATTCTACGCCAACGGTTGTTTGGAAGGGCTGGCCTGATCACGGTCTATACCAAGGGTCCAGG
Organism: Avena atlantica; assembly: GCA_910589765.1. Classification (NCBI taxonomy): domain Eukaryota; kingdom Viridiplantae; phylum Streptophyta; class Magnoliopsida; order Poales; family Poaceae; genus Avena; species Avena atlantica. The sequence goes on along the minus strand of OU342734.1, from coordinate 461,594,486 downwards.
CGTTTGGCTGTCGACGTAGCGTCCAGCCGTCGATGCCTCATCCCATTCTTGTAGTGAAGTTCCTCCGGCACCAGGAGCACGGCACCCCCCATCCCCCGGGGAAATATATGTGCTAGGAGAGTAGGAGTAGCACCAACCATGAAGCAAAACCTTCATTTCTCTCCTAATAATATTAAAAAGAAGAGACACGCAAAGCAAAGATTATGCTCAGTCCGCTACTTTGCTTAGCATAGATAGATTAATGACAGTGGTTACTCTCTACAACAAGGAGTGAGTGAGTGGGGATGAATAGAATTCGGTTTGGCAGTACAAAATCCTCACGTGCTACAGCTTCTTGGTCCCACTGCCATCCAAGAGCAAACGGTTTCCCACTAGGAACAGAAGTCCCGACACCTTTAGATCCACCGATCTGTTCGACCGTGTGATGAGCGAGCGAATAATCCAAGCTAAGTGATCATTAACCGCTAACCATCCCCAGTTAGTATTCCGTCGATTTTTACCGATCCCGAGGCACGGCAGTCGGCAGGTACCCTTACCACGAGGTGAAGCTTCGTCAAACAAGAGCCATTGACACTTCGGCAGTACGGCATGCACACAGTAGCTCCTTTGTGCAGTTGCTTCAGAATTACCTCAGCTCTTTTTTTTCTTTTGAAAAAAAGTCAGAATTACCTTGCTTTATTTTGAAGATTTTACCAGTAACTTTCGTTTGGATCTTGGAGCGTAGCAGCAACATGGGGCTAGCTAGCTTTTGTGGGACAGCCTCGAGCTAGCAGTACTAGTCTGAATTCAATATGGGAAGAGTGGCTTGGATGTGAAAAAGGGTACGGCTAGATCACCAAATGATGAAACTGGGGTGTCTCTCTGTCCCCTGTCGGTTTTTTCATTACGACCATAGTACAAATAACGGCTGGTTAAAGCAGGAAACCAAAGGAAAAAAATGCCCACTATCAGTTTTTGAACATGTTCAATTTCCAAAAGAGAAACACACTACAAATTTTAACTTATTATTACAAAGTTGTCATACGAGAAATTTATTTTCTTCCGGGTGCACCTCTGCATTTTTTTTTCCTTTTCGAAATGGGGATGACCCCGGCCAATGCATGCTACATTTGGTTGTGAACTATCTTTTATCAACAGGCATACATGCATTTGATACCAAAAGCAGCAAAGAGGATGCCTTTGTTATACCAACCTTAACTAGCACCCAAAATGGAACCCAAGCAAGGAATCACACAGTGCCTTTCTCAAGGTGTCAGTAAAGTTTTGCATAGTGATAAAGTGAAAATAAGATTTAGAGAAAATTAGTCCTTTTGAAATTAAAAAAAAAAGCCTAAAGACAAATGCAGGTGTTCCAGTTGCAAGCTCACACACAAAAACAAAACAAAATAAAAACAAAACAAAACAAAACCAGAGGCTTAAACCAAAAGGAACTCTCACTCTCATGCCTAAAAGGGCCCACCACTTCTCTTTACCTCTTTCCTTCCACCCCCTCCACCTCCCTCCCCTACTCTCTTCTGTCCCCATCCCGCCGGAATCTCGCCTCCGATCCGGCGGCACGCCGCTACCGACACCGCCACCGGAGAAGCGCCCCCTCCGCAGGTATCCGCCACAGAAGCTCCCCGGGAGCGCTCCAGAGGGCGGGGGGCGTCCATGGAGTCGATCATAGCGCGGGCGCTGGAGTACACGCTCAAGTACTGGCTCAAGTCCTTCTCCCGCGACCAGTTCAAGCTGAACGGCCGCACCGCCGAGCTCTCCAACCTAGGTGGGATCCCTAAACCCTCCTCGCCGATGCCAATTTCGTGGTATCTCTGTCGGTGCTAACTTTTCTTGTTTCTGTTGGGCCTGATTTGGGGCGCTGCAGATATCAATGGCGACGCGCTGCACGCCAGCCTGGGCCTGCCTCCGGCGCTCACCGTCGAACGCGCGCGTGTAGGGAAGCTCCAGATCACGGTAAAGGCGCCACGTCTGTTTCTGTCACTTGTTTCGTATCTTCTCTTTACTCCCGAGGGCTTAACTGACAAGGAGCACATTGTGGTGAATTACTCTTAATATTGATATCAGTCTGCCCCTGTTGTGCTTTGTCGGTAGAATACATTGTAGTGAATCTACGGATTTGACTGTCATTGTCCTTAATTCTAGTTGCGGAGGCTTGGAAATTTAGACTGAGATATTCATAGGTAGTACTGTAAACTGATGGCTTGACAGTAAAACCTTGCACTCAGCTTGGCATTGGCATGAAACTGCGACTGTAGTTGATGTTACAACCTGTAGCCATAATTGTATAATAGCTTGGCATTTTTTTGACAGTGCAGTGAAGTCTGTGACTTGTAATTAACATCAAGCCTATAGTTGTAGGCAGTTATGTTTGTCAATTGGCCGTGTATTTTTCAGGTCTCACAGTTAGATTCTTTTGTTTATCAATACAGCTTCCATCAGTATCCAATGTGCAAGTGGAGCCAATCGTGGTGAACATTGATAAACTTGATCTCGTGCTTGTAGAGAAGGATGATTCAGAAAATCTTTCTAGCCCCACCAGGTTATAATTTTTACGGCCTGCGATTTGGTACCATCATGCGACCATTCAAATAACTGATGTTCTTTTCTCGACTTATTTATTAGCAGTGTGTCGTCAACATCATCAGCTAAAAGCACTGGTTATGGATATGCTGACAAGGTTGGTTTCATTGCACTTCATTTTCAAGAATATTTATCCGTAAGGCCATAGGCCACTTGCATCTGGTTTTGCTAAAATCATTATACTGTAAAATCAGCAAGATAGTTCATGTTATTCATCTTAGCTAAGTCCAATCTTTCTAGGCTTGACGTTTCTGCTGTATGTTCTGTTCTTTCCTCTCTGCCCATGTCTTCACCTATTGTATTAGTAAAATTTTTGTAATTGTGCAACTGCTTCCTTATTATGGATCACAGTAAAATTTATTGAAGCAATGTATTCTTACAAAATCTGAAGTACATGTGGGTTTAATATGTTATACTGGCCTTAGATTGCAGATGGGATGACTGTACAAGTAGGTATTGTTAACCTGCTATTGGAAACACATGGAAGAGCTCGTCGTCAAGGAGATGCAACATGGTATATTTTGGTGACTTATTTGCACATTCAGTTCTTTTTTCTTATGACCAACAGGGCTAAAGCTTTTTATGAATATGGCTTTTGGAGTTTTTTTCTTCCAAATGGTCTTTGGGGCTTGAATGATGATTTATTGCATGTTCAGTTTTTTCATAATATTTGTTCAGCGAGTAAAACTGGATACATTGTTCATTTGTGTGGACAAGGATTTTTATTTGTATTTTCTAATTTCTTTTCAGGTCACCTCCACTAGCGACTATCACATTCCGTGATCTTGTACTGTACACAACAAATGAAAAATGGCAGGTATTCTTGTGAGATTAAAGTTGTAGTTGAACTTGTAAAATCTTTGTTTTGGGCCACCTGATCGAAATATCATTTATATAGGTTGTAAATTTGAAAGAAGCAAGGGATTTCTCCAACAGCACAGGATTCATTTATGTGTTCAAGGTTTCATATTCTCCTAGTTTCTGCCAGCAAATTAATGTTTACTTGTGCTGTTACATAATGTGCTGGACTGCTGGGACATAATGAATGAAGACATAGTAAACACAAGTTCTGATCTCCCATATTTTTCTCAAAATCACAGAAATTGGAATGGCAGTCACTTTCAGTTGATCTGTTACCCCATCCTGACATGTTCGCCGATGCACAATTTAACTCTTCAAGCAGTCAAGATAACAAGAGAGATGATGATGGTGCAAAGCGAATGTTCTTTGGTGGTGAAAGGTTTCTGGAAGGGATATCAGGGGAGGCTAATGTGAGTGCTTGAGTTCTGGAATATGATTTGTGGATTTTCAGAATTTGTTAGTTGATCTTGGAAGTTCTACTTGTCTTGGCTTCCTGGCTTATACATTTCGTTGAACATCAGATCACTCTCCAACGAACAGAGCAGAACAATCCACTAGGCCTCGAGGTTCAGTTGCATATTACTGAAGCTATCGTTCCTGCGTTAAGTGAACCTGGTAAATTATTATTGACAGGGAAGCTTAAGCTTTTCCTTCAGTTACTGTTTGTACCAGTCAAACCTAAAATGCATTTTGTCAGGTTTACGGGCTTTTCTTCGATTCATGACTGGGGTATCTGCGTGCTTAAATAGAGGAGATTTAGATCCAAAGTCTAAACAGGTTTTTTTTCTCGTGTATTCTCTATGATTGATTTAGTGGGACTATCAGATATACGGATATTCTTTGCATCCTTACTCTTCGTTTTCTTATTTTGACCAGCATGCAGAAGCAGCAGGATCTTCCTTGGTATCTTTTATTGTAGATCACATATTCCTCTGCATTAAAGATGCTGGTAAGACCTAGAACCAATCATCTTTGAATATACTATTTATAGTCGTCTGTAGTGACTTGTCGTTGATTTTCTTTTTGTTGACAGAATTTCAGCTTGAACTTCTAGTGCAATCTCTGTTTTTTTCACGGGTAACTCTTTTGCTTGTCAATCTATTGATTATTGTACATTTTTCTCGGACTACATCATGATGACAACTATTTTTCTTATTATTTTTAAAGGCTAGCATCTCAGACAGGGAGAGTTCAAAAAACTTGTCTTGCATAAAAATTTCTGGGCTATTTCTAAGGTAAGATATGTAACTTGTTTATAATGAAATTTGTAGTCATTTACTGACTCTCTTAAGTTAGACTGGAATCCAGTACAATTCATATTTATGTATTGCTCATGCTACTTTGGTGGATTCAGTGCCGAATATAGGGCACTCACAAAAGGTTGCTTATAACTAAATTAATATGTGAACTTATAATATAACAGTGATATAAAATTTATTTGAGCTATGGATATAATTCTCACCTTTCCTGGGTCTCATGTACGGTTATTGTTTCTACAGGGACACATTTTCTCGACCTCCATGCACATTGATACAACCCTCTATGCAAGCCATTCTACAAGAACCCTTGCCTATCCCTGATTTTGGTGAATACTGATTATGCCTTTGCTTTTGTGCTACTTGTATTATATCAATGGTTTGTGGGTCTAATCTATTATGTTACTTTATCAGGTCAAAACTTTTGTCCTCCAATTTATCCATTTGGGAATCAATTTTTGGAATTCGCGGCAGGAATTCCTTTATTTTCCCTTTATTGTCTTCAGATCACTCCTTCTCCATCACCTCCAAAGTTTGCTTCGAAAACAGTCATCACATGCCAGCCTCTTATGGTGTGTCTTCTTAACACTAACAGTGAAATGTAATGTTAAATTCTTTTCTGTTTGATTAAATATTACCTGTGATTTTGCATTTTAGGTGACACTTCAGGAACAATCTTGCTTAAGAATCGCCTCATTCTTAGCTGATGGAGTAGTACCCAATCACAGTGCTATAGTTGCTGATTCCTCCATTAATAGCCTGTCGTTTTCTCTTAAAGAGTTTGATCTATCTGTTCCATTAGATGCTGAAGAAATAGCAAGGTGCAGTGGGACTAAGACCGCTTGCTCCCAGTCATCATTTTCAGGAGCAAGACTTCATGTAGAGGACCTATACTTCTGTGAGTCACCATCGGCAAATTGTACACTGCTAAACCTTGACAGAGATCCAGCTTGCTTCCTTCTTTGGGAATATCAACCTGTTGATGCCAGTCAGAGGAAGTGGATTAGTAGAGCTTCTCATCTAAGTCTCTCGCTTGAAACCTCTAGTACTTCAAAGGAACAGAGAGTAGTTAGGGACCCCTCTCCAACTTCGTTGCAATGTATCGAATTAGATGACATTCGATTTGAGGCAGCTATGGTTACTGCAGACGGTAGCCCTCTGTTGGATTTGCCACCCCCAGAGGGTGTTGTGAGAATTGGTGTTGCTTTCCAAAAGTTCACGTCCAACACTTCAGTTGAGCAGTTGTTTTTTGTCTTAGGCCTCTACAGTTACTTTGGACAGGTTGGAGAACGAATTTCAAAGGTTAGCAAAGGTAACAGGTCTGGCAAAGATAGTGAGCCGTCAGTTGACAATCTTGAGAAAAAACTGCCCAGTGATACAGCGGTGAGCTTAACTGTGAATAATACCCAGCTCAATTTCTTGGAATATTTATCAGCAGGAGACCTACATATGCCCTTGGTTCAGTTTGGTGGAGAGGATCTGTACCTGAAAGTTTCTCATCGCACTCTAGGTGGTGCCTTTGCAGTCACAACTAACTTGATGTGGAGAACTGTCTCGGTGAACTGTTTGGAAGGAGAAAGTGCTGCAATCCATGAGAATGGCACTGCTGTGACGGGTGAACAAAACATTGTGGTTTGCGAAAATGGTCATCCCAAGATGAGAGCTGTTTTTTGGGTTGACCATCGGAGCAAACACCAGGCTAAAGGTGCTCAATTCATTGACATAAACATCACTCATGTAATACCTTATGACATGCGGGATATGGAGTGCCATAGCTTGAGTGTATCAGCTAAGGTATCTGGTGTCCGTCTGGGAGGTGGACTGAGTTATACCGAGTCATTGCTGCATCGTTTCGGTATTCTAGGGCCTGATGGTGGTCCAGGGGAAGGCCTCTTGAGAGGATTGAATGATTTATCTTCTGGCCCACTTGGGAAACTGTTTACATCATCTCATGTCACTGACAAGGAAGGTAAAAATTTGCAACTTTCTAAATTATAACAAGCCCTACTTAGTTACTATTACTATTGAAACAATACACGGGAAATGATCAAGTCCTTATTTCAGATGATGGAGAATTTTTTTTTTGTTTATACCTTTTGTTGCATTGTTTGTGAAGCGTTTCTTATTTCCCCCTTATCCCCTAATATTACAGAAGGAAGATCTGAAGACAGTGACAGCAATTTGAAGTTTGATTTGGGGGTGCCAGATGATCTTGATGTATCAGTTGAGTTAAGAAATTGGTTGTTCGCACTTGAAGGGACAGAAGAAGTAGGATACTGGTCCTCCCCTCATAGTGGTGATCATATTAGTAGGGAAGATAAATGTTGGCATACAACCTTCAGGAATCTGCATGTGTCAGGCAAAAGCAGTGACCGACCCAACTTGGGAGGTGCAGAAAAGTTGTTGGACAAAAGGGCATTTCCGGTGGAGCGTTTTACGGTAATATCCGTGACTGCTGTAAATTTTGTTTTTCAATTTGGTGCTCTCCTTCTCTGTGGTCTAATTGAAAAATATTTGATGGTACCTTCAGGCTGGAATTGAAGGTTTAGAGGCAATAAAACCTCGCTTGAGTAATAAACTCATTGGAAATGGAAAATTGAATAATAATCAATCAGGCGACGAATTTAATAATACAAATGCTATTGGTGACCATGGCGTTGATGTTGAAGCTACCATGGTCTTTGGTGAAGACGAAATTGAGGGCTCCAAGTGGATGATGGATAATGTCAAGTTTTCCGTTAAAAAACCGGTATGAACACTTGTTTTAGTATTTGTCCAGACCTGTTGGGAATTTACAGCTGTTACCTCAACTATTTATATCCATTTGAGCGTGCAGATTGAGGCCGTGGCAAAAAAGGAAGAGCTAGAGCACCTTGCCATGATCTGCAGATCTGAAGCTGATGCAATGGGCAGGATCACTGCTGGAATTCTCCGTGTCCTTAAGCTTGACAAGTCTCTTGGCCATGGAACTATAGAGCAGCTGAGGAACCTAGGTATGGAATGAATTACTTCACATGTTGAATTTTTTCTTTTGCACATTTTTCTGTTATGATTATTTAATAGTGACAAGATGCAGAATCGAAAGATATATTCTGTTACAGTTTCTTGGATAATAACTTATTAATAAAATTCCTTGGTGGGGTCAGTACAGGCTGTAAAACATTATCTAGTTATGGTTCTTAATGCAGTGGTGCAAACATTTCAAAACTTGTCACAGCAGGACATGATTTCCCCCTTATTTAAAACAGTAATCTAGTTGTAAATGTGTTATGCTTCTGACTACCAACTGGTTACCTGGGGTGAAGAGGGAGGGGAGGGCCGGAGGGGTCTTCATGGTACTCTTTTAAAGAAAATGAGGTTTCAAGTGTCTTATGAAGTTGTGCTATTGCAGGAAGTGGAGGAATGGACAATATTTTCTCACCTACCAGGCTCAGCAGGCAGAACAGTTTTGGCAGCATTGGCACCCCTAGGACTCCAAAGTTCCACGCACCCACAACCTCGGGGTCGAAAGAGGCCCTAGAAGCAGCAATCGCTTCGCTACAGATCGACATTTCGGAATCCAAGGCCAGATGCTTGTCCCTCGTCTCCTCCCACTCAACCGGTGCGGAAGACGAGGGTCGCGCCGCCGAGGACATCAGGCAGCTGACTGACAAGCTGGAGAGCATGCAGTCCCTGGTGATAAGGATGAGAACTCTGATCTAAGGTGTACATGGGTTCCTTTTTTTTGTGTGTACAGTCCAAACCTGGGATGCGGCTAATGCTGTAGTCCTCGTGGATTAATTCTTTTATGTACATTTTTTTACACGTTCCTTGGGGGTATAAAGGTGGTGGGTGGAATAAGCAGCAGGAAATTTTGTAGCTGGAGGGGGATGCAATGTAGCGTTGTGAGTGACCAGAGTAGTCATTAGGACGAGTGATATGTTCTCTGTATGTAATAGTAATGCCACATCAGATCTTTTTCACTTCCTACTGGAGGCCTTGATTATGTTTTGCAATCTGAATAGTCAAAGTTAATGATGATAAATTGTTTTTTACTCCTTCCGGTTCAAATTAATGTTCTCAGATTTCTCTGGGTTCTGATGTACTCCCTCCGTTTCGAAATATAAGATATTAGCTTTGTGAAGCAAATGTATCTAGACTTGTTTTGGTAAATAGGTTCACTCAGATTTGAAGTGAACCTACGTACTAAAAGAAGTCTAGATTTATTTTCTTTACAATTCTAAAATATATTATATTTAAAACGGAGGGAGTATCTAGTATTTACACATGATTAGATACAGCTGAACCTAGACAAAATCTGAGAAGAGGTATATAGTAATAAAAAGAGGCCTTAAAAAATCATTTCGGCAAGGAAAAAACAAACAAAAATCATAAGAGGTATGTTTTAGTGGAAGCCCAAAATAACGAGTGAAAGGTAAAGCCTTAAAAGAGATTGGCAAAGTATAAGCCCACCACACACCTTTACCCTGCCCAAATCCACGATCTGGGTCTTGATGGGCCGACCCACCAAGAAGCCCGACCCACTGCACGCATACAGTCTAGGGTACTTGTTCCACCTCCAGGAGCGGAAGCCCATTCCTGCCAAGGGAGGGAAAGATTGAGCGGCAGCGCGGGGGAGAGCGCCCGGCGAGCTCGCCGAGGAGCGGCGACCGTCCGGCGAGGCCGTGCACCTTGAGTTGGCGGTCGCTTCCCGGAGGTTCAGGTTAGCACGCCGAGGCTCTGCTCTGCTTGCCCTCGCTCTCGTCACCCCCTCACGCTTACTGATCAAGAAACCCCCGTGTGCTGTGCTGTCCTGCATACAAAAAGGTGCCATTTTTGGCAGAGTTTTGCGATGTTTCGTGCTCGCAAAAGGTTTCTGGTTCGCGGAATGTTTCGGATTGTGGTAGCGTTGGGTGCATGGGCTCGATAATCTAGGGTTTTAAGCCGGGGGATGGAATCCGCATGTACGTGTTTTTGTTCTGGCCAACGAGCAAGAAATATGCGTTTATTTTGGTTGGGTATAATTCCACAAGCTCCTATGGTCTTGACAGTTTGGGGATGCCTATGTTCTGAGATGCATTTTTTATTGTACGGACATGGTCTCATCTTGGACTGAAATTAATGTGGTTTCCCATTGGACTGATATGGACCTCTTTTTTCCTTCATACTTGCTGAGTTGCTGTGAAGCCATGGAGCGTCCTGGTGAGCATGAGGAGGATGGCAGCATGAACCCGGAGGCAGAGTTTGACAGCTCTCGGGAAAACGGGCGCAAAAATCTGTCCATGGTCTGGGAGGAGTTTCAGCCAATCTGTCTGAATGGAAAGGTTGAGTTTGCAGTGTGCCTGAGCTGCCACAATCGCTTCTGCTACAATGGAGACAGCTATCTGCGCCGGCATCTGAAGACCTGCCCGGCCAGATCGGAAGCGGCGGAGAGGCCACAGGAGGATTCCTATTTCCGAAATGGTAATGTTCAGTTTTTCCTGTTGTGGTTCTGATGCATTAATACCCGGACAACTTCACTAGTATTGCTCTGTTTTTACTTAGAATGGTGTAGTTTGGGGTCTGGAATTCTGGAAATGTATATATTCCTTTGTTAGCACAGTTTAACTAAAGCTTAAAGTAGCTGTTCGTATTTCGGTTGGATAGTTTTGGTGAATGAAAATAATCAGCTTTGGATACATTTGAAAATTTTCAGCGACGCTTGAGGATATAAGCTCAGTTATTCCCAGCAGAAACCTCCTGTCGAAGAAGTGGAAGGGGCTTACACCCATTTATGTTGATGGGAAACTCGAGGCTGCAGATTGCAATTACTGCCACAAGCGTCTCAGTAAAAATGGAGGCCATATGAGTCGACATGTTCTAGCCTGTCCGAAACGACCTGGGCGTCGCCGCAGTCATCAGAAGGGTAACCGTTCGGTTCAACCTAAATTGAAGTCTAGGGTGCCTAATTTGAAGTCCAGGGTGCAAAATAAGTCGACGCCTGCCACGACAGTTCCAATCACAAAATGCAAGATCCTCAAGACCAAAAGGTCAAGTGGCATCACCTTTCGGCCCGTTCAAGTGGTGGCAGATCATCAATCCACACCAGCATCAGATGGTACAAGCCTGAAGAAACAGAAGACCTCAAGCATGACTACTGCAGATGACATAAGGGCCAGGAAGTTTGGTCAAGATTCATCTTATCAAGCTATGACCAAACTGATAACTTTGCATGGCTATCCTTTGTCAATGGTGGAGAATGAAGAGATGAGAAGGATTTTAAAGAACATCAAACCTATGCCTAACACAGTCTCTCTCAGTGACATGGAAGAACATTTACTTGCTCTATTTCAGAAGGAAAAGATAAAAGCCCAGGACAAACTTGCACTTACCTCCAATCGTGTCTGCCTGTCAGCAAGCATCTGGACTCATGATGGACCTGAGCCAACAGTAAATTACCTCTGTTTGACAGCACATTTTATTACTGAAGACTGGAAAGTTCAGAGAATGGTAATCAAATTTGGCATGTATTGGTGCTCACCAACTAATTTGGAAAGGAGAATACACTGTAAGGAGGCTTGTGTTCCAGAGTCTGAAAGCGGATCCTACAATGTCATATGGGATGCAATCAGAGATTGGAATCTTGACAAGAAGATTTTGAGCTTGACCTCAGTTGGTGAAATTAAGAATGATGCAAATACCTCGAAGCTAAAGGAGATGCTCATGGATAAGTGGTGCCTTCCCATCAGAGGCAAGCTATACAATGTTTCTTGTGTGGACGACATGCTAAATGGTGTTGTTTCAGAAGTACAGTCATACATACTTTTCCTTGTTGGTGACATAGTAAAGGATTTTTTTGGGGCATGTGCATCTTCATCATCGACACAACAGAAGCTTCTGGAAGTTATTTCACAGATGAGTTTGAAATGTCCTCGAGAAGATGCCAAGTGGTGGCACAAGTTATATTTTAGGCTTGAAGTTCTGTTGCAATTCAAGGAGCTATTTCCTGCTGAAGGAGTGCTGTCTCTGTCTCCAGAAGATATGATAGTTGTTCGGTCTATTTGCAAGATTTTGAGGACATTTTATCACGTCATTGAAGTAATTTCTAGCCCTTGCTCTCAGACAGCAAACATATACTTTAGCGAGGTATGGAAAATAAGGACAGTTTTGCAAGAAGAAGCATCAAATGATCATGGAGAGGTTGCTAGTGTGGCCATGGAGATGCAGGAAGTATTTGATGAGTATTGGCAAAACTCATACTTGTGGTTGTCACTACCTGTTCTGTTTGATCCAAGATTCAAGATGATCTTCATGAGATTTCGTCTGGAACAAGCTTACGGCACAGATTCTCGGGGTTACTTATCTGAAATACAAGATACACTCCAGGAACTCTTCAATGAATACTACAAGCGTATGAATCAGCCGAGGGGTGGCGGTGTTTCAAGAAGTGCAGCCTTGGATGCAAACGATAATGATTGGTTAGACGATTGGGATGATCATCTCAGCAGCCAGATGTCTTCAGAGCTTGATGACTACCTTGGTGAGGTTCTGGCTCCAAGAAAGGATGATTTTGACATTCTGGACTGGTGGATGAAACATAGCACACAGTACCCCACACTCTCAGCCATTGCGCGGGACATCTTAGCTATGCCGGCATCTGCTGTTCAGTCTGAAGCAGCATTCACCAGCAGTGGACCAGTAATCCCAAAGCAGCACAGCACACTGAGCATCAAGACGATAGAGGCACTCGTCTGCACTCGAGATTGGATGAGATGAAATTTCAAGATCTTCCTATACATCTTTCCATTCTACTACTGTCGACCCAGAAGCGTGATGATGCTGCATTTAAGCGCACGAGGCTGCTTTCTTTTCTTATTGCCTGAGCTAATCTTATCATCATTTTTGTTGTAGAACCATGCATTTGGTTGCTCTTATATGATGGTATTTCGAACCTTAGATTAGATGGGCCTCCTTGGTTTTGGAAACTACTCTGCTAGCTGTTTAATGGCCTATGATGATCTCATACTGGAGGTGCATTTTTTTTTGCATAATTGCATGCCCATGTGGAGCTAATTGGTAACTGCAACAGTTAGGCTGTCCATTTCATGTCTGCATTAGATCTTTACCATTTTGAATTTATGAACGAACCTTCCTGTTCCATGAATGAATATCTTGCTCTTGGTCTCTTTATGTGCTCTCTTTATCCATTTATTTCTCATGTAGGGTAAACTGTATGACATACAAAGTTAAGTTCACTGAAACAGTACCTAGTAAATCACTGCACTTGTGCTAGCTGGTAAGGGTTAACGATGAGTTGATGACTTGAATTCCTGCCAAAAAATAAATAGAGTTGATGACTTGATTTTTTTTCCGACCTGACATCGATGCCATTTGCTGTAGCGAGCGATAAAGATGATCTCTCAACCTAGTATGTACTCCCTCTGTTTGGAAATATAAGATGTTTTAAGTTTATAAAACAAATATATCTATACACTTTTTTGTGTGTAGGTTCAAATGAATCTACACACTAAAAGATGTCTACATACATTAGCTTCACAAACCTAAAACATACTTCCTCCATCTAGCAATAACTGGCTTGAGTTTGTCTAGATTCGAATGTATCTATGTATTTTAGTGTATAGATACATTCGAATAATCGAATCTAGATCAGTTATTTCTGAACGGAGGGAGTATTTGACAACTTGACATGGTGTGTCTGCTTTATTACTTTTTTCGACAAGTTTTTCGGTTTTATTTTTATTTTTCCTACTAGCTAGTTCATGTACAGGCTGTATGTCTCTAGTTTTTCAGCTTTTTACCTTATCATCCTGTTGTGCTAGCAAAGAGAAAAAAATAAAATAAACGATGAGAAAAAACTTTATTATTTACAGCAATTGAGTTCGTTAGTTTCTATAGTATACAAAAATGAAAGATGGGAAGGAATGTGAGACGCAACACACCAGGCTCTCTACAAGCCCAGAGACCGAAACGGACGACCCACTTAAGCCCATCTAGGTCGAACGAACCCTTTACCCGGCCCAAATGGACGAACTGGGTCTACCCACCCGCCGCCCGCCCGCAGATCCAACTCGATGCCCTAATCGTGCCCAGAATCTCCTCCCCCGGCCCCGGCGAGGTTCCCCCAGGCCAGGGTTCTTCCCCATCTCAGGTAACCTCCTCCGCCTCGATTTGCCCGGATTTCCACCATGAAATTTCTTGATCTGGGTTGCGTACATGTGTACTTTGACGATTTGGGCTCCCCGGAAGCCGCAGTCGAATGCGATCCATTCGTATTTCCCCACCCCAAATGCGCAAGATTTAGGGGAAATTTTCCTCATACTTCTGAAATCCGAGTTCTATTTGCATGCAGATCTTGTAGTTTCCTGGCTGCTCGTTCGGCTCTGTTCGATGTGTATGCTCTACCCATGCTTCATGTACTCGAACGCTACTGCAGTAAAAAAATATAACTAAATCCATTTTGTCTCATTTTTACTGTGCAGTGAGCCATGGAGCATGCTATGATCCAGCAAGTCGTGGAGTATCCTGAGGAGCATGAGGTGGGTGGCGCCATGAAGGTGGAGGTTGCGTATGACGGAGTTCATCATAGCGCATTCCGGTACAAGCACAAGAAGAGGTCCAAGGTCTGGGAGGAGTACAAGCCCATCTTCCTCAACGGGAAGGTCCAGTTCGCCGAGTGCCTCTACTGTCACAATCGCCTCAGCTGCAAGGACTCCAACGGGACGAGCCATCTGTGGCGGCACCAGAAGATCTGCCCTGGCAAGCCAGAATCGGCCGAGAGGCGGCAGAAGGATTCCTACTTCCCATATGGTATGTCTCACTCCGAGCCGGGTCTAGTTTACCAGTAGCGCTCTGTTAGTTTGCATGGTGTAGCTTAGGATTTGGATACAGTGATATGACATTGTCAAAGCAATTGAACTCTGGCATGTAAGTATAGATTCATGTTTTATTCGCAGTTTCGGTGAATGAACATAGTCCGGTTTCACCAATTGATCCGGTCAATGTCATTATCTCGGAGACGCTTGACGACATCGGCTCAGTAATTCCCAGCAGATTCAAGTCGAAGGTGTGGAAGGAGTTTACGCCTGTCTATGTTGAAGGGAAGCTCCAGGCTGCAGATTGCATTCACTGCCAAAAACGTCTCAGTGCAAATAAGTTTGGAGGGAGGAGCCATCTGAGTCGGCATCTTCTAACCTGTCCAGGACGGCGTGGAATGGTCCACAATCAGCAGAAGATTCCGTTTCACCCTTCGAGTGCACCTACTTTAAAGTCCAGGGTGCATGATGAGCTCTCGCCTGCCTTGACAAACGGGAAGGTTCAGATTGCAGAATACTCTAGCAAGCTCCTCAAGACTAGTAGCTCTGGTGAAACAACTCCTATAATCCGGCCCATTCAAATGGTGCCAACACATCAATTCCCACCAGCATCAGATGGTACATGCCTGAAGAAACAGAAGACATCATTCGTGAACGTTTCAGCTGACATGAGCGCCAGGAAGTTTGGTCAAGAAACATCTTACCAGGAGCTAGCCAAAATGATAATTTTACATGCTCATCCCTTTTCAATTGTGGAGCATGAAGAAATGAGAAGATTTATAAAGAATCTCAACCCTATGGTTGATGAAATCTCTCATAATGATATGGAAGAACATTGCACTGCTTTATTTCAGAAGGAAAAGGCAAACCTTAAGGATATAGTTACACTTTCCTCCCGGCGTGTGTCTCTGTCAGCAAGCATCTGGACTTCTGATGGACCCGAGCCAACAGTAAATTACCTCTGTTTGACAGCACATTTTATTGGTGATGACTGGAAAGTCCACAGAATAATAATCAAATTTGGCATGTTTTGGTCCTCACCTACAAATCTGGAAAGAATAATACATTGCAAGGAGGCTTCTGTCCCAGACTCAGAGTGTGGATCATACAACGTCATGTTGGATGCAATTAGAGACTGGAATCTTGATCATAAGATTTTGAGCTTTACTTCTGTTGGTGATGTAAGGAACAATGCGAACACTGTGAAGCTAAAGGAAATGCTCATAGAGAAGAAGTGCCTTCCTATCAGAGGAAGCCTATACAACATTGCTTGTCTGGATGATGTCTTAAATAGTGTTGTTTCTCAAGGGCAAGCAGATATACTTCGCCTTGTTGGTGATGCAGCAATGGAGTTTTTTGTGGCACATGCATCCTCACCATCGTCCCAACAACAGCTTCTGGAAGTCATTTCGCAGATGAGTTTGAAGTGTCCACAAGAAGATGCTAAGTGGTGGCACAAATTTTATTTTAGACTTGAAGTACTTTTGCAGTTCAAAAAGTCATTTCCTTCTGAAAATTTGCTGAATCCAGAAGATATGAATGTTGCTGAGTCTATTTGCAAGATTCTCAGGACATTTTATCGTGTCATTGAAGTTATTTCTTGCCCTAGCTCTGTCACAGCAAATATATACTTCAATGAGGTTTGGAAAGTGAGGACAGTCTTGCAAGAAGAAGCATCGAATGGTCTAGGAGAAATATCTAGATTGGTTATGGAGATGCAGGAAGCATTCCATGGGTATTGGCAAGATTCATACTTGTGGTTGTCAATACCTGTTGTTCTGGATCCTAGATTCAAAATCAGCTTTATTGAGTTCCGCCTGAAGCGAGCTTTTGGCACGAATTCAGAGAGCTACTTAACTGAAATACGTGCAACAGTCCGGGAACTGTTCAATGAATACTGCAATCCTACGGATCGACCGAGTGCTGCTTCAAATAGTGCAGCTTTGGATGTTGACGACAATGATTCATTAGATGACTGGGATCAGCATCTCAATGAACAAGCAAGTTGCCAGATATCTACAGAACTTGATGACTACCTTGAAGATGGTCTAGTTCCGCGGAAGGATGATTTTGACATTTTAAACTGGTGGATGAACCACACCACGAAATATCCGACGCTAGCAGCTATTGCGCAGGACATATTAGCTATGCCGGCATCTGCTGTTCAATCCGAAGCGGCATTCCGTAGCAGTGGACCGGTGATTCCAAAGCACTACAGCACACTGAGCATCAAGACGATTGAGGCACTTGTTTGTGCTCGAGATTGGATGAAATGAAATGGTAAGATCCTATGCGTTGCTCCATTCTGCCGCCATAATGTCAGATTGATATATTGCCTGGATCACATGTCTATTTTCTGTATTGGAACCATGCTGCTATCTAGTAGTGGTTTTACGCTTTGTGTTTTGTTGCCTATACCAAACATGTACTCTACACTAGCAGTGACTTTATTCATCATATCTTTGCTTATTGCCAGGGTGATTGTATGGCATGGACAGCTCAGCTTGCTGAAATACCACCCAGTAAATCAGTGCTCTGGTGCTAACTCATAAGAGTGAAGAGTTAGTGACGAAGGCTTGGACAATTCTCAACTAAAAGTAACCCGCCATATGCTGCAGTACTGAACCCGGCATACGCTTTCAGACATCTATGTATGGCGATTGATTTCGACTGAGGAAGATGATGACCAGTTTGTTTCATCCACCTGGAGGTCGAAGTGTCAAAAACTGTCAGGCGGTTGTTGTCGACATGGCTGGTTGCGGAGACGCGTTCATCAGGGCGTAGTTTTTGTATATATTGACTCTGTTGCCACCATCTGCTCGCTCGCTGTAAACGACTCGGTGCAAGTGTAGTCTCGAGTTTCTGAATGCACTGGATTATTGACTTATTGTTGTATGTATGGATGGATAGATGGATGCCAATTTCTAACCGGAAATAATTCTCCTGCACAATACAGTTGGGTCCTCGCATGGAAAATGGTTCCAGGAATGACAGTCCAATCTTGTTAAATCAAACGAGTACAACATTCTGTGTTTTTTACATCTAAGATAAGACTAGAGGAAGTCGATGCTGCAGCGCTTCTGCTGTCCCTCGGGCAGCAGCTGCCCGTCGGGGCCCAGGGCCACGTCGCAGGCCACGTGGAGCGGGTGCCAGTGGGAGCCCCAGAAGGCCACCTTGGACCGGATCCTGGACCGGACCTTCACCGTCAGCGCCACCACGCCTCCTCCGGCCGTGGCCGCTCCTGCCGCCATGTCGGCCGCCGCTGGACCTGCCGGCACGGCCACCCCCTCGAAGGCGAGGTCCGACGTGGTCTTGGGCGGCTGGTACAGGGGCATCCCGCCGTTGAGGTCGTGGTCCTTGACGACGTCGCCGTACTGGCGGTACACTAGGGACATGTAGAGCCGGTCGTAGAAGAAGGCCACGTCCATGTTGGGGTTGCGGACGGAGAGCCGGCCGGAGAGGACGACCGCGCCGCCCCCAGGCTGCTGGAGGCCGGCCGCGGAGAGGGAGGCGACGTGGAAGCGCGGCCGGTGCGGGCGCACGGCGAGGTAGGTGACGAAGAGGATCACGCCGGCGAGGAGGAGGACCGTGAGGAAGGCGGAGCAGAGGAGTTTGGTGCAGCGGGTCAGGTGAGGCCGCTCCGCCGGGAGCGGGCGGAGGAAGCGGCCGGCGCCGGCCGTGGTCGGGTGTGGCAGTGGCATGGCGGTGGAGCAGTAGGGCCGTGTGCACGCTTGCTTGGTCTGCTGCGATCGCCGGTACCGTCTGCGCGCATGGTGTATGTGCGTGCATTTGGGCTTGTACGTTGCAGAGGTTTTAGTCTGGTTTCGTAGGTACGAGGTGATTCATTGATGAAAGCGATCGAAGATGCCAAGCTTAACCAGCTAGTTTCCTTGGTGTTTTGGTGTAGGGTACAATATTCCTCTTCTTTCGGTTGGGTTGATATCATTGGACGAGCAGAGAAAGTTGGTCTATACAAAAATGTTCGCAAAGACTTCATCGCGTAAATTTGAACTGTCGCAAATTCTCAGTTTGACAATAGATAAAACTCAGTTTTAACTAGTAGTTTTTTTTGTATTTTCCTTTCACCAAGAATTAAGTAATTAACCGTTTGCTTTTCGACACAACTGTAAAATTACAGGATATGACCAACAACTGGAAAGGGGTTCACAAGGAGTGCAAGACAAGCTTGAATGAATAGTTAACGAGTGGATGCTGCAGTCCTTGCATGTGGAGCTAGCTTAATGAGATCGTTATGCCTCACGAATGAGCTAGGGCCTAGAGCATATCCATTGCCAAAGTAAACGCTGCCTGCCAAGCTAGTGCCAGAGAGCACATCCCAGCCTCAAGTTTCCTGAACGTGTGTTGCAGCCGACAGAGAAGCAGAGAACAGCGGGAAACGAAAATATAGTTCTGTTTTATTGAAGAAAAAATAGTTCAGTTTGTGGCAAATGGCACCATTTTATTGAACCAAGCAAGCACTTTATTTGATACAGTACAAAAGAAGAAATACAGTAATGCACACGATGTACGCGCGTAAGGCACACAGTATACTAATCCTACGCAACAAGCGTTCGATGATAATTTACGAGTTGACAGTCATACATACGGAGCCAGCTACATGTACATCGGGTTCACGGCGGCGCAGCGCCTCCTGACCTGCCCCCGCGCGCCTGTGAGCACCTGCACGCTCCCCATCTTCACCATGGACGCCGCGAAGTCCCCGAAGAACTCCGCTGGGTATCCGCCATCCGCGGCGACGGCCGCCTGGCGCAGCACGTAGTCCCTGGTGAAAGGGTCGAGCATGAGCGTCTCGTCGGAGGTGAAGAGGGCCCTCCCCTTGGCGATGACCCGGTAGTAGCTCGTGTCGAAAGTACGGAAGCTCCCCGGGTCCATCTCCACCAGCGTCCTCGTGTCGCCCTGCGCGCACTTGGTCTTCAGGCGCGGGACGTACTGCCTGTCCAGCGACGGGTCTGGCATCAACGTGCCACTGAAGTTGTACAGCCGGTCCGAGAAGGACGAGCAGTGGGAGGTTCCGAGGGTGTGGCCGCCTGTTGTAATGCATGGACAAGATATAAAAGTGAAAAACCACATAGTTTTGTTTTCCCCATTTCAGTTGACTTTGTACGTGCCTACCCTACCTTGTTTGATTAACCAGTTGCTTAGTTGTTATACATACAATCACCTTTATCGGGGAATGCTACTAGAGATCTGTTGGGATCGGCAAAGTTTGAGTAAACTAGAGCAAGGAGCATAGGCTACAAAAACTAGGCGGGATGCAGTACTTTACATTGAATTTAGTTCCTGAAGAATAATCCGGAGTATATACCTAGCAGAACAACCTGATCCTTGGCATCAAGGCCCTTCGGGATGAAGAACTGGTACAAGTTACGAGTGGCATCAAAAAAGGGTGGAGGTAGGTTTTTCAAAGCGTCGTCCTTCACCGATCTCATCCCGTCTCTCCGCCCAGTTGGAACATCCCAGTAAGGCCCATGGGACTGTTGCATAGTGAAAAAATGAAAGCTGGTTTAGCAAGAGAGGTACTGTGAAGTACTAAATACATAAAAGGATGAAAATCAAACTCAGCGAAGGCAGTCAAAACTGTGTGTTTTTTGCCACCATTATTGGTCTGAATCATTCTATTCGTGCCAATTTCTCGAACTATGAAACCTTCTCTTACTTGTAAGAATGAACCAACATTAATGAACAGAACTGATAGCACTTACCAGTAGTACAACATCCCTTGCCACAAGAGCTAGGATATCAGCACAAGAGACCACTCCAGGGCAGGCTTGCTCCAGCTTAGCCTTGACAAGGTCAATCGTGCCGAAGCCTCGCAGGCTAAGGTTGGGTTCCGATTCCTTTTCAGATGGTAATCCTGGTAGGCTATCAAGCAGAATAGAAGCGTCGCAACCCTGCAGAGTACAAGCAGTTTAGTACATTTCCTGTGGACTCAACTCAAACAATTTCAGAATAGACCAAGATATGTGCACACATTCACGAAACAGTCGTGGAAGTGCATGCGAAGCAGAGGGCCGGCGAGGCTTGGTACGTGGGAGATGATCTTGGTCATCTCATCACGAACAATGACCTCCACATACGGGCATGTGTATTGGTAAAAGCCAACCTTCAACTCTGGTGGATTGCATAGCACTAAGGAGAACTGTACGACAAGAGGAAGGACAAATCCAAAGAAGAGTGTGTGAGCCATGCTGTGCATGACTGATGTAAAACCCTTAGCTACAAAGATGGAGTTGCACAGTCCTTGATGATGATGTTTGAGGTAACTAGAACTCACAACCTGCTTTATAGTTCAGTTGCTTAGGTTGCACATAAGTGACAGTAAGCAAAGCCATTTTGCACAATATTAGTAAAGTGGCTCTACAAGCCTAGATGCCCTTACAGCTGCACTATTTTCTTATCTAATGCAGACAGTGGATGGCCGAAGACTTTGGCATGTGCTTGAAGATCAGTATTCGGGAGTTCTGTGGCTTGCGTGCATGTACAAGTATTGAAAAAATACACGCAAGTCTTGGATCAGGCATCTATGGAGCATATAATGATGGGATATGATGTATTTCAGAACTTAAGAACCTCTAATCTACCAGTTACAAATCTATGATAGCCATCAGGCACTGGATGAGGCTGAATGGTGACCATCCCTCGTGACCCATGCACTTGTGTAATCCGCACCCATAAGATGATGCAGAGACTACTGCATGTTCCTACAAAGTGCCACATCAAAAACTTGGACTGTAAGTTGCTAGCTGTTAACAGCCCTAACTTCAATAATGTTTAGGGATCAACTGATAATGTTAATAAATATCAACATGTGTAATATGAAAGAAAATCATGTGAAAAAGGAAACGCATTATGATAGTTCATAGAGCAGTAATCACTCATCAAATGCATGCAAACTAAAAATAGAAACATGTTTCAGTTCTATGATTCTATCATGGTTGAGCAAGCTCGGTGTATCCGTCAGGACTAAACTAGTATACGATACTGATAAAACAGCATGCCATCTTCAACAAATATTTCTAAGAATATGTAATTTGCAGTTTAGATCAGAAGTAGTGATCAGAATATTTTAGAAAATAAACCAAGTAACAAACAAAAATTAAGTCAATAGCACATGGTTTGGATAACATACTCAATTATTCATTGAGTAACTGAAATGTGATGGGTTTAGTTTCTCGAGGCTTAAAAGTTGAAGTCATGCAGAGATGATAAGACATTTTTGCGTTGAGCAATTTATGCTGCAACTTCTGCTTCAATCAACACCAACAATGTGTATGCAATAGATCAAGGCCATGATATTGGCAATATTAGCTCAACATATAAAAGAAGGGTCACAGATTAGTCATAAATCATGTATTCCCCTATTTGAAAAAAAAAACCATTTTAAATCTCAAATTCGTGTACAGAAGAGAATAACAAACTGGTTTATCCACTATATGTTTTAACAGTATTCTTAGTAGGTATCAATTGATGCAGACAACATGAAAAAAAAATTAAGACTCTATAAACCTGCAACCGTCCAATCAATACAATGAAGATAACTTGGAATACTGACAAAATCTGATGAGTCAAACATGCATTTGCAAATCTTAACACTTTTTACGATTGGCAGAAGTTGCAAGATATGAATTCATAGGGAATGTAATCTAACAGATATAATCAAAATAAACAAACTATACAAAAGTTTTATCATTAAGCACAATGTGCACTTACCCTGCACTACGAACAAAAAGGCAAAGATTCTGAAGTCAATTAGAGTTTACAAAGTTTTGGAGGCTCAACATGTTGCATCTGTCACATTCACTGTGGACCAAGGTCTGAATGTAATCCAGATTCATCTGGTGCATCTACCAACGACAAACAACCATCATCAGAATATCTTGGAGAGAAAAAATAATTCATAACTTTAGATGACACTGCAACCAGCTTCCTTTCCACTAGATGTTTCAGCCATCAAATTTCTTGTACTTCGAGCATCATCCCATAAGTTAGATTCTGCATACATGTTTGCAAGCACAGTATAGTGTACAGAACTCCCAGGAGCTATACTGAGAAGATTCTTGGCCGCAGT
The DNA here is from genome assembly GCA_910589765.1 of Avena atlantica. Taxonomy (NCBI): domain Eukaryota; kingdom Viridiplantae; phylum Streptophyta; class Magnoliopsida; order Poales; family Poaceae; genus Avena; species Avena atlantica. The sequence goes on along the minus strand of OU342734.1, from coordinate 461,571,912 downwards.
TTCTCCAAGAGTCATATTTCCATACGCTTTACAAGCTCCAAGCATAGCACCCAAGATCGATGAGTTGGGCTGAGTATCTATATTCTGAACTAGATTCCATGCATCTTCTAACTGACCTCCACGACCAAGAAGGTCGATAACAGAACTGTAATGCTCCGCTCTTGGATCAATACCATATTTGCTCATCATGGAAGTGAGATATTCCATTCCTTTGCTCATCAGACCTGAATGAGCACATGCAGACAGAAGAGAAAGGAATGTCACATCGTTTGGCTTCACACCGTCCTCCAGCATCCTATCGAAAAGGCTCACAGCATCTTCTCCAAAACCATTTTTCCCATATGCAGTGATGAGCGAAGTCCATGAAACCACATTTCGGTGGGGCATTTCATCAAAAGCACGCCTGGCATTTGAAAATTCTCCTGCCTTTGCATACATATCAACTAACGCATTGTCCAATGCCAGATCACCCATAGGCCGCTTCTTGCACATATAAGCATGAATCTGTATCCCCAATCTGAGAGATGCCACATTAGCACAAAGGCCAAGCAAGGAGCTTAACAGAACACCATCAATCCTCAAACCCCTACGATGAATATTGCAGAAGAGCTCCATTGCATCTTCAGAGTGTTTTTTATCCATGGAGTACCCACTGATCAGCGCGGTAGACGACACAAGGTCTGGTTCACATATGGAGTCATATATCACTTGTGCACTGCTCATGCTCCGACATTTTGCATAAGCATCAATAATTGATCCAATAACAACCTTTTCGCCCCAGTAGCCCAACTTTATTATGCAAGCGTGAATCAGCTCCACATTAACAAGCACACTGACTGCTCCACAGGCTTTTAGAGCACTTCCAAATGTGAAATGGTCAGGCAGCATTTCTGTCAAGTTTTTTTATGTAAGTGATTAATAACCAAGGGAAAATGCATTTTTTAATATACAAACAACAGTACAAGAGCAGCCACAATGCTATGCTAATTTGCAGGTGCTAGGAACAGAATCCTAGTCGTTTTGGCAGTTCAAGCCTCGATTCCGGCTGTTATTTTGGCATCGACGCATCAAGAAGAGTCGGTTGCTTGGAGAACACGTACAAATTATGGCTTCTAATAACATGACGCTTGTGCATGTTCGGGATTGCAATTTTTTAAGCGCCCCACATTGTGGATGCTCTAACAGAAATTTTACGTCAACATTACCATAGAGAGGAGTAACAATTTTAGTGACTCTATCTGGTAAATTTTGATGAGGATGTAGAGAGAGTTATAAGCTTATTACCTTTTTAAAAATAAATCAGATATAGCATAGATTAGCATGAAACAAAACAATATAGTCATATAGAGCTATATAAGCCAAGGGGCGACACATTTCATGGCAGTTACACAGCAAGATGAAACCCATACCTTCTCTCAGCATTGAGGACAACAACCCAAGTGCGTCACTGCAATGCCCGCGCTCCACAAAACCTCTGAGCAAGGCATTCCAGGACACCACGTCCTTCCTCTCCATCTCCGCAAACAGCCGCCTGGCATCAGCCACCGATCCGCACCTCAGGTGCATGTCCATGAGGGCGCTCTGCACGAACATGTCCCCTGTGAAACTCCCCTTGGCCACGCACGCGTGCACCTGCTCCCCGCTCCTCACGCACCCAGCCGTGGCGCACGCGCTGGCCACGCTCCCGTACGTGAACTGGTTAGGCCTGGCGCCCGACGAGCACATGAGCGCGAACAGCTCCAGCGCCTCTCGCGGACGGCCGTTCCTGGCGTAGCCGGAGACCATGGCCGTCCAGGACACAACGCTCCGGTGCGGCATTCTGTCGAACACCCTGCGTGCTGCAGCGATGTCGTTGTGTTTGCCGTAGAAGATGACGAGCTTGGTGCTGAGGTGCAGGTCCGGGGCAGAGGCGGACGCGATGAGGCTGCCGTGGATGGCCCTGCCTTGCCGGAAGCAGTTCATGCAGCTCTGGAGGAGGGAGTGGTAGAACGCGGCGGCGGTGGCTGGTACCGCCGCGCCCGTGACAAGAGCCATTGTTGCGCACCGCTCTGCCTTGGAACTGTGAAGGGCTCAATCTACTGGAGCATGCACATTTCCCGGCCTTGTGGTGCTCGGCCTGACTACCTGGGTCGTTGGTCAGTGGAGGCGCTGGTGGCATGGGAGGGAGGGCGGGAGCGCCTGCTAGTGAACTCTATTGCCGAGGCTCCTCCATGGGATCGGGACCGACTTGCCGAGTCGACGGCGGCGTTTATCGGGATTCCAGCAAGCGCCGCCAGTCGCCAGAAGGCTCGGAACGGCGAGACGGCGACCAGCGGTGCGGCGGCGTCGCCAAGAGGAAGTTTGAGTTAGAAACGTGGGCCGTTTCCTCTCAGTTTGGACATTGTACAGAGGAAATGCACCAACGGGCTGTGCAAGAAATAGTACGGGGTACGTTTGGTAGCCCAGGGTAGTTCGTTTGGGCTACGCCCACCTCGTCCTGAAAAGGCTTCTCAGCCGGGGGTGACAAGGAAAGCTCACCTCCGGAGTCCCTCTCATCTTGAGGCGCCTAACCGCTAAGGGTTGCTTTTTCTCTCCTCGACACTCCCTCCTCACCTCCATTGAAGGACATGTTCTCCTTTTTGTCGCGGACCTGCACCGACAGCTCCTTAACCGTCCTTCTATAGCATAAGCACGACCGATGAACCTTTCTCCTTCCCTATCTTTCGCCCTCAGCTCCTTCGTCATCCTAGTTAGAGCATCTCCATTCGCCCACGACGCCGAAAATCGGCTCAGTCGCGTACCCAGGGACCAGTTTTCGTCTGGATTTCGGCGTGTTTTGGTTCGTCCTACCAGGCCGAACCCAGGTTTCCGGGTACGCCCTGGGATGCCGGACGCCACAAAAAAGGGCGTGGGCCAGCTCTGTCGGCGAGACATTCCCATTCCGGACCCCTGTCGCCATGACTTCGCCGGCGGAGCTCCTACGCGCCGAGACATGCCCACGCCTCTAGCTACGCCGCCGTAGTTGCCGCCCAACTCCACGCCTTCCAGCCGCCGACCTAGCCTCGTCGTAGCTCTGCTTCGCTGCGTGCTCCCACCACCATGCCCGCCAAGTGTTCGACATTTGGCCGGATTCGGCCATGGACTCTGACAGCGACGAGATACTAGCCACTGACTCCGACGAGGACGAGATACTCGCCATGGACTCCGACCACGAGGAGATGTTCGCCGTACTCCTGGAGGAGGGAGAGCGCCGAGGTCGCCGAAGGTGAAGAGAACTTGCAGATCCTCGCATCGCTCGCCCAGCTGTACATGCATATGACGAAGCCGAAGCGCGGTGGTTCGGCGCCAGGTCGCCGGAAGTGCAAGGCGAGACAAAGGATAGAGGTCTACTGCATGTTGTACGCCGACTACTTCGCCGACCAGCCACTCCATGGAGAGGACGTGTTTCTTCGCCGTTTCAGGATGAGCCGGAAGATCTTCCTCAAGATCGTGCATGCCATCCAGGAGTTCGACCCATATTTTCTTTGCAAGAAGGACTGCACCGGCTTGGTTGGGTTTTTCTCGCTTCATAAGTGCACCGTAGCGATGAGGTTGCTTGCATATGGAGCGTCGGCTGACAGTGTCGATGACTATCTCCGCATCGCCGAGTCCACCGCCCTTGATTGCTTGTACATGTTCTGCAGGGCAGTGATTGCAGTGTTCGAGGAACAGTACTTGAGATCACCCACTGTTGAAGACACTGCTCGGATCCTCGCAGTCAATGAAAGTAGAGGATTTTATGGTATGCTTAGAAGCATAGATTGCATGCATTGGGAGTGGAAGAACTGTCCATTTGAATGGCAAGAAATGTACAAAGGCCACAAAGGAGGATGCACTGTGATACTTGAGGCAGTTGCTACACATGATCTTTGGATCTGGCATTCCTTCTTTGGCATGGCAGGATCGAACAATGACATCAACGTCCTCAACTCCTCAACTGTTTTTTCCAAACTTGGTGAGGGCCATGCTCTCCCTGTGGAATTTGAGATCGGTGGACACCACTACAACAAGGGATACTATCTAGCAGATGGCATCTATCCAAGATGGCCAACATTTGTGAAGACTATCTCAAGTCCAATGCTCCCCAAGCATTCTCACTTTGCCAAGGAACAGGAAGCTTGCAGCAAGGACGTGGAGCGGATATTTGGTGTGCTCCAGCAGAGGTTTGCAGTTGTCCGGTTTCCTGCTATGACCTGGTTAAAAGATCAGATGTGGAAAATGATAAACTGTTGTGTGACCTTGCACAATATGATCATTAAGGATGAGAGGAAGGATCCAGTGAGTTTGCTCGAGGAGGACGAGCCATACTACAGACATGGTCCTCTTGCCGAGCCTGATCATCAGGTGCCTCCAACATGGGGCTGCATTCATCGCAATGCGTCAGGAGATCCGAGATCCGGTGATGCATCAACAGCTGTAGGATGATCTTGTCGAGCACCTATGGATACGTGGGCAACACGACGTAGATGCCGAGCATGAACTGGCCGAACTTGGCCGAAATGTGTTGTACTTTTATTGCAGGCTAAGCTATGTTTATATTTACGCCGAACTCTGTTTAAAATTTCGCCGAAATTTGGTCTTAAAATGTTCTATGACGAACTATGCCGAAATCTGGACGAATTTGAGTGAAAACGGGCGACCCGGAAACTCGGCCTGGGTACGCGAGTGGGAAACTGGGCGTACCCAGACCGAAAACTTGCGTCGTCCGGCCAAAGTTTGGTCCAAATTTCGGCCTAAGTTCGGTCAACGAGTGGAGATGCTCTTAGGCACCAGCAAAACCGACGACCGAGATTCTCACGACCGGCAACCCCAGCACGACAAGCGTCTATGGGCTCGTCTCGCCGGCGCCAACACCGATTCATGGGGATTGATATCTATTTTGGTAGGGTTTTATCTTGGCGATGAAGTTGGTATACTTTTCATGGTATTCTTTTTGGTTGGGAGAAGGACGGCCTTGCCGGGTTGGAACCGGTCGCACAGGAAACGGCTTGGTCGCGCGTGACACGGGAAATCATGGACGCGAGGTCGTGTCGTTGTTGAGATGCGGGAATCGAGGTTGTCCGATTCGCCAGATTCTGAAATCTGTAGAACGGTCGTGGAGTAGCACCGTCCAATTATTAACATTTTCTGTTCTTGTTACGAATATATAGAAAATATAATAACTAATTAAACTAAAATTCCTACTCGTGAGTCGGGCCTTTACCAGATCTTGATGCCTCAACATCGCCGGCAGGGCTTCTCTTGGCCTAGCGTATTTTTCTCTTCGTCTTGGGGTTTTCAATGCTGCAATTCTTGAACTCTACTTTCACTCCGTATATCATGTATGCCCGCCAGTGGTCATCGGACATAGTCTTGAAGCCGTCCATGCGATAGGGCTCCTTGAATGCATGACAACGCCATGCCTGGATGGAAAACTCCAGTGAATCCGGCACCTCCATCGATGACTCCACAATGAGAACGGAAGAAGAAGGCGCATCTTCACTGGGCAGCAGGAATACCGGGACCCACGGGCCCATACTCTGCTAAGCGGCGCTGCAGATGGTGGAGCTCTTAGCCCCGCCTTTATCCACGCTCTTTACGCGACTAGTGCTTCCTGAGTCATCTCATATTTACGGCAGCGAGACATCATTTCTTGAGTTCTTTTTAAGCTTTCTTTGCCGGCAGCACTCACTTTATTTATTGACAAGCGGGGGATGGCGGGAGGCGATAAAGCGGCCAAAAATGAAAAAGAAGTGGAAGCACTGAACAGAACTAAGGAACATAGGTGAGCAAATTATAACTAATTATTTGCATTGTAATGCACACGATTACCTTCTCAGGGAAGGTGTGCGATAAGGGATAACTGGTCAGAGGGTTTATTAAAAGTAGAATGTGTGCGATGTATTTGTCACAGTTTTAGAGAATTTTTCGTGTGCGATGTCCCAACGAGGCAATCACACACAGAAAGAGTCCTCCCTCTACAATAAGGCCTTGATAGACCCGCGATTTGTACTAGTGCGACCATGAGGCCCACGAGATTTTCTTTTACTAGGGAGGCCTAAAAGGGCCCCTGCTTTTTTATGAAAGCAAGCGGACCAAGTTCATATAAATGAGATTAAATCGCTTCTAATGGAAGTGCTAAAAGCGAAAAAAACACCTCCCATTCAAAGTAGATCAAAACCTGATATTACAAACGCAGTAACCCACGCAGGGGGCTTGATCGTAATACAAAAACAACAATAAGAGCATTAGCCAATCCTTCGCCTAGAACACACCATGAAGTGCATCTTCGTGGCCATCATCAGCAGAGATCCACCAGCTCCTGTCACCTGCCTTCATGCTCACGTCCACTGCAAACAAACACTACTAGGAAAACCTTTATATGTGACGCATGGATTTTTACTATGCGCCACAGAATTATAATTTAGTGGCGTGGTATTGATGGCCACTAAATTGTTTATGGCTCATATTGATATGCGCCACAAAAATCTCAAAGTTATGTGGCGCATAATATGCGCCACAGAATTCTCTTTTCCAATTTTAAAAAAAAGGCGGACCAGAATATTTTTTTTCAAAATAAAAAAAGCAGGCTGGATCTGGCCAGAGATGGTGGTGGACGGAGGAGGGGCGTTGGGGATGGTGGTGTCCGGAGGAGGAGGACGACAAAGGAGGGAGGCCGTCGAAGGTGGTCGAGGTCACCGGAGAAGGTGGAGGAGGAGAAGGAGGTCATCGGAGGAGGAGGAGTAGGAGTAGGAGAAGGAGGTCACCAGAGGAGGAGGAGGAGTAGGAGGTCGCCGGAGAAGGAGAAGGAGGAGGTCGCCGGAGGAGAAGGAGGAGAGGAGAAGGAGAGAAGAGAACAAGAAAAGAAGGGGAGAAGAGGAAGAGAAGTGGAGAAGGAGGAGGGAAGAAGAGGAAAAGGGGAGGAGAAAGAGAGAAGTGGAGGGAGAAGTGTGGAGGAGAAAAGAGAGGGAGAAGGGACGCCAGCGGGATTCAAATTTCGAATCCCGTCCAACAATTTCATGGTACCTTTTTTTATTTTTTACAGGAAAAAAACTTCATTTGCCATAACTTTTTAATCTTTTCGAATTTAGGGAATCTATAAAATTTAGAACGGCCTATGACCGTTGAATCCGAGTAGGAAATTTTAAGACGATCATTTTGATAGGTAAAAACTTTTTTCCAACATCGTATGCAAAAGTTATGGCCGTTTTACCGTGCCATGACATTTTTTTTGTAAAATACATCGAAATTCATGTTTTTTAATTTTCCCTACAACTATATCCCAAAATATAACTACATCTCAAAGAAATTATTATTTTTAAGTTTTTATTCTTTTTGTTTATTTTTTATAAAAGTTAAAAGGCGATCCATGGGGAGGGGGAAGGATGGGATATGTTTTTCCACATTATGTGACGTGTATCTCTATATGCGTCATAGAAACATTACTTTCTGTGGCGCATATAGAGACAGAAAGTTGGTCAACTGAATTCTATGGTGGAGCCTCTTCACTTTCTAATGGCGCATATGTCTATATGCGTCACAAAAAGTTGCTCGCCCAGGCCTGATGGCGGGTCCCAACAAATTTCTGTGGTGCATTGTTTCTCTATATGTGCCACATAATAGTGAAGTTTTCTGTGGCGTATTACCTGAAATGCGTCACTGTAATTTGTCTGTGGCGATTGGTCACACATATGTGTCACATAAGATTCGTCCATCTATAGTTGGTTTTCTAATAGTGAAAGCTAAGCATCTTGTAGAACATTCTGTCAGATTATTGGCTTATCCAACTCGGTGGGTTGTGTGTGCTTGTGCAGGCAGTCATGCGATACCTGACTCACGTGAGAGTAAAGAAGACCCCTCTGACATGGTTATACCTTACGGGTACGTGGCCTCAGCATACCTGGTCCAGCCCAAGGAAGGCCCACAGCAGATGTACGCTGGCCTATGAAGATTTTCGGGTGGCCAAGACCCATGACGCCTTCGGATCCTTGGAGAGCAAGACTAGCGTAGATAGGAAATTCAAAGGGGTAAAACCCTAGAACTTGTAACCGACTAGGACTATGACCGGGACCTGCCTAAGTCTATATAAAGGCCAAGAGGGCACGACCTAGATCTCTCGACTCATACTTTCGCATACACACCACCACGCCAGATCGAATCTGCGCACCCCTATAACCTTCGGTTCCGCCGTAATCAAGAGCAGACAAGCAGGAGTAGGGTTTTCCCTCCGGGGGCCTGAACCTGGGTAAATCTCGTGTCCCCTGGTTGCTTGTCTGTTAACCGTTCCACGATCTCCAGCATCCCCATCTTCTCCAAAACCCAAGTCCATAACAATGGGCATTGATGAGATCAAACCTCTTCAATTGTCGCCGTCTGTGGGTGTTCTGTTTGGCAGCGATTGGAAGGAATCGGTTCGCTGCGATCCGGTCGGCGTTGATGGCGAGGGATCTCGCCCGGATTATCACCCTCCAAGCACCGCTTGTCTCACGGTGGGCGCCAACTGTCGTGGTATTGCACGACAGATGCTACTGGGGGTAGCTTACGTAGAGGGAGCAAGGCGACGTAGGAGAATCCGGGAGCGAGATTGGCACACGATGTACCCAGGTTCACGTACCCTCGGTGGAGATTGACACAAACATTCAGACAACGGTAGAGCACAACTCAGGCGAACTCATTCAACACATAAAAGGCCACTACGTGGCACAAGAATTGTGTTCATCAAAATATTTACAGCAAAAGAAGACTACAAATTATCCTACGTCTACAACACCTAAGACGCGGCACCCTGAGTCGTCTCGGAGCCGGACTGCCTAGCTTTGGCCCCGCCCTGCTGCCGCAGCGCATACTCAGACAGCAAATCAATGAGCTTTGGCCCATATCGCTTGCAGCGAGCAAAGTAGGCAGCAAAAGCTACCTCGGATCCATCTGCGGTCGTCGGCATCCGGGAGGTGATCTGAGGCAGGTCGAGCTCCGCTCCAGCCGTCAAAGCCATCGCCAGTCCGACGGACGCGTCGATGCCCTTCTGCTTGCGCTTGTATGCCGCAGGCTCTTCGGCTGACAAAGCCTCCGCCAGAGCATCCACATCATCCAGGGCCGCGCCCTTAGGGACAAGCTCCTTGTAGAAGCGGCCAAGGACCTCCTTCGCCTTGGCAAGGGAACCGACGACGGTGCTGCAACGATCTTCGACCGCTGCAGTAGCATCATCTAGAGCACTCCCGTGCTCCAGAGCGCCCTGGTCAAACTCGATGCCTGCGGCATCTGAGACAAAAAGAAAGGGACATGACGAAAAGCAACACAGAAGAAGACAGGAAACACGAAGAAATAAGCACAAATACAACACTTACCCGAAACAGCCTTGGCAGCAGCCATGAGCTTGCTCGCCACCTCTTTCTCACGAGCAGCCGCAACAGTGGCCAGTTGCTCCTCACGGTCCGCGGCTTCCTGCTGCAGACGCTCCTTCACTTCGGCTGCCTTAGTCAGCTCTAGTTCGAGGCGTTCCTTCGCACCAACGGCGGTCGCGACCTTCTTCTCCGACTGACCAAGGCTCTTCTTGAGAACGTCGACTTCACGGAGAGAAGTATTATGCTCCGCTGCATTCAAAACAAGCAAACGTCAGAGAGAAGGACCAGAATAAATGAAAGAAGCACCAACAGCAAACAAGTACCTTGAAGCTGCCGAAGGTTCGCCTCCAGCACCAGTCGCTTGGCTTCCCGCACAAAAGGCTGCAGAAAAAGAAATAACAGTAAGAAAAAGGACTTGGGGGCTACACCCAACACAAAGGAATCAAAACAAAATTCGCACACGAAGACACTCGGGGGCTCCCCCCGTGGCACGAAGCAAAGGTACTCACATGCTCGGATAGCGACTCCGAAGACCCGCTGGCGAAATTCTGAGGCGCAACCACCTGCACCTCCTGCACAGGAGGATCCGGAGCGGCGCCCCCCGAAGTTGCCACCGTCTGAGGAGGAGGAGACGCAATTTTCGACTCCCCCATCATCTCCCGCGCACCATCACTGGAGGAGTCGCAGGAGGAATGCCTGCATACGAAGCAATCAACACAAGTGCAAAATCAAAAAGGAAAAAGGACAGTAGTATAACAAGAAACTTACGAGCCCAGCGAGCTCAGGTCAAAGACAGGAGGAGTCCTTCGGGCTCTCTTCTCTTCCTTCTTCTCCTCTTTCTTCTCTTCCTTCTTCCGCTTCGCTGGCGGGTGCGGTGCCACAGCCCGCACAGGAATGGCGGGAATGGGAGAGGAAGAATCTCCATGACCATCGCTATGACGCTCAAGGCCCAGAGGATTTCTGGGAGTCGGAGGAATCGATGCATCCGAAGACTCGCTGGAGCTCCGTGATCGTTTGCGTGTATGGTCCTCACTCGACTCGTCGGCATCTTCGGCCGGAGATCACGCTGAAGGAAGTTCGGACACGGACTCCACAACTTCATTATCCGGGGCATTCGAATACTTTTCAGGCAATGGCGGTACCATGCCCGGTACCTTGAAGCTCTGCCACAACAGAAGGAACTTTGTTAGCAAACAAAGGAAATAAATACGCAGTCGACAAAAAAGCGCTACGCACACAAATCTACACCTGTGGAACAGCCAACGCCGAAGAAAACGGCGGAGTCAGCGACTTCCCCGGGATTTTCTCTCCGGCCTTGAACTTCAGCAGCGCGCGAAGGGTCTTGTCAAGATCCTCCTCGGAGACTTTCTCAGCCGAAACCCTCGTCGGATCACGGCGCCCAGAATAAAGAAACATCGGGTGCGCCCTCGCTTGGAGAGGCTGCACCGACGCTCAAGAAACGTCCGGATGATGTCCACGTCGTTCACTTCCTTCTCCGGAATTAGCTGGAGATCCTCCACCCGACGGTAAAGGGCCTCTATTTCCGCCACCTTGCCATCCAAGATTTTGTTTTTCCAAGACCTTTTCGGCTCAATCATTTGGAAAGGGTCAAAAGGAACAAGACCAAAATCTTGCCCAGGCACTACCGAGTCGCGAATGTAAAACCATCGCCTCCGCCAGTATTGGACGGATTCGGACATGGAAAAAGAAAAGAAAAGAAGATTGGGACTAAGAGAGATGATGCAACCCCCAATGGGATAAACACCATCCGAACCAGACTGCCTCTTCACGGAATAAAGTTTCCGGAAGAGGCCAAAGTGCGGCTCAATGCCGAGCCAGCACTAGCAAAAAGTGATGAAGCAAGCAATGTGGAGAAGAGAGTTGGGAAAAAGATGATGAAGTTGGATGCCATAGAGAAAGAGCAGCCCACGGAGAAAGTTGTGGACTGGAAAGGAAAACCCACGCATAACGAAGGCAAGAAACATAACCCGATACCCAGCTGGGGGACGGGGGATTACCTCGTTGCCGGGGAGTCTGACGGCCTCCCTATCTTGTGGGATCAGACCTCGCTCGCGAAGCTTGCGGAGATCGCTCTCCCGCGTCTCTGATCGCCGCCAGCCGCCGTCGGTGACACGGGTAGCGGTGGCGCCTTTCTTTCCTCCGGCGGCGCTGGTACCAACGACAGATGACGATTTATTCGTCTTCCCCATTGCGCTACGGCGGAGCCGGCGGTGAAAGCGCAGGAAGGAAGATGGAAATGTGGAAGGAAATCTCAGCGCGCAGCAAGAATCACTAGAGCACAAGGAGGCAGTGAAAACAAAACTGATGCGGTGAAAACAAACTGCGATTTTTCCCAATGATTATAACGACGAAGACGACACACGGCAGCCGTCCATCTAGAAGACCTAACGTCAACGGCAGATCTGACCATACACGTGTCAGCATCACAACGAACCGTCGTTACCACCCGTCCACTACGCGCGGAAATCGAGGAGACGCCGTAATTATCTCCACGCCGCGCGTGACCGGTCAATTCAAGGTCAGCAAGTGGGACCCACGTTCGTCCAGTCAAGTCATCTCTGGCGTAGCAGATGCTTGAGGTCATTGATCGTCAGCACTGATGTCATCAAAAGCTATACTAGCACCAACTACAATTCTTCGGCTCCACAGCTAAGAGTACTCACTCGAATCTTTGATTCGACTAAATACTCGGGGGCTACTCCTATCAGGAGCGCTGGCCGCGCACCCGAAAGACGAATAAAGACAAAATAATTCTTCGAGTCCTACGTCGAGTCCACGACTCCACTACGGACTCGGGGGCTACTCCCATAAGGAGGATGGATTTAAGCATCCGAATTTTTTTGTGTCCTACGGACTTAACAATTATACAATGTTTTGAGCTAAAGTCTCCGCTCGAGTCTACGACTCGAACAGACACTCGGGGGCTACTCCCATAGGGAGCGCTGGTCGCGCACCCTATAAAATCTTCGACTGCGATCTTTCGGATCAGCATGCAAAAACTTTTCGGCAACTCTGCCCCAACAAAACGCCTAGTGAGCAACGGTCTCTTTGGCCACCCGAAACACCTCCGAGGTGAAAAACATTCAGATGCTGTGTCTACGACACAAAGATAAGACCTACAGATATCATCTGATGGCCTGGCAACGTACACGACTGCGCTCTGCTAGTAAAAACCCGTGCTAACAGGTGCGATGAAAAATCCCGACGGACGCGTTGGGTACATCAATTAAATTCACTGGAATTCCACTCCTGTAAGTCCTCCACGGCCTAAGTCGAATTACGCCAGCATATGTTCCAGTTTCGAGTTGAGGGACTCGAATCCGAGAAAGATCGTGTTGTTTCGTCCTAAGACAGTTAACTGACCCTGATCCGTCGGGTGAGTCAGACACACGCATCAACAATACCTACACACATACTGTTGAAACATATAGTCACATCCGAAAGATTGAAGAGTCCTCAGCCGAATCTGCGATTCGACTGATCACTCGGGGGCTACTGACATGGTTATACCTTACGGGTACGTGGCCTCAGCATACCTGGTCCAGCCCAAGGAAGGCCCACAGCAGATGTACGCTGGCCTATGAAGATTTTCGGGTGGCCAAGGCCCATGACGTCTTCGGATCCTTGGAGAGCAAGACTAGCGTAGATAGGAAATTCAAAGGGGTAAAACCCTAGAACTTGTAACCGACTAGGACTATGCCCAGGACCTGCCTAAGTCTATATAAAGGCCAGGAGGGAACGACCTAGATCTCTCGACTCATACTTTCGCATACGCACCACCACGCTAGATCAAATCTGCGCACCCATGTAACCTTCGGTTCCGCCGTAATCAAGAGCACACAAGCAGGAGTAGGATTTTCCCTCCGAGGGCCTGAACCTGGGTAAATATCGTGTCCCCTGGTTGCTTGTCTGTTAACCGTTCCACGATGTCCAGCATCCCCATCTTCTCCAAAACCCAAGTCCATAACAATGGGCATTGATGAGATCAAACCTCGTCACCCTCCTCCAAGTAAGAACTGGAAGGGAAAACCAACCTGTAGAAAACCGCGTGGCCACTGCACCATGCTTTACGCGTCGGTCCGGACCCTCTAGTCAAAATAAGGCTAAGCATAAAACTTTATTTAAATGTTAGCAAGAGCTCTCTTAAATTCATTAATTTATTAGAAATAAGTAATGTTACATAGTTGTTAAGTTCTTGAGGACGAAGGCGCTGCCCGTTGTGGCGTTGATCTTCTGCACATCTTTGAGGACGGTCGTATACATCTACATCAACCACGTTTGTTTGCGGAAACGTTATCCCGCTTACGGTCTTCAAGGATAAGTCCTGAAACCGTTACAAAGTATCGCCTAGAATCGATCTTAGCAGTTGCAAACCGTAAGAATTTTTTTTTGTTTTCTATGCAACGAACCACATCACCCTTGGGCTCATCTGGGGCTGGGCGGGCCAGCGCGTCTGAAGGCCGCTTTGCCCTCAGGAGATGGAGGCGCCGATGTTGCTTGGACTGGGACGGCGGTGACCGCAGCCATTCCCGTTGCAGCAGGGCGGCAGCGGCTTTACGAGTCCTGATTTGGGCCCGGCCAGCCCCTTCCGGGCCTAGTGTGTCCTGCCGCTCTTTCCAATTGACTACCTCTTCTAGGTGGTGGAGGTCGTTTCCTTCTGTGTGACGGCGATGCTATTGTTCCGTGTCTAGCGATGTTTGGCGGCCACCGTCTTGCAAGCCACATAACAAGGGTCACGAAGAGACGACGATGGTAACTGTGGGATCGTGGTGGCACATATTGGTGGGCGGTGAGATCGGTGGTGGTGCTCCGTTGTGCCCGGGATTTTTCTGTGGGAAGGGATTGGGAGAAATTCTTGTCGGTCCGTCCGACACCGTCGCGATGCCGCCTCTTGTGGCGCCGTTCCTTCCTAGAGGGCAACATGGGTATCCTTTGTCTGCTGTGTACCTCAAGTGCCAGAGGAAACCTTAGGTCTAGTGCGCTGGTCCGGACAGCAGCGCCGTGTTGACTGTCCATATGCTGCTTGGTACCGGTGGCTTAGCAATTCCTAGATTGTGGTGGGACAAAATTGGAGAACGCAGCGATTTTGAGTCCCCGTCGCTTAGTCGTTTCACCGATATCTTCATTCTTTTTTTTTCTTTTGGACATATTTTTTTTGCTGGCTTCAATATCTTGTATCATGTGTGTTTGCTATGTTAATATAACAGGACAAAAGCGTATTTCGAGAGTACAGGCTGATGACTAATTGAACTGGAGTAAAATTTTATGACTTGGCTCCCACATGTGATGCTTTTCTACGCACATGTTGTGTTTTAGAGAACTGACTCCTTGGTATAGTCAATACAAGGCATGCACTAGTCAACAAGGATACAAATTCTGAAACCTCCCATCGGATGCCATCGATCGAGCACCTAGCAGTACGTAAGACGTACTACTAACGAAGATGACCACCTTCCTCGCAAAAAATTGAACTGCACATGCACGGTCCGTTGTGGTGAGCCAATGCAAGATTCCCGGCCGGAAGGCCGCCGGAAGCCGTATTCTGTCCTTAGTGGTATGGTAATACAGTAGTACTATGTTAAATTGATGGCAATCTCCGCCTGCCAGTCCATCGCCGGCACGGTAGCATCTTCTTTAGTCTTCTCGGGAGGCTTTGGTTGATTCTAGATTTTGTCGTTTTTTCTTGGTTTCGCCGGCGGCACCGTGCTCCACGAGGAGAGACGGCGATTTGTACGAAGCGCAGCCGGACGGAATTTGGAACCACCAACGGCCGGAAATAAGGAACGGCCGACCGGTGCCATTTGGGGCTATTCGGTAGCAGTGACCGATCGACGACCGTTCATCATCTGACTAGCCAACGTTATTCCTTCGGCGATTAAGGCTACTCACGGTAAGTGTAATTTCAGTGCATGTTAACTAGACAAAAACATGATATGGCATATAATTAATAAGAAGAGAGTCAATGACATCATACTTATCAATAAAAAATAAGTCTATAAAATAATAAATAATGCTTTCTATGTTACTAGACCTATAACACTACCCACTACTGAAGATAGTAACTTAAATATTCGTATGTTACTCCCTCTATCAATAATTACCCTGCATTCTAATTTAGTCGAAGTCAAATTTTGTAGAGTTTGGTAAAATATATAGAAAAAAACTATAAACATCTATAACACCGAATATATATAATATGAAAATATATCTTATGATAATTCCAATGATACTTATATTATATTATAGATGTATATAAAATTTTCTATATGTTTGATCAAATTTTATAAAGTTTGACCTTGACTAAACCCAGAATGCAGAGTATTTTTAGAAAAAAAAGTACTCCCTCCGACCCATATTAGTTGACTTGGATTTGTCGAAATTTGGATAAACCTATATATACTAAATAGTGTCTAGATTTATCCAAATTTATATAAATCCAAGTCATCTAATATTGAGAAGTATTAGACTAAGTTACTATACACTACTACCAGCCTTGGCGGAGGACAGGCGAGAAAGTGGTGTCTTGGTCCAATGGAAACTCGACACACCGTTTCAAGCGAGTAATAAACAACGCCACGATGACAGCACCTGTCTCTTTTTCTACGGTGGGTGGCCATACAAAACTGATTTTTTTTCTTTGAGATCAAATACAAAACTGAATTGGTGACTGGATTCCAGCCATGCAAGACAGTGACATGCACCAACTTGCCTTTATTAGAGTATATATGTCGACTTCAGATTGTTTGAATTGTTCACCGCTAGCCCCGATGGCTAGCTATAGCGCTGCTGGTGTAACGTGCGAACGTGTCATGATCATGGCTGCTACCTAATTCCCAGATCCGGTTTATATTAGTGTTCTTAATTTTATTTAAATAAATATGTATCTGATTAAATATTTAGACTAAATATATTTTTATTTAGACAAAGATAAGAACGTTAACATAGAACGGAGTACTAACAAATGTTGCAGCATTCAAGTGAATAATTAGAAAAGCTTCCAAAGTCTGCGCAGTCTGGGAAGGAGCGCCACAACATCTATAGTAGTACATGGTGAGCGTGAGCGAGCAACCCCCATGGTATCTCATGCACAACAACATGGCTATTTTTTTTAAATAATACGTTTTTTTAATAATTTCTACAAATAATATATGAATTGAAAGATTTACAATTCTAGCGCCGTGTCGGCCTTTGAATAGCTGACAAGACTAATCGGCTTTTGGGCAGTGTGAAGAATAGGCGGGACTGGTCGGCTTTTCAAAAGCCGACAGGACTATGTTGTTGGCTGTTTTTTTAAATAATACATTTTTTTAATATTTTTTATCAATAATACACAAATTGAAATTTCTAAAAAGCCGATTAGTCCTGTCGGCTATTCAAATACCGACACTGCGCTAGAATTACAAATCTTTCAATTCGTGTATTATTCATGGAAATTATTAAAAAATATATTATTTTAAAAAATTAGCCAACAACATAGATCCTAAGACGTAGATAATGGCTAATAGCAACTCCAAGAGCTTATCTATATATATGTAAGGGACAATAATGTTCTTTTGAGGTAAGAGAGGGCAAAAACACAGATCCAACAGCTTTTCCAAAAGTGGTCCACTACCAAACAAATTTGGGCGATCACCCAAATTTTGGCCCCTCCTATCCATTTATGGGTAAGCCAACGCATATTTTGGGTAAGAGGCGGGAGCACCAACGATCGGGCACGGAAGTTTCACCGCCTGACCTTGTAGTCTTTGGTCGTCGTCCCCGTGCGGTCATGCCCCTCCCGTCGCCGGCGAGCCGCCCAGACCAACAGCCACCCCGCCCGCACCTCCCCACCCATCCCGCGTTCGCGTCTCCCCCGCATGTACCTCTTCCACCCATGTCATGCCGCATCTTCCCTGCATGGACCTCCCGCGCCCACCTCCCACGCTCCTGATGGCCATCTGCCCCCGCCCGGACCTTCCCACGCAAGTGATTCGAGGTCGCCCCGCATCGGCACGCTCCACCTCCGCTACGAGTTCGGCCCATGTCGTGCGCTCTGTCGCCGCTGCAAGGTTAGCCCACGTCGAGCGCCGTCTATTGCATCCCGTGGTGGGGAGAGGTCGATTCCGACCGGGGAGAGGTCATTCCACCGATTGGGAGGGCGGTTGACGGCACCGCTGGTCAGGGATGGAGGCTGATCGGTGTGGGTGTGTGAATCGGGATGGGTAGGTGCGGAAATCGGGGGAAGAAGAAGAGCGGGAGAAAAAAAGAGGGGGAAAAAGAAGACCCGCTGACGAGTGGGTCCTATGTACAATTTTTTATGAGTTCTAGTTTTGGGTAACAAGATATGGGTAAGCTGAAAAGTAGATCATTTTCTTCTTACCTATACCTTTTCTCTCCTCTTACCCAAACAAGATATGGGTAACAAGATATGAGTAAGCTGTTGGAGTTGCTCTAATGACGTTTTTACAAAGAGCATCATAGAGAGTAGTGTGGTACTTCAAGCTATCACAGATTATGATCTATGGATCTGGCACGATTTCTTTGGCATGGCATAATGTCATAATTATGTCAACGTGCTGCAACAATCTCCGGTGCTTGTGAAACTTATTGAAGGGCATATGCTCTAGAGTGCAACCATGAGATCAATGGCATCCAATATACTCAAGGGAACTACACAGCCTATGCCATCTATCTGGTCGACATTTGTGAAGACAATCACCAAACCTCTAGGTCAGAAGATGTTTCACTTTCATTCGCACTAGGAGAGTTGTAGGAAGGATATCGACCCGACATTTGGTGTGCTCCAATCTAGATTTGCTATTGTTGGATACCTATGCTTGCCTAGTCTCAAGACTAGACGTGGGACATGATGAATGCATCTGTGATCATTCGTAATATGATGTTCAAGAGTGAGTGTGAAGATCCTGTAAATGATGATCGTTTGTATGGATGTCAGGGTCCTCTTGCCACTATTGATCAAAAGGTCGAGTCTAAGGTTGGTTTTGTTGCATAATGCTAAATGAGTCGAGGATAAATGTATGTACAATTATAACAAATGCATGTTTGTGGGAGGTAACATTCTATGGCTCAACTATAAAATGAGCCTCTCCTAGAACGCTCATGCAAGCGGCTCCGGAGAGCCCCCAAACACTAGGAGAAGCACCTCCTTTGATCTCCTCTCCCAACCATTGATGCCGAAGGTGGAGGCCGTGACCAGCCATCAAAGGCGACAGGTGTGGTGTGCCCTCCCCTATGGGCTCCCTTTGCATGGGGGAAATGTCTTCCGGGTGGCACAAGTGGTGTCGAGCGGTGCATGGAGATGAGCGTTGACGAGTGGGTGAATCTTTCGTGGATGCAGAAGAGGCAAATGCGCGGTGGATGATGGCGAGTGACTTAGGGTGCGACGTGGATCCATGATCTTAGGAGTATCGTAGAGGCCTCTTGTACTTTGCACCTGTACAGGATCTCACCTTTTCAATAAAGCTTTCATCTTAATCTGCAATATCTTGATTGCAATATTAGTTTTTACATGTTCTCGATTTCAAGTAGGAATTAAGATTCTTGTTGGTTAGGCTTATCGTGCTTCTGCAAGATCGGTAACCTACAGGAGATTGGCCTAGCGATTGTATTGACGCTCGTGCTCATATGTGTAGTTGGATCGTTAATCCCGATCTTCATCCAAATCGTACTATGACCATCTGATCGAAAGATCGGACACCTTTACCATATCAAGTGTTTATATGACCTGATATTACATGTCTATAATACTCCTAACCATCGAATCATAGGCTGGTTCTCTTATAGAGTCGACTTAGTTGAGAGATCTGGAGTCTAAATTAATGAAATATTTATATGGTTTGATTAGCACTACTCCAGCTCGCTCCTTCCAGGACGACCCATATATTAGTCGGGAAGGTGGGAGACCTGTTTAGGAAGGGTGCCTTTCGTGTGGGTATATCTCTGGCAACAATGCTAGCTAATTAAGCATTTCACCAGCTTTCATTATTGTCATGTACTCGATTCTACTATTTTTCCTAGACTTGCACACTCTCTTAGTTATATTCACGTAAGAGAGAGAGAGAGAGAGAGAGAGAGAGAGAGAGAGAGAGAGAGAGAGAGACGAAGCGGAGAAGGGGGTGGTGCGCTAGCGCCTTGGCGGATGTACCGATATGTCCATTACTACAATATAATAATTCGTCGGACCAAAGAAACCTGCTTCCGTTAATAGCTATATATACTGGGTGATGCTAGTCGATTAAGGACTCTTGGGCTCTCTATTTCTCTCCCTCTCTCTAGCCACTCTAAGACCAAAACAGCAGCCTGGGGGTTTCTAGCCCTCAGAACTCGCATGAATTTCTTTTGCTCTTGACCCCCCTCTCGTTGGCAGATGCAGGTTCTATGGCGTGGTTGAGCTCGTCCTAAGCTACCCCCCTCTCGTTGGCAGATGCAGGTTCTCTGAGGGCGACGTACATATACAGCAGTGGCTCTGCTCTCTTGTGGTGATCGAGTTTGTCTGCAACTGTAAGGACCTGCTGACAGGGCGGCTGGCGATGTTAGAGATGGCCTCTGGAGCTGCTTCACCGCCGGCAGAGCCCTGTTTGGTTGCGAACGGCGGCATGCAGCCCAGCCTGACGTACCGGACGTCTAACTGCTGGGAGGTGCCAGAGGTTTGTTTTGCTATGCGCCATGAAAATCCTAGGCCTAGCTAGCTCAGACACGGTCAGGCCAACAGAATCTCCATGCGACACCATGAACTCCGGCTGCGCTCCCTTGGCCACTCACCGCGGGCAGCCCGTCAAGTGGACTAGAGGCCACCTATTCCGATGCGGCGGGGCTGCATGCCTCCGTTCGCATCGGCATAATAGCATGGGATGAAGACACCTGTCAAGTACCAACACAACAAAGTTTCGGCTCAATCATGAACTGCATATGCATGAGTTCTCAACTAACCTTTATTACTAGATGATTGCTGCATGATTTTTGACACAAACGCTGTTGCTTCAGGTCCAGTTCAACTTCAATGGATATCTATCCTTGCTGACGAGATGAGGAAAGTTATACTCTTGTAAAAAAAAAGAAAGTCATCGAGCGGAGAATGGTTGTGAATACTTGCAAGCGCAGAGTTCTTTGAATCTTGGGGAGGAGGCGATGTACAGGTACTTGTTTTCAAGTCTATCATTTGCTTCGACTTTGACTTTTTCTGTTAGTATTTTTTTTCCGAGGGAAATGGGAGGTGGAGTATGTTTATTAGTTTTTTCCGAGGGAAATGAGAGGTGGAGTATGTGTTGGAGCGGGCCGTGCTGGTCTGCTTTAGAACAGGCCCGCTCTTTTGGCAGCCCAACTGTCTAGGCATGGCAGCCCATCTTTTTCTGCAAGTCCCTCTCGTTGTTTTGGCAAATGGATCAGCTGTTTCTGCAAGTGACCAACCCATCTGTTAACAGGGCCCGTTTTGCAAGGCCCATACCAGTTTTTTTTAAAGCGAAAAATATCTTTTGATAGGCGTACGAATTTCTGGGCTTCCTCGACCCCAGCCCAGCAGCAAGCCATACAGGTCCAGTAAACCATCATCACTGGGCTTTTCTAACGGATTCGGCATTTCACGCCCCGGAAATTTTGGTATGCCTGGCTTGGTTCAGAGGTTTTTGCCTCGTCAGGGCGTCAGGCTAACCAAAATCCCACTCTGACTCTGGCCAGGTAGGACAGAAGTGTTTGGTTCATCACCTGGCCACTGGCCTGGTGGAGTGTTAAACATCTGCCCGGCCGGCTCCAGTTCCTGATAGCCGTTCGATCTTCCTCCCGTCCAAGCCTCGTGATCAGCAATTCTACATTCGTTCCTTCGAGGCGGCTGCTCCGGCATGCTCCAGGCCAGGCCGACACCTTCCTCAGCGGGCAGCGGCGGGGCATCAACCAAACAGCGGCTAACCTCAAAACTGAGCCCGATTCAGCCGGCTAGCAAACCGACCAAGCCAAGTTTCCTGGAGGAAATTTCCAGAAATTTCGAGATCGACCCGCGGCTGCCTTAATAGATAAGCACCAATTCAATCCCGAGGCATATTACCCCCATCCTACCCATTACCCCTCCCTCCCTCTCTCTCGCGCTCTCTCTCTCCAACCCCAATCCCCCAAGCAAAAAATCTACTAGCACACAGTGAGTTATGGTGTCTGAGGCGCACCCGGCGGCGATCGCCACGAAGACGGAGCGGTTGACGGTGCGCCGCCCTAAGCTGCGCGGGCGTGGGGCGAAGCGATCGTCTCGCGGGCGGGGCGGGCGTCGTTCCACAAGAACCGGCCTTGACGCTCCAGCGAAGCAGGCTACGCGACCGAGTCATCAGCATGGCCGCGGGGCGGGCGACTGGCCGAAGATCAAGCCAGCGCGGGTAAGGATTATTGTGCTCTCAGCTACTACGTGCTCTGGTTGCTTCTACCATGCATGGGCTTGTGTGATCTGCAGGTGATCTAGCTCGGACTTGTTTGATCTCTGGTGATCTAGCTTAGTGGTCGATCAGATCTCGTATGCATGCGATTTATATATCTCTGCGGATCGGTTCAGTTCGATGCTTGTGTAGGGGCCGGGGGTCTAGGGTTTACAGAATCTAGAAACCACCAATATTTTGGTGGCTTTATCTGAACAGCTAGTAGCTAGGATTTATAATGGAGAATGCATATTTTAACAGTTGATCCCTACTAATCCTGGAAAATTTGCATGCTTGTATGTTGGATTTATGACGTGATGTAGATTTAGCGTGTCATGTAGGCAGTCCTCCCAGCGTGCATGGGAATGTTGAGGTCTTTGTTATTTGGTGGCCTACCCACTCTTGTGCAAGTACTGGTGTTTCGTTGTCACGAGCACATGCCAAACGTACGTATCCAAAAAGTACCGTAATTTCATGAGATCATCCTGTCTTTGTATATACTATGTGTTGTACTCCCTCCGATCCTAAATAAGTGTCACGGTTTTGAACTAACTCTAGTTCAAAACGGCGACACTTATTTAGGATCGGAGGTAGTACTTGATTCGAAACCTCTTAAGTTGCACCTGATGCTAGGTAGGTAGGTACGTAGTAGCATTGATGTAGGTAGTCAAGAGAACTTTTACAAGGCACACAATAGAGATATGGTTAATTATTAGTTACCAGAATTACTGCACATAGCATAGACTGTGATGATTACCATTGAGCAATGCTGATAATTAATTGCACATGGCTGCAGTTTAGGAAGCAGCAAATCACCAACCACGACTCCCTGTTAATTGGACCGCAGCCTGTATATCTAGAGGAAAGCTATAAATGATGCAGGTTGTTCAACTTCAAGGTTGACTAGCTCGCGCATCACTATCCTGAATTCCTGATAACACATGAAGTAGTCACAGTATAAATCCTATACTACTGATATTATGCCCTCCTTATTATAGCGCTATATATAAAGAAACATAAAGCCTTTTGGTTAACAGTGTATGCATATGTTTGTGGCTTCATGATACTCTTGATGTGAATCTTTAAATCGGGATAATTCTCTCCATTACGGAGGAGGTTTGGTTGCGGAAATTCCCAATTGAAGTAGTATCAAGGCCAAAAAAACAGAAGAGAGGGTAAACCTTTTATTATACCTTGTCCATGGGAACATATTTTAAAACTAAAGGATGATCAAGCAACGGATTTATTTTTAAATTGTTCATATACTTCACTAGCTAACTGATGATTTGACTTGTCAGTGCCTTTTGCATTGGATCATTCCTGTCTACTAATTCAGTTATAATATCTTGCCGAGAAGTAGTTTCTGTTGGTATCTTGTTCACTTGTATTTCCCTCACTAAAAACTTTTGGTCTGTGAGGCAAAGCATCCTGGAATATTACTTGCGCTTCCTGATATATATTAGCACTTAGCAGAAGTCGGTGCAAGTACTGCCTTAGAACTGTGTCCTCCATTTGTTGTAAACATCCCACTCTGAGCTGACTAGTTTGTGTCTAGATTAAATACCATATATGCTATAGATTTCATTATGTGTCCCATCGAACTTTCATGAAAAGATTGTTATGTGAATTCCCCCCGAAACACTAACTGGTTTTGGGATAACACTGTTGCGTCATAGTGGATAACTTTATCTCATAAGGTACCTGTGATGGACCTAGGATGAGCACTATCTGAAATATACCAATAATTTCAAAGGCATGCAAAGATCTTGGCAATTCAGAAAAAAGTATTTTTCCTAAAAAATTACACTCTACAATGGGATGATAGTTGATGCAAAATGTCATTTGAATTAATTAATTTTTTCAATATTTTCACTTATAAACTCAATGCTCATGTACATTTGATCATCTCTTATGCATATTGGAAGCACTAGGTCCAGATTGTAACTTTTATCATGCATATTGTTCAGTTGTTGCAAGCAAACTGGTTTGACTTTGTAGCACAAATTTTGATATTGTAGTTTTTTCATGCAGAAAGAGAATGATGAGGATGGCTACAAGTCTCCGCCTGGCAGTCCACCATCACAACCAATTCTCATAAATTGGCAATGATTTTGTTGATAGATGGTACTTATGTATATAATTTGTTGTGGGATAAAAAGAACCTATGCGTGCTTATACATGTTAATTTGTTGTAAAGATACTTACCATGGATGCTTACACATGTTTCATTTATTTTAATCACCTATTGTCAAGGTATTTGTGGAAGTTGTTTGTGCTCATTCCATGAGATGTTTGTTATGGATGACTATAATTGTTGTTCATTCATTGTAATGCTTTTTGGGTATATATATATTTATGATTGTAATAGGTGAGAATAATCCTATCCCATTTCCCCTATGTGGAGTAATACCCACAATAAGGCCTTGTTCGTTTCATCCCATCCCTGCCGGTATTGGGCCACAATCCCCGTGGGTCAGCCGGGATCTGGCCCGCCGGGGTTTAATACAGGTCCGTTTCTAGAGCACGTTCGGTTAAGCCCCGTGAGGTTTTCAGCCCGACCGGTTTTCCCCAAAACCCCGCGTAACCACCGGGTTAAAAATAATCGAGCTCACACCCGTGGAAAGAATCCCCAACGAAGGAAGGAACGCGAGCTCCTCTCATGACAGGAGCGGCGGCGGCGACGACTAAGGGGAGGGGACGGTGGCTGTGCTCGGCCCGGAAGCTACAGATCTCCGGCATATCCCCCTTCTCCACCCTCGACGCTGGCCACTACAAGGTAAGCTCCCCTCCTCCATCTCCTCCCCATCCCCTCTTCTAGTAAAGTTAGGGCTTGTTTAAGTTAGGGATCATTCTCTTTTTCTTGCAATCTGAGATAGGAGATGTTGAGATGGTGGTAGCATCTTATTTTGTTGGATCTCGTCGCCCCCATAGATTTGTGGCAGTGGTAAGACCCAAGCACGACCACGGCCACAAGCACAATAAAGACCGGCCGGCCTGGTTGTGTACGTACTGGCATGATTGTGCACAGTCTTCTTCATCGGTGGCCCTTTTTTCTTCAGATTTTTCACGTGCTTGACAAGGGCATTCATAGCCTGGAGAGCTGCCATAGCAAGGCATTTCCCCATATTTCCTTCGAAGGAGGCGTGGTCCACTTTTACTTGTATTGACTTGTAGCAACCGTTGTTTTTTTAGATCAGATTTCAGTAAATCCCTTGGATTTGGGGCTGGTAGGTTATGGGCAATTCTTAATGCAAGTTCAGACTATGGACAAAGTTTTATATATGGCTTCACTCTGAGGACAGCTTGGTATTTTTCTTTGCTTTTGCTGGAAACATTATCCAATCTTTTCAATCAGTTCAGAGGCAAAGAGTCATCAAAAAGGCATGAAAGTAAATCACTCTTTGTTTGAATTTTAAAGTAGATCACTTGCTGATTGCCGAGTTCTGCTTTATAAGCCCTTTATCATCCAATGCTTTGTTATCATTTGGAAATTCAGTAGCTGAATAGAAATAAAAAATTCTCAAGGTATTTAGAATTAGCAAATTTCTCAGTTTAGTTTAATGTGTATGTACAGACATAGTCGTGTGCGTGCTTAATTGATATTTCTGATGTAGCCCAGCTAGCTACACATTGCGTATAAGCCAAAGCATTAGGTTTTAAGTTAGCATGATTCTGAAGTTTCCTAATCTTAATTTCTAGCAGAGAAAAAATCTTAATTCTTAGCAGAGAAGCAGCAGTCAACATTACCTGCATTGCTTCAGGGCCATCACATTTCTTTGCTAGATTATTCCACTGACACTTTCTTTTGTCACTAGTTTATGTCCTTGTATATTTAAGTTTGTTTTAGTTTTGGCATGTATTTATGAGAATTCAAGTATACATATGCTGCTAGCTAGATGTATGCATACACTGATAAGCATTGGTAGAAACAAGCTAAATAGTCCTTGAATTATATGTGTGCAAGCATGTGTAATAGATGCATATATATCCTACTGATTTTTTATACAAATGGAGTATAATTTCTTATTGTATTATAGTAGTACTGCTAAATACTCCTAATTATGTATGATTGTCATTTTCTCACATTGTACTATTATTCTGCATTGTAGTAGTAATAACTAGCGTATTTTTATTTCTTAGTCTAGGAATGGATTTGAGAATGAGGGGTCGCATTAGGAAGAGAGAGGAGGAGGAGGAGGATGACGACATGATGCTTTTCCTCTTACCTATGTTGCATCTATTGGGTGGAAGTGAACCAAGGGAAAAAAAGCCACGTCATACATCGATCCTAAGAGGCGAGGAGGTTGTAAAGGACTTGCTTGAAGGGCATGTAAAAAATTGTCAAGTAGCATTTAGGATGGAGCCTCATATCTTTAGGGCTTTGGCTAGTTTCCTTCGAAGGGAGAAGTTGGTATGTGATACTAGACTAACCATTGAAGAGAAACTAATGTGCAAGTAAACATTGTTGGTCGTGATGAGGCTCATCCAACGGGGCCTACCACACCATCAACAAGCATCGAGAATGAACCTAGAAGGCGTCGGAACAATGGAGAAGTTTCTGCAATAATGGAAAAGTACATTGAGATGAAGACTAAGCAGATTGAGAATGCACAAACTGGCTCAAGAATTATGGATGAATTCTCAATCAAGAATTTCATCGCTTGACTAAGAACAATGCCATTCTCACAAGAGGAGAAGGTAAAAACTCTACCGGTCTTTAAAATTGCAGAGAACCGCGTGCTCTTTATTTGCACTGACCTGGGGATCGCTTAATAATTGTGGTATAATTTGTGAAAAGCATCTGTACAAACTGCATCACTACTACTATTGTATTCTCACTTGTGAAGTGTAGATCCTGTGGTCTAGTTAACGCTTGTTGTAGTATGTTTAGTGCAAGCTGTAGAAGTTGCTAGCTGCTGCTCCTTGACTTCCTTCAAATACTAAACATTGTTCTTTTAGGAGCATATTCTCTTTCTTCTCAAGAAAAGAAATCTGAAGTTGTTTTATATAGTGATCACAAACAATGTCTCATCCAGCCTTCTTCATTCTTCTCATCCAATTGAACTAAACATGTTCTAATAATTATGCTTTATCATTGCTTACATGGCCAGATGCAAAGACCATAGTTCTATATGATCAAGCTCCGGAAGAAGAAAAGCAAGGGCAGCAAGGGTGCTGTAATAACAAATTTGTGTGTGCTTTACAACAAAAGAACTGTATATTATTCACTGTATTTGTTATCGCGTCACTATTTTTCTGAGAACGAATCAACTGTAGCTTGAAATGTTCAGGATTTTTTAGATACTCATGTCTAGCTATATCCTGTGTTTTGTTCTCTATCTTGACATGTTTGATTTTAGCTTCCAGCCATGCTAAAAGCTGATGCAAAAAGGATATTATTTAGATTTGTGGTGTACCTTCTTTTTCTGCTAGTATGTTACTACTAGTTGTCTGCCGCCTGTGCTGCTTGGTGCCTGCCATCGATTGTGCTGCTTTCTGCGTGCTGCTGCTAGCTGGGTAGTGGGGATTAACCGAACAACATGTATTATTACGAAACATGGGACAATGGTAGCTGGGGTTGGGGTGACAATCGGGGAACACCCAATCCCTGCAGGGATTAGTTCAACTAGTGGATCTAAACTACTGCAACCGAACAAAGCCTAAATGGTTTCATTAATAAAAAATCTCTGTTTCCATTTTAAATACATACTTTGCCAACACCAAATAATTAACAGTATCCAAGTAATGTTATGAGCTATGTTCCGCTTCCCTTACCCCTACACAATTGTGTGAGACCCTGACGCATGGCTTAATAGGATTGATAGTATATCCAAACCAACAAGTTGCAACTTCTTTTTTGGAAGCTCATCTGAAAAGAACTCTGAGGTTAAGCGCGCTTAGTCTAGAGGGATGGTTGACGGACCGGGAAGTGGGTACCGGGTACGCACGAGTGAGGATAAAGTACGCATAAAAGACTAGTGCTGGTCTGTGAAGTTAGTCTAGAGATCTTATTAAGCTGACAGGAGTGACAACCACTGGTACAGAGAGGCCGGAGTTGTACAAGTGGTATCAGAGGCGACCCTCGTGGTTACACGGGCGTGTGCGAGTCAGTGGCGGACATGTGGAGCATGGCGTGTATGGTCCGAAATGGACATGACATGGAACATATGTCGGCACTAGACGTACAAATGTATGCCAAGAGAGAACGTTCCTGGCTTGTGGTTGATCAACAAGGGCGTCGATCTTCTAAGGGTGGGTGTATGTGAGACCCTGACGCATGGCTTAATAGGATTGATAATATACCCATACCAACAAGTTGCGACTTATTTTTCGGAAGCTCATCTGAAAAGAACTCTAAGGTTAAGCGTGCTTGGCCTAGAGCAATCTGATGATGGGTGACCGATCAGGAAGTGGATACACGATGCGTACGAGTGAGAACAAAGTGCGCAAAAAAGACTAGTGTTGATATGTGGGGTTAGTCTAGAGATCCTATTGAGCTACCAGGAGTGACAACCGCTGGTCTGGAGAGGCCGAGGTGTTACAAGTTGCTTCTTCGATAGCTTTGTTGGTGGATTATTGAGGCCGGGGTGTTACATAGATCTCAGCTCTAGAAAGGAGGAAGTTGGTAGAAAAACTTGGAGAGGAAATTTAGATATGCCACCCACCAGGTGTCTTCGATTCATTCAGTTTGTTAATAATCAATAACTTAAGAGTCGGAGACAACAGTATATTTAGCAAGGCACCCGCACCCGCCTCGATAGCTCACACAAGACTCACCCCACCAATCACATGTGGGTTGGGCTTCATGTTCCACGTTAGTACAATGTTGTGCTTTAGAGGGTAAATGACGAAGACACATGATGCCTGCAAGTGCATAGGTTATATGTAGCTAGTTGATACGCCCAATTTGCATCACCTTTCTATATCATATCTATCTCTATTTATTGATATTTGTCTTATTATGAGGTATTACTTATGTCTTTTCCACTGTTTTTGCATGTTGGATGATTCTTGGAGGATGGACTGCCGGAGTCTGGATTCTGATGGAAAAGAGGGCGTTTCGATGCAATTTCACGAAGATCAGAAAAATACCAGGAAAAAAGTATTTTTCCAGAAGATTGAGGAAGCTAGGAGGGACGAAGAAGGAACGCAGGGGGCCCACACCCTCCTAGGTGTGGGCTGAAAGGATACGGATGTCGCCTAGAGGGGGGTGAATAGGCGATTAAAACTTTTCCTAGAGTGGCTCAACAAATGCGGAATAAAACTAGTGTTTACTTTGTTAAGCACAACCTAGAACAACTAAGGTTCACCTAAGTGCACCAACAACTTATGCTAAGCAATACAAGCAACAAAGTGATAGCAAGATATATATTACTTCAAGCATGAAGGCTATCACAATGTAAAGTGCATAAGTAAAAAGCTCGGATATAGAGATAACCGAGACACGCGGGGACACCGATATTTTACCGAGTTCCTCCCAACATTGAGTACGCCTCGTTTGGAGAGGGGGTGGTATCAAACCACCAACGCCACAAAAGGCCTCCCTTATTCTCCGGTGAATCTCACCCCAATGGGATCAATCCACGCTTCCACTGTCGGTGCACTTATCGGTGGCAACCGGAACCTATCACAAGATTGGGGCACTTCTCCACAACTTAATTGGAGGCTCCCAACAAACGCCACAAAAGGCCTCAACAAATTCCACCAAGGCCACAATGCCACCAAGGCCACAAAACCGTCTAGGGTTCCAAGGCCTCCTTCTTTTCAGCTTCTTGGCCAGCTTCTCCCAGAAGCTACCCTCGACCAGCTTCTCCCAGAATCTAATCTGTCAAAATCATTTATACTTTTAAATTGACATTGAAACTACTAGTTAAGAAGTTTGAACGAATTTTGAAAATGAGATGGGAGAAGCTGATCGAGGGTAGCTTCTGGGAGAAGCTAGCCAAGAAGCTGAAAAGAAGGAGGCCCAAGAACCCAAGAGGGACAAGCTCCAATGAGCAACTCAAACCAAATCCTCCGAGGAGAACTCAAACCGATGCACCAAATGCAAATGGCAAGAACACCACAAAGATGCGCAAATCCCTCACTCTCAGGTTCCAACAAAGCTACTAAAGCTATTGGGGGAACAAGAGAGGGGAATCAAAGAGAGACACAAAATCCCCCAAAATCTAGATCTCCAAAGATGCACTCACAAAGAGATGAATCGGTTAGGTCAAAACGTGGGTCTAGATATCCTCTCTCTTCCACTCAAATATGGGCAAGAATCATCGGAGGGAAAGAGATTAGGCAAGATTCAAAATCTAGAGCAAGTGTGGCAAAGCTTAGCCTAATAGATAAGAGAGAAACTGTCTAAAATAAAAACGGACAAAGCCTTAAATAGGGGCCCCAAAAATCAAGCCGTTTGGGGCATTTTTCTATCTGGGCCGGTAGTACCGGTTTTAACCGGTAGTACCACCTGCGCTAAAAAAGTTGCAGGAAAAGCGAGAGCAGCGAGATGGGGCATGTGGCCATACGTGCGCGCAGCGAGGCAAGTGGGCCAGCGAATGGGCAGCAGCAGCTGCGCACGCATGCGGGAGACAACAGCTAGCAGCTAGCTGCGCATGCAGCGACAGTAGCTAGCATCGCATGCGGTAGCAGCAGAGCAAGGCGAGAGGGGCCACAGCGGGCGCGTGCGCGCACAGCGAGCGAGTGGGTAGGCATGCGCGCGGGAGCCAGCAAGCGGGGTGGGAAGTCAACGGGGGGCCGCGACCCGGCCGAGAAAAGCGGCAGCGCGCGGGGTCGGCGGGGCCCAGCGAGCGCATCTGGCGGCAGCGACAGCGCGGCTGCGCGGGAGAAGCGGGGCAAAGCAGCTGGCGACGCACGGGCGGGCACAGCGCGAGCGCATCTGGATCTAGAAAAATATCTAGGCAAATATTTATTATCAACAGGTGGGAGTGAATCAATTAATATAATGTGAGATACCTCACTTGGTGAGAAACCGAAAAACCGCATAAATCAAAATCGCAACAAGATACATATGGGAGATCCGATTTTGATGAACAAGATCTTGTTATGAAGATTACCACAAGCTCTATATCCTCACATGCATAAGACCAAATAAAAACCAAATATGATGATGCAAGTATGCAAAGGTTTGAGCTCTCTCCGAACGATGTGACCGAATTACTCATATGAGAGCCCCACTTGATAGTACGGTTATCTATCCTAAACCCGGTCTCCCATACACAACATGAGACCGGCAAAAGGTAAAACCTATCAAGATTATACCTTTGCCTTGAGCATTCCACTTGAGCTCGATGTAGACGGTCTTGCCCTTCTCAAGATGGAACGCCTTTCTTAATTCCACATCATCGACCTCGCATATTGAGATTGCACGACAAATCTTCTTTGCATTTCATCGACCTTGAAGCCAACACATGCTCCAAGCGATGCCAATGGACAAATCCTACAAGTATAACTTAATACACACATTAGTCCATAAAGATTGTCATTAATTACCAAAACCACACAAGGGGGCCCAACATGTTCTTTCACGGGCCCACCTGACCCCGCGCCTAGGGCAGGTGTGGCCCACCTGCCCGGCTCCCGACTCCGCCCCTTCGCCTATATCTTCCCTATGGAACCCTAAGCCTGGGGGAGCGACCACAAATAGATTTTCGCCGCCTCTGGGGGGTGGAAAACACCGAGATAGAAAGATCTCTCCGGTAGACACATTTCTGCCGAGGGAATTCCTTCCCGGAGAGGGGAGATCGTCGCCATCAACACCGTCATCAAGCTAGGCTTCATCAGGATCATTATCATCATCCACACCATCATCTCCACCAGCACCATCATCACCACTCCGTCCCACTATAACAATTGTGTTGGATCTTGCTTTAGATCTTAGGGGAAACTTTCTCGGTGTTAATTACTATTGTAGTTGATGCTTGTGAGTGAAAGCATTGGATTATTATTTATGTTCAGATTGTTATCCATTATCATATCATCTTTGATCTTGATCCATATGATGTCTTGCGAGTAGTTCGTTTAGTTCTTGAGGACATGGGAGAAGTCATGTTGTTATTAGTGGATTTGTGTTGAGTTATTATTCAATGGTTAGTATTTAAGTTGTGGTGATATTCTTCTAGTGGTGTCATGTGAACGTCGACTACATGATACTTCACCATTTATGGGCCTAGGGGAATGCATTGTGTATTTGGATACTAATTGTGGGGTTTCCGGAGTGACAGAAACATGAACCCCCGTTAGGACACCTTTGCACAAGGGAGTGTAGGATCTCAGAGTTTAAGGTTGTGGTTAGATTTATATCTTAATTACTTTCCTATAGTTATAGATGTTTGCAGGGGGTTTAATCACAAGTATGTATTAGTCCAAATAAGGTCTGTACATTAGCATAGGTTCACCCACACGACACTTACAACACCCGAGAAGAGTACTCAGCTATATGAAGCGAAAGCACTTGACAGAATTCCCATGTGTCCTCGAGAACGTTTGGTCTTTATAAATATTTCCACCGGCTTGTCCTTTGCTAAGAAAGGATTGGGCCACTTGTTGCGTTTGTTCTTTATTACTTGCACTTTGTTTTGTTGCTTTATCAGAAAACCAGTAAAAATCCATTTGCTAAGTATTCACAGGGATTTCCTGCTCCACACCACTGTTCAGCACCTTCTGCTCCTTGTTGGTATTGACACTCCTATTTATCGAAAGTACTATGATACACCCCCTATACTTGTGGGTCATCAAGACTATTTTCTGGCGCCATTGCCGGGGAGTGAAGCGCTATTGAAGAGTGGAACTGGTAAAGGAAACTTCTACTGTGAGTATTTCTTTTGTTACTGCTTGTTACTTTGTTTTCAATATGGTTAACCCACTTGGTTTTCTGTTTGGGAAAACTACTACCACTGCTAGGGTAGTATATGAACCACCACCTGTTGAGATAGATCCTTTTAAGATACCTACAAGTATTGTTGATTGTGTTATGGATAATTATTATTTTGGGGATGGAACTGTCCATCCCGGTGATCATTTGCTCTTTATCCATAAATTATGCGGGTTGTTTAAGTGTGCAGGTATCTCAACTGAACAGGTGAAGAAGAAGTTACTCTCTATATCCTTGAAAGGGAGAGCTGAAGAATGGTATAAGCTGCTGAAGAATGGACGATCCATGGAATGGGAGGAGATGGCATCTCTCTTTTATTTTAAATTTTATCCTCCCAGTGAGATTCATAAGGATAGAAATCTGATATATAACTTTTGGCCTCGTGATGGAGAGAGTACAACTCAAGCTTGGGGGAGATTGAAGTTACTAATGCTTAAATGTCCTATTCATGAACTCCCTAACAATATTATTATCAATAAGTTTTATGCTAGGCTTTCTCTTCATGATAAAGATTTACTAGATGCTTATTGTGCTGGATCATTTACACGTATGAAGGAAGAAGATAAATCGGATCTACTGGATCGTATTCAAGAAAACACTAAAGCTTGGGAGAATGACAAAGGAAGAAAGTCAGGTATAAACTATGATTATGAATGCATTAAATCTTTTATGGGAACTGATGACTTCCGTGATATTAGCAATGAGTTTGGTCTTGATCCTCAAGTTTTTGCAAAATGTTTTAATGCCTTTGCCTCTTATATTGAAATTCCCAAGAAAGAGCGGGACAAGTACCATTCTCCTTATAAAGACATTGCCACCCATGTTCCTGCTAGCACAGAGGTTTGTACTGTTGATCCTATTTTGCCTGAACCTTATGTGGAGAAAATCCCTTTCCCTGCTAAGGTAAGGGAACATTCTATTATAGCTAATGTGGTTAGCAAAAGCGCAAAGAAAACTGTGGGGTTCAATGAGATTATTGATATTGAGCCTGTAGTAGCTATTGTGAAAGACCTTGTCACTAGAAATATAGAGGATGAGCATATTGTATTTTGTGAAGACGCCACTAATATTGTTTCACATCCTAAGAAAGTTAGAAAAGCTAGTATCCCTATGTTTTCTATTAGAATTGGTAGCCATAGCTATTATGGTTTATGTGATATTGGTGCTAGTTCTAGTGCTATTCCTTATGAGATTTACAGGGAAATTATGCATGAAATTGGTCCTTGTGAGCTTGAAGACATTGATGTGGTTATTCACCTTGCAAACAGGGAGCAAGTTTGCCCCATTGGCATTGTAAGGGATGTGGAGGTCCTTTGTGGTAAGATTAAATATCCTGCTGATTTTCTGGTACTTGGTAAAGAAGCTAGTAAAACCTATCCTATTATATTTGGTAGACCCTTCCTGAATACGTATGGGGCTATTATAGATTGTAGGAAGTAAAAAAGTTTTGACTAAGTTTGATGGAGAGTCTTATGAGTTTAATTTTTCCAAATTTGCCAAAACTTCTTATGAAAATGAACTGCCTAATGATGATTTCAGGGTTGAACAACTTTCTGTCATTTCTCTTGCTCCTAACAATGCCTTGCAGCAGTTCATGGAAGATCATGAAAGTGATGTATTCATGAAGGAAAGAAATGAGATTGACGAGGTTTTCCTTCGTCAGCCTGAGTTACTTAAGCATAATCTACATGTGGAAGATTTGGGTACCATACTACCACCTAAAGAGGACCCTGTTTTCGAATTAAAACCTTTACCTGATGATCTTAAATATGCTTATCTTGATAATAAGAAAGTGTATCCTGTTATTATTAGTTCTAAACTTTCAGGAAAGGAAGAAGACATGTTATTGGAAGTATTGAAAAAACACTGAGGAGCTATGGGTTATACTCTTGATGATTTAAAAGGAATTTATCCTACTATATGTCAGCATGCTATTAATATTGAGCCTAATGCAAAACCAGTTGTTGAGCACCAACACCGTCTAAATCCTAAGATGAAGGATGTGGTAAGAAATGAGGTATTAAAACTCTATGATGTTATATCCTATTGGTGACAGTCAATGGGTTAGTCATGTTCATTGCGTTCCCAAGAAAGGGGGAATAACTGTTGTGCCTAATGAGGATAATGAGCTTATACCTCAAAGAGTAGTGGTTGGGTATAGAATGTGCATTGATTTTAGAAAGATCAATAAAGTTACTAAGAATGATCATTATCCTTTTCCCTTTATTGATCAAATGCTTGAGAGGTTGTCCAAAAAGACCCACTTTTGTTTTCTTGATGGTTATTCTGGGTTTTCTCAAATTGCTGTGAAAGCACAAGATCAAGAGAAAACTACTTTCGCTTGTCCTTATGGTACTTATGCTTATAGGCGTATTCCTTTTGGTTTATGTAATGCTCCTTCTACCTTTCAGAGATGTATGTCTGCTATCTTTCATGTTTTTTGTGAAGAAATTGTGGAGGTTTTCATGGACGATTTTTCTGTCTATGGAACTTCTTTTGACAACTGTTTGCACAACCTTGATAAAGATTTGCAGAGATGTGAAGAAACCAACCTTGTTCTTAATTGGGAGAAATGTCATTTCATGGTTAATGAAGGGATTGTTCTTGGACACAAGATCTCTAAAAGAGGCATTGAAGTTGACAGAGCCAAAATTGAAGCAATTGAGAAGATGCCTTGTCCTAGAGATATCAAAGGTATTCGTAGTATCCTTGGTCATGCTGGTTTCTATAGGAGGTTTATTAAAGATTTCTCCAAAATTTCAAAGCCCATTACTAATCTTCTTCAAAAATATGTACCTTTTGTTTTTGATGATGATTGTAAGGAAGCTTTTGAAACTTTGAGGAAAGCTTTGACAACTGCTCCTATTGTTCAACCACCTGATTGGAGTTTACCTTTTGAAATTATGTGTGATGCTAGTGATTTCGTTGTGGGTGCTGTCCTTGGACAACGTGTTGATAAGAAGTTGAATGTTATTCATTATGCTAGCAAGACTCTAGATGCTACTCAAAAGAATTATGCTACTACTGAAAAAGAGTTCTTAGCTGTAATCTTTGCTTGTGATAAGTTTAGACCTTATATTGTTGATTCAAAGGTTACTATTCATACTGATCATGTTGCTATCAAGTACCTTATGACAAAGAAGGACGCCAAACCTAGAGTTATCAAGTGGGTTTTGCTTTTACAAGAGTTTGATCTGCATATTGTAGATAGGAAAGGTGCTGAAAATCCTGTTACTGACAATTTATATCGTTTGGAAGACGTTTCTTTTGACCCATTGCCTGTTAATGATAGTTTTTCAAATGAGCAGTTGGCTACGATAAGGGTAAGTCCGATGAGATTCCTTGGTATGCTGTTTATGCTAATTTTATTGTTTCCAAGTATTTGCCTCCAAACCTTAACAACTCAACAGAGAAGGAAATTCTTTTATGATCTAAGGCATTACTTTGGGATGACCCACACTTATATAAACAAGGAGTAGATGGCATCATGCGAAGATGTGTTCCAGAATTTGAACAACAAGAGATATTGAGAAAATGTCATGGCAGTGCTTATGGAGGGCATCATGCAGGGGACATGACTGCACAAAAGGTTTTACAATCTAGATTTTATTGGCCTACCCTTTTCAAAGATGCAAGAAAGTTTGTCTTATCATGTGATGAATGTCAACGAGTAGGTAACACTTCTAGACGCAATGAAATGCCTATGAATTATTCTCTTGTTTTTGAACCTTTTGATTGTTGGGGGTTTGACTTTATGGGTCCTTTTCCCCCTTCAAAAGGGTACACTCATATTCTTGCTGTTGTAGACTATGTTACAAAGTGGGTAGAAGCCATACCCAAAAATAGTGCTGATGGTAAGACCTCTTTGAAAATGCTTAAGGATGTTATTTTTCCTAGGTTCGGTGTGCCTAGATATCTCATGACTAATGGAGGCTCTCATTTTATTCATGTGGGTTTTAGAAAAACTGTCGCTAAGTACGATGTAAACCATAGAATTGCTTCAGCTTATCACCCCCAAACCAGTGGGCAAGTAGAACTTTCCAATAGGGAAATTAAATCTATCTTGCAGAAGACTGTCAATAGATCTAGAAAAAATTGGGCTAAAAAGTTGAATGACGCTTTGTGGACTTACAGAACTGCTTATAAAAATCCTATGGGGATGTCTCCTTACAAAATGGTCTATGGGAAAGCTTGTCACTTGCCTTTAGAATTAGAACACAAAGCTTTGAAAGAGTTGAATAGAGATTTTAGGCTTGCAGGTGAGAAAAGACTGCTCGACTTAAGTAATCTAGATGAGTGGAGAGGTGAAGCTTATGAAAATGCTAGGCTTTTTAAGGAAAAAGTAAAAATATGGCATGATAGGAGAATTCTCAAAAGGGAGTTCCATGTTGGTGAGAAAGTTCCTTTGTATAGGTCTCGTCTTAGATTTTTTGCAGGGAAACTACTCTCAAAATGGGAAGGACCTTTTGTTATCAAGGAAGTATACCGTTCAGGTGTCATCAAAATTTCTTCTCTGAAGGATGACACAACACAGGTGGTTAATGGGCAAAGACTAAAACATTATATTTCTGGAGATTCTTATAATGAAGATGTGGATGTTATTCGAATGGTGACTCCAGAAGAATTTATCAGAAGCCAAACACCAA
Source organism: Avena atlantica (assembly GCA_910589765.1). Classification (NCBI taxonomy): domain Eukaryota; kingdom Viridiplantae; phylum Streptophyta; class Magnoliopsida; order Poales; family Poaceae; genus Avena; species Avena atlantica. The sequence continues at coordinate 461,534,636 of OU342734.1, read as the reverse complement.
AGTCTACAGAGTTTGTCATCGAATAGGTAAAAGTGGTGAAAACAGAAGGTTCGTGAAACCCCAATCTTTTTATATTTTTGATGTTTTTAATACATAAGGGAAGTTACGAGACGGGACTGAAGAGGAAACAGAGGGTGGACAAACCCACCCTAGGCACGGGCCCAGCCTGGCCGCGCCTAGAGGGGGTTTGACTCCCCTGAACTCCGACTCCTCCTCGTTTCCATGTCAAAACCTTCCTTATGCTCTGAAACTTCGTAATATATAACCCTCTGGATCCCCCGAGGTTCGTGCATAGTGTTCTCGTCGTGTTTTCGTTTTGATCCGTTTCTGTCAGGAAATCTTCTCAAGTTTAGAGCACCATGGTCTCCGCCAACGAGAAAGGCAAGAAGCCTGAGGAAGACGATCCTCACAAACCCAAGGAGGAGGAGATTTTGGTAGGTTATGAAGGAGACATGGAGGAGGACAAGCAACCAGACACCCGCGCTACCATCGCAAGCATTGGATTGGTGGAAAAACCTAACAAGCTTAAGAGGACAACGCGGATGTCTACAGGAGGGAAACCTCCACGTCTTGTCTACAATCCACGGTCATCTCCTCCACGCACCAAGAGACCTTTCCATACTCTTATACATGAGCGTCAATATCAATTTGTCATCAGGTTTGGCATCCCCTTGGCTTGTTCCAAGCTTGGGGGAGTGCTGCGGTATCATCACCATTATCTTTTATATTTTACCTTTTTAGTGGATTCGTATCTTTGGTAGAGAGGTTATACTATAGTTTGGTTTGCATGTGGAAGTATCTCTCCTTTAGTTGATTATCTATATATCCCTTGGTGTGAGTGCCTTTATTGGAATATTAATGAGAAGTCTCATCTTTTACTTTTACACTTCTTATTTTAGTTTGCAATCTCTATTATATGATGGATCTTGTTGATCAGTATTGGCACCACTTTGGGATCATCAAGTGGATCTAAATTGGTTTTGGCAAACCGAGTTCTGGTTAGTAGCATTACTTTGAAAGAGGAAAAGAGAAAAAGTTTACAGGTATTTTGTATCATTTGCTTTCTTTCTTGTTGGCTCATAAGCTTAGTATTCATTATTTAAGATCTTTTGTGTCTTCAAGGAAGATTGCATGTTTAGCTTTATTACTTGTATGTTTGCTTGTTTCTTTCAACTCTCTTGCTTGCTACCCAGCCTTGCTAGCCAAAAACCTGTTTTGAGAAGGCATACTTCTCATGTTTCCAATCCCTTTGAAACCAAAACCTTTGCCACTTGTGTCCACCATATCTACCTAGTAGCACTTTTGCTATTCCAAGCAAATCCTCAAGTTTCATCTACCTTTTGAATTAAAAAGTATTTTGTTATGTGAAAACTAGTTAGTAAAGCTCTCACGAACTTGATGGCGCACTTATTTTCTTGACCCTAATAGACTTGAACCATTGTGCCATCGAAGTTGTATATGCTTGCATCTATACGTTGGAATTAGCAGAACCGTGCTGTCATGGGGAACGTTTTCAGCATTGCACCTGTACTTTGTACTCAGTTGATATCGTGCTCTTTTGTCTATGACTGTCAACGGTGTGAAATAAAGAGGGAACTTGTAAGTCCATGGAGTCTGTATTTTGTGTTAGAGAAACGCCTGGGCCGCTAGCCTAAGACATGCCTAATCATGATGGAAACTTGCAGCATCACCATAGTGAGCTATCTATGAAGCATCCTCAATAAAAACCTATGCACATAGTAAATAAAAAGATCGCCGAGATGCTCATTGTATGCTTGCCTTGTCATTTTGGTTATGGGAAAGTTCCTGTACTATGTGCAAGGGGTACCCCGTTGGCGGTTCTCTATGATACGCAAATACTTACAATGACAAGAAATTACCGGTGACCAAAGTTGAGTATCATGAGGTGTGGCCCTCATATTCAAGGGACATGAGATTTCCAATTTATATTTCGTCAAGCATATACTCCATCTTTGTGCACTTTAACCTTAATCATTTCAAGATGCCTATGATAGGGGCAATGAGGGCTCAAAGCTAGTAAGTACCATGATATTTTTGAAGCTCTTTATGACTTGTAATCCCTGCTACCCTCTACAAAGGGACCTTTCTCCCACTTCCAGTTTGAGTCAGTAAACCTACTTCCTCTCTATCTCCAGCAAACATTTGAGTTGTTGTGTTTCAAGCATTCATATGGTGATTTATTCAATCATGTTCTTTATCTTCCTTGTTTGCACAAAAGTCTATCTATTGAGTATTACTTTGAAAGCCTTCATTGAAAAACCTTTTTGAGCAAAGAGTGCTCCTATTGAAAAAACCTCTACAAAAAGTTTTTTGTGAAATTGTTTGCCAGGTGTTCTCTGACCAAGAAAAAGTTTGCCGATTCCAATTATGATTTATGTTTATGCGTCTCTATTGTGACTGCTATACTTGGTTGCGGGCTAAGTTATATAATGGTGAGTTTCTTTCTTCTATGAGTTGTGCCATGGTAAGTGTGATGCGTCTTGTTCATATTCTTTTATCGACACTTTACTCCATAAACCTGTGGACATGTTTACTGAGCTAAGTTTTCGCTTGGGGACAAGCGAAGGTCTAAGCTTGGGGGAGTTGATACGCCCAATTTGCATCACCTTTCTATATCATAATCTACCTCTATTCATTGATATTTGTCTTATTATGATGTATTACTTATGTCTTTTCCACTATTTTTGCATGTTGGATGATTCTTGGAGGATGGTCTGCCGGAGTCTGGATTCTGATGGAAAAGAGGGCGTTTCGATGCAATTTCACGAAGATAAGAAAATACCAGAAAAATATGGGAAAATATTATTTTTCCAGAAGATTGAGGAAGACAGAAGGAGGGACGAAGATGGGCCGCAGGGGCCCACACCCCCCTAAGCGCGGGCCCACCTGACCCCGCACCTAGGGCAGGTGTGTCCCACCTGCCCGGCTCCCTACTCCGTCCCTTCGCCTATATCTTACCTACGGAACCCTAGGCCTGGGGGAGCGACCACAGATAGATTTCCGCCGCCTCTGGGGGGCGGAAAACACCGAGAGAGAAAGATCTCTCCAGCAGACAGATTTCTGTCGGGGGAATTCCTTCCCGGAGAGGGGAGATCATCGCCATCAACACCGTCATAAAGCTAGGATTCATCGGGATCATCATCATCATCCACACCATCATCTCCACCATCACCATCATCACCACTCCGTCCCGCTGTAACAATTGTGTTGGATCTTGCTTTAGATCTTAGGGGAAACTTTCCCGGTGTTAATTACTATTATAGTTGATGCTTGTGAGTGGAATCATTGGATTATTGTTTATGCTCAGATTGTTATCCATTATCATATCATCTTTGATCTTGATCCATATGATGTCATGCGAGTAGTTCATTTAGTTCTTGAGGACATGGGAGAAGTCATGTTGTTATTGGTGGATTTGTGTTGAGTTATTATTCAATGGTGAGTATTTAAGTTGTGGTGCTATTCTTCTAGTGGTGTCATGTGAACGTCAACTACATGATACTTCACCATTTATGGGCCTAGGGGAATGCATTGTGTATTTGGATACTAATTGTGGGGTTGCCGGAGTGCCAGAAACCTGAACCCCCGTTAGGACACCTTTGCACAAGGGAGTGTAGGATCTCAGAGTTTAAGGCTATGGTTATATTTATATCTTAATTACTTTCCTATAGTTACGGATGTTTGTAGGGGGTTTAATCACAAGTATGTATTAGTACAAGTAAGGTCGGTACATTAGCACAGGTTCACCCACATGACACTTACAACACCAGAGAAGAGTACTCAGCTATATGAAGCGAAAGCACTTGACAGAATTCCCATGTGTCCTCGAGAACGTTTGGTCTTTATAAGTATTTCCACCGGCTTGTCCTTTGCTAAGAAAGGATTGGGCCACTTGTTGCGTTTGTTCTTTATTACTTGCACTTTGTTTTGTTGCTTTATCAGAAAACCACTAAAAATCCGTTGGCTAAGTATTCACGGGGATTTCCTGCTCCACACCATTGTTCAGCAGCTTCTGCTCCTCGTTGGGATCGACACTCCTATTTATCGAAAGTACTATGATACACCCCCTATACTTGTGGGTCATCACTAGTCTCTAAATAAGAGTACTGAACAATAGAGAGCTGTTTGTAATGGTCCTTATGCCACTTCGTTATAGATTTACCGAAGTGTAACCGTAAGTTTTCTTTGATTCCAACCAAGAGTGTATCGAAAGTGTTTGTGAATGTGAGCAATTTTTTTTGAAAGAGTAGAGTGCAAATAGGTAGAATAGTTATATAAGTAATATGAAACTGGTATAGGTCTAAAGCATTCTCAGATAGTGTTGGATCCAGCACTAGCATTTGAGTAAAACAAGATCACTACAAGGAATCTGGCTATATATGACCCTCCATTTTCGTCACAAAATCATCATAGTGGTCCGTTTATGACGATTCTATGATAATTTTGAGATCGTCGAAAGCTGGACGTTGCAAATGTACTATAACGACGATTTTTGCGAAATCGTCATAAACGTCTATGACGATCTCGCAACGTCATAACCTCTATGACGATCCAATATCGTCACGGGACATCTAGCCTAGACACGTCAGATCCTACATGGCAGATCCTACGTGGCATAGAATCAGCCCGATCCATTTCAATAGTTTACATGGGCCAAGCCCAAAATTCAGTCCATTAATTTCTTCTTGACAATTCCCATTTGCTGCTTGGCCAAGCCCAATATTATGGCCGTTTTATTTTCATGGGCAAGGCCTTTTTAGCTTTCAGTTATTTTTTTTATTTCAACCATTTTTGTAGTATTGCTCGCTGCTCCAGTCCACTATTTTTTTTGGGTCGTGGCCTTTTTAGAGCCCAACTGACATTCAGATCATTTTTAAAGTACAGGCATTAAATAATCGATAGTTCGATAAGCATGGCCCATATCACATTCATTATATTACAATCAAACATAAACCGAGAATACAAAACAGCTACAAAAGTAAAATGTAGATACAACTATACAATCAGACATAAATAACAAAACCCAAGAATACAACTATTCCATTAGTACAAAACACCCACAAACATACAACTAGCCATAAACTCCCATGAAGTTACAACAAGCATCAACTCTTTGCTGACTATGAAGCTTCTGCTTCTTTTTCCTTCATCCTGGAGCTCCTGTAAAAGAAATGAAAGTGTGGTAATGGCTGTTAGTTGGAAAAGAAAGCAATATCTTGTAAAAATAATATAGATCGGCTAGAAAAAATAAACATATGTAGTAGCAGTTACATATCGAATAGGACAGTACATGTATCAACACCAATCTCATTTTAAAGCATGCTCTAGGTGGATTCAAGGTTTTTTCTTGGAACATGTACGTCGGGTATACATTGAACATATATTAAAATTAAGATGAGTTTACCTAACTAGGAAGTATTACCTAGATATACATTAACTAGTGTATTTATAGATACCAAATCTAACAAATATACTGTGTCGATCAACCACAATTACATTGATGACATTAGCCAAAGAATATTTTTATACTATGAAACATATCATATCAGTAGACTGTAAAGTATTGCCAGCCAGTAATAGAGAAGTACATTACATTACTATAAACATATATTTATGAAAGGATTGTAAAAAGCATTGACAGATTATAGAACAACCTGAAGCATAGCATTTTGAAGAAAATCTAGAGCATAGCATAGCAAATATTAGATGAAATTGCTACAGGCTATTCATGATAGAAAGTAGAAACTATATGAACCACCTAAAGTTACACAAATAGTTGAACAGGTTGGTACATGACAAGACAGAAATAGGATAAATAAGAACTACAGTGGCAGATTTAGATGCACAAATAAGAACTTAAATCATCACATTCAAGTAAATGCTAAACAAAAGCACAACAAGCTGCAGGTGTTGTTTGCAAAATAAAGATAGTCTGTACATACATTATAACCTGTAGTGATGCAATCCCAACTATCTAAAAATATGGTACGCATCCAAAGCATCTGAAAAGCAAGAGAAGGAGAAGGTTTAGAAGCTTAGATTGATGAACCATCCAAAGCATCTGAAAAAGGAAGAGAAGGAGAAGGGTTAGAATCTTAGATTGATGAACAGGTTGGTAATCAACTCACCTCTGGAAGTTAAGCGTACATGGACAAAGCGCGAGCTCCGGTAGACTCCATCAGAGGCTGGCCAGCGCGTCTCGAGCCCAGCGAATTCCTCCGCCCGCGACGTCACGCCGCAGCAGAACTAGGTCAACCTATGAGAATAACCAAGCAAAGTAGTTGTCAGTAAGCATCGAGGATGTTGCTGCTTCAGCATCAAATAGGAAATCAAGTAATGTACATAGTTATATCAGGATAGTACTATCAATGATCACAACAGATTCATCTCAACTTATGCAAATGAGCACTGGTTCAAGTATGTATAACTCATTTCTAGGTCAGTAGGTGATACAATTTCCCCCCTTCAATTTTGTAAGAGAAACATTAAGCTTTGCGTCCATTCTGTTTTGTTTTGTTTTGTTTCTTAATGAAAAATATGACCAATCAAGTGTCTATACACAAGGACATATACAAAACAAGGAGTCTATGAAACTGTTCCTACAAAACAAGGACCATGTTTTCCTTTTCAAACAGAAACCAATTATGCGCATAGTCAATCACAGAGTAAAATGAGATCAGATCGAGCCAAAATATATAATCAGTTTATATATAGTGACACATGTCTATCTAGAAATACGATCCAGCCAAAATTTCCAAAACGACTATATCAACTTCCACTACATGGGTAATATATTAATCAGTTTATATGTTTTCCAAAGCACAAGCAACAAAGCAATGCTATCTATGATGTCAAAGTCATAAACAGAACTCTATCTTGCTCACCACAGAATGAACAGGAGTGACATAATGCCATTAACTCATGAATTTCTCTTATACAAATCATATCCAATGACTACTATCTAAATGCATCAACAACCATGCTATCTATGATGTCAAAGTCACACAATACATAGCCATGATCATCAGTTGTGAATAAAAGACTGCATGAGCAACTCGAATAGCTATTAGTAGCATCTCATTTGCATATACTGAATAGAACACACCAATAAGGGACTAAGGGACACCAAGCATCAATATGTCCAGACTAAGGGACACCAAGAGATCCAACAGGGCACTCGAGGTGGGGAAATTGTTAGGGACACGAGATTTCTCTAGCAATTTTAGTTTGGACAAGCAGACAGAGCATCCACTAGTCTAGAAGACCTTCACAATATCTAGCAGGGTTCTACAAATATCTACAAATCCTAAAACAGTATCCAGTCTGACGAGCCCCTACGCTGGTCTACCAGCAATCGCAGGAATTCCCAGGCAAGAATCACCGAGATTTCGAATTCTGGACGGGGGAGCGAAGAGGGCGGTCGGGTTACCAGGATTGGCGGTGGTGGGGGAGGAACCTGCGAGGCGGAGCTTGAGCCAGGAGTTGTTGGTGCACTAGTTGCGGAGGAATCCGGAGAGGACGCAGCCGTCATTTGTGAGCCCTGCGTGGCCTACGATGCGGAACACGGAGCGTCTGTGGTGAGGTCGGAGAAGAGCTGCCACCTCCGTGTAGCCTGCACATCTGTTCCCGTGGTTGTGCCCCACGGAGGATATCATCGACGACAGCGCCACCGCCGTCCTTCGCCGCTTCGGCACCGGCGGAAGGTCGCGGTGTAGAGGATCCCCGTCCTCCTCCTTCGTCGTGGGCATGGCGATGTGGCGGTGCAGGATGCCGAACAGAACCGAGGGGCGACGCGGCGGTGTGGGACGCCGAACAGAACCGAGGGACGGCGCGGCGGTCCGGCATGCTGAACGGAACCAAGGTGCGAAACCGAGGAGGTGGAGGAAGGCTAGGAGAGGAGCGGCGATGGAGATCGCGATTTGGAATACGAAGAAGTGGCGGCGAGGCACTGGGAGGGAGGGATGTCGCGGTAGGGTTAGGGCTTGGAACTGCACAAGCGATGTAGTGGTTTTTTTATTTTACTTTTTTTTTAAATGGTTATTCACGCGGTGGGTTTGTGGATGGGGGTTGTTTCTGGTAGTTGGATGAAGGTGTCGTGGGCGTCTTAGATGGGATTCCTGGATTTGATCCGTGGGTAGACTAGTCCTTCCTTCTGATTGGCTGGATTGGGACGTTCATTTTCGAGCGAAAAAAGGAGTGTTTTGTGAAGAAACCACTAAATAAAAGTTTCAAAATGCTACAATTCCATTTTTAAAAAATAATTGGCCACCTTACATGGACAAATGTCCCAACTAGCATATCTCAAACCTTTCCGTCCACCCCTGGAGAAAAAGACAAAATCCTGCCGAATCGGTAGGAAGTTGGTCCGATTTAAACTACATGTACATTATCTAATGCCCATTATTTTTTGAAAAGATGATTTTTATACACACAATATGCTATTTCTTCAGAGATATAATGCAAGTTTAGCGAGGCTCAGCCCCTAGCTAAGAACATTCATGCCCGCCGTTTTGACCATTGTTTGAAACGGACATGAAAAATTCAAAAACGGTCCGATGAATGCAAATCCTTCGCGTGGTGTCTTATTATGTGACATAGTTTCAACAAAAATACCAAAGTTGGTATATTGCAAGTGTCTCGAAAAAACCTTCTCAGAAATGACCTATCATGTTCGAGGTTTCATGGTTTTCGGGCCAAACGATCAATGTTATGTCTAGAATCATGGAATAGTTTGTGATAATATTCCCATATTGTGCACACATATGTATCATGGTATGGAGAACAATGTTCCAGGAGGAAGTTTGCCTTTTCGTCGCATGAAAAAATCATTTTTCATTTTTTGAGCGCAAAAAACGGGTCGTTTTGTGAAGCAACCACCAAATGAAAGTTTTAAAATGCTACCATCCCATTTTTTTGAAAATAATAGGCCACCTTACATGGACAAATGTCCCAACTAGGGTATCCCAGACCTTTCCGTCCACCCCTGGCGAAAAAGACAAAATCCTGCCGAATCGGGTAGGAAGTTGGTCCGATTTGAACTACAGATACATTATCTAATGCCCATTATTTTTTGAAAAATTATTTTTAGACAAACAATATGCTATTTCTTCAGAGATGCAATGCAAGTTTAGCGAGGCTCAGCCTCTAGCTAAGAGCATTCATGCTCGCTGTTTTGAACGTAGTTTGAAACGGACATAAAAAAATAAAAAATGGCCCGATCAATGACAATCCTTCGCGTGGTGTCTTATTATGTGACATAGTTTCAATAAAAAATACCAAACTTGGTATATTGCAAGTGTCTCGAAAAAACCTTCTCAAAAATGACGTATCATATTCGAGGTTTCATGGTTTTTGGGTCAAATGACCAATGTTATGGCTAGAATAGTGGAATAGTTTGTGATAATATTTCCATATTGTGCACACATATGTATCATGGGATGGTGAAAAATGTTCTAGGAGGAAGTTTTCCTTTTTGTCGCACGGAAAAAACAATTTTTCATTTTCCGAGCGCAAAAAACGGGCGCTTTTGTGAAGCAACCACCAAATGAAAGTTTCAAAATGCTACCATTCCATTTTTTGAAAATAATAAGACACCTTACATGGACAAATGTCCCAACTAGGGTATCTCAAACCTTTCCGCCCACCCCTAACGAGAAAGACAAAATCCTGCCGAATCGGTAGGAAGTTGGTCCCATTTGAACTACAGGTACATTATCTAATGTCCATTATTTTTTGAAAAATGATTTTTAGACACACAATATGCTATTTCTTCAGAGATCCAATGCAAGTTTAGCGAGGCTCAGCCCCTAGCTAAGAACATTCATGCTCGCCGTTTTGACCATAGTTTGAAACGGGCATAAAAAATAAAAAATGGCCCGATCAATGACAATCCTGCGCGTGGTGTCTTATTATGTGACATAGTTTCAATGAAAAATACCAAACTTGGTATATTGCAAGTGTCTCGAAAAAACCTTCTCAAAAATGACCTATCATATTCGAGGTTTCATGATTTTCGGGCCAAACGACCAATGTTATGGCTAGAATCGTGGAATAATTTGTGATAATGTTCCCCTATTGTGCACATATATGTATCATGGGATGGCGAACAATGTTTCAGGAGGAAGTTTTCCTTTTCGTCGCACGAAAAAACCATTTTTATTTTCCGAGCGCAAAAAACGGGCGGTTTTGTGAAGCAACCACCAAATGAAAGTTTCAAAATGCTACCATACCATTTTTTGAAAATAACATTCCACCTTACATGTACAAATGTACCAACTAGGGTATCTCAAACCTTTCCGCCCACCTCTGGTAAAAAAGACAAAATCCTACCGAATCGGTAGGAAGTTGGTCCGATTTGAACTACACGTACATTATCTAATGCCCATTATTTTTTGGAAAAATGATTTTTAGACACACAATATGCTATTTCTTCAGAGATCCAATTCAACTTTAGTGAGGCTCAGCCCATAGATAAGAACATTCATGCCCGCCGTTTTGACCATAGTTTGAAACGGGCATAAAAAAATAAAAAATGGCCCGATCAATGACAATCCTTCGGGTGGTGTCTTATTATGTGACATAGTTGCAAAAAAAAATACCAAACTTGGTATATTGCAAGTGTCTCGAAAAAACCTTCTAAAAAATGACCTATCATGTTCGAGGTTTCATGGTTTTCGGCCAAACGACCAATGTTATGGCTAGAATCGCGGAATAGTTTGTGATAATGTTCCCATATTATGCACGCATATGTATCATGGGATGACGAACAGTGTTCAAGGAGGAAGTTTTTCTTTTCGTCGCACGAAAAAACCATTTTCCATTTTCCGAGCGTAAAAAACGGACCGTTTTGTGAAGCAACCACAAAATGAAAGTTTCAAAATACTACCATCCCATTTTTCAAAACTAATAGGACACCTTACATGGACAAATTTCCCAACAGGGGTATCTCAAAACTTTCCGTGCACCCCTGGCGAAAAATACAAGTTTTTGCCGATCAGTAGGAAGTGGGTCCGATTTGAACTACATGTACATTATATGATGCCCATGATTTTCTGAAAAAATGATTTTTAGACTCACAATATGCTATTTCTTTAGAGATATAAGGAAAGTTTAGCGAGGCTTAGCCCCTAGCTAAGAATCTTCATGGCCCGCCATTTTGACCATTGTTTGAAATATACATGAAAATTCAAAAACGGTCCGAACTATGAAAAAATCACGCCCGCCGTTTTTAGACTCGCAATATGTATTTTGTTCGAAAATCCTCTCAAAGATTCTAAATCTGAGATCATATGCAAAATGTACAATAAAATTACACAAATAACTAGTTCCATTAATTTATAAAAAGAAAAAACACAATTTTTTTCAAATATGCTATGGTCCGAAGTTATGCTGGCTCCACATCTTATCCTCTCACATTAAAAGTTCTATAAATTTTATCTTATTCCGTTTGCAGCGGCCCAAGTAGTTTCCAAGCTAACGGGCCAAGGTGTTTGCGGCCTAAGCTGAAGATCCGAAAATATATTGAGTTAAAGGTGGGCACAAGCAGTAGTATAACACAAAATATCAAGTGGCCTAGTTGTTAGCGCCCTAGTTGTTTGGGCGATCGCGGATTCGAATCCCCCTTCTCACCCTTTTTTGGATTATTGAGGGAGTGTACCTCAGCAGCTATCAATACACGGGCATACGAGACTTGACACGCAATACTTGGCTGGTGTAGTGGTTAGGCAGGCCCTTGCTTGATTGCAAGGTCATGGGTTCAAATATCTTGGCTAACCTATTTTTTACTAATAATTCCACTATTTATCTAATAAATCATGAGTTTTCTATTAAAAATATTAATATAATCATACTAAATTATACCTAATAATCCGTATGTCGGTTTGGATTGTGCGCGTGTCTTGACTAATATAATCCTACTAAATATTGACATATAAGCCAATACTAACACGTAGTAAAAACTGACACATAGACACGCCACATAGGCACAATTGCTGATGTGTCTAACTACTCATTTCAAGTTATGCTAATTTGGACAATATGACGATTTAAAATCATCATAGTGAGCTACAAGTAACACTGCAGGCTGCTTCCACTAGGTTATGACGATTTCATCTAAAGTAACTATGACGATTTTTAGCAAAATCGTCGTAATTTTCTAGGGTATAGGCCCTCTTGAACTACTTATGACCATCTAGTGCAAAATCGTCATAACTCTATGACGATTTTGTTCACGGTCACTATTAGAAGGTCATAGAATAACACATTCCTTGTAGTGGATTAGGATATCTTATGTGTATCTATGGGCAAAGTCCCAAATAGAGATGAGCCTGGAAATCTCGCTCATCGTATCCCTCATAATCACAACTAGTCATCTATAAAAAGTTCGCCTGATCACCATCAGTTAAGAGTTACCTCGTGGTCATGGACATAAGCTCTCGAATCTCCTATATCCCTATTGACGAAGCACTCTATCATCTTATTAATTTCCACCCTCACCATGCCTGTTGGTAATGGCACATTGTGGATCATTTCATGTGGATTTATTTGGTACATATAGCCATGTGTAAACACTTCTAAGCAATCGCTACCATTCACTTTAGCCAGTAGATTGCACTATGTAGTGCCATTCGAAACATACATATTACAAAGCTTTTGATTGCATTTTGCACTCCAAAGTAGCACTGCCCAAGCCAGTAGACGCTTGGAGTGATGTCTTCAATTGTATTTGGCGACCCTTCGGTGGACCCTTTGGCATAGGCAGTGCTACTTTGTCGAGCGATTTCCGAGAGTGGTGGGGTATCGAGATACAAGGGTAGAATTTCGTGTGGTATACCCAGGTTATGCAATACAATTAGCACATGGTTTTCCACATCCTTAACGAAAGCAAGACCACTTGTCTCTTTCCTATACATCCTCCTCATCTTGGCAAGATCGGGGGATTCAGGCAAATATGTCTTCCATGGAGCCCCATACCCGATGGCTCTCAAATGGCCATGAGTCTCCTTTCTGCCAGTAGCCAGGTTGAGAGCATCTTCCCACCACTGGTCATCAACAGAGTCAAGGGAGCTTTCACATGGAGGAGACTTGTAGTGTTTTTTTTATGGAATTAACATGATTGAGGTCTAAATAAGTAGTAGCATTCATTGAGAATATATATAGGTGTTCACACAATATAACATTAACAAAGGAAGAAGCTAACCAAGGGGATATAAGCATCAGCAGACGAATCACCTGAACCTAGCAGGGTCAGACAGAGTTTGGAGGTATATAAAATCACACTAACATGTATATAAAGAATAGTGTCAAAATATTATAAAATGGTACATTCCTCAGCTTTACCGATTTTTTTTAGGTCTTAGCTTTGCTGATGATACGGTGTTCTGGGCCAATCTCCAGACCATTGTTGCCATGTCTCTGCTCGCCGGCGAGGTTCCAGGCAAGGACTAGGGGCAAAGGCGCCGATGTCGGTGGAGGAGGCTATTGTTGCACAGTCTCTGCTCCCAGGAGGAGGATGTAGATAAATCATAGGCCCTTGGTAGCTCAATCGCTGGCAAAGCGACCCCGCCTCGCCTAAGGTAAAAAACCTAGCATTTTTCTATAAATTCACTATAATTTTCTATGTTCATGATTGAATTGTAGGGTATTACCACTTTTTTTATTCCTTTAAAGATTTAGTATGTTCATGTTGTGAATGTAGCTTAATTGCCATTGTTAAAGTTGTACATCTATATTTAGAATAATTTTCTACGTTCATGATTGAAATGTAGTTTAATTACCATAGTTTTAGTTATTTTTTAGAGTAATTTTCTATATACATGTTATGGAAAGTACCTTCATTGTCATTTTTGAAGTTCTACATCTATATTTAGAATAATTTGCTATGTTCATAATTGAACTGTAGCTTAACTAGAACTGTTCTAGTTATATAGAGAGTAATTAACTATGCTCATGTTGTAACTTCAGCTTAACTGCCATTATTAAAGTTGTAGATATATATTTACTGTAATTTGCTATGTTCATGATTGAACTAAAGCTTTATTACCACTGTTTTGATTAACTTTTTAGAGTAATTTTCACTATTCATATTGTGAATTTAGCTTAATTGCCACTGTTGAAGTTGTACATCTATATTTAGAGTAATTTGCTATGTTCATGATTGAATTGTAACTTAATTACTATTTTTTAGTTATTTCTTTAGAGTAATTTTCTATGCTCATATTGTGAAAGTAACTTAATTGCCACTATTTAAGTTTTACATATATATTTAATTTAGAGTAATTTTCTATAATCATGATTGTATTGTAGCTTAATTAGATATGTTCTAGTTATATAGAGAATACATTTGATATGCTAAGCTTCATTACAACTATTTTAGTTATTTATTTAGAGTAATTCGCTATATTCATGTTGTGAATGTTGCTTAACTATCACTATTGAAGTTGTACATCTATATTAAGAATAATTTGCTATGTTATAGTTCTAAATGTAGCTTACTTATAATTATCAAATCCTTTTTTCTGTTTAATGAATTGTTTATATCATCCGTGCGAGGAAGAAAACCTGGAAATCATCCAGCGTCGATCAATACATTGGGCTGGGGCTCCATCCACGGTGCACTGAAGCCGGTTTCCCTAGATCTTTTGTACAACGGGGCGAACATAAAGACAATGATGAACTCATAGCTGCCGTGTTGCATGAGCGGTGCTCCGCTGACGGCGCAGCCGACCCTATCGTCCTATTTTTGTTTTCTGTATCCTTTAATAGAGACGGTTATAATCATCCTTCGTAGCTGATATAAGAGCATCTCCACTAGTTGGGCGAACCCATGCCGAACTCCGGACCTTTTTTTGGCCAGACGGAACTTGATTTCGGCCTGGGTACGCCCAGTTTTCCACTCGCGTATCCAGACCGAGTACCCAGGCGAACACAAAACGACGATATATTTAAATCTTTATCGTTCCCGCCGGCGAGTGCTCGGCCACAAGGTGTTAGACAGAAACAAATGCCATAAGGTGTACGCCTCGGCCGACATGCCGGCTGGAAGGGCGCCCGGCATTCCGCCGAACAGGTTGCTCGCGTCGGTTTCGCCGAAGGGTGCCGAGCTTCCGCCGAAAGGCAGCGGTCCGCAGCGCAGAGCGGGGCTTGCATACGCCAGAGAGGTGGAGTAGGGGAGGTTGATGTCCACGCAGAAGGCCGAAGGCCGAAGGAGGACGCGGCGCCGGGCAGGGGAAGATCACATTGGGGTTGAACCCGCCGTCGAACTCGGGCAACGAGTACCTCTGCCGAGCAGTCGTCTGGCTCTCCTGGAAGCCTGCCGGAGAGATCGGCGAGAATCCGGTGGGCGAACCGACGCTCGCCTGGCTTCCCCAGTGTGGTGGGTACGACGCCGCCATCAACGCCGACCTCGTCGCCGCCGCATGCTTCGCCTTCGCCATCGCTTACTCTTCCGCCGCTGCCTTCTCCTCCGCTGCCGCTTGCTGTTGCCGGAGCTTCGTCCTCTCCTTCCTGCCCTTCCGATCGGCCGACGAGATCTACCTGGCGTGCTCCTTCTTCTCCCAGTCGGCGGAGGACATGCCCTCCGGCTTTGTCGGCGGCACTCTCGGCTTCCTCGCCTTCTTCTCCGTCGGCCCCTTGCCGAGGATCGATATGGGTTGGACGAAGCTCTTGGGCGGCATGTCGGGCGGGGAGCTCGGCAGAGTGGCGGGAGGGGAATGGGGAAGAAAGGCGGGAGGAGGGAAGAAAAGGCGGGAGCTCGGCGAAGTGGCGGGAGTGGCGCCTTCTCTCGCTGACAGAGCTTGCCCACGCCCGTTTTCGCTGCGTACGGCGTTCCCAGGACGTACCCGGGATCCTGGGTACGGCCTGGGTAGGCCGGACCAAAACACGCCAAAATCCGGACGGAAACAGGTCCCTGGGTACACGACTGGGCCGATTTTCGGCGTCCGGATCGGTGTCTTGTGTAGGCGAATGGATATGCTCTAAGAACTTTAAGTAATATTTGCTAATTTTACCGATTGCCTACATTTATTTTGACAACGAACCTAACCACCATTGCAAATAAGGTGCTCACATCAGTGACATGCATCTGGCAACGTAGGGTTTTTCCATTGTCGATGGGGGTTTGGACCCATGTCCGTCGCTCTATATTAACGCGCGCGGAGAGAGAGAGAGAGAGAGAGAGAGAGAGAGAGAGAGAGAGAGAGAGAGAGAGAGAGAGAGAGAGAGAGAGAGAGAGAGAGAGAGAGAGAGAGAGAGATTACGCTCATGATTGGAGGTCTAATACCATGTAGATGTTCAGAGTAGATTGGTTTAAGGGAACCATACTCAACGCACCAAGCTTGGCTCTTCATATATGGCAAGATCACAAGGACCGTTTATAATTACAACACAAGATCACAAGAATTGTTTACAATTACAACACAGATCAGAGCGGCTCAGTTAGGGTTACCCGATACCCGTATAAATACAAAGCTACCTAATACATGTACAGAATAAGTGCAAAGATAGCGAGGAATCACCCATATGCTCACTGCATTAGCATGTTACCCAACGTGTGTGCTTGCATCTCGCGGAGTAGCTCATCAAGTGGGAGCCCGTTTACTCTGACTCACTAACTGTTAAGATAACATATTTTTATGAAAATGGGATTGCTATACTGATGCTTAACTGCATCACCATACTGACACCGATACATACAATAAATGAAAGATTAGTTAAGCATAAACGTCTTTGTAAGTTGCGCATACTGCATATGTACCATTACTCGGGTTTGTTTCATGAGATTTCTGCCCTCTCCTTGTTTATTGCTCACTGCAATCTAGAAGGGGTGGGCTGGCGAGCTGAAAATAAGAAGATGATGTCTATACGATGTGTCCTAAAAAATGCACGGGGTTCTTTATTCAGGCAGGGGAAGGAGATGCAAGCAATTTACTAGTACAGAGTTTGTAGAACAACTCTAAAGAAATATGCTGCTGCGTCGTGTCAGATAGCAGTGATCATCATCATCATCTCTGTGCCTGACTGATGCCTTTATTTTGAGTCATTCTTCTCTTTTCTGATAAGTTTCTCGAGATAAAGTTGGTAGAAATGTTCTGCCATAAGCCAGAGGATGGTTATCAACTCGCCGCCACTGCTGAGCTTCTCGGCATGGGCCTTCCTGCTGCATTTGTTGCCCGCGTAGACAAGGATATCCGTCCACACATCAAGGACGAGTTTCACCGGGTCGGCGGTGCCATTTTTCTCCATCGTCAGCAGTTGCTTGGCAAGTTTAGCCACATAGGGGAGCCGAGGAGCATCGTGGCTGAATCCTTTGCTCTCATACTCGTCGTACAGGGTTTTCGCGAGCTCCTCTCTGTCCGTGACCCTGGAACTGGAACCGGGGTCATCCTGCAGGAGGAACAGATTCTTGAGCTTGTTGGCGCAGAGGCTCATGATGCCGTCTGCTTTGAGCCTGCTAGGATGATCAGTAGTCGATCGCCTAGTAGCCTTGACAAGATTTTCGCAGGTTCGTTGGTAGAGCCTGTTCTGGGAGAGGCCTGGGAGCATGTCGGGCTGTTCCACCAGGAGAAACATCATGTAGTTTGATATCACCCTGATGGCCTCCACATCCAGAGACGCCTCCGCAACAATGGTGGTCCGTTGTTGGCTCCTGATGGCGAGGAAAACGTCGGTGCCGATGTGCCAGATGATGATGCACTCCTGGAACTCAACACCAAGCGAGTCCTTGAGTATGCCTCGGAAGAGCTCGTTGCGGATCAATGGCTCCTCGCCCCACCTGTTCCTCAGCATGCCCAGCGAGTTGATCGCGCCCCCTTCCATGTACATTTTGCTCATATGCTGAGAAATGCGATTCTTGACATGGTCCGGCATCTCGATGGCCCAGGAGTAGTGCCCCCCGTTCCACCACTCGTTGAGCCCCAGTCCCAGAGCCTGCGCCAGCCTGCCGACCAGAGCGCTCTCGGAGCGAGTGCACAAGTGCAGCATGTTGTACTGCCCTATGGTACATGACCACCTCCTCGATCTGTACCGGCTTCCTCCTCCTACCCTGACGAGATGGTGAAGGTACGCAACCAAACGCCTGAGCCGGTCCCACCTTTCGTTGCACAGAGCTTCGTACCGGAGCCAGCGCCATCTCGTGGTGCTCAGGAAGGCGAATGTCCATGAGGAGCCTAGCGCGTTCAGCAGGGACGTCGTCTCCATGAACAGGGCGCCACCGTACAGGACGTACGTGATCACCACGTCCGCCCCGCGGTGGGCGTCCTTGCCGGTACTGAGCTTAAACAGCACGAGCGAGGCGACAATGGCGAGCGGCGAGACGAGACGTACCGAGTAGCCGAACCAGGTGTGGATGACCGCCGCCTTGGTGTACAGCACGTCGTACATGAGGGAGAGCTCCGTCTCCATCAAACTCCATAGCCTCACCCCGGCCACCATCGTGGTCGTGGTATCGTCTTGGCCTTGTGAATCGTCCTCCTCGATCACCGGGTAGTCGACGATGGCGCGCTTGCAGATGTGGAACAGCGAGTGGGCTCGCCGCACGAGGGACTCCTCGTCCAGCTCGTCGCCCTTGAACACTTTATCGTGGGGGTGGAAGTGTCTGTGCATGGCAGGCGGTTGCTTCCTCACGGAGCCGCGGATGGTGTCGAGGTTGCCGCGCATGAGCGCCCGCGTCTTCTCCCCGTACTTGACGGCGCCCACGGCGAACATCAAGACGGAGGCAAGCCGGAGCGACGCCGCCGTGCTGGAGACGTGCTCGTAGAGGACGTACACGGCGCCCAGGACCTGGAGTACGGCATACAGCAGGTGGCGCTTCCAGAGCTTGCTGTCCTCCAGGGAGTAGGCGGTGATGTTGTCGGGGCCCCCGAGGTGTAGCAGGAGGAATGGCGCCCAGAACGCGACGGCCGGGCGGGCGCCCCTGATGGAGAGGTGGCCCAGCGCGTACGTGGCGGCATAGTCGGCCAGCTGGTACGCCATCCACAGCAGGAAACGCAGCAGAGAGTGAGCTCCGCCGCGCCTGCGAATCCCGGCGAAGAGGAAGAGGGCGACCTGGAGCATGAGGCTGAGTAGCACGAGGATTTGGATGGACCAGTTGTTCCAGACGTCGCGCGGCGAGGAAGCCATTGCTGCTCCTGTCCTGTAGCGACGACGACCAAACCTAGCTAGCTACCCGTTTCAGGAAATGTAAATGAAAAATGATACTATAGAGAATACATACCAGCGTACTCCACAAGTACTAGTACGGTCTCCGGCCGGCCGAGATGCATCAGGAGGCCGGCCGGCAGAGAAAGAAGAAGGTGATGCTGGAGAGACCGGTGACTTATCGCAACTCTCTACAACTAGCTACTCCCTCAGTTTTAGAAAAAGATACATTATAACTCCATATGCGTTCGTAAAGATTATTCCATGCCTGATCCATGATCATGGTCCAATCCTTATTTTAACACAAGCCCCAATATATTAGGCTACACTTGTAGATTGGACCGGCGGGCCTTGTGTTAGGTTAAGCATTGTTTTGTCCTTATTCCTGAACTAAATATTTTGCTTCAGAGTTCGATCGTGTCAGTTTGTCAAGGAGACGACGAACACAGCTCTATGATATTGTACTTCTGCCAGTCGTGCAGCCATATTTTTTTTTGGAAAAGAGCGTATATTAATATCACAAGGACACCAATTACACCTAGCCTCTGCAACAACGCATGCCCTAGCGGCTCTACGGATGCACACAGCTCAGAAAAAAAAAGAGAAATTACAAAAAAGAAAAATCCCGCTACAGAGAACTAATCCTCAAAGAAACGATAGTGACACCATCAGAACAACACCAGAAGTCTTTCACTCCAATAACAACGTCTTTAAGAAGGAAACAGTGTCCAAGCGCCGTCGTTGTCCGACCAAAGGCCATAGGTTTTCACCCTGGAGAAAGTCCTCACTCACAAAACAATGTCTTCAACAAGGTCATTGCCAGGCACAACCAGCTAAGGCCAGACCTTGGATTTTCAATCTGCAAGATAAGACTGGAAACTCCCCTGTGTTGTCTTTCCGCACCAACAGTCGCTGCAACGAGTCTCAGATCACGCAGCCAGATCTCCGTCACCACAAGAACAAAAATCACCATCGCTACCCTCAAATTTCCGTTTTCCTGACATTCTCCGCATCTGACATCATCATGGCTCAAAGCATGGCACTTGGTGGAAACAAACAACAGAGCTTCGCACCGCTCCCGCTGAAACCAATCGGCCAGAAAAACAAGGTGCGCGCGACCGAATACATTTCGATCCAGCAATCTCCAGTCATGCAGCCATATGATGTTTGCTAAGATTAAGAGTAAATTCTAGTTTTTATTCCCTACTTTAATATCTACTAGACCATCGCACCTTGTCGCGCCTGTCCTTTTTTATATAATGATAAGAATTTTACCAAATGCAAAGGTACAAATATGGACGATCCAAATTTCCAAATAATATAGAGCTTAATGTTATGGTTGGTTAACTCTCATTATTTATGTCATCTGATACATGATAGTAGCAAGAAAGAAAATGACCTATCAAGGTAGCATTTGATCAAGCAGGTACGGACAAATCCACCGGTCCATACGGAAGGGACTTCCCGATCTTCAAGAGCACATATTTTCTGGAAAAGGGAGCAATCAAAGGCTTATAATCCCTACCCACTAAACAATCCCCACCCTCTTCCCGCCCCTTCCTTCCCCGCCCGGCCACCGGCGTTTCCAGAAGTCCCCCGTCGTCCCCGTCCTGCCCAGTTGCAGTTTCTTGTAGATCAGGTCGATTCCTTCGCCCGTCGTCCATTTCCCTGCACGATTCTATCCACATAGCAAACCCTAGACACGGTTGCGGGATGTCATCGCGAGCTCGGAGCCACAACACCTGGCTTGGCGTCTATGAGCACGCCGGCCGTTTCTCGGCAGAGATTGCTGATAACTGCAAGTGCACAGATGTTTGTAGCTAGTTTCAAAATAAAGATATCGATCCCACAGGAAGAAGTAGGCGAAAGACTAAAATGCTTTTAACAAAAACTAAACAAAGTACTTAAGATATAAATATAAGATGTAAGAAAAGTAAAATTGTTTTTGGGTTTTTGATTGAGCGAATCAATTAAAGTAAAGTAAAACTTAATGCAGAAAATAGTAATCGCGTGTGTAAGAAAGCTTGGAACTGCAATATGGAAAAAATGCGTTCTTGGGGAGTGGTTGATACACCGATAGCAATTTAGACTGAGTAATTAAGATTATTATAACGAGTATTCTCATGACATGTATGTATGTGGGAGAAGCTCATATATGGACGAATAAACATCAACCACTGCTCACATCATCCTTCATAACCACAGCTGACAGATAAACGATATCAATCATATTATCCCGCTATTAAGGGATTTCTCCCTTGGCATGGACATGGCTTAATGAGTTCTCCTTGCTTCTCCATGTTAGTACATAAATAATGACAACGACTTTATAGTCACAGTAAGTCTTATCATGCCTCCGTCTACTAATAAGTAATCCCCTTCATCAAGTTTCCATAAGAGGCAAATATTAAGGAGGTGCACAACTCCCAACATCAAGATAAAGACAATTAACACATACACATAATAATGTATAACATAACAATCTCTATTTTATCTCAATCATATACTAGGGTTTCTCCATCTCCCCAAGAACTAATAATCTACTCAGAACATGGAGGCATACAACATCATGTCAATGGTAATGGAAATAATTATAGATACATAGTTCTTATATAAATCCACAACTAGTGCTAGAATTACAACAAGATCTAGATGAGATGGATGGAGATGATGGTGATGCAGCGGTTGATGAAGATGGAGATCGATGCCTTGGCCTCCCAAATCTGCTTAGGGCGAAGATGGATCTCTATGGAAAGTTCCCCCTCCAGATCCCTTCTAGAGGTGAGGTTTTCGGCGATTTCTGGGTGTTATGTATGTCGTATCCCTGATCCAGTTGCACATGGTGCAACTATTTGAGGAGGCGGTGTCGGCGCCAATTATACGGAGGGAGCTATACGGCCAGAAAAGTTCCCCTCGACGTATAGTTGGTCGTTAAACCTTTTGTGTCCTCCAATCGCTTCGGGTTTTCTTCTGCTGTTATTGATATTTCTCAATTTAGCGATTTATGTTGTTTTTGACTCCTTTTCGCTCCATTACAACTGGTCCAAGAGTTGTGTTTATTGTATCCATCATCTGTCCTGATCCTTATGAAAATAAACATGATAGATACATGCGAACGCCGTAAAATATCAATATCCTACCACTATAGTGCAAAAATAATAATATGAAACATGATGCAAATACACACTCATCAATTGCTTGCCGGGGGATGCGCCTTTGGCTCGAGACGTTCGACATGGCTAAGCTCTTGGCCCGTGACTATGATGTCGTGGCGTGGTGGTTCGGCTGGCCATGCTGGCTGATGAACTTCCCCGAATGCCAAGGTCTGGCCAAGGCCGAGTTGCTGGCGCCGTAGGTGCGGTATGCCACCGCCTAGGAGGAGAGGGAGCACTAGTGGATGATGCAGCAGATCGCGGCTCACGAAGCCAAGTAGCGGAGGATGCTTCCCTACTCGGAGGCGCATCCAGATGAGGTGCAAGCGGAGCTCGACTTCTACGCGAATAAGGAGGACGTCGAGAAGAAGGAGAGGGAAGGAGAGGAAGAAGAAGAAGAAGGCTCCTCATCACTCCCGGTGCCGGTGGACTCTGATGACTACAAGGGGTGGCTCAACTACTACTTCAGCACCGACTCTGATGAGGAGTAAATGTTTAGAGTCTAGAATGAGTATTTTAGGTTAAATTATGTTTAAGTTTCGAAGGTCTAGGTTATATTATGTTTAAATTTTGAAATGTCCTATTGAAATGTGGTTAAATTTTGAAGTATCAATTCAAATATAGTTTAAATGCATTGGGATGGTGCCCTATTTTAGTCAATAAAAATAGCATGCTATAGGGTATTTGGTGAGTCGACGCTACATTTAAGCTATTTTAGACACTACGCCACTAATCTCAAATTAGCATGCTAAACCACGCTATTTGTCATAACGTTATAGCACCTCATTTTCTAGCATTTCAAAAACTACAACCCATCGGCCCAAAACCCTTCCTGGATCTGAAGGGTTTCGCGGCATAGTAAATCAAAAATTTCTACGGATGCGAACAGAGGGAAGCCAAGATCTAATCTAGGATATGCAAACAACGAGAGAGATTGGATTAGATCTTCATACCCTTGAAGATTCGCACAGCGGAACGTTCGTCGGAACGTGGGTGATGTAGTCGTGCTCGCTTCTCCTCCTCGCGATCCGATCTGATCTAGCACCACAAGTGGCGATGCCTCCATGAGATGCACACGTGCAGCACCTCGACGTCTCCTCCTTCCTCGGTCCAGCAAGTATGGTGGAGAGATGGATTGGATCTACAACGCGACGGCGCAGTGCAAGTGGTGGAGAGTTTCTGCAGCAGGGCTTCGCCTACACGCAGTCGGGAGGGAGAGAGAGAGGAGGGCAGCAGGGCGACTAGGCTTTAGGGGAAGGTGTAGGGGGTGGTGCGCCCTAGCCCTCTATATATAGAGGGGTGGGCACCAGCCCTGACCCCTCCCCCAAGCCCAAGGCCGGCGGCAAAGGAGGGAGGAGTGGGGGGCAAGGAAACCCCCCCCTTCTAGAAGCTCCAATTAGGGTTTATCCCTTGTTTGCCCTACTGGGCCCTATGGGGCCTTGTGCCCCTGGCCCAATGCGGCCAGGGCACTCCCTCATAGGCCCATGCCCCCTCTCGGAAGGTGGGACCACATTGGCCCCCTTTCGGAAGGTTCTAGAAGCTTCCGGTACAATACTGATTAACCCGGAACAATTCCGAACTCCCGCGTCATAAGAAGAACACAAACAAGAGGCTTGCAATAGAAAACATCAACGCCCACAACAACCATGTTGCGTTCTACTCGTGAAACACATCTACGCATAGATCTAGCTCTGATACCACTGAAGGGTTTCGCGGCGTAGTAAATCAAAATTTTCTACGGATACGAAAATAGGGAAAGCCAAGATCTAATCTAGGAGATGCAAACAACGAGAGAGATTGGATTAGATCTTCATACCCTTGAAGATTCGCACAGCGGAACGTTCGTCGGAACGTGGGTGATGTAGTCGTACTCGCTTCTCCTCCTCGCGATCCGATCCGATCTAGCACCACAAGTGGCGGTGCCTCCGTGAGATGCACACGTGCAGCACCTCGACGTCTCCTCCTTCCTCGGACCAGCAAGTATGGTGGAGAGACGGATTGGATCTACAACACGACGGCGTGGTGTATATGGTGGAGAATTTCTGCAGCAGGGCTTCGCCTACAAACAGTCGGGAGGGAGAGAGGAGGGCAGCAGGGCGGCTAGGGTTGGAGGGGAAGGTGTGGGGGGTGGTGCGCCCCCAGCCCTCTTTATATAGAGGGGTGGGGCGGCAACCCTAGCCCCCTCCGCCAAGCCAAGGCCGGCGGCCAAGGAGGAGGAGTGGGGGGCAAGGAAACCCCCCCTTCTAGAAGCTCTATCTAGGGTTTAAACCCTCTTGGCCGGTTGGGCCCTATGGGGCCTTGTGCCCCTGGCCCAATGCGGCCAGGGCACTCCCTCATAGGACCATGCCCCCTCCCGGAAGGTGGGGCCACGTTGGTCCCCTTCCGGAAGGTTCTAGAAGCTTCC
This sequence comes from Avena atlantica, assembly GCA_910589765.1. NCBI lineage: Eukaryota > Viridiplantae > Streptophyta > Magnoliopsida > Poales > Poaceae > Avena > Avena atlantica. The sequence goes on along the minus strand of OU342734.1, from coordinate 461,509,925 downwards.
GGTACAATACCGATTAACCCGGAACAATTCCGAACTCCAAAAACTGCAGTGCCTTATATGAATCTTATTCTCCGGACCACTCTGGAACCTCTCGTGATGTCCCGGATCCCATCTGAGACTCCGAACAAAAACTCATAAACCAATTATCCAATCTATCCTAGCGTCGAGACACGTTAAGTGTGTGACCCTGCGGGTTCGAGAATATGCAGACATGATCTTCTATCAATAATCAACAGCGGGGTCTGGAAACCCATATTGACTCCCACACATTCATCGATGATCATATCGGATGAACCACGATTCCAGGATTCAATCAATCCCATATATATATTCCCTTCGTCTCGCGATATTTTACTTGCCCGAGATTCGATCGTCGGTACCGTCATACCTAGTTCAATCTCGTTCACAGCAAGTACTTTACTCGTTCTGTAATCCAATATCACTTTGTGATTAACTCTTTAACCACATGCTTGCAAGCGGTGTTGATATCGATTACCGAGTGGGCCCAAAGTATATCTCTCCGACTTGGGAGGGACAAATCCCATATCGATACATACAACCCAAAAAATACTTTCCGATCACCTTAGAGACACCTTTATGATCACCCTCTCATAGGATGATGTTTGATGACCTCAAAGCTTTCTTCCGATACCAGGGATTTGTATTATCTCATGGTCTAAGGAATACAATATTTGACATAAGAAAAGCTTCGCAAAGACGAACACGATGACACGATCTAATTGCTTCGCTTAGTTTGGGTCTGTCCACCATATCATTCTCCCAATGATATGATCTCATTATTAATCGACAACTCATGTCCATGGTTAGGAAACCTTAACCATCATTAATCAATGAGCTAGTCCATAGAGGCATACTAGGGACACGGTGTTGTTCACAAACCACACAAGTATTAAAGTTTCCGCATAATACAATTCTAGCATGGAATATAAACATTATCATGAACAAGAATTATAATAATAACATCTTTATTATTGCCTCTAGGGCATAATTCCAACAGTCTCCCACTTGCACTAGAGTCAATAATCTAGTTTACATCTGGCAACAATCTCACACCCATGGCACTGAGGTGCTGATCATGTTTTACACGTGGAAGAGGTTTAGTCAATGGATCTGCGACATTCAGATCTGTATGTACTTTGCTAATCTTCAGATCTCCATCTGCTATATAATCTCGGATTATATGAAACTTGCGGTTGATATGCTTGGTCTTTGGATGATATCTTGGTTCCTTAGCGAGTGCTATGGCGCCAGTGTTGTCACACAATATCTCCAGTGGGTCCAATGCACTTGGAACCACGCCAAGCTCAGTGATGAAGTTCCTGATCCAAACTCCTTCACTTGACGCTTCTGCAGCAGCCATGTATTCCGCTTCTACTGTAGATCCCGCGATCACGCTTTTCTTGCAGCTTCTCCAGCTCACAGCTCCTCCATTCAAAATATACACGTATCCCGTCTGAGATTTAGAATCATCCTTGTCGGTGTCGAAACTAGCGTCGACGTAACCTTTTATGACAAGCTGTTCATCACCGCCATGGACTAAGAACATTTCTTTAGTCCTATTTAGGTACTTTAGGATGTTCTTCACGGCTGTCCAGTGTTCCACTCCTGGATCACTTTGATATCTGCTCGTCAAACTAAGAGCATTGGACACATCCGGTCTAGTACACAGCATGGCATACATGATAGAACCTTTTGCCGAGGCATAAGGCACTTTGCTCATAGCTTCCCTATCATTTACCGTAGCTGGACACTGAGCCTTGCTCAATATCTTACCTGACAACATGTGCACTGAACCGTTCTTTGCCTTATCCATTCTGAACGTTTTCAGAACTTTGTCTAGGTATGTACTCTGGCTTAAAGCTATCAGGCGTCTTTGTCTATCTCTATAGATTTTGATGCCCAATATATAAGCAGCTTCACCTAGGTCTTTCATTGAAAAACACTTGTTCAAATAACTCTTCACATTGTTAAGCATGTTAATGTCATTTCCAATAATCAATATGTCATCCACATATAGTACCAGAAACGTCACCGAGCTCCCACTCACTTTCTTGTAGATGCAAGCTTCGTAGCAATTTGGAACAAATCCAAAGCTCTTGATCACTTGATCAAAATGAAGGTTCCAACTCCGAGATGCTTGCTTCAGTCCATAAATAGAACGCTGAAGTTTGCATACTTTATCAGCATCCTTAGGATCGACAAAACCTTCGGGTTGCATCATATACAACTCTTCATCAATATTGCCATTAAGGAACGCAGTCTTGACATCCATCTGCCATATTTCATAATCATGAAACGCAGCAATTGCTAATAAAATCCGAATGGACTTAAACATCGCTACGGGAGAGAAAGTCTCATCGTAGTCAACACCTTGAACTTGTCGAAAACCTTTCGCGACAAGTCGTGCTTTATAGACGGTAACATTACCATCCGCGTCCGTTTTCTTCTTGAAGATCCATTTGCACTCAACGGCCTTTCGGTCGCTAGGAGGGTCCACCAAAGTCCATACTTGGTTTTCGCTCATGGATCCCAATTCGGATTTCATGGCCTCTAGCCATTTCTCAGAGTCTGGGCTCATCATCGCTTCCTCATAGTTCGTAGGTTCACTGTCTTCTACTAACAAGACAGGCAAGACAGGGTTGCCGTATGTGGCATCCCGCAAAACCACTACTAGAAAATCGCGTTGTTTTTGTGCATTGCATCATCATGACCGCATGCTCATGTCATCATGCCACATTGCATTTGAGCATCGTCATCATCTTGCATTCGCTTGCATAAAACTAATTGCGGAAAAACCTGTTTGTGTTTTCTAAACGCCCCGTCTTTGTTCCAAACGCAAAACCGGGTCTCCGGATTATTTTGTTTTGTCTGCTATCGGTTTGCAAAAGCCTGTTTGAAATAAATAAAACATTTAATTATTTTTAGTGGGGCAGTCGAACGGGCCGATTCGACCCAGTCGACCACCCCCAGAATAAAATCGGTCCACCTAAACCATCCCACCCGAATCCTAAAACTACCCAAACCTATCCTACCCACCACTCACAGCTCGCCACCTCACCCTCTCCCCCAATCCCTACCCACCCTGCCACCTCATCAATCCCCCTCTTTTTCCCCCCTCTCTCTCTTTCTCACACTCCCCACTTCTACCCTCTCTCTCTTACAACCTGGCCCCACCCTCTGGCCCACCCGACCCAGCTCTCTCTCCCTCCACCCACCTCACCCGGTCAACCCCACTGCCAGCCGACCCCGCCCTGGGTCCCACCGCTTAGTCCCACCCCGCGGGCCCCGTCCCCCTGGCCCACACGCGCTCCCCCACGCGCCCCACGGGTCCCCCAGGCCCCCACCTGTCGGCCCCCACCTCCCGCGCGCCCCCGCCCCATCCTCTCTCTCCCCACGCGCCTGTCTCCCTCCTCGCTCCCTCTCCGCGCCACCTCCGGCCGCCTTCGCCTCGTCGCCGGCCGCCTCCTCCACCGACGCCGCCGGCGCGCGGTACCGCGGCGACCGCCACGCCCCAACCTCCCCGCACGCTCCCTCTCCCTCCCCTGCAGTACCCCCGTCGCCGCGGCCGCCGGAGCCCGAGCCGGCCCCGCGCCTCCACCCTGCCCGCCTCCGGCCGGCCCGCGAGCCACCGCCGTCGTGCCTTGGCCTCCCTCCTTCCCCGGCCGACCCCGCCTCCGGCCGCGTTGCCCTCACCTCTTCCCGGCTCCGGCTCGCGTCCGCCGTCTCCCCCGAGCACGCCGCTTCCACCCCATCCCTTCCTCGGCCCGCGCAGCTCCCCTCGCCGGCCGCGGCCTCTCCTCCCCACCTCCGGCCGGTGCCTCGCCCCGCTTCCCACCTCCCTTGCCGGCGCCGCGCCCCACCCCCTCGCTCCTCTCCGGCCGCTGCCGCACCCTCCTCGCCGTGCTCCCCAAGACCCCCTGCTGTCGAGCTCCGTCCCGGCCGCCTCTCCTCCCCTCTGCGTGCGCCGCCCGACAGCGTCGCGTCGCCGGCGGGCTCTGCCATCACCTCCTCGACCGCCGACCCGCGGCCCCTCCATCTCGTCGGCCTCTCATCGCCGCCCCGCCATGGCCGTCCCCAGCCGCGCCCTGCAGCGGCTGCTGTCTCGCGTGCCCGCGTGCTGCCGCCCGCTGTCGCCCCGACCCGAGCACCGCCATCCCCGGGCGCCCGCCTCCCCTCGAGCAGCGTCATCCGCCGCTGTGACCGGCGACCCTGACCCCTCTCCAGCCGTGCCCTGCCGCCGGCCCCGTCGACCTCCGCTGGTCCTCCTCCGGCCCTGCCGCCCCGTCCTGCTCCGGCTTCCACTTCGCCTCCGTCCCCGCCTGGCTCCTCCTCGTCGGATGCCGCGGCCCCTCTCCACCGCGACACTGTTCAAGTGCTTCTCCTCGCGAGCCAAGCCTATGTTGACAACAAGATCTCCCCGGCTACCACTCCTCGGTAATATGTTATGAGGCCGTCCGACACCGAGATTCTGCGCCGTACGAAGACCGAAGACGGACGTCAAGGACTTCTTCATGAAAAACCGAAGATCAATCATGGACCCTCGAAGCCGAACCACAAGTACCCCCCTTTCCGGATGACAAGATAGCCGAAAACCCGTACGCCAAGATCACCGACGCAGAACGCCAAGCACTGCACCCCGGACGCCAAGACCGACCCGATTTCACGAGCGACAAGATCGTCGCAAACAAGATCGACACCGACCAGGGCGAGCCCGATGCGCCCCGAAGCCAACCAAGTCCTCCTTCACGGAACGCCAAGTTCTACTCTATACCCGAGAACGATTCCGCCGAGACCGAACCCCAGATCCGGACCCTGAGACCGACCCCGAACCCCGGAATCCCAAGATCTGCCGAACCCTAATGTGTGAACCTTTTCCCGAGCCCCTATTTTATAAATGCTAAATATAAAACCTGTTGCATATTAAATTGTCATACTCGCATGCATATTTGTGTGGTTGGGGGCACTATGCCGATTCACCTCATAATTAAATATGGGGCCCATATGCGGGCAAATCTAGTCTCATATTGGCCTCATTTAAAATTTGTGTAGCGAACCGGTAACTTATCTTGCCCTGTTATAACAACATTTAATTGCGAGGTATCTAAATAACAAGAAACACCTAAATATTTGTCGGGACCCCAGTTCCGCTTAATCTTGCCTAATTACATCGCATCTTTGCCATGTCATACATCATTCATGCATCATGCCGATCTTTTGCCGTAGTATTAAATATTGCATCCGGTGTTTATACTAGTGTTTTGCTTCTTCGCGGATTGGGCCATTGAGTTGATGTGAGCTTCGCCTCGATCTTCGGTTGAGCCTTCGGAAATGTTTTCAGGCGAGCATCTCCCCCTTTCTACCTATCTTACTTTTATAGTGTTTATTCCTTCCTGTTGATCTATTGCTATCTGTGTTGCGATGCTCTAGTTTTCGTACCCGTGAAACCTCGCAGCCTTATATTGCCTTGGACACATCCTATTACCTGTTGTTTGGTAGATAGTTGGACTTGCGCGTCGTAGTCGCTTGCTCAAGTGCTGTTGCGTGTCGTCCAGTGCCACAGTTGTTGGTGTATTGCCGCATGTTTGATGTTGGAGATGATCATGGCTTTACTTATCGTTCACTTTAATTCCTGTTTAACAACTAAAATTGAAGTAAGTAAGCAGAGGCACAGGTGGGCAATAGATGTTATTTGGTTGTTAACCGTCCACTTGTGTCCCGTAGGACCCCGAGTACTTGATACCTGTTCCTTGAATTTTCGCGCTATCCACATCCGGGAGGATTATGGGACCCCCCTGAGCCAGAGCTTGATTCATTCTTATTTCTTGGGGCCACAAACTAGTTTGAGGTTTTATTTCTTATGCCATGCTACTGCTTTATTTACGATTGTGCGAGGAGCACACTGTACTGTTTAGGTAAGCGGAGTGTTTTCGCGGTATCGGCAAGCCCAGTCACATTTTCGGGTTCCCAGTCGTTTACAGCCATTGACGCAAACCTTGAGTCCGTCTCGGAGTCAGCTAACTTCGTTGCGGGTCTACTCAATGGGGTGGCCCCCTGAAATATTTCTGAATCCTGTGATTGCTTTGTCGTGAAGGCCTCGTTGGGTTTTGATTTGGTTTTTCCGAGGTTGATCGAGTGTGTGTTGCTATTTGTGCACCCCGGCCGGGTAAAACTTTCTGAAAGTCGTGTCCACGGTTATGGACGACTTGGAGCACAGTATCTCGATCATAAACAACTATAACTAAAGTAGTGCTATAAATTTGACTTTATAATGACTAGTAATCAGCTTTACTATAATGGAATGGCTAAATAAAACTGCCAACAATTGCTTGTTTGGGTTGTCGCTTGCGACCATTGTACCTGACTAGTAAGTATTGCAACTATAACGGAATGGCTAAATAAAAGAACCAACAACTGCTGGGTTTTTGGGATATCTCATGCTAATTGTATCTGACTAGTAAGTGTTGTAACTACCACGGAATGGTTAAATAAAAGTGCCCACTACTTATGTTATCAGGATGATTATCTACAGCTGACTAGTAATTGCTGCAACGATAACTGAATAAGTAAAACTGCCAACTGTGTGAGTTCCTCGGTTGACTTCCTCGTTTGGTCTCGAGGGGGAAATACCAGGATGGGTATGTTCGGTGGTAGTATCAGGTTGGATCCGAATAGGTCTTTCTCACCCCTCTCTGATAGCCGCCAGTTGCATCGAGTCTCTATAGGTTGTTTAGTACATGATGCGCTGCCGCTTCAGTCCACCATACCTATGTAGGCGAGGACCGCCGAATTCTAGCCTCACCGTGTACTGGCCTCAGTACTGACGCTCCTCTTTTTCCTTTGCCCTTTGTCGGCACCCCTTTTGTTTAAGCAGGTTTTGAGATCGACGTCGTTAGCAGGGTTACCCTTCCGGCTTGGCCTGGGCAGGGTTATGGACGCCATTGATTATTCTTCAGGGCTCTTAGCCCCATTTGCATCTTGTCCGTAGTCGGACGCTGTATCATTTTCAAGGTGATTTGGATCTTTGTAAATTATATCTGTATTCTTGACTCTTTGAGTCGCTGTTGTATATATATCTGTTCTGTGGGTCCCATCGAGGACTGTTGTGTAATGTTATTACTTCGTTTTCCACCCGCACGAAAGTGCCTGGTGGGCACCTTTGAATCATTTCTATGCGGGTTTGGCGGGTTTCGCTAAAACTTGCATAGGGCCGATTCTGAGGGTGTTACAGAGTGGTATCAGAGCTCAGCAGTTGCGATACCCCACAAGTCCAGTCTGTAGGATAACCTAGCTAACGGCCGAAGTAGAGTGTCGAAACTATTTTCGCAAAATCGGTTGGATAGTTCTGATTAGGTCTGATTTTTCTCCTTACCCCTCTGCTACTCTCCTCTCACCTCAACGTGTTTTGAATCCGCTCTCGTCTATTTCTTCGAGTCCAGGAATTTCTCGTGGTTGGGTTTTCTGTCGTACCTTCAGGGTTTCGCTTCCTCCTTTGGTAACGGTGTTGCTACATCTGGTCTTCATGCTATCCGAGGAATCCTTCGTCTGGTGGACTTCTCTCTGTTCCTTCTCGTGCCTTCCGGTGTTTTCCGACGCGACGACATCATCTACGCCAGATCCGATGCAGAGTCTGCATCACTCCTTTGTTCCTGAACCTCGATTGTCGAGATCTTCAGTCTGATTCCGAGAATGGTTGCACGTTTTTCCACCGATTGTGCGGAGTAATAGTTTGGGTGCGTGATGGATTGGCCCCCATGCCGACTACCCCTTCTATTCGCTTTCTTACATTGAAGTGGGATAGGCCGCATCTTTTCTCACCTTCTATCGGAGTTAGAGGTGGCTTTATTTGTGGATACCTCTACCTTCGCCCTTTTGTTTCCGGAGTGTTCCCTCGACGATCACGGACAACGACCTCTTGTTAGTGGTGTCACAAGGATCTACACGAAGCGCGAAGGATCAGATCGTCGGCCTTCTTTCCGGTACCATGAGGCGGATCTCGAGGGCGAGATCCATTGTTAGTGGTGTCGAATTGTGGCATCCCGCAAAACCACTACTAGAAAATCGCGTTGTTTTTGTGCATTGCATCATCATGACCGCATGCTCATGTCATCATGCCACATTTCATTTGAGCATCGTCATTATCTTGCATTCGCTTGCATAAAACTAATTGCGGAAAAACCTGTTTGTGTTTTCTAAATGCCCCGTCTTTGTTCCAAACGCAAAACCGGGTCTCCGGATTATTTTGTTTTGTCTGCTATCGGTTTGCAAAAGCCTGTTTGAAATAAATAAAACATTTAATTATTTTTAGTGGGGCAGTCGAACGGGCCGATTCGACCCAGTCGACCACCCCCAGAATAAAATCGGTCCACCTAAACCAGCCCACCCGAATCCTAAAACTACCCAAACCTATCCTACCCACCACTCACAGCTCGCCACCTCACCCTCTCCCCCAATCCCTACCCACCCTGCCACCTCATCAATCCCCCTCCTTTTCCCCCCTCTCTCTCTTTCTCACACTCCCCACTTCTACCCTCTCTCTCTTACAACCTGGCCCCACCCTCTGGCCCACCCGACCCAGCTCTCTCTCCCTCCACCCACCTCACCCGGTCAACCCCACTGCCAGCCGACCCCGCCCTGGGTCCCACCGCTTAGTCCCACCCCGCGGGCCCCGTCCCCCTGGCCCACACGCGCTCCCCCACGCGCCCCACGCGTCCCCCAGGCCCCCACCTGTCGGCCCCACCTACCGCGCGCCCCCGCCCCATCCTCTCTCTCCCCACGCGCCTGTCTCCCTCCTCGCTCCCTCTCCGCGCCGCCTCCGGCCGCCTTCGTCTCGTCGCCGGCCGCCTCCTCCACCGACGCCGCCGGCGCGCGGTACCGCGGCGACCGCCACGCCCCAACCTCCCCGCACGCTCCCTCTCCCTCCCCTGCAGTACCCCCGTCGCCGCGGCCGCCGGAGCCCGAGCCGGCCCCGCGCCTCCACCCTGTCCGCCTCCGGCCGGCCCGCGAGCCACCGCCGTCGTGCCTTGGCCTCCCTCCTTCCCCGGCCGACCCCGCCTCCGGCCGCGTTGGCCTCACCTATTCCCGGCTCCGGCTCGCGTCCGCCGTCTCCCCCGAGCACGCCGCCTCCACCCCATCCCTTTCTCGGCCCGCGCAGCTCCCCTCGCCGGCCGCGGCCTCTCCTCCCCACCTCCGGCCGGCGCCTCGCCCCGCTTCCCACCTCCCTCGACGGCGCCGCGCCCCACCCCCTCGCTCCTCTCCGGCCGCTGCCGCACCCTCCTCGCCGTGCTCCCCAAGACCCCCCTGCTGTCGAGCTCCGTCCCGGCCGCCTCTCCTCCCCTCTTCGTGCGCCGCCCGGCAGCGTCGCGTCGCCGGTGGGCTCTGCCATCACCTCCTCGACCGCCGACCCGCGGCCCCTCCATCTCGTCGGCCTCTCGTCGCCGCCCCGCCATGGCCGTCCCCCGCCGCGCCCTACAGCGGTTGCTGCCTCGCGTGCCCGCGTGCTGCCGCCCGCTGTCGCCCCGACCCGAGCACCGCCGTCCCCGGGCGCCCGCCTCCCCTCGAGCAGCGTCATCCGCCGCTGTGACCGGCGACCCTGACCCCTCTCCAGCCGTGCCCTGCCGCCGGCCCCGTCGACCTCCGCTGGTCCTCCTCCGGCCCTGCCGCCCCGTCCTGCTCCGGCTTCCACTTCGCCTCCGTCCCCGCCTGGCTCCTCCTCGTCGGATGCCGCGGCCCCTCTCCACCGCGACACTGTTCAAGTGCTTCTCCTCGCGAGCCAAGCCTATGTTGACAACAAGATCTCCCCGGCTACCACTCCTCGGTAATATGTTATGAGGCCGTCCGACACCGAGATTCTGCGCCGTACGAAGACCGAAGACGGATGTCAAGGACTTCTTCATGAAAAACCGAAGATCAATCATGGACCCTCGAAGCCGAACCACAAGTACCCCCCTTTCCGGACGACAAGATCGCCGAGAACCCGTACGCCAAGATCACCGATGCAGAACGCCAAGCACTGCACCCCGGACGCCAAGACCGACCCGATTTCACGGGCGACAAGATCGTCGCAACGACAAGATCGGCACCGACCAGGGCGAGCCCGATGCGCCCCGAAGCCAACCAAGTCCTCCTTCACGGAACGCCAAGTTCTACTCTATATCCGAGAACGATTCCGCCGAGACCGAACCCCAGATCCGGACCCTGAGACCGGCCCCGAACCCCGGAATCCCAAGATCTGCCGAACCCTAATGTGTGAACCTTTTCCCGAGCCCCTATTTTATAAATGCTAAATACAAAACCTGTTGCATATTAAATTGTCATACTCGCATGCATATTTGTGTGGTTGGGGGCACTATGCCGATTCACCTCATAATTAAATATGGGCCCATATGCGGGCAAATGTAGTCTCATATTGGCCTCATTTATAATTTGTGTAGCGAACTGGTAACTTATCTTGCCCTGTTATAACAACATTTAATTGCGGGGTATCTAAATAACAAGAAACACCTAAATATTTGTCGGGACCCCGGTTCCGCTTAATCTTGCCTAATTACATCGCATATCTGCCATGTCATACATCATTCATGCATCATGCCGATCTTTTGCCGTAGTATTAAATATTGCATCCGGTGTTTATCCTAGTGTTTTGCTTCTTCGCGGATTGGGCCGTTGAGTTGATGTGAGCTTCGCCCCGATCTTCGGTTGAGCCTTCGGCAATGTTTTCAGGCGAGCATCTCCCCCTTTCTACCTATCTTACTTTTATAGTATTTATTCCTTCCTGTTGATCTATTGCTATCTGTGTTGCGATGCTCTAGTTTTCGTACCCGTGAAACCTCGCAGCCTTATATTGCCTTGGACACATCCTATTACCTGTTGTTTGGTAGATAGTTGGACTTGCGCGTCGTAGTCGCTTGCTCAAGTGCTGTTGCGTGTCGTCCAGTGCCACAGTTGTTGGTGTATTGTCGCATGTTTGATGTTGGAGATGATCATGGCTTTACTTATCGTTCACTTTAATTCCTGTTTAACAACTAAAATTGAAGTAAGTAAGCAGAGGCACAGGTGGGCAATAGATGTTATTTGGTTGTTAGCCGTCCACTTGTGTCCCGTAGGACCCCGAGTACTTGATACCTGTTCCCTGAATTTTCGCGCTATCCACATCCGGGAGGATTATGGGACCCCCCTGAGCCAGAGCTTGATTCATTCTTATTTCTTGGGGCCACAAACTAGTTTGAGGTTTTATTTACGATCCTGTACTTATGCCATGCTACTGCTTTATTTACGATTGTGCGAGGAGCACACTGTACTGTTTAGGTAAGCGGAGTGTTTTCGCGGTATCGACAATCCCAGTTTTGGGTTCCCAGTCGTTTACAGCCACTGACGCAAACCTTGAGTCCGTCTCGGAGTCAGCTAGCTTCATTGCGGGTGTACTCAATGGGGTGGCCCCCTGAAATATTTCTGAATCCTGTGATTGCTTTGTCGTGAAGGCCTCGTTGGGTTTTGATTTGGTTTTTCCGAGGTTGATCGAGTGTGTGTTGCTATTTGTGCACCCCGGCCGGGTAAAACTTTCTGAAAGCCGTGTCCGCGGTTATGGACGACTTGGAGCACAGTATCTCGATCATAGACAACTATAACTAAAGTAGTGCTATAAATTTGACTTTATAATGACTAGTAGTCAGCTTTACTATAATGGAATGGCTAAATAAAACTGCCAACAATTGCTTGTTTGGGTTGTCGCTTGCGACCATTGTACCTGACTAGTAAGTATTGCAACTATAACGGAATGGCTAAATAAAAGAACCAACAACTGCTGGGTTTTTGGGATATCTCATGCTAATTGTATCTGACTAGTAAGTGTTGTAACTACCACGGAATGGTTAAATAAAAGTTCCCACTGCTTATGTTATCAGGATGATTATCTACACCTGACTAGTAATTGCTGCAACGATAACTGAATAAGTAAAACTGCCAACTGTGTGAGTTCCTCGGTTGACTTCCTCGTTTGGTCTCGAGGGGGAAATACCAGGATGGGTATGTTCGGTGGTAGTATCAGGTTGGATCCGAATAGGTCTTTCTCACCCCTCTCTGATAGCTGCCAGTTGCATCGAGTCTCTATAGGTTGTTTAGTGCATGCTGCGCTGCCGCTTCAGTCCACCATACCTATGTAGGCGAGGACCGCCGAATTCTAGCCTCGTCGTGTACTGGCCTCAGTACTGACGCTCCTCTTTTTCCTTTGCCCTTTGTTGGCACCCCTTTTGTTTAAGCAGGTTTTGAGATCGACGTCGTTAGCAGGGTTACCCTTCCGGCTTGGCCTGTGCAGGGTTATGGACGCCATTGATTATTCTTCAGGGCTCTTATCCCCATTTGCATCTTGTCCATAGTCGGACGCTGTATCATTTTCAAGGTGATTTGGATCTTTGTAAATTATATCTGTATTCTTGACTCTTTGAGTCGCTGTTGTATATATATATCTGTTCTGTGGGTCCCATCGAGGACTGTTGTGTAATGTTATTACTTCGTTTTCCACCTGCACGAAAGTGCCTGGTGGGCACCTTTGAATCGTTTCTATGCGGGTTTGGCGGGTTTCGCTAAAACTTGCATAGGGCCGATTCTGAGGGTGTTACACTGTACCACTCAGGAGGGGCACGCGACCTTGTCGACCTGCGACGTTCAGTAGCAGCATCGTCCGAAGCTTCATGATCCTTGTCATTAGCTTCCTCTATTGTTGGTGCAGGCGGCACTGGAACAATTTCAGGTGCTGCTCTACTCTCCAACTCAAGAGAAGGTTCAACAACCTCGTCTAGCTCTACTTTCCTCCCACTCACTTCTTTCAAGAGAAACTCCTTCTCAAGAAAGGAACCGTTCTTTGCGACAAACACTTTGCCTTCGGTTCTGTGATAGAAGGTATACCCAATAGTTTCCTTAGGGTATCCTATGAAGACGCATTTCTCCGCTTTGGGTTCGAGCTTGTCCGGCATCAACTTCTTGACGTAAGCTTCGCATCCCCAAACTTTAAGAAACAACAACTTAGGTTTAGAACCAAACCACAGTTCATACGGTGTCGTCTCAACGGATTTAGATGGAGCCCTATTTAAAGTGAATGCAGCGGTTTCTAATGCATAACCCCAAAATGATAACGGCAAATCAGTAAGAGACATCATTGATCGGACCATATCTAATAAGGTTCGATTCCGGCGTTCGGACACACCATTGCGCTGTGGTGTTCCGGGTGGCGTGACTTGCGAAACGATTCCGCTTGCTTTAAGATGCGTGAGAAAATCATAACTCAAATATTCACCTCCACGATCGGATCGTAGAAACTTAATCTTTCTGTTACGATGGTTCTCCACTTCATTCTGAAATTCTTTGAACTTTTCAAATGTTTCAGATTATGTTTCATTTAATAGATATACCCATATCTACTTAAGTCATCGGTAAAAGTGAGAAAATAGCGATATCCACCGCGCGTCGAAACACTCATCAGTCCGCACACATCGGTATGTATGATTTCCAACAAGTCCGTTGCTCGCTCCATCATACCGGAGAACGGGGTTTTGATCATCTTGCCCATGAGGCATGGTTCTCATGTGTCAAATGATTCAAAATCAAGAGACTCCAAAAGTCCATCAGAATGGAGTTTCTTCATGCGCTTTACACCAATATGACCTAGACGACAGTGCCACAAATAAGTAGTATTATCACTATCTACTTTGCATCTCTTAGCCTCAATGTTATGGATGTGTGTTTCATCCCTTTCGAGATTTAGAAGAAATAAACCATTCACAATAGGTGCATGACCATAAAAGATGTTACTCATATAAATAGAACAACCATTATTCTCCGATTTAAATGAATAACCGTCTTGCAATAAACAAGATCCAGAAATAATGTTCATGCTCAACGCAGGCACATAATAACACTTATTAAGGTTTAAAACTAATCCCGAAGGTAAAACGAAGGAGAGCGTGCCGACGGCCATCACATCAACTCTTGATCCGTTGCCAACGCGCATCGTCACCTCATCCCTTGCAAGCCGCCGTCTATTCTGTAGCTCCTGTTTCGAGTTACAAATATTAGCAACTGAACCGGTATCAAATACCCAGGCACTACAACGAGGGCTAGTAAGGAAAACATCAATAACATGTATATCAAATATACCTTTGATGGTGCCAGCCTTCTTGTCCGCTAAGTACTTCGGACAGTTGCGGTTCCAGTGACCCTTGTCCTTGCAATAGAAGCACTTAGTGTCCGGCTTGGGACGAGACCTGAGCTTCTTCTCAGCAGGGGCAACGCGCTTGCCGCCGCCTTTCTTGAAGGGCTTCTTTGCACCCTTACCTTTCTTGAAGGTGGGGGGCTTGTTGACCATCAACACATGATTATCCTTCTTGATGTCCACCTCCGCAGCCTTCAGCTTTGCGAAGAGCTCGGTGATCGTATCAATGGAACCAATCTGATTATGAGTCACTACAAAACTTTTGTAGCTGGGAGAGAGTGATTGCAGAACCCTGTCAATCTTGAGATCCTCTGGAATCTTGCAGTCCAGTTGCTCAAGGCGTTGAGTGTAGCCCGACATCTTAATGGCGTGCTCACTAACGGAACTCCCTTCCTCCATCTTGCAGTTAAAGAACTTCTCAGAGATCTCATATCTCTCAGAACGGGCCTGAGTCTGAAACATGGTTTTCAGCTCCTCAAGAATCTCAAAGGGCTCGGGATAGTCTTCAAAACGATTTTGAAGGTCCGATTCCATAGCAAACAACATGGTGCTCTTAATCACACCATAATCATCTTTGCGCGACTGATAGACAGCTTTCTCATCAGTCGGTGCAGTAGCAGCAGGGGTGTCACCTAACGCACTCTCAAGGACATAGTCCTTTTGACCGCCAGAGAGAATGATTCTCAGATTGCGGAACCAATTGGTGAAGTTAGACCCATTGTTTTTAAGCTTTTCCTTCTCAGCAAAAACGTTGAAGTTGAAGTTGGACTTAGCCATTTGATCTACAATATTTGCAAGTACAAATTAGACTATGTTCATGATAACTATTCAACTTTTAATCAAATTGCTAGATGAACTCCCACTAAATTCAACATCCCTCAAGTTGTTTAGTGAACACGATCCAAATTCACCACACCTAATCCGATCTTCACGAGAAGAGATGTGGTTTCGATGGTGGACAACGAAGTGTCGATCATATCATTCATATGACTCATGCTTAACCTTTCGGTTCATGTGTTCCGAGGCCATGTTTGTACATGCTAGGCTCGTCAAGTTAGACCCAAGTATTTCCGCGTGTGCAAAACTGGCTTGCACCCGTTGTATGTGAACGTAGAGTCTATAGCACCTGATCATCACAAGATGCTTGGACATGACGAACTTTCGCAACGGTGCATACATGGGGAGAACACAGTTTTATCTTGATCTTTAAGTGAGGAATCATCTTATAATGCTACCGTCGCGATCTAAGCATAATAAGATACATAAAAGGATAAACATCACATGCATATAACTTTATGTGACATGGTATAGCCAATCTTCGCGCAATGATCTCCATCTTGTGCGTGCCGGCATGATCTCCATCACTCCACCATGATTGCCTCCACCACGAATAGCAACTACAACTATTGCTAACTACTTAGCGATAAAGTGAAACTATTACATGGCGTATAAGAAGTTGACACACAGGTCATACACAATTATAAAGACAACCATATGTCTCCTACCGGTTGTGTACTCATCGACATGCAAGTCGTGAAACATTATAAAACATGATCATTGCATACATTATACACATCACATCTTGGGCCATACCATATCACAGAAAACACTCCCTGCAAAAACAAGTTAGAAGCCTCTACTTTGTTGTTGCATGTTTTACGTGGCTTATGGGAGTAGATGCTAAGAACGATTCTTACCTACGGAAAGCCACAACGGTGATATTATGGTTGCCAAACTCCGGTGTAAATCCCATGACAACTATAGTGAGAGAAACTGGCATCCACCAGCCGCATGTGTGGAACAAGCCACACGTCAAGTGCGGAGCCGGTCTCGCGAACGACGTCGCGTAAGGTTGGCCTGGACCACTTCACTCTCACTATCCCGCGTCATAAGAAGAACACAAACAAGAGGCTTGCAATAGAAAACATCAACGCCCGCAACAACCATGTTGCGTTCTACTCGTGAAACACATCTACGCATAGATCTAGCTCTGATACCACTGAAGGGTTTCGCGGCATAGTAAATCAAAATTTTCTATGGATGCGAACAGAGAGAAGCCAATATCTAATCTAGGAGATGCAAACAACGAGAGAGATTAGATTAGATCTGCATACCCTTGAAGATTCGCACAGCAGAACGTTCGTCGGAACGTGGGTGATGTAGTCGTACTCGCTTCTCCTCCTCGCGATCCGATCCGATCCGATCTAGCACCACAAGTGGCGATGCCTCCGTGAGATGCACACGTGCAGCACCTCGACATCTCCTCCTTCCTCGGTCCAGCAAGTATGGTGGAGAGATGGATTGGATCTACAACGCGACGGCGCGGTGCAAGTGGTGGAGAGTTTCTGCAGCAGGGCTTTACCTACACGCAGTCGGGAGGGAGAGAGAGAGAGGAGGGCAGCAGGGCGACTAGGCTTGAGGGGAAGGTGTAGGCGGGTGGTGCGCCCCAGCCCTCTATATATAGAGGGGTGGGCGCCATCCCTAACCCCTCCCCCAAGCCCAAGGCCGGCGGCCAAGGAGGGAGGAGTGGGGGGCAAGGAAACCTCCCCCCCTTCTAGAAGCTCCAATTAGGGTTTATCCCTTGTTTGGCCGGCTGGGCCCTATGGGGCCTTGTGCCCCTGGACCAATGCGGCCAGGGCACTCCCTCATAGGCCCATGCCCCCTCCCAGAATGTGGGACCACGTTGGCCCCCTTCCGGAAGGTTCTAGAAGCTTCCGGTACAATACCGATTAACCCAGAACAATTCCGAACTCCAAAAACTGCACTGCCTTATATGAATCTTATTCTTCGGACCACTCCGGAACCTCTCGCGATGTCCCGGATCCCATCCGAGACTCCGAACAAAAACTCATAAACCAATTATCCAATCTATCCTAGCGTCGAGACACGTTAAGTGTGTGACCCTTCGGGTTCGAGAATATGCAGACATGATCTTCTATCAATAATCAACAGCGGGGTCTGGAAACCCATATTGACTCCCACAGATTCATCGATGATCATATCGGATGAACCATGATGCCAGGATTCAATCAATCCCATATATATATTCCCTTCGTCTCGTGATATTTTACTTGCCCGAGATTTGATCGTCGGTAACGGCATACCTAGTTCAATCTCGTTCACAGTAAGTACTTTACTCGTTCCGTAATCCGATATCACTTTGTGATTAACTCCTTAACCGCATGCTTGCAAGCGGTGTTGATATCGATTACCGAGTGGGCCCGAAGTATATCTCTCCGACTTGGGAGGGACAAATCCCATCTCGATACATACAACCCAACAGATACTTTCCGATCACCTGAGAGACACCTTTATGATCACCCTCTCATAGGATGACGTTTGATGACCTCAAAGCTTTCTTTCGATACCAGGGAGTTGTATTATCTCATGGTCTAAGGAATACAATATTTGACATAAGAAAAGCTTCGCAAAGATGAACACTATGACACGATCTAATTGCTTCGCTTAGTTTGGGTCTGTCCATCATATCATTCTCCCAATGATATGATCTCATTATTAATCGATAACTCATGTCCATGGTTAGGAAACCTTAACCATCATTAATCAATGAGCTAGTCCATAGAGGCATACTAGGGACGATGTTGTTCACAAACCACACAAGTATTAATTCCGCTTAATACAATTCTAGCATGGAATATAAACATTATCATGAACAAGAATTATAATAATAACATCTTTATTATTGCCTCTAGGGCATAATTCCAACATGATCCACCTAGCCCAACACCCACCAGATTGATTGGTTTCTGCGGTCTCCAACTCTCCTCGCGAGCGGCGGCGGAGAAGATCTCGTGAGCAGCTACCGTAGCTTCTCCAGTTCATGAGTGATTATGCCATGGATTGATTTGGTAGACAATTGAATAACTATTTTTGTATTGTGCTTAATGGTCATGCATGTAATTGTTCCTAGACAAATATTAGAGGCTGAAGCCCTTTATTATGTTTAGACTATGTCTAAGATTATTCTTTTGTAGGTGCAATTTTAAATAGCATGCTATAACATGTATATCATCCTGAGAAGGCCGACCCTAAATCTCATAAAGCGCGCTATTTTTTCTTGACTTTAGGTCATCTGAAATTTCTATAGTGCCCCATCTTAGGCATCTGAAAAAGCAGAACTAGATTTCGCGCCCAAGACCTAAATAGTAGTGCAAAAAAAACAAAAAACAGGTACCCTATTACTGTGCGCCTGTTGGAAATGCTCTTGGAGTCGACAAATCGTGAACCAGTTCTTGCATCGGCTCAGCGGCCTCTGTCAATGGTAGATATCTAGTGATACTCAAAATAAGATGGCCTGATAATCATGTCGTGGTTGTACTCGAATGTGATCTACGGAGTTGCCATCCGTCATATCAACACAACTTCCATACGTCATATATAGTACTCTACATGTAATGTAAGTGATCATATACATGTTGTCCTAGGTGACGAGGTTTCGACTCGTCGATGCCCATTGTTATGGACTTGGGTTTTGGAGAAGATGGGGATGCTGGAGATCGTGGAACGGTTAACAGACAAGCAACCAGGGGACACGAGATTTACCCAGGTTCAGGCCCCAGGAGGGAAAATCCTACTCCTGCTTGTCTGCTCTTGATTACGGCGGAACCGAAGGTTACAGGGTGCGCAGATTCGATCTGGCGTGGAGGTGTGTGCGAAAAGTATGAGTCAAGAGATCTAGGACGTGCGCTCCTGGCCTTTATATAGACTTAGGCAGGTCCCGGGCATAGTCCTAGTCGGTTACAAGTTCTAGGGTTTTACCCCTTTGAATTTCCTATCTATGCTAGTCTTGCTCTCCAAGGATACGAAGGCGTCATGGGCCTTGGCCACCCGAAAATCTTCATGGGCCAGCATATATCTGCTGTGGGCCTTCCTTGGGCTGGACCAGGTAAGCTGAAGTCACGTACCCGTAGGGTATAACCATGTCAGTAGCCTCCGAGTGATCAGTCGAATCGTAGATTCGGCTGAGGACTCTTCCATCTTTCGGGTGCAACTATGTATTAATAGTATATGTGTGTAGGTATTGTTGACGCGTGTGCCTGACTCACCCGACGGATCAGGGTCAGTTAACTGTCTTAGGACGAAACAACACGATCTTCTTCAAGTTCAAGTCCCTCAACTCGGACCTGGAACATATGCTGGCGTAATTCGACTCAGGCCACGGAGGACTTACAGGAGTGGAATTCCAGTGATTTTAATTAATGTACCCAACGCGTCCGTATGGGATTTTTCATCACGCCTGTTGAAAGGATTTGTACTAGCAGAGCGCAGTCATGTACGTTGCCAGGCCGTTAGATGATATCTGCAGGTCTTATCTTTGCGTCGCAGACGCAACATCCGAACATTTGTCACCGCGGAGGTGTTTCAGGTGGCCAAGGAGATTGTCGCTCACTCAGTGTTTGTTGGGGCAGAGATGCCAAAAAGTTTTTGCGTGCTGATCCGAAAGATCACAGTCAAAGAATTCATAGGGTGCGCGACCAGCGCTCCCTATGGGAGTAGCCCTCGAGTGTCTGTTTGAGTCATAGACTCGAGCAGAGACTTTAGTTCAAGCATTGTTCAGTTGTTAAGTCCGTAGGACTCAAAAAAATTCGGATGCTTAAATCCATCCTCCCTATGGGAGTAGCCCCCGAGTTCGTAGTGGATTCGTAGACTCGACGTGGGACTCGAAGAAATACTTTGTCGTTATTCATCTTAAGGATGCGCGGCCAGCGCTCCTGATAGGAGTAGCCCCCGAGTATTTAGTCGAATCAAAGATTCGAGTGAGTACTCTTAGTTGTGGAGCCGAAAAGTTGTAGTTGGTGCTAGTATAGCTTTTGATGATATCAGTGCTGACGATCAATGACCTCAAGCGTCTGCTACGCCAGAGATGACTTGACTGGACGAACGTGGGTCCCACTTGCTGACTTTGATTTGACCGATCACGCGGGTCGTGGAGATAATTACGGCGTCTCCACGATTTCCGCGCGTAGTGGACGGCGTGGTAACAACGGTTCGTTGTGATGTTGACATGTGTACGGCCAGATCTGCTATTGGCGTTAGGTCTTCTAGATGGACGGCTGTCGTGCGTCGTCTTCACTGTTATAATCATTGGGGGAAGCCTCGATTTGTTTTCACCGCATCAGTTCTTGTTTCACTGCCTCCTTGTGTTTTAGCGATTCTTGCTGCGCACTGGGGTTTCCTTCCACATTTTCGTCGTTGTTTCTACGTTTTCATCGCCGGCGCCGCCGTAGCACCATGGGGAAGCCAAAGAAATCGTCATTTGCGGTTGGGACCAGCGCCGCCAGAGCAAAGAAGGGCACCACCGCTACTCGTGTCACCGATGGTGGCTGGCGGCGGTCTGAGACGCGGGAGAGCAATCTCCGCAAGCTTCGCGAGCGGGGCCTGATCCCGCAAGATAGGGAGGCCGTCAAACTCCCCGGCAATGAGGTAATCCCCCGTCCCCCATCTGGGTATCGGGTTATGTTTCTCGCCTTCGTTTTGCGTGGGTTTTCCAGTCCACGACTTCCTCCGTGGACTGCTCTTCTTCTATGGGATTTAGCTTCATCATCTGTCTCCCAATTCTCTTCTCCACATTGCGTGTTTTATCACCTTTTCCGAGTGTTGGCTTGGCATTGAGCCGCACTTTGGTCTCTTCCGGAAGCTCTATTCCGTGAAGAGGCAATCCGGTTCGGATGGTGTATATCCCATTGGGGGTTTCATCATCTCCCTTAGTCCCAATCTGCTCTTCTTTTCCTTTTCCATGTCCGAATCTGTCCAGTACTGGCAAAGGCGATGGTTTTATATCCGCGACTCCGTAGTGCCCGGGCAAGATTTTGGTCTTGTTCCGTTTGACCCCTCCCAAATGATTGAGCGAAAAAGGTCTTGGAAAAACCAAATCTTGGACGGTGAGGTGGCGGAGATAGAGGCCCTTTACCGTCGGGTGGAGCATCTCCAGCTGATTCCGGAGAAGGAGGTGAACGGCGTGGACATCATCCGAACTTTTCTTGAGCGTCGGGTGCAGCCTCTCCAAGCGAGGGCGCACCCGATGTTTCTTTATTCTAGGCGCCATTATCCGGCGAGGGTTTCGGCTAAGAAAATGTCCGAGGGGGATCTTGACAGGGCCCTTCGCGCGCTGCTGAAGTTCAAAGCCGGAGAAGAAATCCTGGGGAAGTCGCTAACTCCACCATTTTCTTCGACGTTGGCCGTACCGCAGGTGTAGATTTATGCACGTAGTGCTTTTGGTCGGCTGTGTTTTTGTTTCCTTTGTTTGCTAACAAAGTTCCTTCTGATTTTGCAGAGCTTCAAAGTGCCGGGCATGTCACCGCCGTTGCCCGAAAGGTATCCGAATGCCCCGGATAATGAAGTGGTTGATTCCGTGTCCGAGCTACCGTCGGCGCGATCTCCGACGGAGGATGCCGACGAGTCGAGTGAGGACCATAGGCGAAAACGGTCATGGAGCTCCAGCGAGTCTTCAGATGCCTCGACTCCTCTGACTCCCAGAAACCCTCTGGGCCTTGAGCGTCATAGTGATGGTCATGGAGGTTCTTCTTCTCCCATTCCTGCCATTCATGTGCGGGCTGTAGCGCCGCACCCGCCAGCGAAGCGGAAGAAGGAAGAGAAAAAGGAGGAGAAGAAGGAAGAAAAGAAGGAGGAGAAGAGAGCCCGAAGGACTCCTCCTGTCTTTTACCTGAGCTCACTGGGCTCACAAGTTTCTTGCTGTACTATTGTCCTTTTTCCTTTATTATTGTTGTGCTTGTGCTGATTGGTTCGTATGCAGGCATTCCTCCCACGATTCCTCCAGTGGTGGTTCGCGGGAGATGATGGGGGAGTCGAAAATTGCGTCTCCTCCTCCTCAGACGGTGGCGACTTCGGGTGGGGTGGCTCCGGATCCTCCGTTGCAGGAGGTGCAGGTGGTTGCGCCTCAGAATTTCGCAGGCGGTCCTTCGGAGTCACCATCAGAGCATGTAAGTTTTTCTGTTTCATGTCACGGGGGGAGCCCCCGAGTGTCTTCGTGTGCGAATTTTGTGTTTACTCCTTTGTGTTGGGCGTAGCCCCCAGGCCCTTTTCTTACTTCTATTTCTTTTTCTTCAACCTGTTGTGCAGGAGGCCAAGCGGCTGGTGCAGGAGCGCCTGGTGCTGGAGGCGAACCTTCGTCAGCTTCAAGGTATCTATATGTCTTTTAATGCCTCTCTTATTTATCCTGGTCCTGTTCTTTGACACTTGCTTGTCTTGAATGCAGAGTATCATAACAATTCCCTCCGTGAGGTCGACGCTCTAAAAAAGTGCCTTGGTCAATCGGAGTAAAAGGCCGAAGCCGCCGTTGGCGTGAAAGAACGCGTCGAGCTAGAGCTGACTAAGGCAGCCGAAGCGAAGGAGCGTCTGCATCAGGAGGCCGCAGATCGTGAGGAGCAGGTGGCCACCGTTGCGGCTGCTCGTGAAAGAGAGGTGGCGCCGAAGCTCATGGCTGCTGCCAAGGCTATTTCGGGTGAGTGCTAGTTTTGTACTTGTATCTTTTTCTTCGGGTCTTCTTCTGTGCTACTTTTATTCTTGCTTTTCATCTTATTTTTTGTCTCAGATGTCGCAGGCATCAAGTTCGACCGCGGTG
Organism: Avena atlantica; assembly: GCA_910589765.1. Classification (NCBI taxonomy): domain Eukaryota; kingdom Viridiplantae; phylum Streptophyta; class Magnoliopsida; order Poales; family Poaceae; genus Avena; species Avena atlantica. The sequence continues at coordinate 461,487,099 of OU342734.1, read as the reverse complement.
TTCTGGAGCACGGGAGTGCTCTAGATGATGCCACTATGGCGGTCGAAGACCGCTGCAGCACCATCGTCAGCTCCCTTGCCAAGGTGAAAGAGGTCCTTGGTCGCTTCTACAAGGAGCTTGTCCCGAAGGGCGCAGCCCTTGATGATGTGGATGCTCTGGCGGAGGCTCTGTCAGCCGAAGCGCCTGCGGCGTACAAGCGCAAGCAGAAGGGCATCGGTGCGTCCGTCGGGCTGCCGATGGCCTTGGCGGCTGGAGAGGAGCTGGATCTGCCCCAGATCACCTCTCGGATGCCGACGACTGCGGATGGATCCGAGGTAGCCTTTGCTGCCTATTCTGCTCGCTGCAAGCGATATGGGCCCAAGCTCATTGATTTGTTGTCTGAGTATGCACTGCGGCAGCAGGGCGGGGCCAAAGCTAGGCAGTCTGGCTCCGAGGCGACTTAGGGTCCCGCATCTTAGGCGTAGTAGACGTAGGGTAGTTTGTAGTCTGATTTTGTTGTAAATATCTTGAAGAACACCATCCTTGTGCCACGTGGTGGCCTTATATATTTAATGAATTCCTCTGAGTTGTGCTCTATCCTTGGTTGAATGTCTGTGTTCCTTTCTTTTGCTGCTGCTCTAGGTTCCTTCGGGTGCTGATCCTTTTGACGCCCCATCCGCAATGCCGTTGCGACCATCCTTGGATGATTCCTCGCAGCTCACTTTCCTTCGGGATCGTGTGCGTAGTCTGGAGAGGGAGTTGCTCGGGTTACACGGTCATGCCGACGTTTGGAAGTCCAAGGCGGATCGTGGTGCAGCCACAGAGGAGTACTTGATGGCGGAGCTGGTTCGGTTGTCCGAGCAGCTGCAATGTAAGTTGTTCTTTGGTTCGAGTTGTAGCTCAGTTCTTCGGATGAGCCTGCTGGCCTTACTCTTGTTTTGTGCGATTGTCGCATGTGCGAATCTTGCTCCGAGGGAAGAAAAAGAGTGTGTCGCTGTTCGGGTCAATTGCTTGACTCAACAGGACATGGAGGCCGGCGGCTTCTTCTGGATGGATCGCGATCGCGCCATGGCTCTAGCGATGGTGCAGGATCGTGTTCATCAAGTTTCGTGGGTGCTCCGTCAAGTGCAGACATCGCTTTCCTTGGTGTTGCACGTCATGTTTCCTTTGGATGCCGTACCGACGACCCTTGCGGGTCTTCTGTCGAAGTTTCGGAACGTGAGTAATGTCAAGGAGTTGGTGCGGCAACAGCTCGTGGCAGGAGTGAAGGCTGCATTGTCTCTTGTGAGGCTGCACCGGCCTGACGTGGATTTGGCTGCTGTGGTCGCTGGGCCACCTCTTCGCCCTGATGGCGGTGAGTGGGACATGCGTCCGCATTACGCAGCTGTAAGGCAGTATGCCGAACAGGTCGTAGATTTGTTTGAGCAGCGTGCCCAGGTTATTCTTCAACATAGGTAGTACCTGTAAAAAGAGAGAGATGTAAAAAATTTATATTTCGGTTGGGCGTGTTGTGCCCTTTGTTGTAAAGGTTTGTTTGTTTGTGAGCACGCAGTGCTTTGATTGAGTATGTGTCCTTTTCGTTTGCCTGACGTTGTCAGCTACTCAGGTGTACACGTTTGGTCCTCAGTCGATGAAATCGTGAGGTGGGGGGAGCCCCCGAGTGCGTTTGTAGCATGTAGTAAAGTTGCGAAAGAGCGAACTGAAGTTTTGGGGCGAGACACTTAGCTTTATTTATATCGTAATGGAGGAGGTACATTGTTCGGCTGAATAGCCTTGGCTGAAAGCCTTATTGAAAGTAAAAGGGGGTAGGTTTCTACGGATAGAATCGTCGCAGGTGCGAGATATTCCATGGGTTGGAGTATGCGACTCCAGACTCCACGTGCTTGAGGCGATAGGCGCCACCTGGGATGACTTCGGTGATGACATAGGGTCCTTCCCATGGCGACTCGAATTTATTCGGTCGCTTTTGCTTGAGTTGCAAGACGAGGTCTCCTTCGACGAAGGACCTTGGGCGCAGCCGGCGGCTGTGGTAGTTGCAGAGACTTTGCTGGTACACCGCTGATCGAGCTACTGCTATATCTCGTGCTTCGTCGAGTGTGTCGATAGCGTCTTCAAGTGCAATCGTGGATTCGGCTTCGCTGTAAGCGACGACCTGCGGGGCCTGGTGGCGTACTTCGGCTGGTAGCACGGCCTCGGCTCCGTGTACCATGAAGAACGGTGTGTAGCCGGTGGAGCTGTTTGGCGTAGTCCGTAAGCTCCACAGGATGGATGGTGGCTCTTTCGTCCAGTTTCCAGCTTTTTGTTCGAGTGAGCTCATGAGGCGCTTCTTGATGCCGGCGCCGATTAGGCCGTTGGCCTTTTCCACTTGCCCGTTCGTTTGCGGGTGTGCCACTAAGGCGTACGTGATGTTGATCCCAAGGCCTTCGCAGAAGTCCTGGAATTCTTTGGAGATGAAGTTCGATCCGTTGTCGGTGATGATGCTGTGTGGTACGCCGAACCTGTAGACAATGGACTCGAAGAACTTGACGGCAGTTTTGCCTTTCTGGTTGGTGACCGGCATGGCCTCGATCCACTTGGTGAATTTGTCGACTACAACCAGGAGGAAGATGTGTCCCCTTTTCGAGGATTTTGGCAGTTTGTCGATCATGTCGAGGCCCCATTGAGCGAAAGGCCAAGCTATAGGTATGGGTCTGAGCTCGGACCCAGGTGCGTGCGGTTTGTCGGCGAACCGTTGGCATCCGTTGCATCTTCGGACGGTGTCCTTTGCGTCGCTCATGGCCGTTGGCCAGTAGAATCCTGCTCGTAGAGCTTTGGCGACAAGGGAGCGGATGCATGAGTGGTGGCCGCAGATGTCTTGGAGTATGGCCTTGCCGTCGTCGATGGTGACGCACCGTTGTAGTACACCCATGATGCTGCGCTTGTACAGCTCGCCGTTGATGATGGTGAAGGCTTTTGACCGGCGAGATATGCGCCGGGCGTCTGTTGGGCTGTCAGGCAATTCTCCGTTTATCAAGAACTGGAGGTATGGTCGCGTCCAAGTTTCTTCGACTGCCATGACCTGCATTAGGTTGACCTTGGCTACCTCTGTGTCCGGCTTTTCGGGTCCTTCGTGTCCTTCGGGTAGCGTAGCTCCCGAGTGTTCTGCTTCTTCGGGTGATCCCTTGGGGAACTTTCGCTTGATGGATGGCACGCAGATCTGTTCTAGGAACACTCCCGGTGGCACCTTTGCGCAAGTGGAGCCGATGTTGGCGAGCCTATCGGCTTCCTCGTTGCTCTCTCTTCCAACGTGCCGAAGTTCGCAGCCGTCGAATTCACCTTCGAGTGCGTTGTAGAGCGCGCGGTACGCGATCATGTTTTCGGCGTGTGCGTCGCACTCATTCATCGTCTGCTGAACGACGAGGTTGGAGTCACCGTAGATGACCAGGCGCGTTGCGCCACATATCTTTGCCATCCTCATGCCATGGATGAGGGCTTCGTATTCGGCCTCGTTGTTGGAGGCTCTGAATTTCATCCCAAGAACGTACTTCATCTTGTCGCCCTGCGGGGAGGTCAGTATGACCCCTGCCCCTGCTCCGGCTTCACGCTTGGAGCCGTCGAAGTGCATTGTCCATGAATGCGACATGTCTGGGGTGTCTGGCAGCTGCAGCTCCATCCAATGTACCAGGAAGTCCGGAAGGACTTGAGATTTGATTGCGTGTCGCTTCTTGTAGACGATGTCCAAGGGTGACAGTTCGATGCCCCACAGGGCCACCCGTCCTGTGGCCTCTGGATTATCCAGGATGCTGTTCAGGGGTGCCTCGTTGACGACCATCACTTGGTGCTCCTGGAAGTAATGGCTCAGCCATCAAGTCGTCATGAACACGCCGTAGGCTAGCTTCTGGTAGTGAGGGTACCTCTGCTTTGTTGGTGTCAATACCTCGCTGAGGTAGTAAATTGGGCGCTAGAACCCGTGGGTCTTGCCTTCCTCGGGTCGTTCGACAACGAGTACGGTGCTGACCACCTGGTGTGTGGCTGCTACAGCAACAGGGGCTCGTGCTCCTTTGGCGTGACCAAAACGGGCGAGGTGGAGAGGAGCCGCTTGAGGCTTTCTAATGCGTCGTTGGCTTATAGTGTCCACTTGAACTTGTCTGCCTTGCGCAGCAGCTGGTAGAATGGTAGGGCCTTCTCGCCCATGCGGCTGATGAACCTGCTTAGCGCCGCTACTCGTCCTGCGAGCTGTTGGACGCCCTTGAGGTTTTTCGGCTTCTCCATCGTCATGATGGCTCTGATTTTCTTCGGGTTCGCCTCGATCCCTCGTTGAGAGATGAAGTACCCGAGCAGCTGACTCGATGGGACGCCGAAGGCGCACTTTTTCGGGATTGAGCTTGATCCTGTAGCGATCAAGGTTGTCGAACGTCTCGCGGAGATCGTCGATAAGTGTCCTTGCCTCCTTAGTTTTTATTACTATGTCGTCGACATAGACTTGGACATTGCGACCGATCTGGTCCTTAAGGCAGGCCTGCATGCATCGCTAGTACGTGGCACCTGTGTTCTTTAGCCCGAAGGGCATTGTGTTGTAACAGAATACTCCGAACGGTGTGATAAACGCCGTTTTCTCCTGATCTTCGACCTTGAGCTGAATCTGGTTATAGCCTGAGTAGGCGTAGATGAAGGAGAGTTTCTCGCAACCTTCAGTCGAATCGATGATCTGGTCGATCCGTGGAAGAGGGAAGTGGTCCTTTGGGCAATGCTTGTTTAGTGACGTGAAGTCCACGCACATCCGCAGAATGTCCGTGTCCTTCTTTGGGACCATCACCGTGTTTGCAAGCCACTCACTTTCTTTGATTTCCCTGATGAAGTCTGCAGCGAGTAGTCTATTGATTTCCTTGACGATAGCTTCGGCTCGTGGCTCCGACAGTCTTCGGATGGACTGCTTGACTGGCTTGGTGTCTGGAAAGACATTGAGTGCGTGCTCGGCGAATTCCCTGGGAACTCCTGGCATGTCCGCAGGACACCAGGCGAAGATTTCCCAGCGCTCACGGAGGAATTCGAAGAGTGCGCCTTCCTATGCGGTGCTGAGGTCGTTGGCGATCAAGGCCGTCTTGGAGGCATCCGTCGGATGGACCTGTACTTTCTTGGTGTTGAGGGTGGAGTCGAAGGACATGTCATGTGTGTTCTGCCTTGTGACTGGGGGTACCCCATTGTCCGTCACCTCGCGGAGCCTTACAAGCTCGTCTTGCATGCCGAAAGACTGTGATGACGCCCCTTGGTCCTGGCATCTTGAGTAGTAGGTATGCGTAGTGTGGGACGGCCAGGAATCGTGCGAATGCTACACGCCCCAGGATGGCGTGGTATTGCGACGGCCAGTCCACCACTTCGAATTCGAGTCGCTCCTGCCGAAAGTTGTCCGGCTTCCCGAAGATGACGTCGATCCCTATTTTGCCCAGGGGGAATATGCCCTTTCCTGGGACAATGTCGTGGAACGTTGTGTCTGATTGTTCCAGGCTGCATTGCGGGATCCACATAGCTGCTAGAGTGCTTGCAAACATTAGATTGATGCCGCTGCCGCCGTCCATGAAGATGCGACTCATCTCGAAGCCTCCGATCTGCGCCTCCAGCACTAGGGCAGCATGGCCTGGGCGAGGGATCTGGCAAGGGTGATCCGCGCGAGTGAATGTGATGCAGGACTCCGATCCGCTGAGGTACTCAGGGATTGCAGGCGGAGTTGCCACGGCCAAGTTGATTTGTCGGGTGATTTTGTTCTGCACCCTGTTTGTGGGGCGTCCCTTCTGGATCATATTTAGTGCTCCCTTTGGTGGGGGGTACCCGACCCCGACGTTGTTTTGCTTTGGTGCGACTGGTTGGTTTGGGCCTCCAATAGGTGGCGGTGGAGGAGCTCCGTGTGCTATTTCTCCTGGCGCGGGTGTGTTTCCGAACGCAGGGGTTGGGGCTTGTTGCCTCATCTGCACCATGATTTCGCTGAGTTTCTGGAACTCGCGGCAGTCCTTGAGCATGTGACTGGCTTTCTTTTTGCCATCTTGTTTGTCGATGTAGAAGTGGATGGTGCATGGACCCGAAAGTTTGTCGAATGCTGAGGGTCCGTTGTCGCGGTCGCGGCGTTGCCACGACTGTGCTGGTCGTCTGCTGTCGCGGAAATTTCCTCCGCGGTATCCTCCGCTGTTGCGGCTGTTGTCGTTGCGGCGGTCGGCGTAGCCAGCCACGACCATGTCGGGTCCGTCGCGGTCCTCGTAGACACGCGATCTCCTCTTGCTGCGACGTTCTCGCCTTCGTCCGTAGTCATCCTCTTCATCTGATTGCGCTCGCTAAATGCAATCTTCGCCGTCCGCCCAACTGTTGGCAATTTCCATGAGGTGGTCGAGTGTCTTGGGCTTGACGCGCCCAAGTTCCTCCTTAAAATCTTGGCGTTTGACGCCGTCTCTGAAGGCGTCGATGGCCCTCTCCTCAGAGATATGTGCTACGGAGTTCTTGGTGGTAGACCAGCGTAATATGTACGAGCAAATAGACTCCCCCGTTCTCTGAGTGCAAGCTCGCAACTCTTTGATTGAGGCGGGTCTCTTGCTGGTGCCTTTGAAATTTCGGATGAAACTGTAAGCTAGCTCCTCCCAACTTCGGATGGATCCTGATGATAGGCTGCTGAGCCAGACCCGCGTCGTGCCTGTCAGCTGCAGCTGGAGGCATTGCATGGCGGTTTCTTTGTTACCGCCGTGCAGCTTGACGGATGACAGATGGTCGCTGAGCCAAGATTTTGGATCTTGCGTGCCGTTGAACTTCGGAGTATCCGAAGGAAGCTTGAAATTGCGTGGCATCTGTGTTCACCGAACAGATCTGCTGAAGCATCGAGCTCCGCAGATTTCTCCTTCGTCTTCATCCATTTCGGACTCAGACGAGCATGCGCGTTTGGCTCGCGCTTTGTCGATTTTGCGCTGTGTAAGCGCGTCTCTGGTGTCGTAGTCGCGTTTATGGCGATGCGAGCTCTTCTTCTTTTGAGGAAGGTCGTGCTCCTCCTCCTCTTCGGATGAAGGGGTGGGGCTCCGATCGCGCCTAACCGGAGCTTTCTTCTTCGGCTCCGTAGGAGCGTCTTCGTGGAGCGCAGCTCCGACGAGTCCGAGTCCGGTGAGTGCGGACTTATGCATGGCTCTTTTCGGGTCCCCTTCCGGAGGTTGGTGGGCCGCGAGATACGCAGTGGCTGCCATGATCGCAGCTTGCGGTGTCTTCGCGATGATGTTGCCGTCGGCATCCATATCCATGAACGATGTGTGGAGAGTTCGGGTCACATCACGGCGTTCCTTGGGATCCATGTTCTCCACCCGCGAGCGGTGCTTGTTTCCCTGGTTTCCGTTCGTCCTAGAGCCGGGTGCCATGGCGGAGAGCGCAGCTTGTCGCGCGCTGGACTCAGAGGCTGCTTGCTTGCGTTTGTCAAGCGTCTCTTGCATCTTGACTTGCTTCTTGTGCTCCTCAATGAGGAGGTAGTGGTATGCCATCAGTAGGTCACGTGGGGAGTCCATAGGCAGGACTATGTCGCCTGCGACAGCACGGCGTGCCTGGACCCATCCTTCTTTGCTAAGTTGGATAACGTGGCCGTTGTTTTCCCCTTCGGGTGGGGGGACTAGCTTCTTCTGTTCCCGCCATTTCCTCCATTTCTGTCCTGCGGGTTGGGGTTCGTGTTGGGCGGCGGGTTAGGCGTTTGCTGCTCCTGGATGACTGCGGCGCATTGGTAGCGCTCGTAGATCGGTTCGCTGCTGCCGCAGCTTTCGGATCCGGAACCGTAGGTCCCTTCATCCGAAGGCGGATCGCACAGATCGGAGTTGCAGCTGCTGCTGTCGTAGAACTCATCCGCCGATGGAGATGTGCGTAGCACGGGATGTGGAGCCCACAAGGCGGGCCTGATTGATGGCACGGGCACCCGCTCAGGAAGGCGGAGGGTGCCAGTTTGTCCCACCTGGAAGCAGAAGCTTCCGGAAAAAAATTCGAGTTCGTCGCCTACGGGCTCGAAATCCTTCATGGTGGCCGGCGAGTGGGCGGTGAAGTCGAAAGTGCCGAAGAGGAGGTGATTCTCCGTCGCTGCGGAATTGTAGATCGATCGGGTCGGGACCGTCACGATCGCACAATCAGCAGCCCCGATTCCCACAGACGGCGCCAATTGACGAGGTTTCGACTCGTCAATGCCCATTGTTATGGACTTGGGTTTTGGAGAAGATGGGGATGCTGGAGATCGTGGAACGTTTAACAGACAAGCAACCAGGGGACACGAGATTTACCCAGGTTCAGGCCCCCGGAGGGAAAACCCTACTCCTGCTTGTCTGCTCTTGATTACGGCGGAACCGAAGGTTACAGGGTGCGCATATTCGATCTGGCGTGGAGGTGTGTGCGAAAAGTTTGAGTCAAGAGATCTAGGCTCCTGGCCTTTATATAGACTTAGGCAGGTCCCGGGCATAGTCCTAGTCGGTTACAAGTTCTAGGGTTTTACCCCTTTGAATTTCCTATCTATGCTAGTCTTGCTCTCCAAGGATCCGAAGGCGTCATGGGCCTTGGCCACCCGAAAATCTTCATGGGCCAGCGTATATCTGCTGTGGGCCTTCCTTGGGCTGGACCAGGTATGCTGAAGTCACGTAACCGTAGGGTATAACCATGTCACTAGGACCGAAGGAGTATTATGTTCCCTCACCAAAGAGGGCAAGGCAAGCTTCTCCACACAAAAAAGTGTAAGGCAGGCTTAATTTTACACAGTACATTGGCATCAGTACTGAGTTTATTTCAGTAATGTGTACACCATAGTTACATTTGCTAGATTGTTGGCCCGATTCATGGATACGACATTACATGTCGAAAAAGAACATCAGAACAGTACTGCTTAATCATGGCTTTTTTTTAGATGAAAAGGGATCACTCCATCAGCCCCATTTTTCATTAAAACGAGACCACCCGAGTTCAGAACTAACAGAAAATACAAACTCCACACAGTGAAAACTAAGGAGACCGACAAAACGAAAACTAAACCAGACTAAGTGCAAAGTTTATAGCAACCACAACAAGCCTAAAGCAAAAGAGCAGGGGACAACAACCCAGGCATAGCCACCACACGGTAGGAACACTGAAGACTCCGAATCACCCAAATATCACATGCACTGAATCTTCATCTTCAGGGTGCGCCTTCAAGTGCTCCACCGTCGCTCTCCCAGCGTGGATTGAGGCAGCACTGTCTTTCCAGGTGGAAGCCCACCCGAAGCCAGGGCATTTCAGTTCGCCAAGAGCCTCAGAGGCGATTTTAGGTTGTTGGCCATCCTGTCCATGAACATCTCCAAGCCCCCCCCCCCCCTCCAACTCTTTGAATGGAACTTTACAGTTCCGAAGGTACAGCAGGACGAGGCGCCAAATCTGTTTCATATTTATCCAGGAGCAAGCATTAAAAACTAAGTTATTTCTATTGTTCTAGATGCTCCAAAGAACAGCCGAAGACACAACATTGAAATTTAAGTGTCTTTTATTAGCAATCCACTTGGAAGCTACTGAAAAGAATGCAATCCCAAAAACTTCAAACACATCATCCCAGAGAAGTTTAGAAACAATGCATTCAAAGAAAAGGTGGTTCACAGACTCAAACTTAGTGCAGAGATTGCACTCAAGGGGTTTAGGAATCCCCCTGGCCCTAAGATTATCTCTAGTCATGATTTTATTCTGTGAAAGAAGCCACAGGAAAATTTGAATCCTAGGGGAGATTTTTAAGGACCGAACTGCAGGCAAGAAAACAGGAGTAACACCTCTAAAATTAATCACAGCATACATGGATTTAGAAGAATACACTCCTGAGGTTTCATACTGCCAAACAAGTTGGTCATCTGAATCCAACAAACATATAGTACTAGCAATACTTCTAAGTTCTAGCCATTGGACCATCATATTATCAGAAAAGTTTCTTCTAAAGTCACATCTAAGCTGAGCACCATCCCATAAATCAGCAATAGTTTTAGTTTGTTGATTTGAGATTACATAGAGGTCACAGAATTGAGTAGCTAGGGGAGAATTACCAAACCAGATATCCTCCCAGAATCTGACATGTCTACCATTACCCACTTTCCACCTATATCCTAAAGCTACAGATCTAGATGCCCACATCACCCCTTTCCAGAAGGTAGAAGGATGAACATCCCTATAGCACATGATATTTGGGGATCCAGTATGATACTTGGCATCAATAACTCTCCTCCAAAGGATGCCCTCCCCCTGAATGTATCTCTTAACCCAGGAGCCAAGTAGGCACAAATTGAGATCTTTGAGATTAGGAATACCCAAACCTCCAAAATCCTTCTTCATGCAAACCGAAGGCCAGTTAGCTAAATGAATTTTGTGATTTCCTTCTTCATCATTCCAAAAGAAATTGGCAAGATGTGAATCTAAGATTTTCAATGCCCATTTAGGGAATTTGAAAAAGGAAAGCAAATAAATGGGGATGCTAGAAAGATAGGCTTGGATAAGGACTTTCTTAGCAGCATAAGAAAGCAATTTTCCTCTCCAACCAGTAATTCTATGGAGAATGTTATCAACCAAAGGTTGAAGATCCTCCCTTCTAAGTTTATCATAATGAAGAGGAATGCCCAAATATTTCACTATAAAACTACCCAAGACACACTGAAAAATATCAATGAAAGGTTGGCATTCCTCACCCTCCAGATTTATTGGAATGAGTTCACTTTTGGCATAATTAATTCTCATTCCAGAGATCTGTTCAAAGCAGGTAAGGATCCATTTCAGATTCATAGCTACTCTTTCATCATTTTCTAGAAATAGCAGAGTATCATCAGCATACTGAAGACAAACTACACCACCAGGGACAAAACCAGAGCACAAACCTCTGATGGCCCCTGAATGAGTCCCCCTACTAAGCATCCTAGCAAAAACATCAATCATAATATTAAACAAAAGAGGGGAAATGGGGTCTCCTTGTCTAAGGCCTTTGCCAGTCAGGAAAAAGTTACTCTCAACATCATTAACTCTAACCCCAATGGACCCTCCCTGGGAGATCTGTTTAATCAGCCTAATAGGGTTTAGGGTTTAGGGTTTAGCTACAACATGGAAATATCTTGTATTCCTATCACCCTCTAGAATATTCCTATCTCTAGGTCTCTGTCTAGCCTTAACTTCTTCCATGATCCAAAAAGAGTTAAGGTCTTGCAGGATCTTATCTAATCTCTCTCTTTCTACTGAAGACAACAAATTAGTTTCAGCTTTTATATCTAATTCATCATACTCATCCATAAGAAGTTTTCTATCCCTTCTTAAAGCTGCCTCAACATTGAGATTCCAGCCTTTAGCTAGTCTCCTTAAACATCTAACCTTGATCTGCCAAATATCCAAGCTATTTGAACTATTCACTCTATGTGACCAGGCCTTAATGACAATATCTTTAAAGTCTGATCTACCAATCCACCATTTTTCAAATCTAAACTTTTTAGTCCTGATCACCTGCCCCTCCCCTGAATCCCAGATGATGGGGGTGTGATCACTACCCACTCTAGGCAAAGCTTTGGCACTAGCTAAAGGAAATCTAGCATCAAACTGAGTGGAACAAAAAATCCTATCAATCCTACTCATAATCAGATCCTCCTGATTATTTCCCCAGGTGAAAGCTCTACCAGAAAGACCAATCTCCATCAATGCCCAGAGCTCAACCCAAGCATTGAATCTATCAATCCATCTAAAATCTACATTTCTATTGCTTTTATCTTCAGGAGATCTGACTAAATTAAAATCTCCCCCCAATTAAAGCAAGCCCATCCCAATTCAAAAATAGTTCATGGAGTTCAGAGATAAACTCCTGCTTCTTTTCTTCATAGGCAGAACCATAGACAGTAGTAATTCTACAAACTACATTATTACTTTTATTCCTAAGAACAGTACTAACAGAGAAAGATTTAATATCCCAGGAAATAACATCAAAGAGATCTAAATTAACTCCTACTAGGATCCCACCTGCAGTCCCAACAGAGGGCAGGAAGTTCCAAGCAAAATTTCTATTACCTAAAAGATTTTTCAAGAAAGAATTACTAAAACTATCTTTATTAGTCTCTTGAAAACCAATATAGTCAACATGCAAAGGAAATATGTTATCCTCTAGAAATTTCTGTCTACCAGGAGCAGAAATACTCCTGCAGTTCCAAAAGGCACAAATCATTGTAACTTTTTCCTGGGGTGCTTGCCCCGAGATTTATTTACTACCTCTATCCAATCATCAGCTTCATCCTCCAAATCCTTGTCATTATGCAAAGACTTGGAAGGTGAGCAAATACTAACAACTATCTCCTTAATGGGAAAAACAACACCTATATCTCTAAAAACCACCTCAATATCAGCAACATCTAGAACATTAAAAGGATTGGAGTGCATTATACCTTTCATGGATTTGGGAGCATCCAGATTTACCACTTTCTTCAGATCCATGGCTTTTTCCAGAATGCTTTTAGAACTGTCCACCCTAGCACTCTGTCTAACAGCTTGAACTGGCCCCCACACCTTCTGTTTTTTCTTGTTGTTAGAAACAGCATCCTCACTAAAACCCTGAAGATCAGCAGAGGAAGGTAAGATATCTTCAGGCAAAGCAGCAATCTGGGCACTGATCTCTTTTTCTCCACCATAAGTCAGCTGCTCTTCCTGTTCTGCAGCCCAGAACTGATGGGCCTCAAGAGTAACCTCCTCAACATTCCTCTCCTGTGGCCCCAACTTGAGAATATCCAGACTAACCAGTTTCTTCTGAAGGAGCAAGTTAAACACAGCATTTGCAGGATTCTGACCCTCTAACATCCTAACTCTAGAAGCACCAGCCCCCCCGGCTTGGTGGCTACCCCTGTTCTGCTGAGATTGACTGGGTTCAGAGTTCCTGAAACCATTAGTATCCTTAGAGACACCCCTGTCATTTCCTCCTGCAGCCCCATCCTCATTCTCCCTCCTATGGTCATTCAATTCATCAGTGAGAAGATCATCCTCATCATCCAGATTTGGAGCTGAAACATCTAGAGAAAACCCCAGCTGGAATAAGTGACTATTGAATTCAAAAAGTCTCCCAATAGGAAGCTTGGAAGGGTCTCTGCACTTAACTAGCACTCTAACCTCCTTAGCATTGTCTTTGAAAATAGATAACCAATCTACATCCACTAAGATCCCACAGGCAGAAACAGCTTGATCAAGGGTGTTCCATTCACACCATTTTGACTGAAGGCCAGTGATGATAATCCAAACTTTCTTTAAAGATTCCACAGGTTTAGGGTCATCATTCCAAGCCTCAACTTTGACCCACACCCCTGGCTTGGACACACCAAATTTGGGATAGCCAATCACCTTCTCCAGAGCAATATGGGGGGAAACTTGACCAGGAAAGTGTTATCTGCCCCTAAATCTCTAATCTGCCATGGCCAGTTGGTCTTGTAGATTTTTGAAAATTCCTCAGCAAGCTCTCTAGCAGACAAGGAACCTTCCTCAATCAGCACAATACCACAGTTCTTAGTTGAAGTAATTGGAGTAGCCACAACCTCAGGGATCTCAATGTGATAGAACCCAAGCCCAGGTGCACCACTACCAATATATCTAGCAACCTGATGGGGTATTTTCCTGACAGGGCACTTGTCCACTAAATGACCAAAGCTTTTGCATATGAAACACATTGGCTTCTTCTCACAGGCAAGCTGCAAATGTCCTGGTTCCCCACAACCCAAGCAAATACCATCAAAGTAACTCATCTGACCACTGGGATTAGCAAAACCCTGGTCCTCTCTCCCCACAGACACCCCCTGCTTCTTCTTAGCTTTCTGGGTGGGTTTTGTTTTATCCTCCTGGTCAAACCCCTGACTCTGAAGCTGCTGGTTTTGAGAAGAATTGACTGTAGGGGCAATCCATTGATTGGAGCCTCCTCCAGACTGTGGAGGATGTTGGAATGGAGGAAAAGGACCATTGAACCCCCAAGAAGGCATCATACCACCAGGAGCAAAACCAAAAGGAGTTTGCCCAGCAAAGAACTGAGGAAACTGGCTAAACTGTCCCTGATGCATACCTTGTTGCTGAGGCTGCCCCTGTTGAGGTTGAAGAAGTTGGTTCTGCCATTGATCCTGACCAGCAGCATTCCCTCTCCCACGTACTTTTCCTCCCCTTCCACGATCTCCCATCCTTCCTTCACCAACACAAGCTTCGGGATCTAGAGAAACTTCAAGCCCAAGGCACTGTAAGCCAGAAATATGCTCGGTATGCTTAATCATGGCTTCTTGGGCGGTAGGGTGAGCGCCGCCTTGAGTTTCTGCACCGTAGGCACGTCGGTCTTGAAGGACTTGGCGAGCACGGCGTCGTTGACGCCGGTGCCGAACACGGTGATGGGCACGGACACGGTCCCAGGGGCGGCACTGCTGAAAGCTGAGAGCGCCACCGCGGGGCCAGACCCCTTGTTGGACTGGTAGTGCACCAGCCCCTTAGGGAACACGAACATGTCGCCGACAGTCAGCTCCTGCACGTAGAGCTTGCCGGCCGTGTCAACGAAGCCCACGGAGAGAGCGCCGTCAACGACGAGCACAAGCTCAGCGGCGCGCGGGTGGGTGTACGGGGGGTTGACCGTGCCCGGCGGGAACATGAGCCTGGCGTAGGACACGCTCTGCCCGTTCAGGTCCGGGAACTCCGCCACGCTGGCCTTGGTCGCCGTGAAGGCGGCCACCGGCATCGCGTAGCCGCGGAAGCCGGTGAAGGTGAAGAAGTCGCCCGTGACGTTCAGGGGCACGCCTAACAAGGTCGGAGGGACGAAGTCCGTGAGGATGTCGGGGTCGCCGGCCACGGCAGCCATTGGCGCGGAGGCCAGTGCAAGCGCCACCACCACCAATGAGCAGTAGCAGCCCATGGACGCCATTAGGTCACAACTGGTATGGTGATGCTTTGCTAACTTGTTGTGGCGATGGAGATGCATGGTGGTTGGAAGAAGCACAATTTATAAGCTGCCTAGTTTTCCAACGGAGATGACCGAAGAGATGATGCACTGTTGACTAGTTCTTGTGTTCCTTGTGACAAGACACAAGTGGTTGCATAGAGAGTAACGACCTGCTGGCAACGATACTAGGCAAACGAATGATACTAGGAAATTTATCTGCTTACCAATTTGCTGACGGTTCGGATAATTCTGTATGATATGATGCTTTCGTGGAAGAAAAAACTGCTATTTTCAGAAGGAAAAAGAGCTTCAGAATGTTGTGTTTATTTCAAAAGAAGTACCAATGATAATACTCCCTCCGTCCTAAAATAGATGTCTCAAATTTGTTAAAATTTAAATGAATCTAAGCACTATTTAGATACAGATTCATCTAAAATTTAAAATCGAAGAAATCGATGGCCATGCCAATACAATCTAGCTGTACAAAGTTTAAATTTGAACTAAAAGATAAGAATACGACCAGGTCGAACTCGCCCATCGGTCGCCTCCTCCGGGCGACTGGGGGGCGACAACCCTAGCCCCGGCCGCCACCCGCCTCCCTCCCCTGCTCCACCCCCTCGTCGCCCCCGAGGTTGTCGCCAGCCAAGCTCGGTGATGCCGGTGAAGGGGCGGCGGGGATCTAGTGCCTCTCGGCTCCAAGCACGATGGATTTGGAGGGGATCTGTCTGCTGAGCTCCGGAGGCCGTCGCCGGTGACGCCGGGCGCCGGTGGCGCCGCCTGCTGCTACTCCCCTCGCCAAAGTTCCCGGCGTCCATCCCCCCACCCCTCTCGCGCACTGGGCCCTCTCCATCAAGCCCCGTGAGGTCCCCTTCCCCCCTGAGATCCAAAGCTCTGCCGGCGGCTGCGGCCACCTTGACCGTCCCTGATGGGCCCCACCCCTCTCCTGATGGCCGGCGTCCATGTCCCGGCCCGTGCCCGCCCTTCTGGAGCCTATGTCGGAGGTGAGCTCCAAGCTCCAGGTCAGGCTGTGCACCGGGGTGTGGTTCCGTCGGCAGCTCTCCACCGTTTTGTGTCGTGCTCCTGCATCTCCCCTCCTCCGGTGACTCTTGGCGCTCGGCAGGCGGCTTGCAACTCGAGGTGCATCCCGGAGAAATTCGTGCTCTGGTTGGTCCGGAGCTGACCATGACGGCGATATGATGCGTCGGTTTCCCTTGTTGGGGCATGGTTTAGGAGAGGCACCTCCTGCCGGCTTCCTGCTGCGGTTCTCGAGCGATGCTCCGCAACCACGACGCCTTCTGGCGTCGTTTTCCTTATTGAAGGGGTCGCAAGTGAACCTTGTGTTGCCTGTCAGGTGGAGGCTTTTGGCTGCTTTGGTGTCCTTCTTTGCTCTTGATGGTTGCACAAGCTTGGCTGAAATCTGTTGGTGATGGTTGCGGCGTTGCCACGAGCTTCGTGTTTCGGTTGCTGTCTCGGTTGATTGGCCCCCTTCGATGGCGCTGGTTGCCTCCATTCCTTGCTTGGGACTATCCCTTTGGCTGAGTTCATGTTCAAGGTTCGTGGCGTTGGTGGATCCTCGGTCTTGCAAAGCCCTTCGATGGCGCGGGTAGCAACTCCTTGCAGTTCTGGCACTCAATCAGCCGCGCGAGCTTCGTCTCTGCTTTCGTTCTCTCGGCAGAGTAAGCCCCTTTGGCTATGCCAGCCTCACTCGTTAACCCTCTTATGCTCCTGGTCTGCCAGCTTGTGGACTGTTGCCATGCAAGCAGGTGGTGGTGCTGCAAGGTCTCGGGACTATGATTCCCTTTGATGGCGTCGGTAGCACTCCTCAAGGCACTGCCTATGCCTATCTTCCTGGTGATGGTCGTCATGTGTGCATGCTGATAGTGCTTCTCAATTGCAGCACCTGTAGCCCTCCCTCGCCCCTCTTCTCTCTATGTGTGTTGGTGTGTGTGTTTTTTGTTTGTCTTTCCTCCGGTCCCTCCCTGTAAAATTCTGGTTCACTTGAACCCACTGTAACACCCTCAGAATCGGACCTATGCAAGTTTCAGCGATTCCCGCCAAAACCCGCATAGAAACGATTCAAAGGTGCCCACCAGACACTTTCGTGCGGGTGGAAAACGAAGTAATAACATTACACAACAGTCCTCGATGGGACCCACAGAACAGATATATATACAACAGCGACTCAAAGAGTCAAGAATACAGATATAATATACAAAGATCCAAATCACCTTGAAAACGATAGAGCGTCCAGCTACGGACAAGATGCAAATGGGGCTAAGAGCCCTGAAGAATAACCAATGGCGTCCATAACCCTGCCCAGGCCAATCCGGAAGGGTAACCCTGCTAACGACGTCGATCTCAAACTTGCTTAAACAAAAGGGGTGCCGACCAAGGGCAAAGGAAAAAGAGGAGCGTCAGTACTGAGGCCAGTACACGGCGAGGCTAGAATTCGGCGGTCCTCGCCTACATAGGTATGGTGGACTGAAGCGGCAGCGGCAGCATGCACTAAACAACCTATAGAGACTCGATGCAACTGGCGGCTATCAGAGAGGGATAAGAAAGACCTATTCGGAACCAACCTGATTCTACCATCAGACAAACCCATCCTGGTGTTCCCCCTCGAGACCACACGAGGAAGTCGACCGAGGAACTCACACAGTTGGCAGTTTTATTTATTCAGTTATCGTTGCAGCAATTACTAGTCAGGTTTAGATAATCATCCTGATATAATAAGCAGTGGGCACTTTTAGTTAATCATTCCGTTGTAGTTGTGGCACTTACTAGTCAGATACAGTTAGCATGAGATAACCCAAAACCCAGCAGTTGTTGGTACTTTTATTCAGCCATTCCGTTATAGTTGCAATACTTACTAGTCAGGTACAATCGTCGCAAGCGACAAACCAAACAAGCAATTGTTGGCAGTTTTAATTAGCCATTACATTATAGTGAAGCTGATTACTAGTCATTATAAAGTCAAGTTTATAGCACTACTTTAGTTATAGTTGTCTATGATCGAGATACTGTGCTCCAAGTCGTCCATAACCGCGGACACGGCTTTCAGAAAGTTTTACCCGGCCGGGGTGCACAAATAGCAACACACTCGATCAACCTCGGAAAAACCAAATCAAAACCCAACGAGGCCTTCACGACAAAGCAATCACAGGATTCAGAAATATTTCAGGGGGCCACCCCATTGAGTACACCCGCAACAAAGCTAGCTGACTCCGAGACGGACTCAAGGTTTGCGTCAGTGGCTGTAAACGACTGGGAACCCAAAACTGGGATTGTCGATACCGCGAAAACACTCCGCTTACCTAAACAGTACAGTGTGCTCCTCGCACAATCGTAAATAAAGCAGTAGCATGGCATAAGTACAGGATCGTAAATAAAACCTCAAACTAGTTTGTGGCCCCAAGAAATAAGAATGAATCAAGCTCTGGCTCAGGGGGGTCCCATAATCCTCCCGGATGTGGATAGCGCGAAAATTCAAGGAACAGGTATCAAGTACTCGGGGTCCTACGGGACACAAATGGACGGTTAACAACCGAATAAAATCTATTGCCCACCTGTGCCTCTGCTTACCTACTTCAATTTTAGTTGTTAAACAGGAATTAAAGTGAACAATAAGTAAAGCCATGATCATCTCCAACATCAAATAGGCGGCAATACTCCAACAACTGTGGTACTGGACGTCACACAACAGCAGTTGAGCAAGCGACTACGACGCGCAAGTCCAACTATCTACCAAGCAATACTCCAACAATAGGATGTGTCCAAGGCAATATAAGGCTGCAAGGGATAACACGGGTACGAAAACTAGAGCATCGCAACACAGATAGCAATAGATCAACATGAGGGAATAAATACTATAAAAGTAAGATAGGTAGAAAGGGGGAGATGCTCGCCTGAAAACATTGTCGAAGGTTCAGCCGAAGATCGGGTCGACACTCGCATCAACTCAACGGCCTTATCCGCGAAGAAGCAAAACACTAGAAGAAACACCGGATGCAATATTTAATACTACGACAGAAGATCAGGCATGATGCATGTATGATGCATGACATGGCAAAGATGCGATGCAATTGGGCAATATTAAGTGGAACCGGGGTCCCGACAATTAATTAAACGGTTCAAGTTATTTATCTACCCCGCAAATTAAATGTTGAATTAGCAAGACCAAACATGGCTTCGGTTCGCTACACCAATTTAAATGGAACCAATATGAGACTAGATTTGTCCGCATATGGGCCCCATATTTAATTATAAGGTGAATCGGCATAAGGCCCCCAAACCACATAAATATGCATGCATGAACAATTAATATGCGACAAGTTGTATTATATTATAAGATAGGGTTTCGGGAAGGGGTTCACACTTTAGAGGGTCTCGACGAACTTGGGTTCCGGGGGTTCAGGGTTCGGTCTCAGGGTTCAGGGTTCGACGGGGTCGGCGGAATCGGAGGTAGGTCTTGTCGCATCCGTGGTCTTCGGGTCATGTTGTCGGTCTTGTCGTCTCCCGCGGAGTTCTTGGCGTTCCGGGAGGAGGTACTTTGTCGTTCCGGGGTGCGCGTCGTTCTCGGATCCGGTTGAGGAACTTGGCGGTCGGTCCGGTCTTCGGGTCCGAGAAGACCTTGTCGTCCGTGTTGGAGATCTCCGGGTTCGGTCTTCTGGTCTACGGAGAGATGTTTAGGTTTCCATGAAGTTCTTGTAGTGTTCCCGGTCTGTCATCGTATCTTTGACATCGTGTCCTGGCCCTTGCGTCAGGAGACAAGCACAAGGAAACTTGTTGGAGGTTGAGACGGGCGTTGAGGAGCCGCAGCCGTGTCGGGGTCAAACCGGCGAGGGAACAGAGGACGACCTGGGGTTGGGGACGTACTGTAGAGCGAAAGACAGCGGCTCGACAAGGACGAGCGGCCGCAGGCAGGGACACGACAGCGGTGACGCTGTGCTTGCAGAGGCGGCGGTGGAGGTCCTGCTGGCGGCGGTGGCGCGGCCGCAGGGCGCAGGAGGACGGCGGGGCGACGGGGTCGGAGAGGGAGGGCCACGGGCGGCGGGGTGGAGGCGGCCGCTGGTGGGGGCCGAGGCCGAGCGGGGCGGTGAGGGGGCCGGCCGGAGAGGGCGACGGCGCGGTCGGGTGGAGGAGGCCACGGGAGAGGAGAGGCCGCGGCCGGCGGGGAGCTGCGTGGGGGCGGAGGAGGCCGGGGCTCGGGCGGCCGGAGAGGAGGAAGAGCACAACGGGCGCGGGCCGGCGAGCGGCGGTCGCGGCTGGCGGAGACGGCCGGAGGCGGCGTCGGGCGCGGAACGGGCCAAGCGGGGCGGGGAGCGTCGGAGCCGGCGCGGGCCGAGGCGGCGGAGGGCGGGGCGGCGTGCAGACGAGGGGGAGGAGGTGGGCCGCCGGCGGGGAGAGCTCGTCGGTGGCGGGGCGGCGAGGGCGGCAGGGGAGCTCGGGAGGAGGCGTCCGGCGAGAGAGGCGGCGGCGCGGGACCACGCGGCGGAGCGGGGGAGGCGGCGGCAGCGTCGGTACTTGGGGCCACGCGGTGGCGGGGAGGCGGTCGCCGGCGGGAGCAGGGTGGCCGGAGGAGGAGCGGTGGTTGGGCGCGGGGAGCAGGAGCGTCGGGAGACGCGGCCGGCGAGCGGCGGTGGGAGAAGGGGAGGGAGGTGGCCGGCGAGGAGGGAGGAAGAAGGAGGGAGGCGGGCGGTGCGCGTCGGGGTGGACGGGTGCGGGAGGAAGGAGAGAGGAGGGAGCAGGCGGGGTCGGGTGGGCCGGTGGGGTGGGACCCAGGGGAGAGGTGGGGCGCGTGGGGCCAGGGGGAAGTGGGTTGACCAGGGGAGAGAGGGAGGACTGCGGGTGGGGTCGGGCTGGCAGTGAGGGAGAGAGAGAGTGGGTAGGATGGGCTAGGGTGAGAGAAGGAGAGAGGGTGGGGCTGGTGGATTGATGATGTGGCGGGGTGGGTATGGATTGGGGGAGAGGGTGAGGTGGCGAGCTGTGAGAGGTGGGCAGGAATGGATTTGGTGGGACTAGGATTTAGAGGGGGCTGATTTAGGTGGACCGTTTTAATACTGAGGGTGGTCGACTGGGTCGATTCGGCCCGTTCGCCCCACAAAAATAATTAAATATTTTATTTGTTTCAAACAGACTTTTGCAACCCGATAGCAAACAAAACAAAATAATCCGGTGACCCGGGTTTTGCGTTTGAACAAAGACGGGGCGTTTAGAAAACACAAACAGGTTTTTCCGAAATTAGTTTTATGCAAGCAAATGCAAGATGATGACAATGCTCAAATGCAATGTGGCATGATGACATGAGCATGCGGTCATGATGATGCAATGCACAAAAACAACGCGATTTTCTAGTAGTGGTTTTGCGGGATGCCACACCCACCCCATCTTGTATTAGGCTGCAAAGCCTTATAGGCAAATTTGAATACAAATTCAGGTGGAGGGTCTTCTCCCTCCCCCGGTGACCATTCAAAAACAATTGAACTAAAATCATGACAAAAATTATGGAGAGAGTAAATGATCTCAAAACATTAAACATTGCTATACAACTGCAATGAACTCAAAACATCGAGACTCCGTTTGGCATCAAAGTATTTTTGAAGTATCTAAGGAATACTTTCATTTTAAAAATACTAAAGTATTGAATTTTGTGTATGGAAGCCTAAACATTTGCAAGAGAGCTAACACCGACCAGGTCCCTCGCTTTGGATAAATAAAGGCCAGCGCTACGCGTCCCCCGGGGATAACTCCCCCCGATCTCTCGGGTTTCCTGCTTGACACGTGTCCTCTTTTTTATCCAAATTCCCGCTTTTGCTACAAATTACCCTGATTTGCTACAAAATGTCCCGCTTTTGCTACATGTAGCAAAAAATGGTTCGGTCTAGAAAATAGAATAGACAGACTAGATCTTGCTGGAGATTTCGCCGGAGACCTCGCCGGCGATCGTGTAGCAAAAAATATATGCTAATGTAGCAGATCCGACCTCGCCGGAGACTCGTCGAAAACTTTCGCCGGTAGACCTCATCGGAGACCGTGTAGCAAAAAAATTATCCTATTATAGCAAAAACACAAAATGTATGTAACAAAAAAATATCCTTTGATGCACGTAGCAAACCTCGACGCCGTAGGTAGAGGCGGCGATTGTAGTAGGTAGCAGCACCGCTAACCCCATGTAGCAAACCTCGCTGCCGTTGGTAGCACTAGGTAGCAGTGCGTATGCACACAGGCGGCTCCAAGCATCCAGGGGTGTGTAGCAAGGCCGATGCACCAACAAGGGGATGGAGAGCGCTCAGCCGGCGACGGTCGTCGCGGTCCACATCAGAGATGGAGAAGGGAACAATATGTAGCCATGGTTGCGCTCGAGCTCCAGTCGGAGCACACAGGACACGACGACGGGGCGCCTGCAGGAGACGACGCCGGGAACTGGACCGGCGACAGACGGGGCGGAGCACACAGGACACGACGACGGGGCGCCTGCAGGAGACGATGCCGGGAACTGGACCGGCGACGGACGGGGGCAAGAGCATGGCCGAGGTTCCAGTCAGGTGGCGGCGGCGGATCCCTGCTCCGGCGGGCCTGTTCCAGTGGTGGCAGCAACGAGTGCTACTCCGGCGGGCAGGGATCTGAGGGTCTCGTGCTGTTTTTTTTTTTACAGAAGCTCTTATTCGGTTAGGAAGAAGAGCAGATGCAGTTAGAAAGATGACTATGTGGGGACCATTCAGACATCCGTCACGGGAGGAAGCACGTACGTGGTAACCAGGGGATCGCAACCCCCAGAGGACGGGAATCATTTTTCATAAATAAATTGGACTCAAATCCACATCCATTCGACTGGACTAACTAACTGCCCCTGAACACATCATTGATCATGTCATCCTGACGACTCACCTTTTCCATCAAGCCAGAAGATGACACACAGGGTGGGGTGCTATATAGAGCCATAAAGGAACCAACAATGCCATCTAACAACATTGGGTTTTGAGACCACCGGATCGGATAACCAACATGAACAGAACGATAGTTGAACAACAAAAATCACAGTAATATATTGTATCAATAATAGAAGTCTAAGAAAACACAAGCTGATCTCAATCCACGGTCACACTGCAAACTGAAACGACTACGCAATTTGGACGACACATATAGGACTCTGAATTTAAACGACAAAGAACCACATCAGGTCAAGCTTGATCACTTGCCACCACGGAGACGCAGGACAAGGTGGAGGGTGGACTCCTTCTGAATATTGTAGTCCGCGAGGGTGCGGCCATCCTCGAGCTGCTTGCCAGCGAAGATGAGACGCTGCTGGTCGGGCGGGATTCCCTCCTTGTCCTGGATCTTGGCCTTGACATTGTCGATAGTGTCCGAGGACTCCACCTCCAAGGTGATGGTCTTGCCAGTCAGGGTCTTCACAAAGATCTGCATCTGAAATTAGAGATAGTTTGGGAATTAGGATCACATCTAATGCATGTCAAACAAGTAAGATGAAATTTCAAAAATGCTAATTAATCAGTGCCATAAGACTAATTAATCATGAAGTAAGCATATTGTCGTTTGTAAACAGTTTATCCAGAACCAAACTACTAAAAAAGTGTAAAGAAAAAGCTACTAGTTAAATCTGTATGTAGAAGGCCGTGAGTTGTTATTTGAGTGCCGACGGTATGCAATGGGTACATCCGATTGCTACATAGATTGGCTACATACAATTGCAATGTGCATTAGATGGCAAGGGTAAAAAACAAAAAAAACTCAGTTCTACTCTCGAGAAGATCAATCGATTTCTTTTATTTTATGTTTATTATCAATGATCAATCGAAAGAAGGATTCCGAAAACCTACTGTACAAATATTAAAGAAAAACATGCAGGAACTAGGAAATTCGACCGCAATTCGGGGTAAAAAAAAGTCCAACTCAACCAAGACTCAATGTTAACCATCCTGAAACCTAAAGTAGACAAGCAGACGCTAGCGCGATCAAGATCGACAATGTAAAGTCGTAGCTCGAAAAGCAGAACCTAAAATCACATGCTAGGATCGATCGGTCAAGAAGAACTGCGAGAGAGGGATGATAGATTAGTTTACCTTGACGAGAGGGGATTAGATCTGGTTCTCTGTTCGACTGTTTGATTGATCGGTTGGAGAAATCTCACGAGGAGGGCTGTAATTTATAGTCGGTGCGAGGCGATCTCCGAGACGGTTACCGCCACGTCTAACAACCAATGGCTGCGTCCCGCGTGGCGCGATCCACCAGGTTTTTCCTATGCTATATCATCGGTGTATGGAAAGGACTGTGTGCATATCTCACGTCTGTCAGAAGCCTGCGGGTTTGATTGGGCTAAAAGGCCGTAGCTACGTTCCTTACCCTTATTGGGCCGGGTCTAGCTTCACTCTTTCCGACCGACCCCTAATTGGCCGAGCCCAAGTCAGGCAGCCGGACACAATCGATCAGGTCGCTCGCCGTCGCCGCATTTCTTCCCCGCCCGACCGCGCCGCCCGCCCGCCCGCCCGGCCGTACCGTGTCGCTGCCCGCAC
Organism: Avena atlantica; assembly: GCA_910589765.1. Taxonomy (NCBI): domain Eukaryota; kingdom Viridiplantae; phylum Streptophyta; class Magnoliopsida; order Poales; family Poaceae; genus Avena; species Avena atlantica. The sequence continues at coordinate 461,462,697 of OU342734.1, read as the reverse complement.
TACCGCCTCTCCTCCCCTCCCCTCCCCTCCACACTCGCCGCCCAGAGCTGACGCCACCCCCTTCTCGGCAGCCCGCCTGCGTCCGGCGCTTCCTCGGAGACGTGGCGGGCGGCGCGCCCTGTCAGATCGACCGGCTGCAGCGCCGCCACCGAGCGGAAACAGGCCGGGGCTTTATCGATCGATTGCGTGTCCCCCCTCCCATCCGCTGCATCGCTCACCTCCAACTGACTCTAGCGCCGCCGCCGCCAGCGAGCTCAGGGAGACCGGCGGCCTGCGGGCAAGGTAATCAAATCACCCTCTTGCCTCATTTCCCTTCTTCTCGGTTTCTGGAGAACACTCCAGGCGGAGGAGGCATGAAAAAGCCATGGGGAAAGTTCATTTAGAAAAACCAAATTTAGAGGAAACCTACATGTTCCGTTCTTCGTCGCATCTACTGCTAACACCATGGATTACTTGATTCTGGCGCTTACGAAAATGATATGAACCTGTAGGCTTTGCTCTCTGTGCTGTGATGGCCTTTGTGGGCCGGAGAGCCGGCAGCAGCATTTGCTCACAGCTCTGCGGCTCGGTCATAAATCTGAGGATGTACTCTTCGAGGGTGGACTGGAAGCAGCTGCGGCCAATGATTCTCAAGAGGGTCAAGAACCGATCAAAGGAGTATCCGGTCAAGCGAATGATCCCGGTAGCCCAGGAGGTGGTCAGGGCCAGAGAGATCCTCACTCAAGGCGTCTCGATGCTGCTCAGAGCAGTTCCTGTTCATTCATGCAAGTAAGGGCAAGAAATGTGAAACTATTAAGTTCTTGTATTGATCATAGATGGAAACAATATACTTAGTGATGTGCTCTCATTTGTTTGTTGCTGAAAGATTCTTCTTTTGTACTTCAATTTGTGTATGCCAAAAAGGCTAAAGAAATGGCCAAACAATTAAATAGACATAAGTAGATCATTGGTCTTCATAGGCTGGTGTCGTTGTTGTGCCTCTAATACCCTTACCATTTTTCCCTTTTAGTGCGAGTGAATTCCAGCTACTAGAGCAGTCCTCTTGTATTCTATTTGCATGTTTGATCTCATCAGTTTAACTGTGTGAACCTTTCTGCATTATTCAGTTGCTTTCTGTGTTGTCGTTCTAATAAGCGCTTTATGTTTTTACTCATGCTGAAGGTTTTGTCCTGAAGTTCATGTTGGAGCAATGGCACATCAGATGAAGACATGCCATGGTTTCAAACGTATGATCAAGGATCGACCTCACAAATGGGGTCCAGGCGGCTTGAATAACATCCTTGTCCCTGTTGAAGCCTTCCATCTGGAAAACACGTGCCAGGATGAGATAAAGCATGACCAGCGGTTTGACTTCAATCGTGTCCCAGCTGTACTCGAGCTCTGCCATCAGGCAGGTGCAGAGATACCTGATGCAGTTCTTAACGGACGTGATGAGCTATATACGGCTGGTAATGCTAACAACCAGAATTTCGCTCCTTTTCTACCTGATGAACTTAGATTGATAGGTCAGAGAACACTGGAAGCATGGGAAAGGCTCAGATTAGGTGTGACAAAACTCCTATTGGTCTACCCATCCAAAGTGTGTGAGAATTGCTCTGAAGTGCATGTTGGGATATCAGGGCACAAGGCCAGGACGTGTGGATTATTTAAGTTTGAGGGCTGGCGGGGAAAACACAAGTGGAAGAAGGCTGGAGTGGATGACCTAGTTCCTCAAAAGATTGTGTGGCATCAGCGGCCTCATGACCCTCCGATTCTGGTGAACAGTGGTCGGGATTATTATGGTCATGCGCCTGCTGTTGTGGAGCTTTGTGTGCAAGTGGGTGCAAGAGCATCACCGAAATACAATTGCATGATGAAAGAGCATGGCTTAGCACCACCTATTCAAAGAGACCAGGGCACGTAAGAGAAGTTGATGGCTTGCTTAGTTAGATCTGCGCGTGATGACGATGTTGTACAGGAACTGTACATATCAGACAACAAGTGACCCTTTTTGATACGAAGATTGTACTTTAGCGGAATTCATGTTGACCAACGAGGCAGAGAGTAGTCCACTTTGAAGATTTTTGTGTTATCAGAGCAGGAGGTGAGAACATAAACCAGTTCATTTTTACTATTTATCTGAGATTCCTCAGATGATATGTGGCATTTTTGTCAGTGGGCAACTATCTGCATTGTAAAATTATCCAGAATAGATGATTTCGAGCATGGTTTTTATGGCGTCGCCTTATGGATGCTTAGACAGTATGGCGCCCGGCTTTTCCTGGATTTATGATGCCTTGCTGCCTTAAAAACCTTGATTATGAGGCCCTTAGTTTGTGCCGGCTCATTAGTTGAAGACGGAGGGAGGGGAGCTCTGCCTCACTACTGTAACATCAAATGTTGTCATAATTTTTGTGTCCTTTTACCAAGGGAGTTACTGGAAAATTGTTCACATTACATAGATGACATAGCTTTATTCTTTTTTGTTAGCCTTATGGGCAGTTTTGTTTTAAGCAAGCTATGCAAAATGAGTTCACTTTGTGCAAGTAGGTAGGGTCTGAGAACATCACAGATAATTTCTGTACTGTGACATCCTGTATTAAAAGTAGCTCCTTATTAAAATCCCCTGCTGTCCCAAGCACTATTTCTTTAAGTGTCATCTGTATACACAGTTTAGCTCGCCTTCCCTTTTGGTGTACTGAGCATTCCAGCCACACTGACTGATAGGCTGGATATAAATGGATTTCATGTAAGCGGAGTATGTGATGAAGTTGAGGAGGCAACCTGAGATGCTATTCCTCCTGTGAAATATTCTGTGAAATATCATGTGTTTTCTCATTCTTGCATAGTACTAGGAGACAGGGTTATTTTTATCTTCTTAGAAGCAGTTCTAACATCTGATTTTAGCTTGGTGACAATGGTCAGTATGTCCAGATATTTGAATGGGAGAAAAAGTCTGCAATAAAAACAACTGTACAAGACAATTATGTAGAGGCTTCAACCCGCTTGACATTAGTTCGGCTGTGATGCAATACATCAAGTAGGTAATGCAGATGATGCTCTTTTTTGGCTTGATATTGGGTGAAACGCCATTTAAGACTCGGTCAATGCTGGTGAAATCATTCTTTTTAGAAAGTGATTGACTGCTTGAATAAAGATCTTTGTGGGTTGGAAGAGCTTCAGGAAGATAAAGTCACATCTGAATCCGGGGCATTAGAGGTGCCGATACGGTTGTCTTGAAGTTTGATCTCTGGCCTAGCCATCAATATACATGCTTGGCATTTTGAATAATTCTGAAGTAATCATCATATAGAGAAGGTGTTAGTGAAACACCAAGCTGATGAACCTTCAAGAAATTGTCTCTTTATATGCAGGAATGGAAACCATGGACCTGGAGAACTAAGATAAGGGACCGTCCACTACATAGATGAGCGTTGAAGCTGGGCTACGATCTTATTATAGATTTTCCCCCTGTTCTTATTTTGATGGAATGGCCGGAGCTATCTTCCAGTTCCTTTTCTTAGTTACTCTTGTTGCTGTTGGGTTAGGTCCCTTTTTATTGGGCCGCATTTGCAGCGGCCCATGAAACCACCTTTCAGGCGTTGCAGCGGTAGCGCCCGCTGCGGTCGGGTCGGGGAACACGAGCTCCCGCAGGCCTTGCTCCGCCAAGTCCGTCGCCCACCGGACGGCGTCCCATCGCCGCGCACGCACTGCCTGAACGGCATCCGCAGCGGCTATGCCTCCTCCTTCCCCTTGTGGGCGCTGAGGGCCACGGGGACGGGAGAATGGGGGCAGCTGGAGTGGGATGAACTTGGCGGAGCAAGTCCTGCCGCGGCGGGCCTGCACATGGACGACGTGCGTGCCGGCCCGGCGGTCAAACTTCAGGGACGTCGGAGGGTTAGCTCGATCCGCTCTTTCCCAGTTTCGATCTGGTGATTTACTACTAAGTGATTCTTTTGTACTACTGCTAATTACAATTAGACAGCTCGCCACAACGACCAGTAGAAGAGTACAAGTCCATCTTCTTTTTCTGTAACGATTTGGAAATGCAGTGCTGGCGAGGAAATCATATTCGTCCCTGCATTATTGCATTCTCAAATCGTAGTGAAATAGACAAATGTAGAGGTCACAGGGTTGAAGTCTACACAGTACCACGGTACTGTAGATCAGCAGCACCAATCAATCAAAGATGCAAACGATAAGCTAGTTTAATTTGGAGGGCTTACTTAGCACTGAGTCCTCTGCCCTCTCCCCTCTTATTAACAATTCTAGTAATGGATTACTCCTCCTTCACAAACCTAAAACATCTTATATTTCCAAACGGAGGGAGTACTTGGCACTCAGGCTTATGCTTGGCGGTTTGACTGGCATGAACAGGTTGAAAGTTTCTAGGCACAATACAAGCTTCTAGAGAGCGATTGACAGGTATGTCTAGTCTATAATCCTTGTTTTCTCCAAATCACTATTATATTTGGCCAGTAATCTTGGCAGGCAAGGCTAGAACGAAAATGACAACTTGAAAATCTGTGGAAAGCAACATATTAGTTGACCAGACTCACTACTATATATATATACATAGATATCTGAAAAGCTAGGTGAACAGAACAACGAGCAGCTCAATGGCCGCTGCAAGCATTCCTGTTGTCATTCTACTAGCACTATCGGTCATCTCTGTTTCAGCCGTAGTACCCAGTATCGGCTCTTCTTCTCCGAGTCAGAGCAGCGGCAAAGGCAGCGACACCGATCTCTCAGCGCTGCTTGCTTTCAAAGCCCAGCTTTCCGACCCTCAAGGTATTCTTGAAAGCAACTGGACCACCGGTGCGTCCTTTTGCCACTGGGTTGGCATCTCGTGCAGCCGGCGCAGGGAACGTGTCACGGCATTGGAGCTGCCAGACATGCCCCTCCATGGATCCCTTTCTCCTCACATCGGTAACCTCTCCTTCCTCGCCACAATCAAACTTACCAACACCGTCCTGACAGGCTCCATCCCAGATAACCTAGGTAGGTTGCATCGCCTCAAACACCTCGATCTTGGCCTCAATGACCTGTCAGGTAGCATCCCACCCACCATAGGAAACCTCACGAGGCTAAAAATTCTTATTTTGAATTCTAACCATCTTTCGGGAGCAATCCCGGTAGAGCTGCGGAACTTACGCAGCATTGGCCTCATAAGTCTCCAGACAAATTTCCTCACTGGCTCGATACCGGTCGGTCTATTCAACGACACACCGATGTTAATTTTTCTAAGCATCGCGAATAACAGTTTGTCAGGACCGGTGCCATATTCCATTGCCATGTTGCCAATGCTCAAGTTTCTTGACCTCGGATACAACGATCTCAGTGGTCCATTGCCTTCGGCTATCTTCAACATGTCAAAACTCCGTAGAATCTCTCTCACCCACAACTACAACTTAAATGGCAGTATCCCTGATAACCAAAGTTTTAGTCTCCCGATGCTCCAAGTGTTCAGTATGGGATTTAACAGATTCACTGGTAAGATTCCATTAGGGCTCGCGTCTTGTCAGGACCTCGAAGTTATTTCCATGCCTGCTAACTTATTTGAAGGTGTTGTGCCAGCATGGCTGGGAAAGTTGGTTCATCTATATTTCATTTCCTTGGGCGGGAATAACCTTGTTGGCTCAATTCCTTCCGCACTTGGCAATCTCACTTGGCTAAGTGACTTGAGCCTGCCATGGTGCAAGCTAACAGGGCCCATTCCAACAAATTTTGGGCAGCTGCGCCAACTATCTGATCTGCGTCTGGGATACAATGAGCTAACGGGACCTATTCCTGCTTCCCTTGGCAACCTTTCTGAGTTATCATTGCTTGTGTTGGATGGGAACATGTTGGATGGGTCATTGCCTGGAACAATTGGCAACATGGATTCTCTAGTGAAACTTACTTTTACAGAAAACCGCCTACAAGGGGATCTCAGCTTCTTGTCCATTCTTTCTAACTGTAGAAATCTCTGGTATCTTGACATCTCGTCCAACAATTTCACTGGTGGCCTCCCTGGCTATGTAGGGAATCAATCAAGTCAGCTGGAAACTTTCATTGCATCTGAGATCAATTTAGTTGGTGAACTTCCGGCTACTTTTGTAAATTTAACCAGCCTTAGAGTGCTAGACCTTTCAAAAAACCAGTTGTCTGGCGCAATTCCAGATTCAATCATGACGATGGAGAATCTGCAATTCCTTAACCTCCACTGGAATAGCTTGTTTGGCCCTATTCCATCACACACCGCGATGCTAAAACATTTAGTAAAATTGCACCTTGAGCACAACAAATTATCTGGCTCCATACCAAAAGACATCGGCAATCATACCAGGTTAGAACAGATTAGACTATCATATAACCAGTTATCATCAACTATACCGCCAAGTTTATTTCATCTTGATAGCCTCCTTCGGCTAGATTTATCTCATAACTTCTTGAGTGGCACATTACCGGTTGATATCGGCTATTCAAAGCAAATTTACCACATGGATCTCTCTGCCAACCACTTGATGAGTAGTCTCCCAGACTCGATTGGAAAACTTATCATGATGATCACTTTAAACCTGTCATACAATTCTTTCTATAACCAAATTCCAGATTCCTTTGACAAGCTGGTTACTTTGCAAGCTTTGGACCTATCCCATAACAAACTCTCGGGTTCCATCCCAAAGTACCTTTCCAATTTAACCATCCTGTCCATATTGAACCTGTCTTTCAATAACCTACAAGGTCAGATACCGGAAGGAGGTATCTTCTCAAACATCAGCCTGCAATCCTTGATGGGGAATTCAGGGCTTTGTGGTGCTTCACGCTTAGGATTGCCATCGTGCCTTGGTAACTCCCCAAGAACCAACACTCACATGCTCAAATTTTTGCTCCCTGCTATCTTTGTAGTAATTGGAGCTGTTGCATCCTGCATATTTGTAATCATCAAAAAGAAAGTTGGGAAGCAGCAAGGGATCACAGTTTCTGCTCAATTGGTGGACATCAGAAACCATCAATTAGTCTCCTACCACGAGCTCGCTCATGCTACTGATAATTTCAGTGAGAGTAACCTGTTGGGGTCTGGGAGCCTTGGAAAAGTTTTCAAGGGCCAACTAAGCAACGGTTTGGTGGTTGCAGTAAAAGTGTTGGACCTCCAGCTGGAACATGCCACAAGGAGTTTCGATGTTGAGTGCCGTGTGATGCGCATGGCGCGACACCGCAACTTGATAAGGATACTCAACACTTGCTCCAACCCAGAATTCAGAGCACTAGTGCTTCAGTACATGCCCAATGGCAGCCTAGAGACACACCTACACTACTCTCAGGGCACACGGCACTTGGGACTCCTGGAGAGGCTGGGCATCATGCTCGACGTGTCGATGGCAATGGCGTATCTGCACCACGAGCACTACGAGCTTGTCTTGCACTGCGACTTGAAGCCCAGCAACGTGCTGTTTGACGAGGACATGACAGCGCATGTTGCGGACTTTGGCATCGCAAGGCTGCTGTTAGGCGACGACAGCTCCATGATCTCCGCGAGCATGCCTGGAACAGTTGGTTACATGGCACCAGGTACTAGTCAGCACCTGAAATTCAACTTTGTTAGTGCATTTGTTAAACCTTTGGCTAATCATGGCTTGATGAATCGTGCATTTAACTTATTTGCATGTTGAGCAGAGTACGGGTCCCTTGGAAAAGCATCGCGTAAGAGCGACGTGTTCAGCTACGGCATCATGCTACTTGAAGTCTTCACGGGAAGGAGACCCACCGATGCTATGTTCGTCGCAGGACTAACCCTTAGGCAGTGGGTTGATCAGGCGTTTCCGATGGAGCTATTCCAAGTGGTCGATGGCCAGCTGCTAGAACTTCAAGGCTCATCTTCTTCAAGCCGCAGCTTGGCTGATGCCTTTCTTGTTTCAGTATTCGAGCTCGGTTTGCTGTGCTCCAGCGACTCGCCGGATCAGAGGATGACGATGAGCGAAGTGGTCGTGAGGCTCCAGAAGATAAAAGGCGACTACATTAAATGGGCAGCAGACTTGGGTGCCGCCAACTGATTGATGAAGCATCCCTTGCCTCCATGTCTGTTCTGCTTCAGTGCTTCTTCACCGAGGGCACTACAGCTTCCTTACACTGCTAGCCTACATACGTGTACAGTTTGGTGTATCACTCGGTTGATGGTTTCTGAATTACCATGCTTTGTTCTGTTGGATCAAAATGCCTGAAAGGTGTAGCTGAAAGAGGCAGAATGCAGGAAATTTCTGGACCACCGTTGGGGGAAGAGTTGTTTCGAGGAAGCCCATTGCCGCGACGGCTCTTCTCTCCCCGAACACATTGGGCCCTGGCCGGATACAGCTGTCTTGGAGAGGTGTTTACCCTGACAGTCTCCATTTGTTTCTGTTTTATGATAGACTTCGGGGCAATTTTATCAAAGCAGAGCCTTGTATACCGTGACAGTCTCCTGCTGTCATTATATCACACAATCGCTCTCCTGAAGCTATAATTTGTGGGATTTTCCAAGGGGATTATTATTGGAGAGTTGTTCACACTACCTACATATCTGAGTTATTGTTTTTCCCATTTGTTTTACTATTTCTGTTCTGATAGACTTATTTGCAATTCTGTTCAAGCAAGCCACGTGTACCGTGATGACATTCTGTATTTCCATCTCCTGCTGTCACAAGCACTCTTTCTTAAATTCTTTTTTTTGTTGAAAATCTCTCTTTCTTAAATTCTGTTAAAGGGCCAGCGTTGACAACTTGTGCTTATGTTCCTATGATGTGTCCTAACACAAAAAAAGTGAAAAGTTAGGTGGTATAACCACTTTCTAAGCATATCTGTTGGAAGATTGTGTCTTTTGTATCATGGTTTTACCATGCATGTAGGTCTGCTGTAACTAAGATTTAGCTCTAGTTGTGGATTATTGTAGTCTGCTTTTGGGTTGTCTGTAGGGTGATTTTGTCTGTAAAGTAGTCTGGTTTCCAACGGAATTACTGTGTAATTTCAGTGCAGTAGTATCGCTGATGTAGGCTCTCGCTCAATGCTACCGTGCTATGAAATAGAGACCATAACCAACTGCGTACTAGGTTCGAAAACTATCCACATGGGCGGCTCAGGCAAGCGTGACTACACAAGTTGTGGTGAATAGTCGGTTCACCGGGCCCTCTGTAAAACTGTCATTATTAAAAATCCCGCTTTTTTGTCTAATAAAGAATGATAATTCATAAATAAGTGGATACTTAGTTTTTGTTTTAAGTCAAAATTGAAAAAGTTTGACAGCTTTATAAACAAGGCAACATTTATGACACTGAATTTGTATCACTAGATCCATCTTAAAATGCAGTTTTATATTATTACCAATTAGTGTCCTAAATGTTGCTTTATTTCAAACTTATATTTTTGTTTGACTTGGCACAAAAGCTATTCATTCACTTATTTATGAACAGAGAGAGAGTAGAGAGCATAAAATGTAGTATAGATTAAAACCGCTACAATATAAGCTAGTTTCTAGCTAGGCACTATCCCATGAAAATAAATGTTGTACAAGAATAGGAATAGCTATACACAATACCGTAGATGTCTGTCCCAAGAATGAAAATGTGGTAGTACAACAACAATACCAAGCGGTTGAGTAATTTGGAAAAATAAACTATCAACATTGGTTGGTGGTGACTAGTGCAAACTAATGGAATGCAATCCTGTTATTGATTGAATGATTGCACCGACTTGAACTGCACACAATCAGGGTACACTTTAGCAAAAGATACTAAAACTGAGCATGACGAAAAAAGGGGAGATAGAGAAAACTGACCATGATGGTCCTTCAAGGATTAGCTGAGGATCTGGCCCGGCTTTCAACGACGAAAACGCGAGGCTCATTAGGATGGGCCTCTGCAGCTGCTTCCCAATGCTTCATTATTCCTTGGTCGACTTCAGGATGGAGTTCGACTTCCTCCAGACCTACGATGTGTGCAATCTCGATACCAGGAGTACCAGGAAGAATATCTAGAGCTTTACAGATCATATGAATTGATACAATCCGAGGCAGAGCTTCAGCTAGGATTGTAACTTTCAGACTTTCCACGCCCACAAGGCATATCCGCTCAAGCCGTTTGAAGTGCTGAGGTTCTATGAAGAGTGGCCCCAGGTTATTTTCAGCCAGCTTCAGATATTTTAATATGCTCAGATTACTTAGCCCAGTCAGAGTTTCACTCCAGCTGAGGGCAGTGAACGAAAGGCATAGCTCCTCAATACCACGCAGCTGTGCAACAAACCGAGGGAATTGGCTCAGATTGCCGCATAGCTTGAGCGAGGCAAGACTGCCTTCAACTTGTATAGTGTTGAGGAATTGCCCTGAGCATTCTTGGAAGTCAATAGATAGGGACCGACCTTGCTCTTGGCTACCATCACGAATGAACTTCGTAATGGCACTTGAAATATCAGCCAGGTTTGCTTCACTTGCGTCGGACTCACACCATATCTTCACCTTCCTCAACCGCCTCATAAGGCTCATGAGTTGCGGAAATCCGAGCCTGTTGCCGGTGACAAATCCCGATAGCCTCTCCAGGACGCTTTTTTGTTTCAAGAACTTCTGAAGATCTGAGCTCATCCCTCCAAATAAGTTCTTGTCCTTCTGAGAGAGCTGAAACTTTCCAAGGAGGTGCTTTAATTTGGGCAGCATGAGTAGTTCTTTGTGCACTGTCACTATTTTGCTTCCCCTCACGTCTAGTGTCTCTAACCATACCAGCTTACTTATATCGCGTGGAACCCGATCAACCACTGGATCATCAACCCGATCATTGTCACGCTCGAACTGGAAGCTGAGATATTTCAGCAGTAATAGGTTATTGCATATAGCTGAGAGATGCCTCTGACACAGAGGGGCACATTCTTTGAGATCCAGCACTCGCAACACCTCATACATGGCAAAGTTCAAAATAGCTTCATAGAATTCAGGATTGGCACCACCATGGAATATGGCCAAGGTATGGAGATGAGAAAAGTCGGTCAATATGAGGTCGCCAGTCGCAGCTTCGTTAGGATGGAGAGAAAGCCTGCGGACGCACTCCACTTGCAGCTTGGCCATGTCATCACAGAAATGCATGAAATTCTCGGAACTGGACTGTTCAGAGATGGACTTGAGAATGTCAAGTGGAGGTTGGCATCTCTTGATCCTCCCGTTGTTGCATTTTGCGATGGTATTGATTATTTTGGCCTCGATGAGGGTCTTCAAATATTGGACTGCAGCACCTTCTCCTTGTACAAGTCCTTCGGCGAGCCATCTCCGTATGAGGGGATTCCTACTGGCATGATGGTCATGTGGGAACATGCAGAAGTACAGCAAGCAGTTGAGGTTGCCTTCACTCTGTGTACCGAGAAGCTCTCGAAGCTCTTGGGGGACAGAGACCTCAAGAGCAGCAGCAGAAGCAGCAGCTGGTTGCCCTTGGTTTTGTCCACGGAATCCCACTGCCAATCCTTCCATCCGTTCATTTATGCTCATATGTCTTAGTATCTGCTCACCCGTCTCTATTGATCTCACCTTGAGTTGAGCAATCTGTTTCGCGAACTCTTGAGCGCTCGTCTTCTTGACCTCAAAGCAGGCCAAGCAGTCTTCGATGGCATATGCCAAGTTCCTCAGCGGAGCAAGCCATACACTCTGAGAAGGACCGCCGAATTTGCCGATGGTATGCTCGATCAACCTGAGCTCGGTTATGAGGAAGTTAGCATCATTCTTGTGGTTCCCCCTTGACACTCTACGGAGCTTCGAGACGGCGCTGTTCACTGCCGCGCTTGCTACGGCGATAGCTACTTTGCTGGCTAGCACGCCCAGCGCGGCCACACCGATCTCCATCTCTATTTCCTTACTGGATCCATAACCTGCCACTCCGAAAATCCGCAGGACGTACAGACAAACTGACAAAGTGAGTCTCATGTGGCCGCAAATGAAAGAGATGAGGGAGAGTGCAGATCTGATACCTACCTTTGCAGCGGCGTGTCACATGTGCTCTGCGCCGTTAGAGGACGGCGGGGCAGAGCCAGGATTGGGAGATTGGGAGGTGACTAGACTTGCCGGCGACTTGCTCTCCGGAGCCAAGATGGAGAAATTGGGGGCGACTTGCTGCCTCGTGTGCAAGACAGCATGCACCCGCGTAGCCACAGCCCTTCTTTTTAACGATTTACAAGTCCAGGCCTGAAATTTGGCTTCTTCTTCCTCATAGAACAGATCTCAGCGATGCACCACCATGGTCTCCTCGCAAGTCTGAAGCGGAGGTGGTCCTAGGACCCAAGTAGCTTAAAAATAAGCTGCCCCGCTTATTAGTCAAAGCTTTTTAATTATTTTAAAATCCCTAACTAATAAACCGAAGCTGGGAAGGGGACAACTTATTTTTTAAGCTGTCAAAAGAACTGGATCATAGTCGGTATAGCCGAGGGTCAGCGGTTCCGTGGAGCCCTTGATTGCAAGTGGATCACTCTTGAGTCCTGACCAAACCTGCCTTGCGTTCTTTAGCGTGTCGGTATGTGAACCCGCGAAAAAGGCTCGGCACAAGCCCAACACGGTCTGCGGTGTGTCGGACCCGTGCCTCGGACACGCGTGCCGGTCCGGTCCGGCCCGGCCCGTCGAGCATATATCTGCAGAATCACTACCACGAGTACACAGGATCTCTTGCCTCCCGCGAGCCAACTAACCACTAGACCGCCGAATCTTAGCTGGTAATTTACAGTTTTGGTCAATATTAAAGGTTAATTTAGATGGGCCACGACGGGCCGACATGCTCAACGTGCCGCGGGTTGATCGCGAAGCCTCCGTGCTGGGCTCGGGCCGCGCAGCCCGGCACGCATGCCAGCTCGACATGGCACGTGAGCAAGACGGGCCGCGTCAGGCCGTGCCGGGCCGGTTCATTGGCCGGGTTTGCTCCTGACTCCCCTTCGATCCAAAATGCAAGATGTTTTAGGGATTTTTGCATATTTATCACACTTTTTGTCTAAAAAGTTTGCATATTTGCCATGTGATACAAAATGGTAAAATATGCAATTTACAAAATAAAACATGATAGATATACAAATTCCCCGATATTTTAAGCCCCGTTTGGCATCAAACTATTTTTGAAGTATTCAAAGAAAACTTTGGTTTCTCAAAAAACTGAAGTATTAAATATTTTTGGGTATTTAATCCAACGAATATATGGTTTCAAAACTAAAGTATTCTTTAGAACTATAATTTTTTGAAGTATTTAAAAAGAAGTCACATCCTCTTTTTCTAAAACTGAGAAAATAGAAAAACCGAAGTATTGCTTTGCTAGACACTAGAATACTTTGATATTGATATACTTCATACTTCAGTTTTAGAAAAACTTTGTTGTATCTACACCATAAAGAAAATTTACTATGGCATCAGTATTTTGAAAATATTACGGGGTAGTTTATTTTTTAAACAGATTTGCTAGTTCTCATGCGCATGAGAATTTCTTAAGTCTCAGTCGCCTCTTTCACCTTCGATTTTCCTCGTGATTCGTGTAAAATGGAAGTTACACATGATTGCAACTTGGGTGTAACTGAGAATTTAATGAGTTGCAACTAGGTTGTAACTGAAAATTAGTATAAATTTTATAAATTGCAATTATGTTGCAACTGATAATTAGCATAAATATTAGGATAACATCAGCGACTTAGACATAAATAGTTCTCAGGCGGCTGAGATTTAGGCACTCCCTTTTCTAAAGTGATGATGAAGAGGATGTGGCCGGCGTTTCGCGTCGGTGTTGACCAGAAGACGGCGAATCTGGAGCCAGGAAAGCGGTTGGCGGGCGGCAGCTTGGTCCTCCTTCCTCGACTTGGTCGATGTGGGCTGGCCAGGCGGAGATCTGGTGTCAGGTGCGGGCTTCTTGCCCGTCCGATGTTCCACAATGGTGATGTGCTTGTCACTCTCGATGACGAAGTTTAATCTTGTCAATGCCCATTGTTATGGACTTGGGTTTTGGAGAAGATAGGGATGCTGGAGATCGTGGAACGGTTAGCAAACAAGCAACATGGGGACATGAGGTTTACCCAGGTTCAGGTCCCCGGAGGGAAAACCCTACTCCTGCTTGTCTGCTCTTGATTACAGCGGAACCGAAGGTTACAGAGGTGCGCAGATGCAATCTGACGTGGAGGTGTGTATGCGGTGGTATGAAGTGCCCTCCTCGTCGTGTCCTCCTAGCCTTTATATAGAGGTAGACAGGTTCCAGGCACAGATCAAGTCGGTTACAGGTTTTAGGGTTTACCCCTTTGAATTTTCTATCTACTCTAGTCTTGCTCTCCAAGGATCCGAAGGCGTCATGGGCCCTGGCCACCCAATAATCTTCATGGGCTGGCGCATGTTTGTCGTGGGCCTTCCTTGGACTATACCAGGTATGCTAAGGTCGTGTACCCGGCGGGTATGACCATGTTAGTAGCCCCCGAGTGTTTAGTCGAATCGTAGATTCGGCTGAGGACTCTTTAATCCTTCAGATGCAGTCTGTTTGTTTAGAGAATGATTTGAGTGTGTAGGGATTGTTGATGCGTGTGTCTGACTCTCCCGACGGATCAAGGTCAGTTAACTGTCTTATAAAACAACACGATCTTCTTCAGATTCGAGTCCCTCGACTCGAACCCGGAACATATGCTGGCGTAATTCGACCCAGGCCGCGGAGGACTTACAGGAGTGGAATTCCAGTGAATGTAAATGATGTACCCAACGCGTCCGTCGGAATTTTTCATCGCGCCTGTTGGCACGGATTCTTACTAGTAGAGCGCAGTCGTGTGCGTTACCAGGCCATCAGATGATATTTGTAGGTTTTATCTTTGTGTCGCAAACACAACATCCGAATGTTTATCACCGCGGAGGTGTTTCGGGTGGCCAAGGAGGACGTTGCTCACTTAGCGTTAATTGGGGCAGAGTTGCCAAAAAAGTTTTGCATGCTGATCCGAAGGATCGCACTCGAAGAATTCATAGGGTGCGCGACCAGCGCTCCCTATGGGAGTAGCCCCCGAGTGTCTGTTCGAGTCGTAGACTCGAGCAGAGACTTTAATTCAGTTTTTGTTGACTTTATGTCCGTAGGACACAAATTTTTCGGATGCTTGAATCCATCCTCCCTATGGGAGTAGCCCCCGAGTCCGTAGTGGAGTCGTAGACTCGAGTAGGACTCGAAGAATCAATATTGGTGTAGTACCTTAATCATACTTCGGGTGCATGGCCAGCGCTCCTGATAGGAGTAGCCCCCGAGTCCTTAGTCGAATCGTCGATTCGAGTGAGGAATCGAAGCGTGTCACTCGAAGATCTTCTATGTGAGCGACCAGCCCTCCAGTTTGGAGTAGCCCCCGAGTGTCTAGCGGAGTCGTAGACTCGGGCAGAGACTCGAGTCTTGTATCGTGCAGTTGAAGTTGGCAATCTCGTGGGCGTACCGCTGACCCGGAAGTACATCGGGTGCGCGACCAGCGCTCCTGATAGGAGTAGTCCCCGAGTGTCTAGTCGAGTCGTAGACTCGAGTGGAGACTTATGCGGGAAGAAACCACTGACCCGGAAGTGCATCGAGTCAACGTCTCACACATAAGGAGCCAGGAGTCGACGTAGCGGAGTCGCGCGACATTTAGCCGAAAGGACTCGACGTTGCGGATAAAGTCGACGTTGTTTCTTCTGTCGGGTGCGCGATCAGCGCTGCGCCTTTGTAGCATCAAGCGATGCGACCATCCGAGGAGGGACTCGACTCGGGTCTTGAGTTTATGGCGTAGGCAGTTATTTTGTCGACTCCTGTTGGAGGACTCGATAGAATAGCTCGGCACAGTCGATGTCTTTGTAAGCTGCAGAAAACATGAATAACTGTGAAGTACTTATATCTTGTAAGGAATATTTGTCTTTCGTCTTGTATGGTAAGATTATGGTGTTGATCGATTCGACACTTTTGCACTGTATGCTAGGCCTTTTCGTTAGCCTGATTACCCTTAGTTTCGGTACCTTGCCGAGGCACTTGGAGTTTAAGGATTCGACGATCAGGCGGAATCAGCTACTCGGGCTGTCGCGTTTGAGGTGCTCGAGTGCGTGGATCCGATGACACATTAGGTTACTCGAAGAGGGCGCAACCCCGAGTGTTTCGAGTGCGATTAAAGTAAGAAAGAAAATCAACTCTGAGTAGAGAACTTAGCTTTAAATGTAGTTGCCGTGAACGAAGTTGATGCGACCGCGGACATAGTCGACACGGTAGCAGGTCACGCGGCAGACGTAATCGACACAGCAGACCGCACTCGTAGCAGCGACGGCTTGTTGGAGTCGATGGTGGTAGAGAGCTCCACATTCAAAGATTGCCGCAGTCGAAGACCATACTGGGTCGTCTCATCCGAAGAATGCAGCGGTTTGCTAGAGCCGAAGGCCGTGGCTAGTCGTCGAAGCGAAGGGAGCCCTCGAGCCCCCGAGTCGTTGGATTCGAAGATCGTAGAGGACGACCGGAGTCGAATGAGCCCCCGAGTCGTGGTCGCTGAAGCCGATGTGGCCAGTTGCCGCAATCGAAGATCACGTCGGATCGCCGCATCCAAAGGATGCAGCGGGTCACCGTAGTTGAAGACCGTAGAGGATCGTCGCAGTCAGAAACCGCAACAGGTCGATGGTCGCGAGTCGTATGGCCAAGTGGGCGCAGTCCCCGAGCGTGGAGTTGGTGTGGTCGAGGCGACGTATGAGAACCGATGCGGCGGACCGGAGTCAACACGGCAGCGGGTCATCGAAGCCGATGGGAGCAGCGGTTTTGCCGCAATCGAAGACCACAGAAGGTCGACGTGTCGTTGGAGCCGATACAACCGGTGGGTCGTGGTGGTCGCACCAATCGGTCGGACAGAGTTGAGCAACAGCAGATCGCGAGATCAACACCATCTAGTTGACGTGACAACGGATCACGCGGCGGACGTAGTCGATGCGGCGGACCGGAGTCGCATGGTGATGAAGAGTTGCCGCATCCGGAGATTATAATGGACCACAACAGTCGAAGACCGCATCAGGTTGGCTCATCCGAAGATTGTAGCGGGTCGCACGACTCGGCATTTTTTCTAATTAACTTCCATATTCTGGTTGTACTGATCTTTTGAGATGTCTTGAATTGAGAAATTCCAGACACAGCTCGTGCTCGTGTAGTCGTGTTAGCCAGGATTGACCGATCTGGCGCAATGTAGTGCTGCCTTTGATCAGTCGACAGTTTTCTAGAAATTGCCATTTGATTCTTCTAGTACTTTATGGCAGTGATCTGCTAGACATGCATGCTGCCAGCGCCTCAAGTGATTGGAATCATGGTACTTGTAAATGTATTTGTTCTTTTTGCATGTAGCTTTTGAAGAGTTTCAGCACGCGTGTACGAGCCGAGTCACATGGTTCGGCAAGAACGGTTGCACATGATTGACACATATGTGACGCCACCGTATAGTAGAATTTGAGATTGATGTAGTTGGTCTACGTTTCTTGCTCCCTTTGATCCGTCATAAACGTGACTACCTCAATACTTGATCTAGAGATATCAGCGATTGGACCTTCCTACTTTTTGTGCAGCTTCTCGACATGTACGTAGCATCTATCATGCGGACTTGCGCGTGTGTGTGCGCCCGTTTGGCTTTGGTTCTTGTCAAACTCGGCCTCCAGCGTAGGACGGCTAGCCAAAAAATTAATCTTTGATCTCTCGCGAATCCGGTGAGCGAGGGACGACGATGATGTTGAGCCCATGAGCACGTAGCATGGATTTTTCCTCATCGGTGCGAGATTGAAGTAGTTGATGTTGATGTTGGTCCTGCGGTTCCGACTCGAAAAGCCGGCGAATCATAGATCGTCGATGATGGGACCGTTACGATCGTACAATCAGCGCCCATAGTTTCCACAGACGGTGCCAATTGACGATGTTTAATCTCGTCAATGCCCATTGTTATGGAATTGGGTTTTGGAGAAGATGGGGATGCTGGAGATCGCGAAACGGTTAGCAATCAAGCAACATGGGGACACGTGTTTACCCAGGTTCAGGCCCCCGGAGGGAAAACCCTACTCCTACTTGTCTCCTCTTGATTACGACGGAACCGAAGGTTACAGGGGTGCGCAGATGCAATCTGGCGTGGAGGTGTGTATGCGGTGGTATGAAGTGCCCTCCTCGTCGTGTCCTCCTAGCCTTTACTAGTGGAATGCCCGTGCGTTGCCACGGCTTCTTACGAATGTCTAGTATAGCACATGTTTTTTTTTAAGAATAGTATAGCACATGTTACATGTGTAAACAATACATAATACACGTATATATATAGATACATAGAAAAAATAACCACATAATATTTAAAAATATTTGAAGACTTACTTCACATAGTTCAATATAATATATATAAAATACAAGGACCGACAAAATTATCTCTTATTCACAATTATTATAGAATAAATTATAAAGATTATCGTATGAGAACACACTTTAAAAAAATACAATCACCTCCTTTGTCTCTTCCACCAACACCGCATCGAAGCCTATGTTGATGGGTCCTTTCATAGCATCTGGAGTATCGGTCTCCGTCCCACCCGTGATCTAGAAATATGGAACAAATCATTACTATTACTCAAATATATAATAATATAGAATATGCAAGAAAGTAAAAACAATTTTCTAAATTCACCTGTTTTGATTGTGCCAAACTCTTGTCCCCGTCCAAGATCATCGTGTCTGGGTCTGCTATATCCATAAGTTTGTCTCTGATCTAACATAGAAATATAATGCTAAAATAAAATTGGTGCAAGACAATTATGTTCTCTACTGCTACCGTTCTCTCCTTCATTCGTTATTTTCCCATCCTTAGCTATGCTCTGAATTTCTATCATGTCTTCATAGTCTGTTTTCATCGATACAAATATTTATTCATGCATTGTTAAATCAATTAGTCAATTCCTCACCGACTGCAGCTATTAGAAAAAAAGAAAGTGAGAAAAGCATCTACATATGGACTACTGTTTACTCCTACCGAACAATAAAGACAAGATTCTCCGGGATACCCGTGCGTTGCATACAAACACAAGCCACTACGCTGTGAATGTTGTAATCTAAGAAAAAGAACGCAGGTCATTTATATAATACATGCGCACACACGCACGATAGAAATGCTAGCGTAGTGAGCCAGTCCAGGTTGAGCTCCAGGAACCCGTTTATGAGCAAAGGCTAATTAAAAAAATGCCACAGCACCCGTCTTCTCCACGGCCCCAAATCCCCAAATCCTCACCGTCAGCCGCATGTCCTCTCCCCGCCGTCTACTCTCTCAGGCCTCCCCTATCCTTGGCTCTCCTATGCTCTCTCGCGGCCTTGGATGGCCACGCCCCGCAGACTCCTCTCCCATGACCGGACGACACGGGTTCCGGCTGCCAGCGGCCTCGCCTTCCGGCGACGAGCCGTCCTGCCCTTCGGCACCGAACCGCCCCGCCCCCCGGCACCGAGCCGCCTCGACCTCCGGCGCCGAGCCGCCTCGACCTTCGCCGTCGAGCCGCCCTTCCCTCCGGCGCCGAGCCGCCTCGCCTTCCGGCGCCGAGCCGCCCCGCCCTCCGGCGCCGTGCCCTCCGGCGCTCGGATCCTACGTCCCTCCACCAACTCCCGCAAGACTCCATCAACTGCACGCCCAAGGCTTCTCTTAATCCCGGCCCTGCCGCTGCACGGTGCCGTCAAAGCACGCGGCAATTGCGGCATGCGGGCTTTGGCGCTCGCTCCGGAGAAGCTCTTCCAGCACGTCTTGCCGGAGGATGGAGACGGCTACAATGGTGCTGCTCGACGCCGCAGGCAGGGTGGCCACCCCAACCTGGACCGTCTCAGATATCGGCATCCCTGCGACCATCTCTTTTCTGCCGCCGCTACCATGGATCTTTTCGCCGATGTCAGCATCGCCGATTCGATTGTGTGTGGTGCGTGTGTGGTGATCAACGCCGGTTGAGAGGGGGAGAGGGAATACCTTGACGCCAGTGGAGGATTTCTGGCTCCTTGAGGATTCGCCGATTGGTAAAAAAAGGTATTCTAACTGACTTGGTGCTTGCCTATATCGTAAACACTGGTACGGGAAGCAAAATTATATCTATCTCTGTTAGGATATGTTTTCAGATTGGTAGGCCTCCTAAAAAATTCAAGTTAGTTGGATTAGGAACCATATCTAGCTAGTCTATAGTTAGTTAGTTTGTTTCTCCTGAATCAGTTAATATTTTGCGCAAACCATCTTATAACAAGTTTGATATCTTTACCAGTGAAGACAAATTATTATTCCAATGATTGTCCGACATGGGTTTTATTGAGACATGCCAGCTGATTGAACAAAAAATATGTTGAGCAGATAGCCTGGGGCATATCATAAATTTGCTTTCAAGAGGCCGCTAGAAATTCAATGAACTTGTAATTATAAGCTATATTCTTAGGCTTGGTTATTATTGCTCTACACAAGTTTTTCTTTACGGGATAATGTGTTGCTTGTAAGTAGAAGTTATATTCTTCTGTGGTAAGGACTGAGTCCCTGTTTGGAATTTAGGAAAGGAAAAATACAGGAATAGAAAACCCACAGGAATTGAGATGTCATACCACAACAATCCTATAGAAATCTAAAACGCAGGAATGGGAAAAAGGTAGCCATTTGGATTGTAGGATAGGAAAATACATGAATTTTTCAAATTTGGAACAACTTCCAAGCTAGTGTTGTGACGTGCTACTCATTTCTACACACACATGTTATCATGACCCATTTCCAAGCATTTGAAGACCGAGGTATATTTAGCTCATGGTAGCTAAGAACAGTGTTATTTTTGGTGTCCACATATGAGGACGGTGGAATCGTGGACAGCGAGGGCAAGGATGTCGGCGCAAGAGACGGTGTCGAGGCAAGCTGTCTCAAGGGAGACTTCGATCTGATCGACAACCTCGAATCCCTGGAGGGAGTTCAGGTTGGGGTTGGACCCCTTCTCACTGACTATGCTACTATTGTTGTCTAGTAGCACGGATGCATCACAACCCTATAAACAGAAAGAAAGAAGAAGGTTGGTGGATTATTCGCTTGTGCTTGGATTGTTCATATGATTCTTTA
Source organism: Avena atlantica (assembly GCA_910589765.1). Lineage (NCBI taxonomy): Eukaryota > Viridiplantae > Streptophyta > Magnoliopsida > Poales > Poaceae > Avena > Avena atlantica. Next base: position 461,441,679 of record OU342734.1, on the reverse strand, counting down.
TATGCTCTCTCGATTGTTTCCTTAGTTTTTTTGCTGCTCATTCTTATTCTCATGTGCTATTGTAGGTACACTTGGCTGCAAATATGGTGGACACAAATAATTTGGTCAAGTACGACATGAAGAGGTGACAAAACTCTTTGATCGTGTGCCAATTCATGTAAAACAGAGTTTGGAGGAGCACAGAGAAAATAGGGCCTCTCTCTTAGTTCTGGTATGGTCACATCAGACATGTAGCATGTTGTTTATTCTTGAGGTTAATGCACTGAGTTTTTTCTTTTTTGCTAAATCAATGCACTAAGGTTGAACTGTTTGTTTATTATTACAAAATTACAAAACAGAGTAATGTATATCAAAGCTGTGAAGTTCATTGCCACGGCTATGTATTCAAGATCATAGGATGCTGTGACAAGCACAGATTCCCAATGAAGCGGGGCGTTCTCACTACATGGCGTGCCTGCCTGCTGTTCCCCAGTGGTATGTGTTCTTATCTGAATTTCACAGTTGTCTCATTCAAAACCTTTCTAAGGATGATGATGTCTGCAATCTCATATGAGAAACTGGACAGACATAAACATGCTATCGGTTGATTCAAATAAATTTGTGTGCAGAGGCCATGGTTGGGCTGAGTACTTTTATTATCTGCGCGTTACTTTTATTTTGTAACATGGAGTATTTGCCATCTTATGTAGGAAAGCTCATGCCAGCTGGACATGGCATCATGAAGCTTCAAATCATGATGACCATCATTGGTGATCTTGTCTCAATTGACACACTCATTGAGGATCATTTGTGCGTTGAACCAGGGAATGAGTACATCTAGAGTTGTCATATTGTTGCAATCAACAAAATATGTGAGTTTCTTCAGCTCCTTTAGTTCTCTAGCCTAGTTTTGATGCACTGGTTATAAATGGATGATATAGATATTAATCAAAAATAGTTACACTAACTCTTATCCAATACATGTTTATCTGCCGAAAACACGTGGTCTATCTTTATAATTGGCAATCTCGTAGGTTTTCTTTTTATTTTCTGAGAACTAATCTCGTAGGTTGTTATTATTACGTGGCATTTTATCTGTTGGCCTGTGTAGACTCGGCCGGGCTCGAGCCGAGTGCCCGATTCCCTCTAGGTTTCCAAGTGCTATTGCTCGCGTGACCGAGTCAGAGAGAAAAAGTCTAGCTGCCAGACCTCTAGCCAAAGGGAACCGATGTAGCCTACACATGAATAAGAGAAAATGACCCAATTCTTTTTATTCATAAGAAGATATCACAACGCCTGGCTTCAACACATGATATTCATTGGATATTTGTGTGTAACAACGCTAGTGTTCCAAAATAGAATCGAGGATAATATTATCTAGGCGGATACATCGAGGATGATATATCTAAATAGCCGAGGTCAACAACTTTAGTTTCAGTACACCATATTGGACAAACGGTGGCTTGTTTAGCCACGTCTTACACGGCTCTGGCATTGATTTTGTTGGCGTGCGACGAATTGGGTCCTAGCTTAGACAACAGCATCCATGTGAGCACGCATAAGGCCAGGTCTAGCAAGCTTGGCCGCACGAACATCTATCTACAAATAAAAGTGAGTCTCAAATGTCAACATATGTCCGTACATATAGAACAAACAACACTGTCAACATATTTCAGAACAATAAAAAACACTCACCCTCCAAATAGTGATCTTCGAAGTTGGTTCTTGGTGAGAATATATCATCCTTTATTGCAATTATAGGCCGAATAATTACGCAATTTAGTTTGGCTACGATTTGCATGCAAATCTATTGCGTTGAGAAGGGTGGCCGTTTTTTACTTGCAAGAGACTATCACGTTTGTTTTGTACTTGCAAGAGAATAAGCCGAGCCTACATGCTATTCTATTATACCAGCATGTTATTTAATTAAAATTATAAAAATCAGCCAACCCTAAAACTAACTGAAAACTAAAACTTTGGGAGAGACACATAACTAATACACAAAAGTTTATTCAAAATTTATCGTGAAATCAACCAGATTCATAAAAAGTACCAATGCAACTCGGGTGCTTACAGTTTCTGTAACATACTGATCTAAACTAAATACACCTAAATAATTCCGATGACAAAATCATGTGAATCATCTTTCTTTAATATAGTTCTTCATGCCCTTATGACACCCAAGTTCACTCTGATCGCTTCAGGGATGTTGTTTATGGCGTCATTGTGTCTAACACCCTCAGAATCGGCCCTATGCAAGTTTTAGCGAAACCCGCCAAACCCGCATAGAAACGATTCGAAGGTGCCCACCAGGCACTTGCGTGCGGGTGGAAAACAAAGTAATAACATTACACAACAGTCCCCAATGGGACCCACAAAAACAGATATATATACAACAGCGACTCAAAGAGTCAAGAATACAGATATAATATACAAAGATCCAAATCACCTTGAAAATGACAGAGCGTCCGACTACGGACAAGATGCAAATGGGGCTAAGAGCCCTGAAGAATAACCAATGGCGTCCATAACCCTGCCCAGGCCAAGCCGGAAGGGTAACCCTGCTAACGACGTCGATCTCAAAACCTGCTTAAACAAAGGGGTGCCGACAAAGGCAAAGGAAAAAGAGGAGCGTCAGTACTGAGGCCAGTACACGGCGAGGCTAGAATTCGGCGGTCCTCGCCTACATAGGTATGGTGGACTGAGCGGCAGCGGCAGCATGCACTGAACAACCTATAGAGACTCAATACAACTGGCGGTTATCAGAGAGGGGCGAGAAAGACCTATTCGGAACCGGCCTGATACTACCATCAAACAAAACCCATCCTGGCGTTTCCCCCTCGAGACCAAACGAGGAAGTCAACCGAGGAACTCACACGGTTGGCAGTTTTACTTATTCAGTTATTATTGCAGCATTTACTAGTCAGGTTTAGATAATCGTCCTGATAAAGTAAACAGTGGGCACTTTTAGTTAACCATTCCGTTATAGTGGCAGCACTTACTAGTCAGACACAATTAGCATGGGATAACCCCAAAACCCAGAAGTTGTTGGTACTTTTATTTAGCCATTCCGTTGTAGTGAAGCTGATTACTAGTCAAATCGGATACAAGTCAATTTATAACAATAAACTTTAGTTATAGTTGTCTATGATCAAGCACTGTGCTCCAAGTAGTCCATAACCGCGGACACGGCTTCTCGAAAAGATTTAACCCTGCAGGGGTGCACCAAAGTATCCACAGGCACTTCGACCCTTTTTGCCAGATCAGTTAACATACACCCATCGGTATGTCGGCGGGGCCTAAGTCACGACGTTCCCAGACCCAAAGCAAGTACGTGGGGGCCACCCCACCAAGTCGACACCCGCAACGAAGTCGGCCGGTCTCCGAGACGGACTGGGGTTTGGGTAGACGGCTGTGAACGACAGCAAATCCCCAAACGGGGACTGTCGACACCGCGAAACGTGACCCGATCCTAAACAGTACAGTGTGCTCCTCGCACAAACATAATAAAGCAGTAAACATGGCATAAGTACAGGATAGTAAATAAAACCTCAAACTAGTTTGTGGCCCCCAGTACAATACTTTGAAATCAGGTAATAATCGATGGGGGGCCCATATCTCCCCACCTGTGGTTAGCGCGCTCGATCTCGGAACAGGTGTCAAGAACTCGGGTCCTACGGGACACAAGTGGGCGGTCGGAAACCAAATATTACCTATCACCCACCGATGCCTCTGCTTAATTCAATTTTAGTTGTTAAACAGTAATTAAAGTGAACGATAAGTAAAGCCATGATCATCTCCAACGTCAACATGCGGCAATCCTCCAACAATTGTGGTACTTGACGACAAGCAAAACACTTGAGCAAGCGACTACGACACGCGGGTCCAACTATCTACCAAACAACAGGTAATAGGATGTGTCCAAGGCTATATATGGCTGCAAGGGATATCACGGGTACGAAAACTAGAGCATCGCAACACAGATAGCAAAGATCAACAGGTGGGAATAAATACTAGAAAAGTAAGATAGGTAGAAAGGGGGAGATGCTCGCCTGAAAACATTGCTGAAGGGTCAACCGAAGATCGGGCGAAGCTCACATCAACTCAACGGCCTTATCCGCGAAGAAGCAAAACACTAGAATAAACACCGGATGCAATATTTAATACAACGGCAGAAGATCGGCATGATGCATGTGTGATGTATGGCATGGCAAAGATGCGATGCAAGTAGGTCAGTATTAAGCGGAACCGGGGTCCCGACAATTTATTAAACGGTTCAAGTTATTTAGAAACCCCCGCAATTTAAATGTTGTCTTAACATGGCAGAAGATAGCATCGGGTTCGCTACACACATTTAAATGAGGCCAATATAAGGCTAGATTTACCCGCATATGGGCCCCATATTTAGTTAGAGGTGAATCGGCATAAGGCCCCCAAACCACCTGATATGCATGCGAGATGACAATTTAATATGCAACAAGTAGTTATTATATTATAAAATAGGGTTCTCGGATAAGGGGTTCACACATTAGGGTTCTCGACGAACTTGGGGTTCCGGGGTCGGGTCTCAGGGTTTAGGGTTCGACGGGGGCGTTCTCGGGCTCCGGGGTCGATCTTGTCGCATCCGCAGTGAAGGACTAGGTTCGGTGTCGGGGCGCATCGGATCCGCCTTGGTCGGTGCCGATCTTGTTGTTGCGCAGATCTTGTCAGGTCCTCAAGTCGGGTCGCCTTGGCTTCGGGGTGAAGTGCTTGTCGGTCTCGTGGCGATCTTTGCGTCCTCCCGGTTCGGGTCTTGGCGTCCGAGGGTAGATCTTGGCATGTCGAGGGTCCGGTCTCCGGTACATCGGGATCGGTCTTCGGGGAACTTTTCGATCCATGCCGGAGATCTTGGAAGCAGGCATCGTCGCGTCGAGGGCCTCAGGGTTCGCCGTCGGTGGCCTTCGGGTTCGTTCTCAGGTCCATGTAGGAGACCACCGGGTTTCGACGAAGATCTTGGCGAGGGTGAACTTGGGGTTTCGGGGTTGTTTGCCGGTGTCGATCTTGTTGTTTCCACACCCACCAACTTGGCTCCAACTTGGTACTACACAGGGAACCTGCACGGGTGGAGGCAGAAGGCATCGGCGACGACGGGTGGGTCCCGCAGGGCAGATGGGTCCAGGCGGGGCCGGCTGCTGCACGCGGACAGGGAAGGCGAGGGCTCGGGGAACGGGTTCGCGGGCCCTAGACGGGCTCCTGGCAGCGGCCGGAGGCGCGGTCGGAGGCGGACGAGCACGGCTACAGGGGCTCGACGGGGACGGCACGAGGCGGACGGCGGACGGGCCAGCGAGGCGAGGGGCGGTTGCGGGCGGCTCCGGGGAGCCGGCTTGGGGGGCGAGCTCGCGGTGCTGGAGCGCGCGGGTCGGCTGGAGGGCAGCGCCGGCGAGGTGCAGAGGGGAAGGGCGGGGCGTGAGGTCCGGAGGGGCCGGCGGCGCGCGGCGCCTGGCGGGTCCCCGGCGTCGGGGAGGCGCCGGTGGGGAGGCAGGGTCGGGTGGCGGGGCGAGCAGCGGGGGAGGCGCCGGCGGCGAGCTCGGAGGGAGGCGGAGCGGCGGCAGAGGGAGGGAGCAGAGGCGGGGCGAGCGGTGGAGAGAACCAGGGGAGGGGCGGCGGCTTTGGTGCGGAAGCGAGAGGGAGAGGACGCGGGGCTGCGGGTGGGGCCGGGTTCAGGGGGGTTGTCGGTGTGGGGTGGCTGGGGACGTGGGGTGGAAGTGGGGACAGGCAGGTCGGGTGGCGTGCGTCTGTGTGCGTGTGTGGGTAGTGTGAGGCAGAGGGAGAGGCCAGGGGCTGCTGAGGTGGCAGTTCCTGGTTGGTTGGGGAATAGGGAGGGGGTGAGGTGGCGCGACGGGGTTGGCCGGGGTGAGGTGGCCCAAGGGGTGGGTTTGTTTGTTGGTAGCTTTAGGATTTAGGGGGGCTGTTTTAGGTGGCCCGATTTAATTCCGGGGGTGGTCGTTCGGGTCGTTTGGCCCGTTCGACTGCCCCACTAAAATAACTTAATATTTTATTTACTTTAATTGGACCGTTTGCAACCCGATAGCAACAAAACAAAATAATCCGGAGACCCAGGGTTTTGCGTTTGAATAAAGATGGGGCGTTTTAGAAAACAAAACGGGCTTTGCGAAAATGGTTTTATGCAAACAATGCATGATGATGACGATGCAATGCACAAATTCACGCGATTTTCTAGTAGTGGTTTTGCGGGATGCCACAATTCGACACCACTAACAAGGGATCTCACCCTCGAGATCCGCCTCATGGTACCGGAAAGAAGGTCGGCGATCTGCGTCTTCTCGTTTCGTGTAGATCCTCGCGACACCACTAACAAGATGTCGTTGTCCGTGTTCATCGAGAGAACACTCCGGAGAAACAAAAGGTCGAAGGTAGAGGTATCAACAAATAAAGCCACCTCTAGCTCCGATGGAAAAGGGAACCGATGCATTCTCATCCACTTCAATGTACAAAAGCGAATAGAAGGGGTAGTCGGCATGGGGGCCAATCCATCACGCACCCAAACTATTACTTCGCACAATCAGTGGAAAAGCGTGCAGCCATTCTCGGAACAGGCTGAAGATCTCGACAAGCGAGGTTCGGAAACAAAGGAGTGATGCAGACTCTGCTTCGGAGCTGGCGTAGATGATGTCGTCGCGTCAGAACACCGGAAGGCACAAACAAGGAACAAAGAATGGTACCACAGACAAGGATCACTCAGGCAGCATGAACACCGGATGGTAGAACACCGTTATCAAAGGAGGAAGCGAAACCCTGAAGGTACGACAGAACCCAACCACGAGAATTCCTGGACTCGAAGAAAAGGGACGAGAGTGGATTCAAAACACGTAGAGGTAAGAGGAGGACAGCAGAGGGGTAAGGAGTAAAATCAGACCTAATCAGAACTATCCAACCGATTTTACAAAATAGTTTTGACACTCTACTTCGGCCGTTAGCTAGGTTATCCTACAGGCTGGACTTGTGGGGTATCGCAACTGCTGAGCTCTGATACCACTCTGTAACACCCTCAGAATCGGTCCTATGCAAGTTTTAGCGAAACCCGCCAAACCCGCATAGAAACGATTCGAAGGTGCCCACCAGGCACTTGCGTGCGGGTGGAAAACAAAGTAATAACATTACACAACAGTCCCCGATGGGACCCACAAAAACAGATATATATACAACAGCGACTCAAAGAGTCAAGAATACAGATATAATATACAAAGATCCAAATCACCTTGAAAATGACAGAGCGTCCGACTACGGACAAGATGCAAATGGGGCTAAGAGCCCTGAAGAATAACCAATGGCGTCCATAACCCTGCCCAGGCCAAGCCGGAAGGGTAACCCTGCTAACGACGTCGATCTCAAAACCTGCTTAAACAAAGGGGTGCCGACAAAGGCAAAGGAAAAAGAGGAGCGTCAGTACTGAGGCCAGTACACGGCGAGGCTAGAATTCGGCGGTCCTCGCCTACATAGGTATGGTGGACTGAGCGGCAGCGGCAGCATGCACTGAACAACCTATAGAGACTCGATACAACTGGCGGTTATCAGAGAGGGGCGAGAAAGACCTATTCGGAACCGGCCTGATACTACCATCAAACAAAACCCATCCTGGCGTTTCCCCCTCGAGACCAAACGAGGAAGTCAACCGAGGAACTCACACGGTTGGCAGTTTTACTTATTCAGTTATTGTTGCAGCATTTACTAGTCAGGTTTAGATAATCGTCCTGATAAAGTAAACAGTGGGCACTTTTAGTTAACCATTCCGTTATAGTGGCAGCACTTACTAGTCAGACACAATTAGCATGGGATAACCCCAAAACCCAGAAGTTGTTGGTACTTTTATTTAGCCATTCCGTTGTAGTGAAGCTGATTACTAGTCAAATCGGATACAAGTCAATTTATAACAATAAACTTTAGTTATAGTTGTCTATGATCAAGCACTGTGCTCCAAGTCGTCCATAACCGCGGACACGGCTTCTCGAAAAGATTTAACCCTGCAGGGGTGCACCAAAGTATCCACAGGCACTTCGACCCTTTTTGCCAGATCAGTTAACATACACCCATCGGTATGTCGGCGGGGCCTAAGTCACGACGTTCCCAGACCCAAAGCAAGTACGTGGGGGCCACCCCACCAAGTCGACACCCGCAACGAAGTCGGCCGGTCTCCGAGACGGACTGGGGTTTGGGTAGACGGCTGTGAACGACAGCAAATCCCCAAACGGGGACTGTCGACACCGCGAAACGTGACCCGATCCTAAACAGTACAGTGTGCTCCTCGCACAAACATAATAAAGCAGTAAACATGGCATAAGTACAGGATAGTAAATAAAACCTCAAACTAGTTTGTGGCCCCCAGTACAATACTTTGAAATCAGGTAATAATCGATGGGGGGCCCATATCTCCCCACCTGTGGTTAGCGCGCTCGATCTCGGAACAGGTGTCAAGAACTCGGGTCCTACGGGACACAAGTGGGCGGTCGGAAACCAAATATTACCTATCACCCACCGATGCCTCTGCTTAATTCAATTTTAGTTGTTAAACAGTAATTAAAGTGAACGATAAGTAAAGCCATGATCATCTCCAACGTCAACATGCGGCAATCCTCCAACAATTGTGGTACTTGACGACAAGCAAAACACTTGAGCAAGCGACTACGACACGCGGGTCCAACTATCTACCAAACAACAGGTAATAGGATGTGTCCAAGGCTATATATGGCTGCAAGGGATATCACGGGTACGAAAACTAGAGCATCGCAACACAGATAGCAAAGATCAACAGGTGGGAATAAATACTAGAAAAGTAAGATAGGTAGAAAGGGGGAGATGCTCGCCTGAAAACATTGCTGAAGGGTCAACCGAAGATCGGGCGAAGCTCACATCAACTCAACGGCCTTATCAACGAAGAAGCAAAACACTAGAATAAACACCGGATGCAATATTTAATACAACGGCAGAAGATCGGCATGATGCATGTGTGATGTATGGCATGGCAAAGATGCGATGCAAGTAGGTCAGTATTAAGCGGAACCGGGGTCCCGACAATTTATTAAACGGTTCAAGTTATTTAGAAACCCCCGCAATTTAAATATTGTCTTAACATGGCAGAAGATAGCATCGGGTTCGCTACACACATTTAAATGAGGCCAATATAAGGCTAGATTTACCCGCATATGGGCCCCATATTTAATTAGAGGTGAATCGGCATAAGGCCCCCAAACCACCTGATATGCATGCGAGATGACAATTTAATATGCAACAAGTAGTTATTATATTATAAAATAGGGTTCTCGGATAAGGGGTTCACACATTAGGGTTCTCGACGAACTTGGGGTTCCGGGGTCGGGTCTCAGGGTTTAGGGTTCGACGGGGGCGTTCTCGGGCTCCGGGGTCGATCTTGTCGCATCCGCAGTGAAGGACTAGGTTCGGTGTCGGGGCGCATCGGATCCGCCTTGGTCGGTGCCGATCTTGTTGTTGCGCAGATCTTGTCGGGTCCTCAAGTCGGGTCGCCTTGGCTTCGGGGTGAAGTGCTTGTCGGTCTCGTGGCGATCTTTGCGTCCTCCCGGTTCGGGTCTTGGCGTCCGAGGGTAGATCTTGGCATGTCGAGGGTCCGGTCTCCGGTACATCGGGATCGGTCTTCGGGGAACTTTTCGATCCATGCCGGAGATCTTGGAAGCAGGCATCGTCGCGTCGAGGGCCTCAGGGTTCGCCGTCGGTGGCCTTCGGGTTCGTTCTCAGGTCCATGTAGGAGACCACCGGGTTTCGACGAAGATCTTGGCGAGGGTGAACTTGGGGTTTCGGGGTTGTTTGCCGGTGTCGATCTTGTTGTTTCCACACCCACCAACTTGGCTCCAACTTGGTACTACACAGGGAACCTGCACGGGTGGAGGCAGAAGGCATCGGCGACGACGGGTGGGTCCCGCGGGGCAGATGGGTCCAGGCGGGGCCGGCTGCTGCACGCGGACAGGGAAGGCGGGGCCGGCTGCTGCACGTAGTGTGAGGCAGAGGGAGAGGCCAGGGGCTGCTGAGGTGGCAGTTCCTGGTTGGTTGGGGAATAGGGAGGGGGTGAGGTGGCGCGACGGGGTTGGCCGGGGTGAGGTGGCCAAAGGGGTGGGTTTGTTTGTTGGTAGCTTTAGGATTTAGGGGGTCTGTTTTAGGTGGCCCGATTTAATTCCGGGGGTGGTCGTTCGGGTCGTTCGGCCCGTTCGACTGCCCCACTAAAATAACTTAATATTTTATTTACTTTAATTGGACCGTTTGCAACCCGATAGCAACAAAACAAAATAATCCGGAGACCCGGGGTTTTGCGTTTGAATAAAGATGGGGCGTTTTAGAAAACAAAACGGGCTTTGCGAAAATGGTTTTATGCAAACAATGCATGATGATGACGATGCAATGCACAAATTCACGTGATTTTCTAGTAGTGGTTTTGCGGGATGCCACATTGTGTCTAATCTTCAGTAGATGGACCATGAACTGCTTCCGGAGCCCCGGTGGATTCTAAAAGTGTGAGAAACAAAAGTAAAGATAAATGAGCAGAAAATAAAAAACATTAAAACACACGATACCCGGGTGTAAATGCACATACGTCAGTGATATGTCTAGATAAATGGTTTGTGCCATCCATGGTTGCCATGTGTTGTAGGACGGTGAATCCAGAGTCATCAGTGCAGCAATGTGATTCTGATTTAAATTTGTTTTCAAGAACATTGTACCATAGTAAACCGATTAATTAGCTTACCTGTTTCTATGGGGGCTTATGACCTGATGGCTATCCATTGGCCAGTCCTTGACTTCTGTAGTCCAACCATTGTTCATTGTTTTAAACATCTCATTGAGCTCTTCCATCACTGCTCTGTCTCATTCGTTACCTCGTTCCGTAGAATGAGACGCTCGTTCAGATATGGGTAATAGGAAGGATCCATTAGAAATGTCCTCCTTGTTTCCATGTTGACCGAAATCAGAGCATATGCATCATGGACAGCGAGCGGTAGTAGATACTATAATATGTAGACCAAAGTTAATAACTAACAAATGCAAGTACATGTTGTCATATAAGATAGGCACTTACAACTTTAGAGTTCCAGATGTTGTATGGAGGAAATGTTGGGCGCACGGCATCAATAATTGTCATGGTGCGGCTAGCTTGCGGAATCGGCGAACGCCGTAAGGCCTGTGCTTGAGCTTGAAGGTGCAAGTCAAACAGGTGCTTCCATCCAAGGTGGTCGGTGCCCGCGTGCCTATCAACTTCCGTGCATACAAGCCCACGAACTGCTAGATTGAAGCAGTCGGGGTGAACTCGTCCAGCTGGCCGAATTGACTGTTGGATCATCCCGAGAGTTATCTCTATCGGGTACGGCAGAGTGCTTCTGATCCATATCATGCTGAAAGATAGACATTATGGTTAAAAAATCAATTTCAACTATCTTATTTCTTAAGAAATATACTTACTTTAACGTATCCTGATCCTCGATCTGCATGATGTAATTATAGATGTTGTTGACAGCATGTTCAACTATGAATCCTAGCTCTGCCATCGGTGCGGTGAGCCGGTTCAAGCACTGTTTAAGCACAATTAAATAAAAAGGAGTGTAATAATATTAATAAAGCGCACATAACTTAAAGTGGTAATAAACATAACTATAACTATATTGTATATTCACAAGTACAAAGACATATATGTTGGTACTAAAACCACATCAGTATCTCTGTGGAAGTTTGCACAAATCTCCATAACATGTATAGAAGGATGGATCCAGGTTTTTAAAAAGAATATTTTTATCTAACCTATAAAGTATTCACATAGCAAAACCAGAAAATTTTCCCCGTAGCTGAAACCGGCAAAATTTCATTGTTTGACCAGCATGTATACAAGGACGACGGATCCAGGTTTTCAAAAATAATATTTTTTTATCTAATCTATAAAGGATTCCCTCTATGTTTCCAAATGTTATTGCTCGCGTGACCGAGCAAGAGAGAAAAAGTCTAGCTGCCAGACCTCTAGCCAAAGGAACCGATGTAGCCTACACATGAATAAGAGAAAGTGACCCAATACTTTTTATTCATAAGAAGATATAACAACGCCTGGCTTCAACACATGCCACTTTTTGGATATTTGTGTGTAACAACGCTAGTGTTCCTTATTGCATGCACACTTCTCACACGAACAGGCTGAAAAAATCTACAATCTCTACACATCGCAACAACAACCGGGTGGAAGTCTTTACCTTGCAGTTGATGGATGGTCTTTACCTTGTTGATGGATGGCGACAGTGGCTACTCCAGGCGGCGGAGATGACCTCACGCGGTAGCAGATAAGAACCGGGACAGGGAAATTCAGTTGGATGAAAGTTATTTTGAAGTAGCGTTCAAGGTCTCTTTTTAATAAGGCCTTTAATAAGGCAATCTCGTAGGTTGTTAGGAGTAGGATCTCTAACTACTACCGTCCATACCATATTTAGTGGGATTGTTTTTGTCAACGTAAGGTGAGATTGTCCTGTCCTGTTGGGCCAGGTCTGGGCTAACTTCCCTTGTCGGTCTAGGACTCCACACATGGGTCGACCCTTGCCAAATCCACACCGTCTAGGCCACCAGACCTCCAACCAAACGGACCAGAGGTATAGCTAAAAAAAGAGGGAACAGAGGTAGAAATACATGAATTAATAAGTGAAAACCATGAATTAATAAGAGAAAACGACCCAATTTTTTTTCATAAGAGACCAATTATCGTAGGACGCCTCTTGCTCTTTGTATATCAATAGAAATATTTTCTTTCACAAGAGAAAAGTGAACATCAAAAGAAAACATGCCAATCTTTGTATATCCTGCACTGTTATGCAATCGTTCACAGTTTTCACATCGAAACTATTCCACATAATAGATACATATTATTTAAATTTCAGCTCAAAGAGAATCTCTCGGCCTTGAATAGAACTTTGCGTCCATGCCACTAAGTGATACACTATCTAAATTGTGTCGAGGATGATATTGGCGCTCACATGAAAGCATCCGGTTCTTCAATACACCATCTTAGGAAACACGATGAGCCCAGTTGGTTCAACTACGTCCTTGGTGGCGCTGATTTTGTTGCGCGACGAACTGGGTCCTAGCTTGGACAGCAGCATCTACGTGAGTAAGCATGTCGTGAGGTCTGGCAAGCTTGGCTGCACGAACATCTACAAATATATAAAAGTGAGTAACAATCTGTACAAGTAGAACAACATTGTCAATATATTTCAAAAACAATAAAAAACACTTACTTTCCAAATAATGATCTTCTAAGTTGGTTCTTGGTGAGAATATAAAGGAGCTCTCATCCATAGTTGTCAAAGAGCCTAATGTCCTATCTATTTGGACGCTAGTCACGGCAAGAATTTGGAATTCTCTTTCCGCTGGTCTCCAGCGGCCTATGTGACGATAAATATGTTGAGTATATACGTGTAAAAATATTAGCTCTCCTCTGCGAATTAACAAAAAATATCACGACTTCCCATAAATAAAATATAAAGGCACCTGCTAAATTTTTAAACGAGCCCTGCCGAAAGTTCATCAACGCAATGTCTCTGACAGGTTTCCCGCGATAATACGCCGTCTTGTAATTGTATTGTGTCTCCCCCACGAAGGCAAGAACTCCAACCACATCTGCAAGTGTATTTAGAATTAAAATGAACACTTGATTTGTATATGAAGAATTTACAAGACAAGAGTTAGGGACGGTGGCCTTACCTGTGATAGATTTATCTCGTCGTGTCAAGATGGCGCTGAAGTGTGGGAAGCGCGGTGGACAGAGTGAGGAATCTATCCGACGTCCCAAGGTTCTCACCTCAGTGCCAGAAATGCTCAACTAATGATGAATTCAGAGTCTAGGTACCAGAAATGCTCACTATACATTTCCACAGGGTTGAATCCGACGCTAATAAAGTCATAAGAAATCCCTGCATGTAGTATCTCGTTGAAACGATCTGCTAGATTATCGTATGCAAGGGCTTCCATTTTTGTTCCCTAACAAATTTGAAAGTAAGTAAACAAAAGGACATTAAATATTGCGTTTATATTATATAGTTAATATGCTTACATTCTCATCCAGAAGAATACACCGTAGGTAACAGTTTCCATGTGTGTTCTCTTTAACCTGTCCCCTCCATTGCACCATAGCACGGATGTTCCACATGTTTTGGTAGATGTGTTCCATCTGCACATCATCAAACTTCAAATTCCTGCGAAATGACATAATCATTTGTAACAACAGCTATTGCAGCAAGTACAACATCCCCCATCACATATTTTCACAAAAATAGATCTGTTCAATAGCTGAATTCACTCATGTGCTTGCTAATTCCTATAATGGCTGATGTTAGATCCACACAAAATATGCAGCATGTGTATGTGGCCAAGAGACTTGGAGATTAGATTCTCATTAAAAAGAAAATAGCTATAACTATAAACAGAGTACAATTGGAGATCTTACCTTTGAACCTCAAAGTCCATATGAGCTAGAGCGAGAGGAGCAGGTGGAGCAGGAATGGCCGGAGGTGGTGGTGGTGCCATTACCCTTCTCAAGCTACGTGCGTTGTATGGGATCACCATCAAGTGCTGCAATCTGAACTGGGTAGGGTGATACGGGGACTGTATTTTCAGTGTGAGGGCTGAATGAACAGGGCGGATATATGTAGGCCTGAAACTTTTGGCTTCGGCGGGAAGCCAAATAGTTTGAAATAATGAGTTTGCATTTTTTGGGGGTTGTTATCTTTAACTCCGGCCATTCCAGTCTAATTATAGATTTTCTAGGGCAAGATAAGGTTTATTATCTAGCTACTCTAACAACTATTAGCCAGGACCTATGAGACATTATAGGGGCTGTCGCTGGCTAGATAATAAATCTTATCTTGCTAACTAACAAGCAATATCTTTCTCGCTACACACATACAAAACGATAATAAATTAATTCTAAACAGATTATTTGTTTAAAGAGGAGCAGCTGCTAGAAAAATAATAAAGTCTATTTCCACATGTATTAAACTAGCAGAATACCCGTGCGTTGCCACGGTCTTTAAGTTGCTTTAAAATTCATGTAAATATCTCATTATACATATAAAAAATATAATTACATCTAATATTTTAAATACATTAAAAAACCACTATGCTTAATTTAACTATCTAAAAATTTAAATGGATTGTGCTGAAAAATATTTATCACTGTGTGACGTAATTGCATTTTGTTCCTACACGGTCTAAGATAAAAAAAACATGATGATATGTAGACTACTCTAAAATGCTAACAAGGATCCTCTAAAAATGAAATAGAATTTAGACGCGATTTGACATAGTTAGTGATAAACTAATCGAGATTATTCATTTTGATCCATCTATTATCTTTGGATTATCCACTCTAGGATTGGGCAATATTCTAGTTGCTCGTGTTTTTCCTGATCTTGTAGTAGGGGATGTTGGACCCAGCCCTAGATTAACACATGCTATGGTGGAATTGTAACTGAAAGTCTGACAAACACACACATGAACATAGAGAGATTTTTGCAATGCGTAACTTCCTGCGTTTTTTCTCGCTTTTTTATTCAATCGACTAACAAACTTGATGAAATAATCGCCACGATCCAAACAGAAGCACGTGTCATCCTAAGTGCAGTGGATCGTACTAAGTAACTTGATGCAAATGGTAAATAAAAAGACTTGGTCACAGAATGAACCAGGCACGTTTCTAACCCTATGCAATCTGAACACACCACCGGATAGCAGCTGTGTTTATGCCTAGGACTCTAACACAACACGATAGTAAATCTAACAATCACGCCCCTAATCTTTGTTACCATCATCTTCATTATTATGTTACTTTGGGCATCATGCCGGCTCGACTCCGGCAAGGCCGCGTGCAGCAGCTCTTCTCTTTGTTACACTTGCCGCCACTGTTGTATTGGATGTTGATGGGTTCGTGGAGGTCGTATGCATGACGCTCCTCTCATCTGGTACCTGCACCTTCGGCAGCAAGCACGCGGTTTCTTCATCTTCAGTGCGTAGAGCCGTTTCTCATTTTATGTGTGCCTCAACCAACTCTTCCTCCGAGCCATCACGTATGTTTAGCTGCCCTTTGTATGACAAGTGAGCAAAACGGTGTCTCTGCCACAGATTTGTACCACTGACCCATCTCTAAATTTCACGCTTGAATCTAGTAATTCAGTAAACATCCTAACACGTGGTTGCTTGCATCTATATCAGCATACCACAGTCACCATTGTATCCCTCCTTTGCATTCAGCTTAGGCTTGATCTTTTCTTCATTTAGCAAGAGGATGTACGGCGCTTCTCCATAGGCTGCACAAGCACATTCGGGGCCTTCTTCATCTCACATAACTTTAGTTATTGCACCTGCACGACCGGTGTCTCAGTACGTCCGGCGACTTCACTTGCCGGCATCGTCGGCGTGGCTGTAGCTGTCATTGCAGTGGCTTCCATGAATCTTGTTATTGACTTCGTCATGAGATCACCAAGCCCACTGTTTTTTTTACGGGGCACTCGCTGCACCTCCAGCAGCTTGGTATTCTCCTCCCTCGCCGGCCTCACGTCCTTCTCAAACGTGCGCACGCACTCGATCACCATCCCGGCTCATGGCTACCACAGTCTTCTCGGCCTATGCAGTTTGCACTATACTCTTTGGACGTGGCCTGCAACCTCACTTCGACCATGGCTAGCTCGCCACACAGTGTTCAGCTTCAGTCTTGGCAACTTCCAACTCCTCCATGGATGCACCAGGGGACATGACCTCAGCCTCCATCTCTTTTGGTCGGCCCGCTTAACCACCGGCCTGAGCTCAAATGCCACATCCATCAATAGGGCCGGCTCGTCGTCGACATCGGCACCGGCCATTAGTGCCTTCTCTTTCTTCGGTTCTCGCACTATGAGGCAACATGCACCCAGAAGCCCAGCTTGAGCGTGGTGGCACTTGCACGGGAGCTTAGCGCGGCCGGGACGGCGAAACCATGTCGCGGTAGAATCACATGGTGGAGCCTTAGACCAGGGACTATTGTGCCAGGCGTTGGCGCTGCTTCTCGGTCATGTGCCCAGCTTTGCTGCCTCCATGCCTACGCTAGCACCCATAGGCTCTACGCCTGTCCGCAGTCTCCCTGTTCGCCGCCGGGAGCACGGGTCACAGGGAACCTGCTAGACACACTCTGGCGACGCCGCAGCCGACAACTCTATACACAGAGACCTCGGTTTCACAGGTGCGACGGTAGGCAACAATCAACGCTTCATCTTGTATGTCACTGTGCGTAGTCTGTAGGGAGGATGACAAAAACCATACTATTTCCCTAAATTGAAGCTCTTCTTGAATTCTGGCGGATTGATTAGCTCAACGGAGTCCAGCTCTGATGCGTCAAACCAGTAATTTTGTTAGTTTGTTAGCCTTGGGTGTCAGCTTGTTGCTGAGAATAGCAACGCGAGGGGCAACAGGCCGGCACATAGTTTCAGCATCTTTGAATTTTTTCTAGATAAGATAAAGTTTGTTAGCCGAAGTTTGTTAGTCGATCCTTCTTTTTTACTTAGGCGTTGAGTTTGTTGAGGAGTGGCATTTTCTGTAATTTTTAGATGTGTGACACCAGGCATTCACCACGCTTTTGAAATTAATAGTAAAGATACGTTTGCAACCATTACATGTATAGACTGCATTGAATCAGCTTAGTTTCATGCGTGTTGCATAATTAGTTCTCTTGGACGATGAAAGTCAAAATTTTCATTTAGCTGCAGAATTTTTCATTTATTTTCGGTTAAACTTTTTAATATGTGTTGTGTTAGATTTGGATTACAACGACATCCCCTTTATGCACTACATGTAAAATGAAAATAAAGTAGAACTAAACATAACTTTTGTTTACAATACAATAGCAGATAAAAAAATACTGATAACTTCCACTTTGAGAGGCTCATGTATCAAGTTCGTTTCCATCCATTACATTCAATAATCATAAAAGCTCCTCAAATTTTGACCAGCGACATCAAACGGTGAGGACTTCCTTATAGACTATGTTCAGCGTGGTCGTTACTAAGGATCTTTTTCGCTTATTTGATTTCTTGGTCTTGTCCTTCCGATCATCCTCGATGGCGAGGATCTTAATGTTACATTTTGCGGTGGCTCTCGACAACGCTACGTAGAGTTGACCATGAGAGAATACCGGCTCCGGCAGGTACACACCGACAATTGGGATGGTTTGCCCTTGCGCCTTGTTGATCGTCATGGCAAAGTTGAGCCTGACTGGGAACTGCTTCCTCTTAAATTTAAACGGGAATATGTCGTCATCGGATGGGCAGAGGGGTATCCGAGGAAGAAACACCCTATTCCCAGCGTGTTGTTCCACCACGATCTCCGCGTCGATTGCATTCCTCTGCAACCCACGGACCACGAGCCTTGTGCCATTACACAACCTGTTAGCTGGGTCGATGTTCCTTAGCAGTATAACTGGGCAGTTTATCTTCAGTTTAAGGGCATGTGGAGGTAGCCCATTAGGAGTCAGGTCGTTCAAGAATTCTGGAGCATAGTAACCGTGTGGATCGTCCTCTGCACTGTCGAAGCTATGATAGATATTCTCCTCGCCCTGGAAACGCTCTATCATGCGTAGGTTTATTTCGTCCACGTTCTCATTCTTGGTGGACAAGATTGCTCGAGACGTCATGTAACCTGGATCGGTCATGTTGTGGTCCAAGGCAGGAAACACATGGTCGATTAACTTCTCTATGTCGTTCGCCTCGTCTGTCGAAGACACACAAATGTCTTCAGGGAGACGGATGTTGCCTTTCTCGTCAGTTTCCTCAGTGCCATTACCTATCCTCAATAGGTACTCCGCGAACGACGGGTCATTATGCGCTCTCATGTTCTTGACGAGCCTTAGCGGGCGCATGCCCTCCCAGAGGTACGAACTTCGCAAAGCTGCGTCCACTATCTGACCTCGTGACCCTTTTCTGACTACAGGAAGCACCTGCCTAAAATCCCCACCGAACACGACAGTCTTCCCACCGAAAGGACGGTCCTGTCGGCCCATGATGTCGCGCATGCTCCTGTCCAGTGCCTCAACCGCCTGCCTCTTCGTCATCGTGGCCTCGTCCCATAGTATGAGCGAAGCCATCCTTAGGAGCTTGGCTGTCCCACTTTGCTTGGTGAAGTTGCATGATGACCCTTCTTCAATATTTAGTGGGATTTTGAATCTAGAGTGTGCGGTTCTGCCTCCGGGCATGATGGAAGCGGCAACACCTGATGTTGCCGTGGCCACCGCAATCTTTCTCTCGCCTCTAACCATAGCGAGCAATGCCCTGTACAGGAATGTCTTCCCAGTGCCTCCCGGGCCATCGACGAAGAATACGCCCCCATCTCCACCATCGACTGCCTCCATTATCTGTTCATATGCAGCCCTCTGCTCGAGGTTTAGTGAGTTAGATAGACACTTGTCTTCATCGTCAACCTCAATGGTGGTTTCCTCGATGACCTCCCTTGCCTCGCCTTCCGTGTTTTCATAAGTCTCGTCGATTTCCGGAAGAGGGAACGACTTTATGTCTTTGCCCATGGACTGTAGCATGCCCCTTATGTCAAGCAACACCTCCTGCTCCACCGCGATAGGGCACGTAACCCTCCGCTTGAAGTCGTCAGACATTGCATCAAGGTGCCTATCCCACAGTCCGCGCACGTCGCCAGGCTCGCAGAGTACCAAGATCGTTGCGAAGAGCCTCCTAAGAGAGACTGGCATGGCCCATTGCGCTGACTCACTAAGACACTCGTCGAGCGTGGTGTCAGCCTCAATGAGACCCCTCCTTTCGGCGGCCTCACGCCAGGTGTCACATAGCACACCTTCCACAGTTTTCAAGTCTTCAAAGGACGTTGAGCCAGGTACATGATTTAGAAGAACCCTTAGAAAGTACCGCTCACCCTCGGCAGGATTGGCTGACACGATTCGGCCTACTTGGAAACAGCTGTTCTTCCTTTTCTGCCAGGTATCTTTTTGCCATGTGAAGCTTCCTGGAAAGTCCTTGTAAAGTATATCTCGAGCCCAGGCGTGCTCCCGGTTAGCCACGAAATACTCCGTCAACATAGATTTTGATGCATTATCATTAGCAACAACGTCTTTCAGGTTATCTCCCGCCTTAAATGTGACTATGTGCATGTTTGGTAGATGAAGTTGCAGCTTTAGAACCGATGGGTGGTTTTCACTAAGGCTGAAGCCGAAAATCCTCCACATCGCTTCCGGGGGAGTAACCCACCTCGCGTCAACGAACCTCTTGATCTCGTCTATGTTACCTTGGGCGTCGGCCTGGTCAATGTTGAACGAAGTCTTATCATGGCCCTTGTATATGTACTTGTATAGGTACTTGACGGCCTTTATGCTGGAGCACACCTCCACATTGATGTGGCAGTTGAACATCTGCAGGAGGTAAGGGTTGTACGGCACAACCCATCTATTGTCCAGCATCTGTCGGCGGACCTTCGCTGAACGACCGTCCTTCCGTCTCCTATAAATAGGGTACGAGTCCTTTCCTTGTACGGTGGTCTCGCAGAACTCTCGGGGGTACCTGCACTTGCACGACCCATCTTGCATGCACACGTTGTTGGGATTCAGGATACCACATGGGCCGTGCATCATATGCTTCACAACCATGGCGTAGAGCTCTGGGTACTTATGCTTGTCCGGGAGCTCAGCGGATATGACACGATCATACTGCTCTGGCACAACAAGCTTATATCTTGAATCCATGATCAACAGGAAATGGGCATGCGGTAGGCCCCTCTTCTGGAACTCTACCACATAGACATACGCCTTCACAACGCCCAAGATATTCTTCTTGGTTAGCATCTCTTTCATTGTCTCTAGCTTGGCTCTGAACACTCGGGCCACGAGATCAGGTCGGTCCTGCGCGGTTTGGCCGGGAAACAGCTCATCCTGTATCTCCTGCCAATTTGGGTTGCATGTCATCGTTAGGAAGATGTCAGGCTTTCCATATGTCTGAACCAATGTCATGGCATCCATATGCCTCTGCTTCATGTCTCGGTAGCCCCCCTTGAACGAAGATGGGAGAACAGTCCTAGTGCCAATGGCGCTTGCCCGTGTCTCCCCGGCCGTGATGCTATCGACAATGCCTTTATACAAGTCGGCACGTATCTCTGTTTGGTGGTCTCGGACCCATTTTAATCTGCAACCCTCAATATTTATGTACATATCAACAGCCCACTGCTGGAATAGGCGCCCACCATGCAATATGGGGTTGAATATTGCAGGACGTGTTTGTAATCTATAGCAATAGTAGTCCCTGACGGAGACACACAAAGTGCCACCCCCCTCTGTGTGAAGGAACAAAAAATGAAGGTCAGAAAACATGAGAGAACGATTTTTCATTAAAAGAATGCACGAGCATGTGAAATTGGCAAACCTCCATTGTCATTGCGGTTCGCTCGTGGTAATTGTGCAACACGCCATGACACTTTATTTTTGGGGATATTCGGATGCCAACCGAGCTCCCCCTTCGGGAAGAAGAGGGGATAAGAGAGTGGGTCATAGCACCCTTGTGTGGCTTGTATGCTGTACTTCTCGTTGTTGTTCCCGTGGAGGGTAATGCTGCGTTTCCACCTATTGACCAGGTCGCTGCCCTCAACCCAGATGGCAGCCACCTCGGATGAGATAGGTAGATTGTGTGTCCGTTGGTCTAGTTTCTGGTCGGTGTTAAGTTCTATCTTGTAGTCCTGGAGGTTGTCCCTATGGGCTCCTAAACTCCTTAATTGTTGGGAGTAGGGGTTTCCTCTCATGATGTTCTTTAATTTCTGGACGACATCCTGGTCAAGTTGCTTGGTGGATTCCTTGCGATGGGTCAGGTTCGGATCATCGTCATAGAAGTACAACTGCAGATGGTCCGGACGAGAGCCTGGACCGAAGGAATGCACGTTGTGGTACAACGAGCCGCTCGCCTTGAATGTGTAAACCCCAGACTTCATATTCGTGCAACTGTTGTCGAGGTTGACACCAAGTGTTGTGAAGGAGAAATGGCCATTGAAGAATCGAATGCTCTCGCGGAAATGTCGACAGTCCGCATCCATGCTCGACCATAACCTCATCAGCTCTGGGATAGGTTCTTGTTCCATCAACTTGATGTCTTCATTGCGACAACAGAACCCAGGGGGCTCACGCTCAAACCTCTTGGCATTGCAGTGTTTGCAATTAGGGACCGAATCCAATATGTGTGTTTGGGGGAGGTTCGAGTACACAAAGTCAAAAGGATCAACAGAGCCTGTACCAGACAAGTCAGCTGGCTCATCTAGTTCCACGTCATCAGCATCAGAACCTACATGCATAGGGTGTCACAAAGGATGTTAATTTTCATTTCCCTAACATATATGTTGATGGAAAGGCTGTTAGACATACCTTCACCAGCAAACATGCAATACTCATCGTCCGTGAGGTCATCGAGGACGGCATTCTCGTCCATGATACGGCTCAGCAATGCATCCACATCACCTGTAACAAACACCGATGCTATAAACATTGTTTCCCGGGGCTGGACATAATAGATGGAGTAAAAGATGGGAGAATCACCATTGGTTCCGATGGTGTATGCCGGCGTGCTCGTTGAAGCAGAGGCGGGTGGTGACCTAGATCCGTAGTCCGATGAGTGTCGGATCAATGTCGGGTTGGTTGTTGGCAAATAAGATGCATCTGGGCGCGGCATTGCAATGGACTCCACACATGGGGTGTTCCTCCTAACCGCGATATTTGCATTGCGGTGAGCTCGCTGTGCCTGCCTCACTTCTTCAGGTATTCTCTCCCTAAGTGTTCTTTGATTTGTATTAATGGCTTGTGATTGCTCATTTGTTAGATTGCGCCTACTATATCTTCGACGTTCATTCTCATGTTGGCGCTCAGCAGTTGTTAGAACTCGCCTATTTGAGCGTCTACGTGCATTAATCTCTTGCCTCTCTTCAAGAGTTAAATTTTGTCGACGAGCTCTTTGACGATCACGTGATGCTTGTCGTCTTTGATCTTGAATATCTGCAATGTTGAGAAACACTTAATACATCGAGACAACCTTGAGAAACATATCTGCAATGTCTTAAGGTCGTCTTTGATCTTCGACGAGCTCTTCAGTTTGCAAGCCACTTTTTTTTGAATTTTCCAATAATATGAATATATTCAGCTAGATTTAAATAAAATTTAATATTTAAAGTGCTTGAATACCATACCCCTTGAGCTATCCCCATGATCTAGAGTACCTACTATTATGTGTGTACTTTGAGTGGACAGTCTTTGAGTTCGTACTGCTGCATCGACGATATACTGTTAGGAGTCAGATGGATCATAATAGTAAAGATGTTTATCAAACTATGCCAAATGCAGTACCATTTGAGCTTTCCCCGACAACTGGAGTTCCTCGTATTGTGAGGCAACTTTGACTTGGAAATGTCATACCCAACGGTGTATGTTCATCATCATCCGATGAATCAAGTGTTTGAGCTGCCAAATGTTCACGTATGAACAAACCTGTTTGTGGACGGGAAGAACCAATGGCGTGTGATCGGTTTGAATTTTCATCATCGACAAGCATTGTCAACATATGCATAGTAACTTATCAGTGTCTAAGTTCAAAACCATTTAACATGTGCACTGATGTACATACCATTTTTTCCTTTATCGGATAGTTGTCCGTGTGACATTTTAAAAAATGTAAGTAAGAACAACAAGTCAATCGATGCAATAGGCAACGCTCCTGGTAGTCACCCTTCGCTGCAATGAGATAAAGTAAGCATTGACTGTTTTTTAACATGTCCTGCCAGTAATTAAGACATCGAGACAACCTTGAGAAACATATCAGTGTTGTTGATGCTTACATAGAATTTACTTAATTGAAAACATCTTTTGTAGCATATTTAATTTCAAGTAATAATGATTTGAGGTTATACATGTACAACCTTTTACTTGCAGGTAAAACATGATTTTAATGCACCTAGTGAAAAAAGAAATCCCACATAACCTAACAGGTAAGCTCTTTGCAGCTAGCTATACACATGGGTTGCAGCAAATATATCTAACCTCAGACAAAATAAAAGGATTTATTTCAGTTTAGAAGAAATATCATGTTATTAGTATGCTATTTAAAAAGTGGGGTACTATCTGTAGCCTACCAACAAATGGTGAATTCTGATTCTTTGGGAAGCTAATTGATAATGTTTGGTACTATTTTAATATAGAGAAACATGAAAGAAATGGTGTTGAATCTGGTAATTGTGCTAAACAAGAGAAGGCTGACAAGTTTCAGCAAGGAAAAATTGAGATATATGAAATGATCAAAGAACGTCTAGCCACCAAGACCAATGCTGTTTAGGCTGTTTAGGAATAATCCGATTAGATTTAATTTATTAGGCTAAACAAGAGAAGACTGACAAGTTCCATCAAGGTAAAATTGAGATCTATAAAATGATCAAAGCACGTCTAGCCACCGGGTCCAAGGTAAAACTGCAATGCTGATTACGCTGTTTAGGATTCAATTTATTAGGCTTCAGTTTTATCAACAGAAAGATTATTTCCATTTGCTTTTATCAACAGAAAGATTATCTCCATTTGCTTTTAGGTTATTGAACAGAAGGATGGAAATTTGTTCAAAGGCATTCCCCTTGCTCATATTTGTTTCCTCAGAGTCTCAATTATTCCAATCCAAACTATTTGCATGAATATTTTAAGGACTAATCTTGCTGATGAATGTAGGTACCAACGCCTCGAAATAGAACCTCATGTATAAAGCTGATGAAGACGATAGCCGCATCGAGGCGGCGTCTCCTAGACGAAGAAGATGACCAACACAACAGTGGTGCGTCTCCTTGCTTGATGAAGACGTGGAGAGAGCAGCGTTCTCTCGATAAAGACGATGGACGGCAGTGTCTTTTGTCAGCGTGACGAAGATGATGACCAAGGCGAGGCAGTGTCTGATGAAGATGACGACCAAGGCGAGGCAGCGTTCTGTCAGCCTGATGAAGATGACGACAGGAGAATGAGTTTTTTTGAAAAGCTACCGTAAGCGGGAGGTCAACGCCTAGTTTCTGATTTGTTTTCTTGTTAGTTGTTGAGAATAGCATGGCTGTTTGTTTAGGTGATGATAAGGAGGAGAGAGAGGAGGCATGTTTTTAGGCTTGTAGAGTTGTACGTGAGAGAGAGAGGTGGAGTTTGTTGTGGAGACCTGTTTTTTAGGCGGGAGAAGTTGTACGTGAGGCTTGTGAATTTGTAGGTGAGGGCTGTTTTTCTTTACACGGACGTGAGAAGAGTTTGTTGAGATCCTTGTTTTTAGTCCGTGGAGAGCCTTGAAGTTTGTTTGCGGGGTGGCATTTCTTCTGTAATTTAATGATGTGTGACGCCAGGCACTCGCATCTTTGAAAATAATAGTAAAGATATAGAGGTAGACAGGTCCGAGGCACAGATCGAGTCGGTTACAGGTTTTAGGGTTTATCCCTTTGAATTTAGTCTTGCTCTCCAAGGATCCGAAGACGTCATGGGCCCTGGCCATCCGAAAATCTTTATGGGCTGGCGCATGTTTGTCGTGGGTCTTTCTTGGGCTAGACCAGATATGCTAAGGTCGTGTACCCGGCGGGTATGACCATGTCACTCGATGAGCCTCTTTTGAGGTCCACAAAGGAGCTGGTCTCCGATGGCACTCTACCAGATCTTGGGATGTGGTTCCATCCTCCATCTCTCCAGCAATGGCGGAGGTGGGAGATATGGTGTGAGTTGTGCAGAGGAGATCTTCGAACGGTTTATTTGCTCTTTTTTATCCTTTCAAAGACTTTTGTTAAGTGTTCTAGGTGAGTTGTCTCTCTGGTACGGTCCAGAGTTTGGCTATGTGTGTTGTACTTCAACTCTTTGAGATAAATGGAACTAGATTTAGGGGTGCGCCTTGGCGCACGACCCTGTGAAATTTGAACTGATTTACTTTTTTGTAACAATAAAAAAAGTAATCTTGAATGAGCATTAGTAAAGAAACACATATATCTTTTTGACTATTGTTTTAGAACAATACTAATGAAGAGGCGGAGTAACAACCACATCAACATCTACATGAGAGCAATATCTTTTGAGCGTTCGACAGAACTGAAAGGAAACAGAGAGAACTTTCGAACTGAAAGGAAACAGAGAGAACTATTCATGCCACTATTCGCACCACTATTCGTTTCTGGATGCGACGGCCATCCGATGCTTTGATGGTGGGAAGAAGTGGTGAGGCGCCATTGCGAGCAATAGAAAGACACCACTTTGTTTGGCGCTGGAGCTGGTGGAAGAGGAAGCTAGACACGAGCAGCCAACGATAGACACCAGTAGCCCAAATCTTGGCCAGCCTGACCAGGCGATTGCTCCGGTGTGTTTCCGTAGCACAAGAGATGTGGATAACCTGAACATGCAGTACCAAAAATTAATTTAGAAGGTGCCCTATTTTTATGTTTCTCTATAGCCTAAGTGTATTGTTTTTCTTTGATTTGCATGGCCATGACAATAGCAATCAAAGTCCCTGCCAGTAAATGTTTTAAAGAATTTTATTTTGAGAAAAGGGTTGCCCCTAGCTCTATTGAGATGCAGCCAAAATAAATCTGATACATCATTATACATGGGGTATGACATCCTATAATAGAACGACTTCGGTATTTGGAGAAACTGGATCTGGGATAGATATGCTAGCATTCGAAGACAGTGAGCATTGCAAATCTAAATAATTGTAAGTTGCAGCAGGAACCACATATCCAAATACCAACAGAAATATACCTACATCAAAGAAAATAACAAATGTAAAGAGGAAACCATATGATTCCTAGAGGAAAGACAGGTTACCAATGCACAACAGGACTTTTAGAGTTCAGAATGTCCAATGAAAAAACATTTTTTTCTTGACAAATATATTAGGACGAATAGAGCGACAATACTAATTAGTTCTTTTGAGATAGTATAAACTACATTGGAACTGAATGTGTGTATAAATATAAACCATACCGGTTTATTCCTTGGCGAAAACAAACTCATCATAGTCATGTTATGCCTAAGGAAAAAGAAATAATAGCTATATTTGATCCATGAAAATTAAAGAGAATATTATATTCTAAAATCAATAATACAACTATGCACATAACTTTTATCACAACTTAATATTTCAATGCATAAATACTTCACAATCATTTACACACACTTGTTTCATGCATCTTATGGCATCAATCAAGCACCTTGGGTATCCATACCAGGATATATTCCTGTATTGAACATCCAACCCCAAAAAAATTATGCCTCCTAATAAAAGATATTTAAACCCATTGCATCATTTGTTTTTATAAGAAAATGTTCAAGTACCTGCACACGACAGTAGGTGTGGTTCTTCGGTCGCAAGAGCGACTGGGGTTTCCTTTTTCTCCGGGCTTCACCTTTCATGGAGAACAATGACATAATTCAGCACCACCATCCTTTAAGATGTCTCTACTGCTAGAAATCATAAGATGCACGTGTGCTAGTTTTTCTTATGTGGATGCCCATGGTAACACCTTCAACATATTAGGGACAGTGCACAAATCAGATACAAATACATATGCGCTGAATAAATACAGTAGAATAAAGGATTATACTTTAGACAACACCAAAATAAAAACCCAAATATACATGTCTTTATAATCCATTCTCCGAGGAAATAGCAGGCATATGTACATGTCCCATTCTATAAAAAAGAACTGATTTTTTTAGGAAAAGAATGGCAGAAATGAACTATACCGGAGTAAGGTAATGGGCAGTATTTGTATATGTGATGGACTATAACAGAATAAACGCATATCAAGAGTTTTTCCTCATACCTGTATGTGTAGCTATTGAAAATAGCATCAAAGAATATGGACCAAATCTAAAAATGAGAAATAGTAGTGACATAGCTATATAAGATTTCCACCTCCCTTTGTCATGAACAAAACTATAGATTCAGTCCCTACTCCTAGTTCCAGAAATCAATTCAACTGCACGCTTTGAGGTATTGGTAAAAGTATTTAACGACACACAATAGTCCCTATTCTAACCAAGCCTGAAGTATGGGCTAGCTGCCTCAGCCGCCATGTGTAGTGCAAGCAAGAAGCTCTCTTGGTTAATCCTCTAAGGCAGATGGTCCATAACATAGGGAATAAGAAGAACATGGCCCCTATTCAATCGGGCTCACCTTCAAAGTGGCAAAAAACAGGTATTGGTTATAAAAGTACAAGTTGAAAATAAAAAAGATTTGAACAGGACTGGGATTTATATTGGTTGCAACAACGTTGGCAGCACAATCAGAAACCATGATCGGGGCGCTCCTGAGGAAGTAGTTGTCATCACCACCACCATTCTGAAATTGGAAGAGCACCTCCTCCTGACCAACATGGTGAAATTGAACTTTGCAGCATCAAATCGTTGAAGAAGACGATCCACGCGGAGCCTTGTAGGGCGGTTCTTTAGGTGGTGCTACCTTCTCAAGAATGGTCGGGGAAAAGGCGGTAGTGTGTAGTACAATTCAGCGTCGCAGTGCACACGAAAAACTGAATCATACTACTTTTGGATTTTTTAGTTAAGATTATACGCTTGGCAATATCTACCAATTTGACTGGTGTAAAATAATCGAATTAAACATGATTCAGTGAGTTTTCCATCATTTTTTATTGACCAAATTTCTTTTGTTTAGTGTTTCTCTACTCGGTAATTAAAACTTGAGATTCCATGTTTTATAGAGTATGTTAACCTTTTAAATACATGCATTGATCTGATAAAATAGATTATGTGCATCTTGTACAGATATTTTGTAGGGGATTAAACATGTCATCATACGCATAAGAAATTTAAATTCAGTAACCAACAAAGGCACCTACAGGAAGCAGCATTTCTTCCACTGCCTTAAAATATGGCAAGATCTGCTTGCCATCCACATTGGAGTCTTTAAATGCATCGGTAAATGCCAGCAGTTGAATATACTCTTTTATTTTGATAAAGTTATAAAAATAAATACCATATTTGACAGACAAGTATAAGGAAATCAGTCGTACCTCCAACAAATATGCTTCTGAGTCATCCGTGGCTTTGGATATAAGACCAGGTATACAGGTTATAGTGTACTGAAATGTGTATCCATAAGATCTTTGTTACGAAGTACTTTTGCCTGATTAAATAAAAGAGAAAACTTATCACAGTTACATATCCATGAAATAACCACAGAAGAAATATCATAAGTTGTCTAAGAGTTTTCTGCAAGAAAGGGTATAACTCCTCTGTTGGAAACATTGTATTATCCACTAATGTCTCAAGCATAAAAAGATTTCAGCAATTTTTAGATTGAAGATGAAAAATCTGTCATCTCCCTGAAATTAGAAAGACACCTATGTAAGAACAAAGAACCTAGAATTATGTTTGCTAGAAATGTGTACAAGTCAAGCAAGAGTATTCATGTTGCCTTATTACTCTTCTCTGATGGACTTGAAATGCACCGACAACAGGTACCGCTCGCCAAAGCTCGGGAAGATAACCTGCAATGTTGTCCACACAAAACATTAGTGTCATTTGATGCTGCGAAAGAAAAATTTATTCTAGCTAGCTCGAAACTACGCAATGTCGCTGCACGCTTAATTACCACAATCAGCTTCCGAGAATTTGCTGGCCCCTTGGCAACCTTATGGCGGCTGCTGCTGCTGCCCCGATGAGATCCAGGCCTGCACAACATCCATACATGCATAGGTTCAACATTCACAACAGAAAATCGACAGGAGAAGTGTTCTGCCTTATGTGACAGAAAACATAGTGCATCAAGTAGTCCTGCTTCTGATCATTTTCTTCAGGGTCATGAACAACTGCTAGAGCTAGTCAGCTCTATCACGAAAAAGAAAGCAGTCCTCAATCTTCCACGTGGACAATGACCTTCAAACAAAACTGCAAGATTTAGTTTCCGAAATGCCAACGACCAGTTTCAGAATCTAAGACAAGATCCCAAAAGAACCACCAGTTAGTTGAGGTTAAAATAGATCAGACAATAGGAAAGAAAAATGAGAGTATGGGAACAGAAGACCTTCTCAGCAACGCAGGCCAGCGACGGTGGTGCCGATGTCCGTGTCCCTGACGTGTTGATTTTTGCATCAGCAACTCATAGAAGCAGGGTCGTTTTGGCCCTTGGCCATGGATGAACGACGGCTTCCTGGGGGGCGGCGGTTGGTGGGGCACATGGGCAGCGGCGCAGAGCAACGACGGCCCAGCACACGGGATGTAGTCCGCTGCCAGCTGCTGCATCTAGAAGGTGAGCACAAATCAAATAGACCAAACGTATAGAATGAAATTGAGGACTCATCGACGAATCGTATAGGAGCCGTGCCATCGCCGGCCCGTCAGCACCTGACGCGAGAGCCTGGATGAAGGGGTGGTTGTGGGGCGGGAACGCGAGCCGGCGGGGCCTGAGCGGAGGACGCAGGAGACGAGCGCGGATATGGCCTTCACGAGGCACGAGGAATGGGAGGCCGTGGTCGGGGGCGAGGAGGTCGACGCGGGAGGCGGCGGGGCGGGCGAGCGACGCGACGACATGGGCGCGACTACAGCGTGTAGGGAGGCGAGGAGGGAGGAGATGTCGTCGTGGGACACAGCTGGGAGTGGAGCGAGCAACGTGAGGAGGCGGCGGAAGAAGGCCGCGACGGCGTGTCGCTGAAGCGCGGGTTCCGAGACGCGAGCGCGGTCGGCGAGGCAGGAGAACGCCGCGGCGCCGGAGGAGGCAGAGGCCAGACGACGAAATCACGGACGGAGACAAATGCAAAAGCAACATCTAAAAATAAGAGGAAGAATCCCAATCAAAAAGGCAGCAAGAAACCAAACGAATCTTGAAAAAGAATAAGAAGCAGAAGAATCAAATGTGCCACGCACACCTCAACCAAACCAATGGCAAAGAGATTCCATGGATTTTTGGCCGCTGAAAAATCAACGGGCTGGACCGTTGACGACGGATCTGGAGGAGAGAGGAGCGTGGGGATTGGGGAGAGACGAGAACGAGGGGATTGGGAGGAGACGATGCACGGGGCTGTACCGCGGGGCGAAGAGGGGCATGGTTGTCCTCCAGATGCGTCGCTTACCCAGGGAAAGACGCAAGAAAAGACGGCAAGAGAGAGGGAAAAAAAGGAAAGAACCGGACTGAGAGGCGTATGGGACCACGCGATAGAGAGAAAGGAGAGAAAAGAGTGCTCCGGTTGGGTACAGCAAGTTACCTTTCAATGAAGTTTGTGGGAGGATAGAAAAGTCATTAGTAAAATGGACACTGCAGATTTTGCCACGTAGATCGATCCAATGGTCCATATCTCCAAACCTCTCTAGGAGCCTCATGGGAGCATCAATAACACCTTTAGACTAGATTTAGGAGCGCGTCTTGGCACACCATCCCGATATATTCATAGTTGTATGCAGCTAAAACTATAAACAGTGAAATAGCAACATGTATTTTCTTGTAATATAAATCATTGTATAATTTACCGGCTAATTTTGTTCTAATAAGCTTGTAGAATGATTGTGATGTGTCCACCGTCCACAAATGTTGGTTTACGTAGATCGGACATGACGATGCATGTTAGGGGATGGAGTTTGTCATTAAGGTATTTTTCAGAACATTTTACTGTCATCTAACCTGCCAGATTATTTTGGAAAATGGCAACCAAAGTTTATGTTGATATATGATTTTAGTGAACACGACTTAATCATTGTTTCTCATTTCAATCCATGTTCATTTGCAGAAGCACCTATGTCAGTAGAAGCGGGAGTATCAATATACCTTACCAAATAACATGACATCAAGATAAATGTTAACACCAGAAAGAAGAGGCTTGCCTCTTACCGCATAAGCACCCATGTTAGTAGAAGCTGGAGCATCAGAAAGATCAGTGCAATGTATGGAGAATTGGCATGGCAGAAGAGAACCCTGCCCTTGGAGCATCAGAGATATCAGTGGTGCAGACTGATAAACGTCTTAAGAAATAGTAGTTTTGGTTGACAAATAATATCGAGCTATTCAAAACCACAATATTTGCCGTGTTATACAAAATCAAGTCTGTATCAGGTTCGGTTGTACACTGCATGACATGCTAATAGATTCATCTAACCCAGCTTATGATCAAACTTCAGAAAAATGCAAAAAAGATGATGTAGCATAACAAAAGTTCTAGTAGGCAAATATAGTTTCTCTTGTAGTAATTCTAAAGCGACAATGGAGAAAAAAATACAAAGGTTTCCCCATTTTCTCCCGTGTATTTTTATGATCAAACTTAGCAAAGACGCAAAAACAAAAATGTAGCATCGAAAAAAAAGTCTGATAGGAAAATATGGTTCCCCTTGTAGTAATTCTCAAGCGAGAATAGGGAACACAATACAGAGCATTGGCCTTTCCTGTTTTCTCCTGTGTATTGCAAAATCTAAGCCAGGGGACACGACACGCACTTCAACAGTGGCAATGCGTTGCTTATCATTCCAACATGCGCGCAGATCTAGAAGACATAATTCCTTGGATGGCAGACTGCGTTATCAACAACAGTGCCAAAAAAAATGCATCATACATATTATTAGAAACAAATTTATGACCAAAGCAAATTATGGGAATGAATGCAGTGCAGGAGGGACGTTGTCAGGAGAATAGGAGATTCAGGCACGAAAAACTTTTGTGTGGTGATTTTTCTGGGCGGCGTTCAGTATGGACTTGGTTGACCAACTTTCATCAAGAACTTGCATGCATGTAAGAATTATAATAACAATAAGATAGCTGTGAAAGGGAAATCAAGTTTTATCCAAGAACCACATGAATGCATATGGACTTATACAGCTCAATGTTCAGCACCTGCCTCAACCGGCTCTCGCTAACATCATCCCTATAATGAAGATAGACATATCAACATCAGGGCCGGCCCTGGGGAGGGACTAGCGGGGCAGTCGCCCCGGGCCCAAAAGAATAGGGGCCCAAAAAAATTATAGGTCTAGTATACATCAAAAAAAATATTTTTTCTATTAGGCTCACAACGCCGGACGCCTCAACTTCCAGGCACATTGATCGACACTGCCTCGTCGCTTCCTTCTCGATCGACGAGACAACGATCGATTCCCACTTCGACGGGTCGTCACGCCACGTCCCAGGACTCCCGTCCCGACTCGCGAGCATGCCGTCGCGTCGACCCGTCGATGCAGGGCCCTGCTTCGACGCTTTCCCAGGGCCTACACTTTCCCTGGTCCCTGACTCTCTGCCTCCCTGTCCTTGGACTAGATTGGATCGATGACGGATCGTCCTTCAGTCCATGGCCACCGCTAGGCGCGATTCCGCGAAGGCCATTGACATGTGATACCTGATACATGTGATGTTGAGTTGAATGCACTTATTTCCGAGTTAAGTGTTATGAAGTTCACTTTGCCAAATAAACCAATGTCTGCTATGGAGCTTTTTGAGTTTGTTAGACAAGCGGATTGTTATCCTAATATTTCTATCACTTATTGGATCTTAATTTTTGGAAGAAATTTTAAGGTATCATGTAAACATTGTTATTTTTATATAAATATTATAGTTGGAAGTGTACTTATAATTCTTTTTATCATCTCATATATGCATAGAAAATTTATACTGAGGGGTGCAAAATTTTAGTTTGGCCCCGGGCTCCTGAAATCTCAGGACCGGCCCTGATCAACATCATGCTAAAATAAAACAATCTCTCGAGAATGTACTGAAGAATTGCTAACCTGAAGATGACAATCCAATCCGGTTTTCTTCTTCCAGATCCGGTGTAGACGTCAGTCAACCGGTCACTCCTGGAAACAATTGATCTATTTCTTCGAAGCTGCCAGTATTTTCACACATAAGCATGACAAATGCACCTTCTCGGGTACTTCATTTCCTCTCGAACAGAAAAAATCTGATAGGGATAAAATGATAGAAGGCCAATGTACTTCTTTCAAGCAAACAATTAAGAAGATAGAAACAAAAGAAATTCTCGCAGTGTTACAATGTAGCACCCAAACTATAATTCATGGGTTTCACTAATAACAGTAACCATATCAATCAAAGAATGCAGCCTAGTGGTTCCAGGAAGATGCAGAAATGCAAACATTTGGAATCCTTTCCTAGAACTGCAATGCTATGACACCACCTCATAGTTAAAACCTTATAGTATGTAGGGCGTCCTTGTGAAAACGATGATCACACTGAAGTGAAAACAATATAAGACAAAATCAGCAACAAAGTATCCAAATAAGTGGTAGTGGGTGTCGTGCCATGCTCTGGCCTAGGACATCTACATCAATGTGTTGCTGGGATCTAGCCGACCACTGCAAGCGATGAAGATGGTCCAGGAAGGGTGATGGTAGAGCACTATTGTCGCTGCCCTGCTTCTTACATTGTGCTCCACAGAGGATTGAGGTGTATGAAACGACCTCCAGCATGCTGGAACATGCAAGAGAAAACAGTAATGTCCTATTATTATTTATATCGTTATTATTATCATACATAACAATATTGTCCTGTTATTATTTATATGGTTATATTGTTAGAACTCAAGTCGAGGTTGTACTGTTGTTCCAGGAACAATATAAATAACTACCTTGTATATGGTGGATGTCGTTTGTTAAGAAGCGTGAACTTCGTTGCAACCGCAAAAGGAGTACCGGAAGATGGTGAAGGCAGTGACCCTACCAGCACATGCTACCCATATAATTCTATCCCTACCGTTTATGTTGACATCCATGTTTTCACAGGGCTAATGCTAATGGACTCTTGTAAGTAAAAAATGTCAATTTGTTGGGCATCACAAGTATCATAAAGAATGGTAGAGCATGTAGAAGGCTTGGTAAATAAGTCCTATATTACCAGCCCCATCAAATCATAAGATACATCTGCAACAATGTACAAAATCAGAAATATTGTCTTGTGCCATGTTCAATTCAGAATGGGTGGGGTTTACCTTTCTAGGGCCTTGATCTTTACTCATATCCTAATACTTAAAATTTTGTATGGATAATTTGATATAGAACCAATTATTTAGATATTTTCTAGGTAAATATACACAAACATAAGATACTTAATTCCATCTCAGAGGCTATATTAAAACCAACCTGAAACTGTGAGCTAAATATTTTTGGCGCTACATCTGAGAGATAATATGGGAGAGGTAGTGAAAGAAGAGAAGATGATAATATTATTTACCTGAATTAAATCTAATAGTGTTTTTTCATACCCTGTTGATTGCGTATGACTGGATGTAAGGGATGTTGGGAACAAAGAAGAAATACAATCGGCAAGATTCCTGATCCTCATGTACGAGCAAAGAAACCATATGATATGTTTCCGAGAGATCCAACACAGTGAACACATGCACCATAAACCCAAAAAAAGTCGAGGAAAATTAATCAGCATTGAGAGCCTAACCATATTTGTAGTTTGCCTATATCAACGAAATGGAAAAATGAAGAACTAAACCAAAACTTATTCGAGATCACAACCCAAGAAAAACCATCGAGATCCAAAATTACTAAAGACAAACAAAAACCTATCTTATTTCATTCTGTGGTCTTAACCATAAGCTAATTAAAAAATACAGTGAAATAGCTGAAGTTGACAATGGAAAATTAGGATAATGATGTGACCAAATTAATGCAGATCCATTTTTACCCGAAAAATATGGAGAACTTTTCCTTCTTTTTCGGAGGTCATGAGTGTTTTCTTAATCCTACATCCCCAACAACCACATCACAACTTAAAACACAATAAATGGATCGAACTAAATTAATCTGAGCAGCAGTATCCTGTCCTATAAAAATATATCCTAGATCAGCAGTAGCTAGTAATGACCACATAGGAATATCCCTAATGTATAAGACTAAATTTCTACAGATGGTACAAACAAAAAAGAAGTCATATGCTCACAGTGGCTAACTCGTTGATGTGGTAGGGAGATGATCACTGTCTTCAAGGACACAATAGAGGCAAAACAACTATGAGATGATTACTAACATGAGATGAAGAAGTCACAATGAAGAAAAATCAAAGAAAAACAGAAGAACAGAAAGGTGTACTTATGTTCTAATGCTAATAATTGTTAGACCAATGATAGATTAGAAACAACCACATATGCTAATTTGTAGTGTATAAATATGATAATTGAACCATAAAAACTACTGGTAATATTAATTTCAATAATAAATCAAGTCTAGAAGGATCTCATTCACCTCATTTGAGTATTGTCGTGATCCTCCTGACGATTAGCGGTTCGAGTGATGGAGGCGCTGCTCCTGCCAGCCCCGGACGCGCATCTGCTCTCTAGCTGCGGACTCCAGGTCGAGCAGCTCGTGGACGACGGCGGCCACCATGGCCGGGAGAGGCACAGAGGTTCCCCACCACTTACACTCCTGAGTTCTCACGTTGCCATTGTCTCTAGCACAGCGTCCCCATGGGGGATTCTCCTCCGCCTCCTCTCCTGCAAACTTGACGAAGAAGACTTGGGCAAGCGTGGGATGGGGCAGCGGCCCGTGCTCCATCCGCTAGGTACGCGTAAGTACATCAGCAATGAAATGTCCTTAGACACCCGAGAACAAACAAATAAAGCGTCGACAGCAAGCGCTACATGTCGCACACAGAAAGAATCAGCTGGTTACATATAGCCTGCCACTGGGTTGCTTCACTCAGAGGATCCATGCTACTGGCATCAGCAACAAATGACGCGGGGCTAACCAATCTAGCAAGCGAAACCGCCAGTACAACAGCCGACTAGGCGATTTCCCAATAAGCTCCCATTACCTCGTAATTAAAGTCTCGTACAACAAACATTCCCAAGTTCCACGCCGCCAATGACGGAACCATCCATGCCCACCTCACACAGGTAAGAATGGTAGGACAGACGACACCGGGTTGCAACCAGCTCGAGCACATGAACAGAGGAATAGCAGACAACAAACATTCTGGAGCAGCACAGACACAAACAACACTAACCACACACACAAAAAAACAGCACAAGAAGTACACGCATATCAGGAAACAAAAAAAGGTAAGACAAACAAAACGCGGCACCGTAAGGGATAGGAAGCCCAACCTGAAACTGAGGAAGAGGATACTACCCTTCTAAGAAAAGCCGTCAGCAAACCCAGAGCACAAACCAACCTGAAAAGGAACACAAAAATAAGACTTCCACCATACAGGCAATGCAACAGATGGAAATCTTGTACAGATTAACAAAGAATGCACCAGAGGAAGTGATGGTAAACTTACCCTGGAACAAAGAAAGAGCACCGCCGCTGGGAAAGAGAGACGACAGAAGGAAGCTACAGCAGCAGGCAGCCTGGGAAAAAGAACAAAATCGAGTAAATACCCCTCTATACTCCATACGGACTTTCAGTAAGATAATAACCGCAACCAATCGCCAAGCTGATTAACTGACCAATGTCAACAACCAGTACAAATCTAACTGTGAAAACCTAAAGACATGGCAATGATAAATATCACAGAGAGCACAGACACATTAGGAAGCAAAGAACACACATCTGAATAAACATGACACATCAGTAGGCAGGATTCCTAACCTGAAGCAAAGAGAGAGAGCACCAGCAGTCCAGGGAAGGCCACAGTAAGTCCGCAGCAGGATGCAACCTGAAAGAACCATGGGGAAGCCACACTAAGTACCAAAATCTCCAATACAGCTTCTGTCGATGTTAATAATACTATGCAGAATAATAAAATATGCTTTTAGTTCAAGCAGGCACGCATATAAATCGATATTCAGTTGTGAACTTATGAGACCAAATTTAAGCTATCAAGTTGTAACCGTGTAGAAATCTAAATTCTTAGGATAGGGTCAATAGAGCTGTAGCAATTTGGATAGAAGAAATGATCAAAATTAAATATATGGGGAAGCAGCCAATAGTCTGAACCCCTTCAAAAACTCTAATGTAGCAAGCAAAACCCAACAATAGCTATAGGGTGAAGAAACATGGGGAGCCAGAACACATGATCCACTTCAGGAACGACCGATGCAACATTTACAAGGCAGCTGGTACACAGAGCCGAGCAGCCGAGCCTATCCTATCGATTCGTCCCCAAACAGGTGGCACACCTTTACCCTCCCAAACCAGAGACCAGGTCGCCCAGATCGGAAGGAGGCGGGCCGACAGCGGCCGCGCTGGCACCATGAGTTCCGAAGGCGGCAAGCGGTTGTTTTATATGCGACACAAGCGTAGTGATACAATATAGAGAAAATCTTCGAATCTTTTGCAATCAAATAAATGTGAGAAGCATTACTATTGATTCAGACTGATAATTCATTATCAAGTTCTCATGACCTAAAAGAAAATTATGTGTATCACCTTTATCGATACTCAAAGAAAACAAATCTATAAAAGAAAATCATCAAATTCCAACAAGTCCATCCTACTGGACACACTATGGTCAGCTCCTCAAGTCTAGTCTCATAACAAGAACATAATATTTGACAGTGATCCATCAGAAGAGGGCACAGAATCAGCGGACAATAGTAAACCAGCAAGAAATTTTTCTTGGCCTACATATTATAGAAAATATATTAACAGTGAGAATTTATCTGATCCTTCAATACAACATAATATTTGACAGTGATCCATGAAAAGAGGGCACAGAATCAACGGACAACAGTAAGCCAGCAGAAAACTTTTCTTGGCCCGTAATTAGTGTCTGTTACAGAAGAGCACAGGATGTACTTGATAAAGACTTGGTTGGCGCATATGAAAAATAGGCTACAGTAAATAAGCCTAGGATTTTTGCTATTAAAAATAATGCTACTCTCAAGAGGGATCTTGAAGAGCTCTTCAAGCAGACCTGGACGAGGCCACAATTTCACTAAATGAGGTGAATGAGAGTATATTGTTTCTGTCTAACAACCTTGATAGCACCAATTCTAGGATTTTTGCTACTAAAGAAGAAAAAAGGTGTTTTCAGCAGCTCTTGCAGATGCTAAGAACGGACATCTAGAGACCTGCAACCTGACTTTGCTAAGATCTGAATAAATAAATAAATAAACAAACAAAGCAAAAGCTAAACCTAGAACCCGACACAACTAAATCCTAGGCAGAAATCATAGAGATGTGGAACTCACCACTCACCAGCAACCCCCGACGTACGGCAAGGCGAGCAAAGCAGAGGCGACGACCCGAACCACCAATCGTCAATAAACCAGACACCTGCAAAACTAAAAAAGGGCAAACAGTGAGGAAAAGCAAAACGTCAGGCCAAAAGGAAGAACCACCAAAAAGCAACGAGGAAAACAACAGCAAACGGCCAAACCGTAGATCCCCAAAGAGACAAGCATGCGGTATCTATTTGGCATGGTACGAAAAGGAAGAAAGCAAGGGAAGAAGAATCACAAAAGCTTGCTGCCGGAACCTGGCTCTAAGCAATGATAATAGAGCTCCTCGTTGTCTACATCCACCAAGTAGACAGGCCAAACCCCAGATCCCGACAGCGGCGGAAAGGACCAACCAAAAAAGCGACAGGCGTGTAGTGTCGAACTGCCGTCACAAGGAAAAATAAGGAACAGAGAAGCTTCCTAGAACAAAACGGATCTAGCCCTCTGAATCGAAGAGCGCCTCACCCTAACCGAACCCGCCACAGAGGGCATCCATGGGAGCAAAAAGGCGGGCGTCAACGAAGCTTGGGGAAGACCGGTAGGAAGACGAGGTGGGGAGGGACACGGGACAAGCGAGGGGCGGAGGCGAACGGCGGACAACAAGCAGGAATAGACACACGTAGAGGAGGAAAAACCAGCCCTTCCCAGCGCGAGGAGCCTCGCGACCACCACGGGCGGCGTCGCCCACCCTGTGCCAGGCCCGCTGACAAGCAGACGGCCAAAAAAGGGGCCACCTGCAGCGAAAGGAGTAGATACCAAGCGGGCAAAAAGAGGCAGTCCATCCGGTGGACTGAATCGTAACTCACGGCGCCGTATGGGCGTGTGACTGACGCGGGACGGGCGGGGAATGGGCGCAGGGTGGTTCGGCGAGGTGGGCGGGCGTCTGCCCCTGCCAGTCTTGAAGCACCCAAAAAACGGCTACGTAAATCTTCTCAGGAGACAGACAGGTGGGCCCGGAAGATCCTGACAGGAATTAAACGGGCATGGTCAGAGAGAAATACACGTCCTGTGTATAAAAAGATATGCAGCCGACGTTTTCGATCTTTACTGGCAAAACCGTCTTTGCAGCAAAGAACGGCCCAAATCTTATTTCACATGCCGATCCAACGGTCCAGAGCAAGCAGCCAGCCTATGAGCTCCATGGGGTAGCACCAATAACACCTTTGGACTAGATTTATGGGTGCGCCTTGGCGCACGATCCCGTTGATTGAGCTAATTTAGCGATTATAAGTACCGGAAAAAATTACCAAATGGTTGATCATATAGCGAAAAATTACCAAATGGTTGATCATAGCGTCAAGGCTTAAATTTGATAGATGATTTCAAATAAGATTATAATTCAATGGTGATATGAACAAACTCTAAAAGATGTGTTCATAGCAAGGAGGTTTATATTTAGGAGCCCAAGAGCTGAATTTGCCATAGCCCGTGAGATGGTTAAGAAACATTGCCTATATGTCATATGTGCTTTACTTTTTTTGTGATGCTATCTTGGCACTCATTTATCGATCTCGATTGTACTTTATGCTTCTAAACAACTATATGTTTCGCTGTTGTTAGCATTATCTATAGATTGGTAAGACAGTGTAGTGTAGCTTCTTGTGTTATGGAGCTTTTTGAACCGTCTATGCTGGTGACTTTTAGACCTTGATTGATCCAAATGGACGCATATTATACTGTTGGGTCTTACAAACGGGACATGTAGTATTTAGATCGTCTAACAATGTTGTTATTAGCAGGTAAAACCTGAACAATGTTGGAGCATACTAAAAGTCACCGTGTGTC
This sequence comes from Avena atlantica, assembly GCA_910589765.1. NCBI lineage: Eukaryota > Viridiplantae > Streptophyta > Magnoliopsida > Poales > Poaceae > Avena > Avena atlantica. The sequence goes on along the minus strand of OU342734.1, from coordinate 461,400,741 downwards.
ATTCTTCTGTGATTAGCTATCAGCTTTCCATAAAGTTAATAGGCCGCTATTTATAAGTAGGTGGAAAAAACATTGTGTGTTTCTAAATATTCCGTTGCAACTCAGCATGATATCCAAGAAGAATCGATGCAAGAGGTGCTGAACAACACAGAGCCATACTTGAAAAGGATGACCACCTCCAAAGTACAAAATTGATCAGTGGAAGACATGGTTTTGATAAAAAATGGCAGACACAATTTTTTGTTCAAGCTTATTTCTTGTGCACGCAACATAAGCACATCTGAAATCTTTCTCTTTCAAAGTATGCATTTTGGAGACAGGTTAGTAAAAGAAGATTACATTGGCACCGGCATGCCCTCACTGCAGACCACCTCCTTATACCTTGGGTGGATAAATGAGGCTGAAGTGTTTCAGTAGGTAGTAGACCATGAACAGAGGCAGTGACTCAAACAAAATTCAGGCATCATTTACTGAAATATATTTGACTTGCAAGGGCACTACTGCAATTTTTTACTAAACCAAATCTGAGGGCTGAAGTGTTTCAGTAGACAGTAGGTTCTCATGAATCTTAATCATGCACTTTCTCATGAATCTTAATCAGAAATACCAAATGGCCAACACAAGTTTTTTTACTACAATAAATACATGGGCGTGAAGCAGAGAAAGATTTGTTCAGCTTCCCTACACAGCCATGGTCACCATATACTTGTTCAAGCAATGTATCTTTCCCTCTCGTCGCACCTTTCTCCTTGAGAACTAAACACACGTCAATTTTCATGTCTCATCATACCTCTCCTTGTTAGTACAGAACCTTGAAACCTGAAGAAAAAATGTTCAGATACAATTAAACCTTCATGAGCTAAAAAAAAGCATGAGTATTTGCATATGCAGAAGTTGTAATATTAATTATTAATCTTGTAAGCTCATGAAAAACTAAGCAATAAATAGATTAATCGGTCAATCAAGCAATCGGAAGAAACCCTCGTCTTTTGTCATTTCCTTTGAAAGAAGCTTCTATCATTAGGTGGAAAATTAGAAACCTGAACTACTTTTTAAACTGGTCCACAGTATTATGATATGCTAAGGTAGCTGTATAAATCCATGATCTTCCTAGTCAATGAAGCTAGCGCTTTCCTAAGCAAGTGCCACAACCTGATGCTATAATTTTTGTACTACAATATACTGTATAGCTAGAGAAAAGGGGAGAGAAAGGAACTGCAAGGTCCATTAGCTGAATGTTGTGTGCAACCTGTGGAATGTTAAAAGTAAAACCAAATAGGTCTCTAATTTCCAAAAAAACTTGATGGTTTACTCGATCCATTGGCTGCAATTCTCGTCTATAAACTAAATTACAAACAATCGTTTCATAAATAATAGTTCATGTTCGAGCTTACAGTACTTCTCTTCATAATCTTAATAATCATTCTAACTTGTTTCATAGAAAGAGATGGCGTGGGTTTTTGATTAGGACTCAAATCATATCAACAAAATAATTTAAAGAAACAAGATAACATGATCTGAAAGGACTTTAATTACCACATGCTAATGACTGGTAGTGGTAGAGTATTTCTACTATGTCTATTTTGACACTTCAAAAATGAAAAAGAGAGTCATTAATCTATTTTGACGTGTATGACCAGCATGAAGTTGTAAAAAATATTAAAAGAACTTGACCAAAACAAGCAAGTGGTCATCCAAATTCGTCTAAACAAAGGAACTGCATAGAACATAGGAATAACAATAGCAGTACTTGCTAGTACTGTCAAGTACTGCTATTTGTGAGTCGCAGCACGGGTGTCACTGGTAATGCCTTGTTAATCTCCAAAACAAAAATAAAGTACGGAGCATCTACAGATGACAACCTCAAATTGCAGTAATCAGTTTGGCTAGATCAAAATGGTCTGAAAACATAAATATTAGTAAATCTACATGCCGAGTGAAAACCCGAGCATAAGAAAAAAATAACATCCATGAAGCAGCCCGTCGCATAAGAAACAACACCTGCAGGAAATACATGGCCAACGCACACATGAAGCACATGCTAAAGACACGTCCTATGTCAACTACAAAGTTTATCTGAAAGATAAATCGATAAGTGAAATAGGAAAAGCTAAGAGATATGGCCCAATCAGCGGCCGTAAAAGATAACGATAACCAACCAGAGGCTTACCTCCATGGAAGGAGCAGTGGAAAGCGGACAATACTTGGTTAATATTGAAACAATGTTCAGGTAGTTGAGCCAACATTCGAACTTTAAACTTTCTGTTGGAGATATGCCCAAGAGGCAATAGTAAAGTGGTTATTATCATATCTTCATACTTATGATAAATGTTCACATACCATGCTATAATTGTATTAATAGGAAACAATAATACTTGTGTGATTTGTAAACATAAAAGAGTCCCTAGTAAAGCCTCTTGTTAAACTAGCTTGTTGGTTAATATATGATCATGGTTTCCTGATCATGAACATAGAGATGTTATTGACAACAGGGTCATATCATTAGGATAATGATGTGATGGACATACTCCTATAGTTAAGCGTAGCATAAAGATCAAGTCATTTAATATAGTTCATTTGCTATAAGCTTTCTGATACATAGTAACCTAAATCCTTCGACCATGAGATCATGCATATCACCTTTACCGAAAGGATGCTTTGATGACATCAAACACCACACCGTAACAGGGTGGCTATAAAGGTGGCATTGAGTGTTCGGAAAGTATTGGTTGAGACACATGGATCAAGAGTGGGATTTATCCATCCATATGACGGATAGATATACTCTGGGCCCTCTCGGTGGAATGTCATCCAATTAGCTTGCAAGCATGTGACTGGCTCACAAGGGATCACATACCACGGGAACGAGAAAAGAGTACTTATCAGTAACGAGGTTGAACTAGGTATGCAGAGATACCGACGATCAAAACCTCGGATAAGTAAACTATCGTGAGACAAAGGGAAATTGGTATCGTATGTAAGTGGTTCATTCGATCGCAAAGTAATCATAGAAATATGTGGGAGCCATATGAATTTTCAGATTCCTCTATTGGTTATTGATCGGAGAAGTGTCTCGATCATGTCCGCATAATTCACGAACCGTAGTGAGACACACTTAAGGATTCGACGTTGTTTGAGTAGTTATGGTATGATGAGAAAGAGACCGAATGTTGTTCGGAGTCTCGGATGGGATCCGGGATATCACGAGGAGATCCGGAATGGTCCGGAGAATAAGATTTATATAAGGAAAGTCTCGTTTCGGAGTTTGGGAATGATTTCGGTGTTTTCATCGGGAATGTTCTAGAAGGTTCCGGAATGTCCGGAACTCCGGAGGGGAAGGGGTACATGAATGTGTCATTGCAAGTTGGAATGATTGCATCATGTACTAAGTGTCATCGTTGTTCCAAATAAAGTATTAATCGGATCCTAGTTTGAAAAGTCAAATAGCTAAATTGAAAAGTCAAACGACTAAATTTGGAAAGTGGAAAAGAGGAGGAGGAAGTTTGAAACCGAGTTGGGGAGGAGTTCCCTCCTCCAACCGGTGGCCCACCTCCAAGCCAAGTTGGGGAGAGACTCCCCTCCCCTTGGTCGCACCTCCCACCTATAAAGGGAGGGGCAGGGCTGCCCCTCCAATACACACAAGATCCTCTCCTCTAAACCCTAATTTGGTGCCGCCACCTCCTAGGGCTCCCCTTGGCGCCGACTTGGGCAAGTCCCAAACCCTAGCCGCCGCCCTAGCACCTCTTCCTCGACGTGTATAAACCCTAGATCGTCGAGGGCTCTCTCATAGTCCACCATACTCGCTCCGGCTTAAGGCGAAGCCCTGCGAGATCTCCCCTCTACTTCCAATACCACGCCGTTGTGCTGCCGGAATCACGAGGAGAGTGCTACAACCTCCGCTGCCTGCTGGAACAAGGGAGAGGAAGGTCTTCGTCGAGTACCGAACGTGTGACCGACTGCGGGAGCGCTGCCGGAACGCAGCGCCGGAAGGATCGTCTACACGATCTTGAGATCGACAAGTGTACGACTACATCACCCACGAGAATCTGCTCTCGTTAACCGCTTTGGAATCTTCGAGGGTGAGTTCCTCTATCGACTCGTTGCTACAATCTAGTAGATAGATCTTGGCTTGTTTTGTTTGTATGCGATAGAATTTTTTGTTTTCCATGCTACGAACCCCTACACTTTCTCCTACGAATTTTTCAAGATAGAGTAAATTAGATGATGATAGAAGGTGAAGATGTGAAGCACAAAATTAGTAAACTTATATATGGAAAGTGTGACCATATGTGAAACCATGTGTGACAAATCACATGCACGACGCGCAAAAGCGAGGAATGTAGGGGTTCGTAGCATGGAAAACAAAAAATTTCTATCGCATACAAACAAACAAGCCACGATCTATCTACTAGATTGTAGCAACGAGTCGATGGAATAACTTACCCTCGAAGATTCCAAAGCGGTTAACGAGAGCAGATTCTCGTGGGTGATGTAGTCGTACTCTTTCCGATCTCAAGATCGCGTAGACGATCCTTCCAGCGCTGCGTTCCGGCAGCGCTTCCGCAGTCGGTCACACGTTCGGTACTCGACGATGACCTTCCTCTCCCTTGTTCCAGCAGGCAGCGGAGGTTGTAGCACTCTCCTCGTGATTCCGGCAGCACAACGGCGTGGTACCGGAAGTAGAGGGGAGATCCCGCAGGGCTTCGCCTTAAGCCGGAGCGAGTATGGTGGAGTATGAGAGAGAGCTATTAGTGGTCTAGGGTTTAGACACACCAATTAGAAGGCTCTAAACCGAAGGCTAGGGCAATTAGAAGCTCTAAACCAAAACGGCCCTAAACCGGAGATTAGAGGATAGGAACTTGTGTGTCTAGAGGAGGAGGCCCTGCCCCTCCTTTTATAGGTGGGAGGGGCGGCCAAGGGGAGGGGAGTCCCTCCCCAAGTCGGCCTTGGTTGGCGCGCCGGCTTGGAGGGAATCCTCCTCCAAGTCGGTTCCAACCACCTCTTGCTTGTTTCCCACAGTTTCATGTTTCCCACAGTTTCCTGTTTTCCACAGTTTCCTGTTTTAGCCGTTTGACTTTCAAACTGGAAGTTTAACTTTTCAGTTTTGGAACAGCAAGAACACTTAGTACATGATGCAATCATTCAATATGTAATGACACATTCATGTACCCTCCCCCCCGGAGTGCCGGACAATCCGGAACCTTCTAGAACATTCCCGATGAAAACACCGGAATCATTCCCGAACTCCGAAACGGGACTTTCCTTATATGAATATTATTCTCCGGACCATTCCGGATCACCTCGTGATATCCTGGATCCCATCCGAGACTCCGAACAACATTCGGTCTCTTTCTCATAATACCATAACTACTCAAAACAACGTCGAATCCTTAAGTGTGTCTCCCTACGGTTCGTGAATTATGCGGACATGATCGAGACACTTCTCCGAACAATAACCAATAGAGGAATCTGGAAATTCATATGGCTCCCACATATTTCTACGATTACTTTTCGATCGAATGAACCACTTACATACGATACCAATTTCCCTTTGTCTCACGATAGTTTACTTATCCGAGGTTATGATCGTCGGTATCTCTGCATACCTAGTTCAACCCCGTTACCGATAAGTACTCTTTTCTCGTTCTCGTGATATGTGATCCCTTGTGAGCCAGTCACATGCTTGCAAGCTAATTGTATGACATTCCACCGAGAGGGCCCAGAGTATATCTATCCGTCATATGGATGGACAAATCCCACTCTTGATCCATGTGTTTCAACCAATACTTTCCGAACACTCAATGCCACCTTTATAGCCACCCAGTTACGGTGTGGTGTTTGATGTCATCAAAGCATCCATCCGGTAAAGGTGATATGCATGATCTCATGGTCGAAGGAATTAGGTTACTATGTATCAGAAAGCATATAGCAATTGAACTATTTAAATGACTTGATCTTTATGCTACGCTTATCTATAGGAGTATGTCCATCACATCATTCTCCTAATGATATGATCCTGTTGTTAATAACATCTCTATGTTCATGATCAGGAAACCATGATCATATATTAACCAACAAGCTAGTTTAACAAGAGGCTTTACTAGGGACTCTTATTTTAGTTTACAAATCACACAAGTATTAATGTTTCCGGTTAATACAATTATAGCATGGTATGTAAACATTTATCATAAGTGTGAATATATGATAATAACCACTTTATTATTGCCTCTTGGGCATATCTCCAACAGTCTCCCACTTGCACTAGAGTCAATAATCTAGTTTCAAACCTTTGTGTATTCAACACCTATGGCTTTCCGGTGTTGTATGTACACGATTGCTAGTGGTCAATTGATCTCCGGATCTGACACTTCCAGGTCTGTGTGTAATTGCATGTCTTTGCGTCTCTACGCATCACTCATTCTCTAATGAGATGGCTTTGTATAAATTTGGTCTTTCGGTGTGACCTTTAGCTCTTTGGGGTTAAAACATGTTGATAATATTGTCGCACAATATATCTTCATAGTATTATCCCACTGTGAACTACACCTAGTTTGATAACAAACTACTTGACACAAATGCCCTCTTTTGATGCTAAAATAGCAGTCATATACTTAGCCTTTTGTTGTAGTATCAGTCACAATGTCTTAACTTTGGAACTCATCCAAATCCATTATGGAACTCACTTTACATTATATTGTGCCACCCTTAGTTTAGATCGAGATAAACTTAATTTGTACTTTGTGACAAAACTAGTATCAATGTAGTACTTTTACAATGAACTAACCATCTATTTGTCACTTCTACAAATATTATACTCTTAGTTCTTCCAAAAGATCATAAGAATATCCTTACTATTGTCCAATGATCATCTTACGAATCATTCTGGTATATGCTCACAACATTTAGAGCATAGGACATATCTGGATTTGTACATATCACAGTATGATTGATATAAATACTCTTTGTGATTTCATACATCAAGTATCAATCTATACTTGATTATTTGTTTCACTTTACCAAATGTCAATACACTTGAATATATCATCAACATTTGAACTCTTTCAATCCTTTCTGTGCGACAAGAACCTTTCTTGTAGTTTCTATATTGAACTCATTCAATATCTCGTCTATGTACTTCTGGCACAACCATATTAGCGTCTATTGATGCCAAATATTTGGGTTTTGCCTAATTCTTTCATCGGGATGAAATTCTTAATATGTGTTAATAAAAGATACATCATTTCCAATCAACAATATGTCTTCCACATAATGTATTAGAAACATGTCTTAGCGCTCCCACTTAATTTCTTGCAAATGCAAGCATCTCCATCGTCTCTGATGAACTTTTAAACTCCTTTAACAGTTTCATCACAGTGAAGATTCCAACTCCGCGATGCTCACTTTAACCATTGAAGTTTGCATATGATTTTAGCATCCTTTTGAATTAACAAAACCCTATGGACCGTGTTATGCACATGTCCTAGGTAACGATTCTATTAGAAGAACTTGTTTTGTTTATTCAACTACCATATAACAAATTATATGTAGTGGTTGCTACATTAATCCGTCTAGACTAAATATCACTATGAAAGATCAAATCTTGTCATAGTCAACCTTTGAACATTTTGTGAACTCTTTCCCAACATGTCGACTATTTCATAGATGTAAAACATCCATGTCTATTTCTTTATAGATCCAGACACAACTGTAAGGTCTTACACCTTTCTCGAGGGTCCTTCAAGTTCAAAACTTGATTTCTCGTGTATGGAACTATCACGGATTTTATGGCTTCAAGCCATTTGACGGAGTCAGGGCCCATCATCGCTTCTTTGCATGTAGTCGGTTCATTATTCTCAAATAATGATTCAACCCTCAAATCTTGGTATTTGATTGTTTACCCGATCTACTTGTTTCAATAGGAACTTAGATCTCCGTGACCACAACCTTTGAGGCACGTGAGCCATGAGCATTGTTGCTGCCTCCGGAACACTTTTCGGTGCTGCGCAACTTTGCACATATAGCTAAGGTTCCTTTAACCTTATCAAAGTTCTATTGTCCTCCCACTTTTCTTTTCACGAAAAATTCCTTCCCAAAGAAACTTGACGTTCTAAGCGACAAACACTTTTGTCTCTGGTGTTATGGAGGAATACTCAACAGTTATACAAAGACAGGTTCATCCGACTTTGGTTGCAAACATCTTTCTTATGCATAGCAAACCATTGTTTAAGAAAGGACAACTTGGGTTTTATCCCAAACCATAACTTTATATGGTGTCATTTCAACGGATTATGATGGAGCTCTTTTCAGTGGAAAAACGGTAATCTCTAAAGCTTTTAATCTTTAAAATATAATGGCAGTTTTATGAATTATACCTATGATCTTACCATGTCAAACAAGGTTTAATTACATATCTCGAACGTTCCATACCCTTATGGTGTTTCGGGAAATGCAAATCCACGGAACGATTCCTTAAATCTTAGGTATTATGCTAAACACTGTAACTCAAATATCTTCCTTTATGATCTTTATCATAAACTGTTTATATTCTTGTTACAATGATTTTGCACTTCATCTTGAAAATCTTTGAACTTTTCAAATGTTTCATACTTCATCCTTATTAAGTAAATATTCATATATTCACTCAAAATTTCGGAAAAAACAAATGAAGTTAAAATCCATCGCTCTTGACTACACATAATGGACTTTGTACAACAATATGTATAAATTCCAATAAGCTAGTCTTTCGTTCACTTTTGGCCTATGAACGAAGTTTTCAATTATCTCTAGGAAAGTTTCACAAGTGTCATTTGATCAAAAATCAAAAGACTCCAAAATTCCATCCACATGGAGTTTCTTCATGTTTTCTTTTCAGTATAATTTAAACGACGATGTCACTTCCTAAGTGATCTTTCAATCAATTTGTCTTTCGACATCTTTAGCACTAGTTTTATGGATGTGATGTCTCCAACGAGATTTGCGAATCCATATTTTATGGATTACGGCAATTATTTGAACAACCCTTTTGTTCTCATAATACCTGATAAAACAAATCTTTGAAGGCAAACGAGCAACACAATAACCCTTTATTTGTTCTCGATGAACATCATCACATATTCTTTTGCTAGTTACTTAGGCCATTGTAGTTCATGAATTGTGTTGTTTCGTATGACGATTCACACCAACAAATTCAGTATCAAATACTTGAGAACCACATTGTTTAATAAGCAAAGAATATAGCCATAACATGTATATCATCTATATACTTAAGCTGAACAATTCTAGTCTTTTCCTTTCTGCCATATATTTATGAGATTCTCTTTTAGTATTTCCTTTTCTGTTTGAAAGAATCTATCAACATCAATAGTGGAGTCATACATATGACATATAGTCCAAAGCGTGTATAATTAAATACTAATGTCTTTGGACTTGCACTTTGAAGTAGATCACCATCATCAAATATTTGGTGTTCTTTCAAATTCCTTTCTTTAGTAATCTCTTGGTGTAGTAAACATTTTACCTACATCAAATATTCACCCTTATCATGGAATCGTCCATGATCAAGCTACTGTTAGCTTATAACGATGAATTATGAGTATAATGTTGCTATCCAAAACCTTTTGGATGATTAGGACAAAAAATGTCTCCAACCTTTTGCAAATTCTCATCAAATATGAGAACATGACTTTAGCCATATTATACTCTATCATGTTGCAACCAAAACTTCGTTTCAGATATCACAATATCTTCCACACATCATGGTTTCTGAAACAACTCTTTCAGATCCTAGATAACCTTGATATTAAGACAATCCTTTGAATATCAAGAATCATGGAAACAAACATGATACTAACACTTGGAATTGTTACTTCTTGATTTAATACTAATTATTAAACTTCATGGAGTAACTGGAACTTACTGAAAGTTTGCAATAGGACTTTTAAACTTTAGATTAACACTTCAAAACAATACGATACCAGTTCGTAAAGTAACTAACCAGAATTCTATAGTTCTATTATCTCAATTATAACTAAGCGCAAGGTGGTAAACGGATGCCAATGACTACAACAACTATGCAATTTCACTTTGATTTAGTTTATGATAAATTGAGTTCTAATTAATAATTAAATTAATCTAGGTGAACTCCCACTCAAAACAATATCCCTCACATTGTTTTAGTGATCACACGAACCAAATCCACCACATCAAAACCGATCATCACGAGAGTTGATATAGCTTCAATGGCGAACAATCAACATGTTCATCATATCTACTATATGACTCATGCTATACCTTTCGGTAATCCGTGTTCCTGAGGCCATGTCTGTACATGCTAGGCTCGTCAAGATCAAACCTTAGTTTCCGCATGAGCAAATCTGGCTTGCTCACGTTGTATACACTTGCAGAATCTAACACACCCGATCATCACGTGGTGCTTCGAAACAACAAGCTTTAGCAACGGTGCTAACTAAGGGTGAACACTTTATGACTTGAAATTCATGTGCATGAGGGATCATCTTATAATGCTACCGTCGTCTACTAAGCAATACAAGATGCATAAAGGATTAACATCACATGCAATTCAATAATATGTGATATGATATGGCCTTTCTTCTTTGTGCTTCCGATCTCCATCTTCAAGCACGAACATGATCTCCATCATCATCGGCATTGCATCAAGGTCAATGACGCTTCTCCATGATTGTCGTCCACCGGCTTCAACTATTACAACTACTTTGAATAGACACGCGGGTCTTAACATAAATTAAAGACAACCATATGGCTCCTGCCGGTTGCCAACTTACAATAAGGAACATTGCATACATCATATATAATCACAATCATGGCCATATCACATCACAACACACCCCTGCAAAACAAAGTTAGACGCCTCTACTTTCTTTGCATATTTTACGTGGTTTGGGGCTTTCAATAAGTGTCGTTCTAACTTACGAACAAGAACCACAACATTGATACTAGTATTGTTAATCACCCGTTGTAAATTGGATCTTAACTATGCTAGGAGAAACAGGCACCCGCAAAGCCACTTATGCAATACAAGTTGCATGTCAAGCGTGGAGCAAGTCTCATGAACGATGTCATGTAAGGTTAGCCCGGGCCGCTTCATCCCAACATACCGCAAGATGCAAAGTACACAAGAATCAATCGACAATAAAAGCATCAACGCCCACATGACCATTGTGTTCTACTCGTGCAACAGATCTACATATAGACACGACTCTGATACCACTGTAGGGGTTCGTAGCATGGAAAACAAAAAATTTCTATCGCATACAAACAAACAAGCCACGATCTATCTACTAGATTGTAGCAACGAGTCGATGGAATAACTTACCCTCGAAGATTCCAAAGCGGTTAACGAGAGCAGATTCTCGTGGGTGATGTAGTCGTACTCTTTCCGATCTCAAGATCGCGTAGACGATCCTTCCAGCGCTGCGTTCCGGCAGCGCTTCCGCAGTCGGTCACACGTTCGGTACTCGACGATGACCTTCCTCTCCCTTGTTCCAGCAGGCAGCGGAGGTTGTAGCACTCTCCTCGCGATTCCGGCAGCACAACGGCGTGGTACCGGAAGTAGAGGGGAGATCCCACAGGGCTTCGCCTTAAGCCGGAGCGAGTATGGTGGAGTATGAGAGAGAGCTATTAGTGGTCTAGGGTTTAGACACACCAATTAGAAGGCTCTAAACCGAAGGCTAGGGCAATTAGAAGCTCTAAACCAAAACGACTCTAAACCGGAGATTAGAGGATAGGAACTTGTGTGTCTAGAGGAGGAGGCCCTGCCCCTCCTTTTATAGGTGGGAGGGGCGGCCAAGGGGAGGGGAGTCCCTCCCCAAGTCGGCCTTGGTTGGAGCGCCGGCTTGGAGGGACTCCTCCCCCAAGTCGGTTCCAACCACCTCTTGCTTGTTTCCCACAGTTTCCTGTTTCCCACAGTTTCCTGTTTTCCACAGTTTCCTGTTTTAGCCGTTTGACTTTCAAACTGGCAGTTTGACTTTTCAGTTTTGGAACAGCAAGAACACTTAGTACATGATGCAATCATTCAATATGTAATGACACATTCATGTACTCTCCCCCCCGGAGTGCCGGACAATCCGGAACCTTCTAGAACATTCCCGATGAAAACACCGGAATCATTCCCGAACTCTGAAACGGGACTTTCCTTATATGAATCTTATTATCCGGACCATTCCGGATCACCTCGTGATATCCCGGATCCCATCCGAGACTCCGAACAACATTCGGTCTCTTTCTCATAATACCATAACTACTCAAAACAACGTCGAATCCTTAAGTGTGTCTCCCTACGGTTCGTGAATTATGCGGACATGATCGAGACACTTCTCCGAACAATAACCAATAGAGGAATCTGGAAATTCATATGGCTCCCACATATTTCTACGATTACTTTGCGATCGAATGAACCACTTACATACGATACCAATTTCCCTTTGTCTCACGATAGTTTACTTATCCGAGGTTATGATCGTCGGTATCTCTGCATACCTAGTTCAACCCCGTTACCGATAAGTACTCTTTTCTCGTTCTCGTGATATGTGATCCCTTGTGAGCCAGTCACATGCTTGCAAGCTAATTGGATGACATTCCACCGAGAGGGCCCAGAGTATATCTATCCGTCATATGGATGGACAAATCCCACTCTTGATCCATGTGTTTCAACCAATACTTTCCGAACACTCAATGCCACCTTTATAGCCACCCAGTTACGGTGTGGTGTTTGATGTCATCAAAGCATCCATCCGGTAAAGGTGATATGCATGATCTCATGGTCGAAGGAATTAGGTTACTATGTATCAGAAAGCATATAGCAATTGAACTATTTAAATGACTTGATCTTTATGCTACGCTTATCTATAGGAGTATGTCCATCACATCATTCTCCTAATGATATGATCCTGTTGTTAATAACATCTCTATGTTCATGATCAGGAAACCATGATCATATATTAACCAACAAGCTAGTTTAACAAGAGGCTTTACTAGGGACTCTTATTTTAGTTTACAAATCACACAAGTATTAATGTTTCCGGTTAATATAATTATAGCATGGTATGTAAACATTTATCATAAGTGTGAAGATATGATAATAACCACTTTATTATTGCCTCTTGGGCATATCTCCAACAAGGAAATGCATCACTTATATTGCATTTCTTTCGCTCGCATCCACTTGAAGAGAAAGAGTGGCTAAAAATTGTGAACCATTAGCGTAAGACAATTTTGTTGTCCTAATTGTAAGAAAGAGTTCGGTAGGTAAAGTGGTCAAAGCAGTCAAGGAAATATAAATAATCACAACACATATCCTTTGCATGGAAGCATAGATTTTTTTCTTTCGAAAATAAAATAGTCGCAACTAAATAAAAGTGCAAAAGAAATAGAAATACCTTATACTCTTTCTCCCTGGTCCTTTTGTTCTTCCAAAAAATGTAAACCCGACTTGCAAGAGTAAAGCATATACTTGGGATAACATAGCAAAATTTAACATGTAGAATATTAAATGCATAGTTCCTAATTGCATCTCACGGTCATCGACTTGAGATGATTATAATCTGGGGGCAGCAGAAAGCAACCTCAGTTTAAATATTGAGTCAGGCACCTAACTACCTCGCTACAGTTTATGTGAGCCACTATCTGATATTTATAATAAACATTGAATAATGCTAGAAGGGAGAAGATGTGAGAGAATGAATCAGATCAATAAGTAGACCGAGTATTAAATGGGAAGGTCATAAACATATACATGCAAATAGAAAGAGAAATTTTAAAATGAGGGCTTATCATAGTTCACAGATAGAGCTTGCATCAGCTACCACATGTTACAACCATGTGCCATCGGTCATCACAACAACGAAGTTTAGTTAACACCCAGATAACAAAATGTACATCAGCGGCCATGTTTAACCAGTCGAAGCAACTTACAGTGGCCCGGGGTAAATCACCTGCCAATTTTGCAAGGAGCTTCAATGCTAAAAGCTGAAATCTGTATGCCAAGTAAAATTCATTAACCAGCTCGTTTGTATATAATTAAGGGCACTAATGATTAGAAAAAGGGAAATCATATACACACTCTGATTCAGCTTCTAATCTAAAATCTATATGCACCTAAACAAAAGATATGCTTGTAACTATATAGTTCAAAACCAAAATGTCAACAACTAATCTGAAGACCACCAAATCACTATCTTAAAATACTGAAAGTTAAATCGGATAGTTTTGACACTTGTTAATTGCAACAAAAATAATAGTTAAACCACCAAGACAGAAGAACTATTACACTGCAAAATGATTAATAATGAAACATTCATAGGGGCATTGAAGCAGAAACATAGAAATGTGATTTCATAACCAGTATAGACTAACAGATGAAACCCGCTGCCCACATGGGTAGCAACACACGCATCAGGTGGCCAACACGTGTCTAACGTTGTTTTCTTTCCGGTATCAAACCACCAAATGATTCCTATTAGTGATTCCAAGGTGTTTATATAGTATAGAAACACAGTACTACAAAAAGCAAATGTTAATAATGCACCCGCCGAATCATGAAATTTCTTTGCCGAAATACACCAAAAATAAACTATAATTGAGCAGAGTTGTTAAAGGTAGTGTTGATTCATTACCCTTAGAGTGGAAACGCAGTGTGGAGGTGCTCGTGGGGCTCTTTCCCGGCACCGACGCTGACCCTGGCAGGTTCATCTTGCTCATTGGCATGCCCCAACAACGACAATGACTGCTGCCAGTTTTATATTGCGCATTGCATAAACAACTCAAGAACTCCCTCGTCATAACTGGGCATCATGTATTCTACATCACCTTCAACAAAGAACACACTTTTATAATAAAAGCAGAAATACCAACGAACACAAGTCTTTTGGCTGCATCAAAGTTTTAAAAATTATTACTACAGCTACATTAGAGCTGTGTGCAGAATTCCTACAGGATCTAGAAGGCCACATGATTATGAGTAAAAGAAGGTACCAAATATGAGAAATATGAGACATACCAAGTGGGAATTAGGTAGCTATAGAGAAAACAAAGAGGAGAGAAACTGTTAGACCTTGCATTGCATCATTTTTGCGTCTACCTATCTGGTTGCAGTAGAGACAACGCTTTGCTGCCAAGAAACATGGATTCACATCATCTCAGTGCCTACAATACCACAATAATTAACTGCAAACTTCCACCAATTAAAAAGTTCACCAAGAGAACCTTAAAAGAAATGGAACAACAATTTTAGCAATTTTTTTGCACTGCATTTTGATAAATGAACACTTGATGGAACAAATAAAGATTAGTTCTAGCCCCATAACAAAGTTATTCCTCCAAGTTCATTTATTTGTTCATAGGGATCAAACAATTCACATTATAAAATCTGGTAATAAAACAAAGCATGCACAATTCAGAACTCAATAGCATGATTCAACATAGACATGGTTCTCCAAGAAAATGAACATCGTAGAAAACATGAAGCATGCACTTGAGTGTCGAATGGGTTACTAATTTAGAAGAAATTATCGGGGTAGATTTTTTTAAATAATACATTTTTTATTGAATTTCACAAATAATACATAAAACAGGCAAATTGCAAATCTGTTGGTCGGTCGGTCGTTCAACAGACGAAACACTGTCTTCGTCCGTTCAAAGGTTGATTGGGCCATATCTCTTAGCTTTTCCTATTTCACTTATCGATTTATCTTTCAGATAGCTGTTGAATCAGCTTCATGGTCAGTCCAGTTTTAGCCGCAACTTCTATCACAGCCTCTTTGAATGCTTGATCATTTGGGAGAATATGAGGCGTTGCATTGTCCTGTTGTATTAGAATTGTCTGTCCAACATCATCCGTAAGCCAAGCTGCTACTATAGCAGGCAATACTTTTTCAATGATGAACTCTCTCATGACAGCCCTATTCACTTTGATTGACTTTATCTCCAATGTCCCTTTTGGCCTGTTGTCACTTCTTCTTGCTGCTGGTATTTCCTTCACGAATGGCCATATACCAATTTTTCCTGAAAATATGGCATTACCGGCATTATTGAATCTGGGTCTAGCAACGGCAGTTAGGAACTTTACTTTTCCTATGCAATTTTTGTTCTGAATAGATCTTATAGGTACATCTTCCTCTGGGAGAAGGTAGTAGTTTCTGTCTTTCTTAGTCATGTAGAACAATTTCTCATCGATGTGCACCATATTGTGCATATAGGTGAATTTTGGAGTCACGCCTCCTCTAGAACAGCCGACAACAGGGTGTGTCGTCCGTTGAACGGACGAAGGCAATGTTTCGTCCGTTAACGAGTCTGTCGTCTGTCGAACGGCCGACCGACCAACAAATTTGCAATTTGTCCGTTTTGTGTATTATTTGTGCAATTCAATAAAAAAATGTATTATTTAAAAAAAATAGCGAACATATGACAAACAAAGAGAGCTAAATAAAACAATATGAATGAACCATATACACTCAAACAAAAAGGGTGGAATATAACTTCTTAAACTAATTTGGAAACAGGGGTACGGTGCAGGTCAAAGAAAAATGTCGGGAAACTTAGGATGCCTCAAATCTTCAGAGTAATCGACTGAACGGCGAAAACATCAATTCAAATACTCACACAGTAGTATGAAGTGGCACGACCCTTGCATAAAATAAATTTATAGTAAAGAAATTAAGGATATATTTTGCATGAATGAATAACTATCATAACCATCATCCCCTATGCAAGTCAATCTATACTTAAAGCAGTTGAAAAGTAATGCCGAGACAAAAAATCTAAGGTTGATGCACGTACAGCAAAGAGGAGAAAATAGCTCGATTGATTCACCTAAATCATGTACACCTCATATTATATATACAACATATAAGCCCATGCCTTTCGTTTTGCCATGAATGGCACAGGTTCCTCACGACTCCAAGAATATTTTCTACTGAATCTAAACAACTCCATCCAGCAGAGCGTTTCTTGTGATCATGAACTGGTTAGCTACAAGAAATAACAAAGTGGGGCCATAACTCCAACCAAACCGGGTCTGCTTAGCTAACTGATTACATTAACACAGCTGACAGCTAGAAACCGTACTCGGTAGCATCTTTATGTCTCACTGATCCTCTCTCTTCTCAACTACACGAGTTTAATAATTACTATTGAGCTTATTCTTCTTGCAATGGTGAAACAAACTACGATTACTTATGTTTGACAAACTGACTATCATTAACCAACACATTTTCATTAGAACGATTAACCAGTACAATCGCATTAGGCGTGAGAAGAAAAAGGCAAGCACATACATACTGTCTCTGCAACGTTGTGGTTATTTGTGGCCTGGTCCCTCCTATCCCTTGCATGAACCTACCCAGCTGCTGCCCCCAACATGCACCTTGGCAACCCCATCATCGCCACCATTATGCCTGCTGCTTTTTTGGTGCAATCCCCTGCAATTAAAATAAACCTCAAAAAACTCAAAATTGTTTATCACATGAAACTATAAATAACAGTAACAGGTCTTGCATGTTATAGGATGGAGAAGCAACGAAGCAATGTGGCGCCCCACAAAACCACTACTAGAAAATCGCGTTGTTTTTGTGCATTGCATCATCATGACTGCATGCTCATGTCATCATGCCACCTTGCATTGGAGCATCGTCATCATCTTGCATTTGTTCGCATAAAACTATTTTCGGAAAAACCTATTTTGTTTTCTAAATACCCCGTCTTTAATTCAACTCAAACCTGGGTCTCCGGTTTATTTCGTTTTGTCTACCCCGGTTTTCAAAAGTCCCGTTTTAAATAAATAAAATGTTTAATTATTTTAGGGGGCAGCCGCACCGGGCCGATCCGACCTAGTCGGCCACCCCCAGTACAAAACCAGTCCCCCCCTAAACCCTTTTCCTACCCAGTCCTCTCCTACCCAAACCCCTCCACCTCACCCCACCCAATAGTCTGCCGCCACCTCACCACTCTCTTCCCCCAGCCTATCCTATGCCGCCACCTCATCGACCCCCGGCCCCACCTCCTCTACACGCACGCAACCCACCCCACCCCACACAGTACACACACGCCACCCACCACGCACACCCAGTCGCACCCACTCCCCACCTCCTTCTCCCTGCCATCCCGGACCCACCCCACGTGACCCCACCGCCCTGCACGCACTCACCCACCCCGACCCAGACCGAGTCCACCCCTGGTCAGCCCTCCCCCGCTTCGAACCTCCACCACCACCCCTCTCTCTCTCCCCCCTGGCGCGTCCCACACGTCCCACCTGCCCCCCGGCCCGACAACCTTCTTCCTCCCCCTCGTCTGCAGGGTGCCAGGGACGCCGCCGTGGGACCCTGCCTCCTTCCTCTGAACCCCGCCGCCGCGGTCTGGCGCCCTGCCAACCGCGCTCGCCGCCCCCTCTCCCGCGGACCCCCTCCTCCGCAGCGCCCGCCGCCAGGCGTCCTCCGCCCCTCCCCGGTGGTCCTCCCCCAAGCAGGCCCCGCCGGCGCCCACCTCCCCGCGGCCTCTCCTTCCCCTCCGGCCAGGCGAGCTCGCCCCGGCCGCGTGGCCCTCCGTCGACACCCCGCCTCTGCTTCCCCTCCCCGCCGCTGCCCCTGTGGCCTCCCCCTCCGACCTCGCCTAGGCCGTCCCGGTCGACTGGCCGTCGTCGTTCGGACGCGCCCGGCGAGCGCCGGCCCCCCCTGTCCGCAGGCGCGACCTGCAGCAGCTCGCCTCCAGGACGCCATCTCGTCGCGCCAGCTAGCCGTCGCGGCGACCTTCGCCGGACGTCGTCCCCGTCCTCACCTCCGTCCGCTGTCCCCGGCCCCCGAGCTCCCTGGCCCCATCGAGCCGGCGAGCCTCTCCCTCGCCGTCGTCTGTCGCGCCCAAGGCCTGGACCGCCCTGGTTCCACCCTCCCCCAAGCAGCGCTGGTCCCGCCTCCTCCTGTAGCCGCGTCGTCCACCTGCGAGCAGCGCTGGCTACACCAAGGAGGTTGTTTGGGCTGCTCAATCGTGTCTCAGGCACATGTTTTGGCCCGATGTCGTCTGTTTGTTGTTGTCACCTGGAGCGTCCGATGCCTTTGTTGAGGCAAGGACAAAAAGGACCTAAGGGCCCTGACAAGATCTTCTTCGGTACCGAGGACGCGAGAAGTTCGAAACGCCAAGATCGACCATCTCTTCTTGTTGAGTCACAACATCGACAAGTTTTCTCCAAGATCGAGCCCCGATCCCCCGTCGAACCCCTTAACCAAGATCGTCGAACCCTAATGTGTGACCCCTTTCTCGAGACCTATTTTATAAATGTAATATCAAATTGTTGCATATTAAATCAATTGTCATATTCGCATGCATATTGTCATGTGGTTTGGGGGCCTTATGCCGATTCACTTCATAATTAAATATGGGGCCATATGCGGGCTTATCTAGCCTTATACTGGCCTCATTTAAATTTGCGTAGAGAACCGGTAACTTATCTTGCCCTGTTAATACAACGTTTAAAATGTAGGGTAGTTAAATAACTTGAACCATCTGAATAATTGTCGGGACCCTGGTCCCGCTTAATATTGTCTAATTGCATCGCACCTTTGACACGCCATACATCATACATGCATCATGCCCGGTCTTTTGCCGTAGTATTAAATAGTGCATCCGGTGTTTCTTCTAGTGCTTTGCTTCTTCGCGGACTAGGCCGATGAGTTGATGCGAGTGTCGACCCGATCTTCGGATGAACCTTCGTCAATGTTTTCAGGCGAGCACCTCCCCCTTTCTACCTATCTTACTTTTATAGTATTTATTCCCTCTTGTTGATCTATTGCTATCTGTGTTGCGTTGCTCTAGTTTTCGTACCCGTGATTTCCTTGCAGCCTTATATTGCCTTGGACACATCCTATTACCTGTTGTTTGGTAGATAGCTGGACTTGCGCGTCGTAGTCGCTTGCTCGAGTGCTGTTGCGTGTCGTCGAGTACCACAGTTGTTGGAGTATTGCCACATGTTTATTGTTGGAGATGATCATAACTTTAATTACTGTTTAACAACTAAAATTGAAGTAGGTAAATGCAGAGGCACATGTGGGCAAAGATGTTATTTGGTTGTTAACCGTCCACTTGTGTCCCGTAGGACCCCGAGTTTTTGACACCTGTTCCGAGATCGAGCGCGCTAACCACATGTGGGATGTATGGGCACCCCATCGATTTAATACCTGATTTCAAAGTACTGTACCGGGGGCCACAACTAGTTTGAGGTTTTATTTACTATCCTATACTTATGCCATGCTTTACTGCTTTATTTACGATTGTGAGAGGAGCACCTGTACTGTTTAGGATCGTGACCCGTTTTCGCTGTATCAAAAAGCCCGAGAGTTTCGGGTTCCCAGTCGTTTACAGCCGGCTCCACAAACCCTAAGTCCGTCTCGGAGACCGGCCGACTTCATTGCGGGTAGACTTAGTGGGGTGGCCCCCGTGCTTGCTTTGGGTCTGGGAAACGTCATGACTTAGGCCCCGCCGACATACCGATGGGTGTATGTTAATTGATCTGGCAAAAAGGGTCGAAGTGCGTGTGGATACTTTGGTGCACCCCTGCAGGGTTAAATCTTTTCGAGAAGCCGTGTCCGCGGTTATGGACGACTTGGAGCACAGTGCTTGATCATAGACAACTATAACTAAAGTTTACTGTTATAATTTGACTTGTATCCGATCTGACTAGTAATCAGCTTCACTACAACGGAATGGCTAAATAAAAGTACCAATAACTGCTGGGTTTTGGGGACATCTCATGCTAATTGTATCTGACTAGTAAGTGTTGCAACTACAACGGAATGGTTAACTAAAATTGCCCACTGCTTATTATATCAGGATGATTATTTATATTTGACTAGTAATTGCTGCAACGATAACTGAATTAGTAAAACTGCCAACTGTGTGAGTTCCTCGGTTGACTTCCTCGTTTGGTCTCGAGGGGGAAATACCAGGATGGGTATGTTTGGTGGTAGTATCAGGTTGGTTCCGAATAGGTCTTTCTTACCCCTCTCTGATAGCCGCCAGTTGTAACGAGTCTCTATAGGTTGTTTAGTGCATGCTGCGCTGCCGCTGCAGTCCACCATACCTATGTAGGCGAGGACCGCCGAATTCTAGCCTCGCCGTGTACTGGCCTCAGTACTGACCGCTCTCTCTTTTCCCTTTGCCCTTTGTCGGCACCCCTTTTGTTTAAGCAGGTTTTGAGATCGACGTCGTTAGCAGGGTTACCCTTCCGGCTTGGCCTGGGTAGGGTTATGGACGCCATTGGTTATTCTTCAGGGCTCTTAGCCCCATTTGCATCTTGTCCGTAGCTGGACGCTCTATCGTTTTCAAGGTGATTTGGATCTTTGTATATTATATCTGTATTCTTGACTCATTGAGTCGCTGTTGTATATATATCTGTTCTGTGGGTTCCATCGTGGACTATTGTGTAATGGTATTACTTCGTTTTCCACCCGCACGAAAGTGCCTGATGGGCACCTTTGAATCATTTCTATGCGGGTTTGGCGGGAATCGCTGAAACTTGCATAGGGCCGATTCTGAGGGTGTTACAGAGTGGTATCAGAGCTCAGCAGTTGCGATACCCCACAAGTCCAGCCTGTAGGATAACCTAGCTAACGGCCGAAGTAGAGTGTCAAAACTATTTTTGAAAAATCGGTTGGATAGTTCTGATTAGGTCTGATTTTACTCCTTAAACCTCTACTGCTCTCCTCTCACCTCTGCGTGTTTTGAATCCGCTCTCTTCTCTCTCTTCGAGTCCAGGATTTCTCGTGGTTGGGTTCCATCGTACCTTCAGGGTTTCGCTTCCTCTTTTGGTAACGGTGTTGCTACATATGGTCTTCATGCTATCAGAGGAATCCTTCATCTGTTGGATTTCTCTCTGTTCCTTGTTGTACCTTCCGGTGTTTTCCGACGCGACGACATCAACTACGCCAGATCCGATGCAGAGTCTGCATCACTCCTTTGTTTCCGAACCTCGATTGTCGAGATCTTCAGTCTGATTCCGGGAATGGTTGCACGCTTTTCTACTGATTGTGCAGAGTAATAGTTTGGGTGCGTGATGGATTGGCCCCCATGACGACTACCCTTTCTATTCGCTCTTGTACATTGAAGTGGATGAGAATGCATCGGTTCCCTCTTTCCATCAAAGCTAGAGGTGGCTTTATTTGTTGATACCTCTACCTTCGACCTTTTATTTCCGGAGTGTTCCCTCGACGATCACGGACAACGACCTCTTGTTAGTGGTGTCGCGAAGATCTACACGAAGCGAGAAGACGCAGATCACCGACCTTCTTTCCGGTACCATGAGGCGGATCTCGAGGGCGAGATCCATTGTTAGTGGTGTCGAATTGTGGCGCCCCGCAAAACCACTACTAGAAAATTGCGTTGTTTTTGTGCATTGCATCATCATGACTGCATGCTCATGTCATCATGCCACCTTGCATTGGAGCATCGTCATCATCTTGCATTTGTTCGCATAAAACTATTTTCGGAAAAACCTATTTTGTTTTCTAAATACCCCGTCTTTAATTCAACTCAAACCTGGGTCTCCGGTTTATTTCGTTTTGTCTACCCGGTTTTCAAAAGTCCCGTTTTAAATAAATAAAATGTTTAATTATTTTAGGGGGCAGCCGCACCGGGCCGATCCGACCTAGTCGGCCACCCCCAGTACAAAACCAGTCCCCCCCTAAACCCTTTTCCTACCCAGTCCTCTCCTACCCAAACCCCTCCACCTCACCCCACCCAATAGTCTGCCACCACCTCACCACTCTCTTCCCCCAGCCTATCCTATGCCGCCACCTCACCGACCCCCGGCCCCACCTCCTCTACACGCACGCAACCCACCCCACCCCACACAGTACACACACGCCACCCACCACGCACACCCAGTCGCACCCACTCCCCACCTCCTTCTCCCTGCCATCCCGGACCCACCCCACGTGACCCCACCGCCCTGCACGCACTCACCCACCCCGACCCAGACCGAGTCCACCCCTGGTCAGCCCTCCCCCGCTTCGAACCTCCCCCACCACCCCTCTCTCTCTCCCCCCTGGCGCGTCCCACACGTCCCACCTGCCCCCCGGCCCGACAACCTTCTTCCTCCCCCTCGTCTGCAGGGTGCCAGGGACGCCGCCGTGGGACCCTGCCTCCTTCCTCTGAACCCCGCCGCCGCGGTCCGGCGCCCTGCCAACCGCGCTCGCCGCCCCCTCTCCCGCGGACCCCCTCCTCCGCAGCGCCCGCCGCCAGGCGTCCTCCGCCCCTCCCCGGTGGTCCTCCCCCCAAGCAGGACCCGCCGGCGCCCGCCTCCCCGCGGCCTCTCCTTCCCCTCCGGCCAGGCGAGCTCGCCCCGGCCGCGTGGCTCTCCGTCGACACCCCGCCTCTGCTTCCCCTCCCCGCCGCCGCTGCCCCTGTGGCCTCCCCCTCTGACCTCGCCTAGGCCGTCCCGGTCGACTGGCCGTCGTCGTTCGGACGCGCCCCGCGAGCGCCGGCCCCCCTGTCCGCAGGCGCGACCTGCAGCAGCTCGCCTCCAGGACGCCATCTCGTCGCGCCAGCTAGCCGTCGCGGCGACCTTCGCCGGACGTCGTCCCCGTCCTCACCTCCGTCCGCTGTCCCCGGCCCCCGAGCTCCCTGGCCCCATCGAGCCGGCGAGCCTCTCCCTCGCCGTCGTCTGTCGCGCCCAAGGCCTGGACCGCCCTGGTTCCACCCCACCCCGCGTCGTCCACCTGCGAGCAGCGCTGGTCCCGCCTCCTCCTGTAACCGTGTGCCTCACTGGCTACACCAAGGAGGTTGTTTGGGCTGCTCAATCGTGTCTCAGGCACATGTTTTGGCCCGATGTCGTCTGTTTGTTGTTGTCACCTGGAGCGTCTGATGCCTTTGTTGAGGCAAGGACAAAAAGGACCTAAGGGCCCTGACAAGATCTTCTTCGGTACCGAGGACGCGAGAAGTTCGAAACGCCAAGATCGACCATCTCTTCTTGTTGAGTCACAACATCGACAAGTTTTCTCCAAGATCGAGCCCCGATCCCCCGTCGAACCCCTGAACCAAGATCGTCGAACCCTAATGTGTGACCCCTTTCTCGAGCCCTATTTTATAAATGTAATATCAAATTGTTGCATATTAAATCAATTGTCATATTCGCATGCATATTGTCATGTGGTTTGGGGGCCTTATGCCGATTCACTTCATAATTAAATATGGGGCCATATGCGGGCTTATCTAGCCTTATACTGGCCTCATTTAAATTTGCGTAGAGAACCGGTAACTTATCTTGCCCTGTTAATACAACATTTAAAATGCAGGGTAGTTAAATAACTTGAACCATCTGAATAATTGTCGGGACCCTGGTCCCGCTTAATATTGCCTAATTGCATCGCACCTTTGACACGCCATACATCATACATGCATCATGCCCGGTCTTTTGCCGTAGTATTAAATAGTGCATCCGGTGTTTCTTCTAGTGCTTTGCTTCTTCGCGGACTAGGCCGATGAGTTGATGCGAGTGTCGACCCGATCTTCGGATGAACCTTCGTTAATGTTTTCAGGCGAGCACCTCCCCCTTTCTACCTATCTTACTTTTATAGTATTTATTCCCTCTTGTTGATCTATTGCTATCTGTGTTGCGTTGCTCTAGTTTTCGTACCCGTGATTTCCTTGCAGCCTTATATTGCCTTGGACACATCCTATTACCTGTTGTTTGGTAGATAGCTGGACTTGCGCGTCGTAGTCGCTTGCTCGAGTGCTGTTGCGTGTCGTCGAGTACCACAGTTGTTGGAGTATTGCCGCATGTTTATTGTTGGAGATGATCATAACTTTAATTACTGTTTAACAACTAAAATTGAAGTAGGTAAATGCAGAGGCACAGGTGGGCAATAGATGTTATTTGGTTGTTAACCGTCCACTTGTTTCCCGTAGGACCCCGAGTTCTTGACACCTGTTCCGAGATCGAGCGCGCTAACCACATGTGGGATGTATGGGCACCCCATCGATTTAATACCTGATTTCAAAGTATTGTACCGGGGGCCACAACTAGTTTGAGGTTTTATTTACTATCCTGTACTTATGCCATGCTTTACTGCTTTATTTACGATTGTGTGAGGAGCACCTGTACTGTTTAGGATCGTGACCCGTTTTCGCTGTATCGACAAGCCCGAGAGTTTCGGGTTCCCAGTCGTTTACAGCCGGCTCCACAAACACTAAGTCCGTCTCGGAGACCGGCCGACTTCGTTGCGGGTAGACTTAGTGGGGTGGCCCCCCGTGCTTGCTTTGGGTCTGGGAAACGTCATGACTTAGGCCCCGCCGACATACCGATGGGTGTATGTTAATTGATCTGGCAAAAATGGTCGAAGTGCGTGTGGATACTTTGGTGCACCCCTGCAGGGTTAAATCTTTTCGAGAAGCCGTGTCCGCGGTTATGGACGACTTGGAGCACAGTGCTTGATCATAGACAACTATAACTAAAGTTTACTGTTATAATTTGACTTGTATCCGATCTGACTAGTAATCAGCTTCACTACAACGGAATGGCTAAATAAAAGTACCAACAACTGCTGGGTTTTGGGGACATCTCATGCTAATTGTATCTGACTAGTAAGTGTTGCAACTACAACGGAATGGTTAACTAAAATTGCCCACTGCTTATTATATCAGGATGATTATTTATATTTGACTAGTAATTGCTGCAACGATAACTGAATTAGTAAAACTGCCAACTGTGTGAGTTCCTCGGTTGACTTCCTCGTTTGGTCTCGAGGGGGAAATATCAGGATGGGTATGTTTGGTAGTAGTATCAGGTTGGTTCCGAATAGGTCTTTCTTACCCCTCTCTGATAGCCGCCAGTTGTAACGAGTCTCTATAGGTTGTTTAGTGCATGCTGCGCTGCCGCTGCAGTCCACCATACCTATGTAGGCGAGGACCGCCGAATTCTAGCCTCGCCGTGTACTGGCCTCAGTACTGACCGCTCTCTCTTTTTCCTTTGCCCTTTGTCGGCACCCCTTTTGTTTAAGCAGGTTTTGAGATCGACGTCGTTAGCAGGGTTACCCTTCCGGCTTGGCCTGGGCAGGGTTATGGACGCCATTGGTTATTCTTCAGGGCTCTTAGCCCCATTTGCATCTTGTCCGTAGCTGGACGCTCTATCGTTTTCAAGGTGATTTGGATCTTTGTATATTATATCTGTATTCTTGACTCATTGAGTCGCTGTTGTATATATATCTGTTCTGTGGGTTCCATCGTGGACTATTGTGTAATGGTATTACTTCGTTTTCCACCCGCACGAAAGTGCCTGGTGGGCACCTTTGAATCGTTCTATGCGGGTTTGGCGGGAATCGCTGAAACTTGCATAGGGCCGATTCTGAGGGTGTTACAAGCAACCACCGCAATTTGTCCATTTGGTTGTACACGATAAGATGCAGAATTTTGTTTAACAGGACAAAACACAAACAGTTAAAAGGACAAGCTAGCACACAGTCTGGTTAATCAAAAGACATCCGACTTTCTTGGCTAGCTGATTTGAAATTGTGTAGATCAATAGACAGGCAGCCGCTCGATCAACTCATCCCATGCGTGTCAGCTAAGCAGGTGAATCAAAGCAAGAAATAGCTAGCTGGGTCGGGTGGAGACATGCTCGTGCATGGCTTCTGCCAATAAAAGCAATATGGTATCTATCATTAGTAAATAATAACAGAGCGCTTCTTGCACATAATCTAGTGTATTACCTTAGTGACGCGATGGAGTGAAATTAAGTTGCCCACTTCATAGTACAAAGAATAGAATTTAATAACCAAATAGCACCATATTGATCAAGATCTCGAGTAATATTAAGCTCGCGCTAGCCTCAGAGGGAACTCAAAGCCTGCATCATATCTAGAAAAAACATATTAGCCCATGTGAACAATTCGTCAAACACCTAGCAAGCACAAACATTATGAAGTCAGAGAAAGCACATCCAAAGCAAATTAGAACAATCCACCTCACATATTAGCCCAAGAGGACATCCTTTGCAGTGGTAAAACAAATCAAGCACTAAGGATTTGACTGGGAGGAAGATAAAAATGTGAGGAGGGGGAGAGGGAGAGGGAGAGGAGAAGCTAGGAGCACCTAATCTGGCATGGGGCAGTGAGGATGGACGTGCGGGCGAGGTGGCCCAGCTTTGAATCGACCTCTATGAGTCCGTCCTACTGGTGATGGGCGGCCATGCCGATTTGAGGCGGAGCGTACGTCAAGCTCCAGTGCGTGCCGATCCAGGGAGGGGTGCGGCGACAACGAACATTTCATAATACACTCGTTCTGCATATCTTTAGGATAAAAGAAAAAACAGCCTGTGCTCGACGTCTTGAGGTTGACCATGGGGAGAAAAAGGGGCGGAGGAGGATGACATGGCGGAGGAGGAGCAGCGTAAGCCGCAAGACGGAGGGGGGTGACATCAAGGAGGAGGAGCAGCGCCAGCCGCCAAAAGCATGCGGGGGAAGGTAAGCATAGAGGAGGCGGCTAGGGTTTTCAACCGTTTGTCTGTTGGGATGCCTTTTATATGGTGTGGTGAAAATAATCTACGGCTGCCACCGTATCCAATCTGATGGCTAATTAAATCTGATTTACCAGGAGGCTCGTATGGGTGGCACCAATTACATCTTTAGATACGTGTTGCCTCTCAAAAAAGAAAGTGATGATGAAGAAGGTACAATGATAATCCACTTCCATGACTAGGACTACCTCCGCCTTCGGACTTGCGAGGAGACCATGTTCCGGATAGCGATAGGGATGTGAACGGGTCTCACGCGCTCGTCGTTCTCCCCTCCCTTCCTGATCTCTTTCTCCAGGCTCTAGTAGAGTATGGAGTGATTGCGTCCCAAAACGAACAATAAATTAGCGACTGATTCCACCTTCCGCAAGTCCCTGGTACCTGCGGCGACCCGGCAGTTGACCTGAGACCAAGCCGGGGGTTGCAGATTCCGTCCCCTCACGGTGTCGCCACCGCACGAGTTCTTGGTTCCTCGCCGGATTCATCTCGTCTGGGGGGCCCGACTTCGTCGGCGCAGCGAGATGCAGCAGCCAGGTAATTAAGGGCAAAGTTGCCATCTTTGGCTATCTCCTTGCGATCTCTGCGGCTAATCTTGGTTAGAGACCGCCGCCCGCCGGTTGGATTTGTATGGGGATCATACAAATAGACCTCTTCATGGGTGTTCTTCTCCAGCACCGGTCAAGGTTTGTAGGGTAATAGATAGCTGTATGAAATTGGTGCTGAACACCATCTGGTATCACATGACTCATGGTTGTTGATTGATTCAGTGATTTGGTAGTTTCAACTATGATCCCTTGAATTGTTATGTGTTCTGGATGCATGCTGTCATTATCAATGTATGCTATCTATCAATGGTTGGTGAGAAGTAGTTACGTTTTTTGTTCTTCGTATCCAGGCATCGATATAGAAAAGCTACTACGCGAAGTGAAGACGCGGTGGCTGAAGCCTAAAGAGGTTCTCACCATAATACAGAATCACCACCTGCTCACGGTGGAACACAAGACACCGCAGAAGCCACCGAGTAATAAAACCAGCCTGTGTTTTTTGCTTGTGAGATATCTGATTCAAGCCCCTGCATTCCTTCTCTAGTCCTTTGTGTGACTAACCTAATTGGTTCTGAAATTGCAGGTGGTTCTTGGTTTCTTTTCAACCGTAGGGTACATCGGTTCTTCCGGAATGATGGGTATGGATGGCGGAAAAAGAAGAGTGGCAAGAAAGCCGAAGCCCATGAGTACCTTAGGGTCTGTCCAATGCTATCTTCTCGAGTAATTAGAGATCTAAAGTTGTTGAGTAAATCAATCATAAAAATTGTGATGTTTGTTTTTAGGACTTAATCGGATGGGCTGGATAGTTGACATGCTTTCCTCTTTTGGCACTGAAAATTTCAGGTTGATAATGTAGAGGCACTGAATTGCTACTATGCTCATGCAGACAATAATCCTACATTCCAGAGGCGGATATATTGGATGCTTGAACCGTAAGATTTCTGCTTACTTGTAGAAGGATTGGATTATTTTTTATGTCGTATTGTATGCTTCGAAGTTCATAAAGGTTCCACATAAATTTTCTATGTGCCTCGTCTAAATTTTACGTGCTTCTCCGTAGAGCACAATTGTATGCGCATGATCCGGGTTATGGATTAGCCGGATTTGAGTTCGCCTAACGCTATCCGTAACTGATAGCCATAAGGATGATGCTTGTTCTCACTTAGAAATAAGTCGTGCGATGTGGATCAGCCAAGACTAGATTTGCCCCTCCACCATGGAGAGATATTCCCCGTGCCTTCTCGTGTGATATGACTCGGAAGCATGGCCATGCACTACTCGATCAAGTGTTGATGGAGTTGTCCAACTAAGGTGTTAGCCGGAAGGAATCACTTGTCACTGCAACGAGAAAAGAGAGTTAAGTTGGCACTGGGATCGCGGGAGCTCCCCTGCGGCTTATCACCAATATCATGATGCAAAGGAACTCGGACAGACTGTCATATTGGATGCTACTTGTGTATATCCAGGAGTCGGCGTGCTAGGCTTGAAGCCGCTACCGACTAATGGCTCTGGGCGAGAACCCGCTGAGCTGTGTCCGTCTTAAATAAGCCTGCGGGGTCACACACTTAAGAGAGTGAAGCTAGTCGGCAAAGTAACGTTTGCCGGGCAGAGACACATGTCAATGGGTTGAACCCACCTTGAGTGGGGTTAGAGTTGTGGACTGAGGGACACAAGGTGTTGTGTCGCCTCACCTACTCCCTATATAAATGAAGGCGAGGAAGCAACTGATAGACTGAGTATCCGAACATTTCACAGGCCATGACTTGGGCCTCACTCCCACCAACCTGTCCTGAGGGTGGCGGACCAGAGGCTAGCACCTCCTCGTCTCCACTCCACCTTGTACGTGTGTGAGCCATCAGAGGCACTGCGACTATGGTGCTCGGCAGCGCTAAGGCGGCAGAAGGCAGCGGAGTTCACCGGAGCCGGAGGAGAGGTCCCACGATCGACCAGGTTCCCTGGAGCGGTAGCAGTTGACTTCTGCAACTGTGCAAGGGGTAAAGTTCTGTGTCCATCTCTCAGCCAGATCTTGGAGTGGAGGCTCGCCAGAGTTTAGCCAGAATTTTTTGTTTTCTGTTCTTGCTCTGGACGTGGCCCATCACACAACCCTAATACTACTAACAACTTTGTCCGCATGCTCCTCTTGAAGGATTTTTGAATGGGAACTCAGGGAGGGATTCATAAGCTGTCCATCGCCATATGTAATTTTTTTCGCACTATGGTATAGCTTGCATTTACTCCTATTTATAGTTATTCTGTCTATGACTCCATCTATGGTTACTTTGAACTTTCATCATCCACCTTAGATGTTCCCAACAACTAGAAACTACCACTCACCAATTCCTTGTAGACATTTTAATTTTTGTAATATTATACAATGTTCCTCAACTTTTGCTGATGAGCAAAATAGTGTAAAATATTTTATTCCAGGTAAACCCTATATTCATTAGGAGTCCCCAAAATCTGCACAACAATTCTTGAATTAGAAGTTCCAATCAATGGTGGTATTATACTATTTCATTACTACGACTTCTACTGCTGGTTATGATTTGCTGATTTTTCCCTGTGAAAAAGAACCATTTATCAATGTGTAAAATTCAATTCGCATCATAAAGGGTGCACTTCATCTTTGCAGGGCTTATGATCACATTGTTCTTGTCCACTATAGAGATGTTCTAGAGGTTTGTCTCTTGTCTTATCTTCCTTTCGTCACAACATATCTGCAATTCTGAGTGAAACAATTACGTTGGTTTAGTATCCACAGTTAATTATCCAGTTCAATAGTGGGCAGTCTTTTATCAGAGTAATTGATCACTATAGAGTACCAGTGAAATTGAACTTGACATGTCCATTTGTTACTCGCTATTAAGCTGGTGTATATTATTATAATGATTGAAGTACGGCATTGTTTTTTTGTGTGAGTGTCATCACATTGTTTTTCGGACTGCCCTGTGCTTAATCTTTGCTTGTTGATTGATAACCAGGGCAGCATTTCAGTTTCAGCACTAAACGATTCATCAACATCTACAGAAAAATCCAGTATCACAGATAATTCTCTAGCAAGCTCCATAAACCACCCGTTCGTTGAGATGCAGCAGCCTGTGGATGAAGTCATGATGGATAGTCTGCTGGGTGCTCCAGCTCCGAGTACTTCTGTAAATAGTTTAGGCAAGATTTCGATTCTACCTTCTGGAGTTGTCCACAAATGTTGTCTTCTGGCTCATATTTCATTTTACAACAGCTGCAGTTTGTCACCCTGAAGTGCAGCCTAGAACTGCTAGCCTAAATAATTGTCTTTTACTCACCATCACACAGGTAGTGTGTTGAATGAAGCTGAAGCTGGATTAAGGAGTGGTTCCAAAACTATATTTGATCCGGTGCAGTTTGGTGAGCCCTTTCTGGAACATTCAACTGGGTTCATGGAACCGGCACTCCATTCTTCGGTTGCCACCAAAGAGTCTAGCAATGTAGATCATAGCTCTCGCTTAGAAACATATATGTCTGAGGTACTGTACACCAATAATCTCACTCAAAAGGAAGCTGGTGCACTGAGTGCTGCAGGCATGCCATCATCACAGGTTCTTCTTCCCTTAACTGTTCTCTTATGAGATGAATGCATGTTTCTATCTGGCAGTCAGGCAATTTTGTCTCTTCCCCTTTGTGCCTACTTCCCCTGTTCGACCTTCCACAATGTCTTATAAAAAGAAATGAAGGGAGTACTATTTAGTCCTTCAGAACACTTTCAGAGTATTGGGAGGTCCTTCCTACTTGGCATG
This sequence comes from Avena atlantica, assembly GCA_910589765.1. Taxonomy (NCBI): domain Eukaryota; kingdom Viridiplantae; phylum Streptophyta; class Magnoliopsida; order Poales; family Poaceae; genus Avena; species Avena atlantica. The sequence continues at coordinate 461,368,897 of OU342734.1, read as the reverse complement.
GTCATAGCAGTATATATTTTTGCTCCTTGGATGCATTTTTGCAATTTGGGGTACCCATAATCTGAGTGGCATGTATACTTGATCTGTTAGGAATATCGAAGAGTGATGTGTTTTACTATATTTAGGGAAGGGTTATCTCGAGTTTAAACTCTTCATTATAACCCGCTGCTGTCTTATGCATATTTATTGCAGTAGTAGCATTTCTTGCTTAGCATTAGAAAATCGCTGTGTAACTAGTCTCATATATATACTCTCTACTTGACAGCAGTGTGTGAAGGTACTATACTTAGTAGTACTCCATCCGTCCCATAATATTGGATGTTATAACATCTTATATTATGAGACGAAGGGAGTAAAAAACTACCTACCGCCATGAACTGATATGTTACCCTAAACTTTCTCTGGTGCAGAATGATAGCTATACAGATGTAAGCATCGGATATCCACTATCATTAGATGCCACTAAGAGTGAGCCTGATGGATTGAAGAAATTAGACAGCTTCTCAAGATGGATTAGTAGTGAACTTGCAGAGGTAGCTGATTTGGATATCAAGTCCAGCTCCGATGCTTTCTGGACTAGTACTGAGAATGTGCATGTTTCCGTGAACGAGCAATTAGACCCGCTTTCCCAGCAGCAGCTTTTCTGCATTATTGACGTTTCTCCAAGCTGGGCTTACACTCGCTCTAAGACTAAGGTCTGCACCATTCTATTCCTCTTTTGCATGCTATGGCCATAGTCAAGTATAGGTTCGCCCAAGTTTATTGGTAGTATGTTGAGCATTCTGTTCTGGACTAACTAGTAAATTGTAATATTAACTTGGCATCACTTATCATTCTTTTGGTTGCAATTCAAATGAAGGTCTTAATTACTGGCACATTCTTGGCAAATAAAGAAGACATCCAGAATTGCAAGTGGTCATGTATGTTTGGTGATGTTGAAGTTTTGGCAGAGGTTTTAGCAGATGGCTCCCTGCGCTGCTACACACCAGTACATCAATCTGGACGAGTTCCATTTTATGTGACATGCTCTAATAGGTTAGCTTGCAGTGAAGTGCGAGAATTCGAGTTCCGTGATTCCAAGGCCCAATATATGGAGACTGCGGATCCCCATACTACTGGCGTTAATGAAATGCATTTACGTATCCGTCTTGAGAAGTTACTTTTCCTAGGACCAGATGACTATGAGAAGTATGTTTTGAGTGGTGGAGATGAGAAATCTGAGTTAATCAACACTATCAATTTATTGATGCTGGATGATAAATTGTTGAACTTGCCGCTACCATCAGATGAGAGGGCATTTCCCTATCCATGGAATCAGAACTATGAGGAAGGGGTGAAAGAAAAGCTGTATTATTGGCTTATCCATAAGATACACGACGATGGGAAAGGTCCCAATATGCTAGGCAAGGATGGACAGGGTGTAATTCATTTGGTTGCTGCACTTGGTTACTATTGGGCCATAAGACCAATAATTGCTGCTGGTGTACATGTGAACTCTAGGGATGCTCGCGGATGGACTGCGCTTCACTGGGCTGCATCTTGGGGAAGGTATCATAATGATGCTTATACCTATGTATATTTCAAATTTACCTTTTCATGTATAACTTAAGCAACTCTTGCAGATTCTGTATAATTTGGTTCTTTATATGGGTTCTTATAGTGGTCCATAAAATTTTAGTCTGTAAAACTGAAGGTGCCAGAACAGATTCTGTATAATTTTGTACATTTATACTGATGAGCTGACCCTGTTTTTTAAAGAAAAACTATCGGAGAGGCTCACACAGTATAATTATATTAATAATACATGTGAACACTGTACAAGAGATTTACAATGGGTTAGAGTAGTAATACTCAGAAATTAAGAACTCAAGTCCTAACCCAACTAGTTAGAAGGACGTTTTGTTCTTCAATAAGCCTAACACTCTGAAGAATGAGGCCCTGTCTGAATTTAATGAACCATTCAGATGGTGAAGATTCAGCGACCCCACTTGTCAGCGCCTAATCCTTCTTTCTCCTTCTGTAACTCATTTCTTCTTCTGTTGCTCCTTCACACCGCACAACCATCCATTCCCCAGCCACCACCACCACCACCACGACGAGCCCTCCTCTCGCTCTTCCCCTCCCAGCCTCAACTCCAGCTCCGGCGCACCGCCCCCTCCTTGATCTCATCCATCGGCGCCTCCAACCATAGTCCCTGCCTCTGCTACTCTCTCCTGCCCCCACCACTAGCGCTCAATGGATTGCAGGGGTGGGAGGAGGCTTCCGGTCAGCCGCATCATCCGTTGACCTTAGTGGCGGCGCGACAGTGCAGAAGGGAGATGCGGGGCGGCACATTCACGGATGGAAAGGGAAGGGAAAGACTGGTGGAAAGATTGGAGATGGGAGGACGCCGGCGTTGAGATTCCTGTGGTGGGTGCGAAGGAAAAAGTTGGTTTCTGCCTGCACACGGCAATGATGCAGAACGAGTGCATTTCCGTAAAAAATCTGTATATTTGCAGATATTTTGCGTATCTGGAAATTTAGGAATCTGCTAGAGTGGAAGGAGTCTGTAAATGACAGTTTCTATAGATTTCAGTGCTTTTGGGGAATCTGGTAGTGTTGCTCTTATGTAATACCTCTGTTCCCTATTTGTTTGCCAAAACGTACTGCATTAGGGACAAAGGTAATAGTATTTTTATTGTTTCAGAGAGTGGACAGTCGGTACCCTGATAGCAAATGAAGCTGCATCTGGCGCATTAACAGATCCAGCTCAATTCCAATCTGGAAAACTGCCTGCTGATTTAGCATCAGAGAATGGGCACAAAGGGATTGCCGGTTTTCTTGCAGAATCATCTTTGACAAGTCATTATTCGGCACTTGTATCAAAAGAATCGAAGGGTGATAATTTGAAAGTAATATATGGATCAGGAAACGCGAATGAGTTTGCAGAATCAAGCTCTACTCAGCTTGCCTCCCAGGATTCTCAGGCCGAGTCATTCAAAAATATACTTAATGCGGTTCGTAACTCAAGTCAAGCTGCAGCCAGGATATTTCAAGCTTTTAGGGTGGCGTCATTCCACAGAAATAAGGTGATTGAATATGGAGATGATGATTGCGGATTATCGGGTGAACGTACGCTGCCAATTGTTTCTCTTAAGAATTCCAGACCTGGACAGAATGATAAGGTGCATTCTGCTGCAGTTCATATCCAAAATAAGTTCAGAGGGTGGAAAGGAAGAAAAGACTTTTTGCGTATACGACAAAAAATCATCAACATACAGGTATTTCTCTGTGCTACTCTACGAAAGTATGAATTCTTGTCTTTCTGTCTGTTACTCTCATATAACCACGCTGTTCTTAGGAAACTGCAGTCATTACTCCCTGCTTACTGTTATATAATTCAAATTATATTCAAAATTACCGATTTCATGGAACTATGTGTTCTTTATGGATTGATCTGTGTTTGGATAAACTAAAAACAGCCGAGTTATGTGGTTCTTTTTGTGGTATGTGTGAATCTAATCATTCTTATTCCAAACTCGAGGTACTTCAGTGCTGAACTTAGTTTTGTTTAAACCGCATTTCAGTTTAGTTTCAGTAGAGCGTAAGCTGAAATGATGAGGTAGTAGTAACTGTAGTGTGACGTATGCATTTTACTATCTAGTCATGATGTCAAGCCTGAAGTGGTTTTGGCACTTGAGTCGCGAACTTACTTATGGTAGTTAAATTCCAATCAAGTTAGGTTGTGAATCACGAATACAGGAAAAATGACATTTTCTGTCTATGCCTTACGGAATTATACTTCTACTTCTATTTTTCATTAGGCCCATGTTAGAGGAAATCAAGCGAGGAGCTACCGGAAGATAGTCTGGTCGGTGGGCATTCTGGAGAAAGTTATACTGAGGTGGAGGAGAAAGGGGAGGGGTTTGCGTGGTTTCCAACCTGTGAAACAACTTGAAGCCGGTGTATCACAGATCCAACCTGCAAGGGATGAGGATGAATACGACTTCTTGAAGGATGGCAGAAAGCAGGCTGAAGGTAGGCTACAAAGGGATGATGATGAATACAACTTCTTGAAGGATGGCAGAAAGCAGGCTGAAGGTAGGCTACGAAGGGCACTTGCTCTTGTGAGATCTATGACTCAATATCCAGAAGCAAGAGCACAGTACATTAGGCTGCAAACCTTTGTTACAGAACAGCAGGTGTCCAAGGTTTGCCTCCCCTTTCTCTTAAAAACATGTTATAAGCATCTTAACCCGTGTTACTTTTTTTTTGTGATTTCCTGTTAGTTTGTTAAGATTCTACACTGTTTTTTATTCTTTCCTCGAGTACAGTTCTTTTTTTTCTTTGTATTCTGTTGGGACTCCACCTATGAAAGAGGACACGTGAAGCAAGATAACTAAATTAGAAGTAGCTGTTTGGGTTTTCGGCTACTAATTAAATCTTAACAGTAAAATTTCATATGTAATGGCCTAATCAATTTTTGCAGCAGCGGATTAAGGCTTACATAAAGCTCTAAATTTTTGGGACATTGTGCGTGGCTCTATTTTATCATAAGGTTGCCTGCCATAAAAATAGGGAACTTGTTTTATATATGCATAGTTTCTTACTTTTGAAGCCTGATTTCCTTATTTTTTGGGACTTCATATGTGGAGCTTTCGTTATCCGATTGCATCTTATAAAATGGGGAAAAGCATTTTGTTTGCATATATAGTTGTACGTATAGAGGAAGCAACCATTATTGCACGATCATTTTTAATGAAATAAATTACAATTATAACTTGGGTCCACCTGATGAATGGTTCCTATTTTTTAATTTGTCGATATAATTAGTATAAGTGTATAACATATAATAAAAAAATATAATAATAGATAAAGAAAGATATAATGGTAGGAATATTCTTCACATAGGGGTCAATGACCTAGCGAAGATGCATCTGCGTCATGGAGACATGGACCTTGATGTTAACTTTTGACTTAGGGAAAGATGGAGGATAGTAATTCTCTTTGGCTCCTGGAGGGTCCTGTTACTGCTTCGCTTGGCCCCATGGCTCCCCTCCTACGGCAAGTCCATTCCCTCTCGGCCATGGCTCTCGAACATATACAGGGGGGTAGTGAGGATGATGTCAAGCGTCTCAAAGAACATCTAGAGGTGTTATGCAGGGATCTGCTGGAGCCGGAGGAAACTAGCTCGACCCCCAAGTGGTGGAGGAAGGAGGTTCGTGAACTACTTTATGACACAGAGGACCGATTACATGAGGTTATCATCTTCCAGGCCGGCGATTTCTCGGAATTAATCGCTGATGTTGAGGATGCCTGCGAAAGACGCAAACGTTTACAGCTAGCTCCTAATAAGACCACCAAACCTGACCTTGGGGAAACCAGTCTCAGCTACTTCACACCCCAGCGGATGTCCATTAAGCTGTCAAAGCCCATCTCTGTCCAGGGGCACCCCGCCAGCCATGGTGTTGTTGGTATCGAGGATCCCATGAACAAGCTAATCGAGCAACTGGCTTTCGACGACGATAAGCAGAAACGACTCAAGGTGATTCCTATCGTTGGATTTCCAGGTACAATCTACAAGCTTGTCGAGTTTAATGTTCTTTCTATCACCTTTTCCTGTTTGAAGCTCTTTCTTTTTTGTTGGATTCCCAGGTGTTGGAAAGACTACAGTTGCTGGAATCTTATATTATGAGCACAGAAGGAAATTCCAGTGTTCAGCTTTTGTACGGGTGTCTCGAACTCCAGATACGAGGAGTATTCTCATCAGTATTCTGTCACAAATTAAGGCACCAGGGCTCTGTGGCTTTCCTGATGTCCACGACCTTATTGATGGCATCAGAAATCATCTTAAAGGCAAAAGGTATCTACCATTTACATTGGAGAATTTGTACGGTATCCAGTACTCTCTAGCAGAGTATTGTGAGTACCAGCCAAGGGTAGTTTATTATGTTTATAATTTTTTATCCTTTTGTTAATCCAATCTCAGAAGCTGAATATAATTAATAATCTATCAAAGCTATAATTACTAAACATCATTCCGTTAGATTATGATTCTACCCATATTTTCTGTTACTCCCTTGTTTATTGAGGTGTTACTACCTATATCTCTATTGGAGTACCATATATGGATTACAGACTAAATTGGGCCCTTAGATCAAAGAGAACGAACACCCCTATTCATTCCGGCGTACCGTATAAAGAGGTCTTACATTGTCAAGCAAATTTTTTGTTCTCAATCTTATGCACTACGATAGTGTAGGGGCAACTTTTTTTATTTTCGACTTGCAACTGAAATGAAAAATGGGACATCTATAGGTCTCTGTATTGTTCATGAATTTGAGTATATAGCACGGAGTTCATGAAATTAAGGCAAAGGAATGCAAAATGTTTGACATAAGGGCATGCACAAATTAGTGAAGGGGTACATGCCCCAAGGATTGGTCTAAGATAAAACAATTCCAGATTGCCGGTTTAAGCAAACAAATTTTTACATGTTAACTACGTGAAACATGGTTATTTTTTATTTTATCTTTTGTTTCCCAGTAGATTATTAAGATAAAATACATGAAAACATAGAAATAGAAACTATTTTCTGGAGCTATTCCAGATCTACAACACTTGATTGACAAAATATTTAAGGAGCTACAACTTTGGAGAAGTGCTGGAGTCAAGGAGCTACGTAGTTGGCATGGCCTGATCCTTCGAATGTATAGGGAAGCGATAATTCTTTTTCCTAACTTTATGCTACACTTCAAACCAGGTCGTGTATGTACTTTTGGATCATCTTGATCCCCTCTCATTAAAAAAGATGCAAAAATAAAAGGTAGTTTCATTTGATGAGCCATGAAATATATGTCCATAATATATTTATTTGAAGATTGTAGATGTCAATATATTTTTCTATAAACCTAGTCAATCTAAGAAAAGTTTGACTTCACAAACACAAAACTGTCTATTATGAAACGAAAGGAGAACACTATTGGAAGGTCTCGTCCCTATCCGACATGCACAAATGCCTATCGTACTGTGTGTTATGATCATAATAACTAGTAATGCATCCATAGTCATGTTACTTGTTTGTAAGTTACTCACACTTTTAATATTATTGGTCGTCTTACCTGACTCGTATGTAAATTGTACAGGTACTTTATAATAATGGATGATTTGTGGACTGCATCCATATGGGATGTTATTAGCCGTGCTTTTCCTGATGCTGATTATGGCAGCAGAATAATAACAACCACACAAATTGATGATGTTGCATTGGCATGCTGTAGATACTACCCAGGCTATATTGAGATCAGTCCTCTTAATGATGATCAATCAAAAGAATTATTTTTCACTAGAGTTTTTGGCTCCAAAGATCATTGCCCTACATATTTAAAAAAAGTTTCATCCAAGATTATCAACAAATGTGCCGGTTTACCATTAGCAATTATAAGTATAGCCAGCATGTTAGCAAGTAAATCATACTACCTCATAGTGGAGAAATGGGAGCACATACAAGATTCTTTGCCCTGCACGAGGATAAATCCTACTTCTGAAGGGGTGAAGGGCTTATCCTCTGAGACAGCTATTGAATCTGGAGGCAGGATGTTAGCAACAGGACCCAAGATTGAGAAATGGAAGCACACACAGGATTCTTTACCCTTCACTTCCGAAGGGCTGAAACAAGTGCTAAACATTGTCTACAATAATCTTCCACCTCAGTTGAAGGCATGCTTGCTATATCTCTGTATGTATCCAGAGGGCTATTTGGTCAGGAAGCATGATTTGGTGAGGCAATGGGTAGCCGAAGACTTCATCAATGCCATGGGAGGGCGAGGTGCAGAAGAAACTGCGAGGGTTTATTTTGATGAGCTTGTCAGTAGAGGAATGATCCAATCTGCATCGACCAACTATGGCAACGAGGTGTTATCGTGTACCGTTCATCACATGGTATTGGATCTTATTAGGCACAAATCCAAGGAGCTGAACTTCATCATCACTTTGGACAATTTGCAATCAACTCTAGCACTTCCTGACGAAGTTCGCCGACTGTCCGTACAGTTCGGAGGTTCAAAAGCTGCAGATGTACCAGAAAACATTCTAATATCCAAAGTTCGATCACTTCTATTTTGGGGTTTCTTCGAGTGTGTACCTTCAGTTGTGGATTATGCGCTTCTGCGAGTTCTGATTCTTCATATTTGGGCTGATGGAGATGAGACGAGCTTTGACCTCACAAGTATTTCTGAGCTGCTTCTACTGAGATATTTGAAGATCCAATGTAATATCATGGTCAATCTGCCAGACGAGATTAAAGGGCTAAAATGCTTGGAGACACTAGAAGTGGATGCAAGATTATCTGCCGTTCCATGTGATATTGGTCATTTGAAGAAGTTGTTGCACCTCCTTCTTCCAAGTGACGCTATTCTTCCAAAAGGGCTTGACGGCCTGACATCTCTTCTCACTCTCGGGTGTTTCGATCTCAGCAAGAATTCAACACAAAATGTAATTGACCTTGCCAAGCTGACCAACCTTCAGGATGTTCATCTCACCTGTTCCGCACAACCGTCTGAGCTTACGGTTGGGAGCATGGAACACCTTGGCTCGATTCTGGAAAAGTTCAATGACCTTAGATCACTAACTCTCCATGGTGCTAGATCTTCAAGCCAGATCATTTCTGATGATGGCTTGAGCATCGTGTCTCCTTCACTGGCCCTCCTTGAGAAACTGGAGTTGCTGCCACGTGTCTGCACCTTGACAAGACTTCCCAAATGGATTGGGGAACTCAGCAGACTGTCCATCCTAAAGATTGAAGTTTTGGATCTATCGATCAATGATATTGCTATCCTGAAAGAGCTGCCATCACTCGCTTCTCTCTCCCTCTCTGTGCGGACAGAGCATGCTGAATGGATCATCTTTGACAATGAGGGATTCCCAGTACTCAAGTACTTCAAGTTCGTGCGTACTGCACCATACATGTGCTTTCTGGAAGGAGCAATGCCCAATGTCCAAAAGCTTAAGCTAGCCTTCGATGCCAACAGACTGAAGCCAGAATGTAGCCCAGGGACTTTTGGCTTCCAGCACATGACAAGCCTTGCACAGATCTCTGTAAAATTTGGGGGCGCCGAGGCTGATGACTCCAACAAGAGGGATATAGAGCGTGTATGGAAGAACACCTTAACCAACCATCCAAACAACCCAATTTTGGATGCTCGATGGGTAGATCGCATTTTTAATGGCGACAAAACTACAGATGTGGAAGATACTGAAGGACATGATGGCAGGTGAATATACTTGAAACTTCGCGTTGTTCTTGTACTGTCCCTTTTCATACCTTCTTTGATTGGCCTTCAGCTACCATTCTGACTTCTGTATACCCTTACCTGTGATTAGGGTTTCTACGTCATCGGATACCATTGAAGTTGTAGGGAAGCTTTTCAAGAAGGCTCGGTTGTATTGATTATTGAATTGATGCACTAGCCATCTGAACCAAAAGTCCGAACTGATGGAAAGGGCTAGGCGTGTATTATATTCTTAACACTCCCCCTCACGTCTAGGCTATTTTAGTCCTTAGCGTGGGTTCCGTGCAGGCCGCGGCTTTTTTATAAACTGCGTGAGCAGGGTCTTGAACTTGAGACCTCTTGGCTCTGATACCATATTGAATTGATGCATTAGCCATCTAGACCAAAAGTCCAAACTGATGGAAAGGGTTATGCTTGTATTATATTCTTAACATTGATAATGTCTGAACAGCAGCTTGGTGTGACCTGGTGCTGTGTTTTAAGCATAGTGTTGTGTTGGGGAAGAGTTACTCTGACTGCAAGTCTTATTAAGTGTTGGCATGGGGCAGTGTTTCAAGGGGTTGCCATGTCGTGGGTGTTGAGCAAGATAGTTGTTAGCTTTCATAGGAAAGAGTGGAGTCCTTCTCCTGGTCTTTGAATTGGTTTGACGCGTGAGTCAGTTCCTAGTGTCAATCTGTAGATTGCATTTTTAATGGCGACAAAACTGCAGAGGGGGAAGACGCAAAATGAAAACATGATAGCAGGTAAGTACGTATTATACTTGAAAACTGGCATCGTTCTTCTACTGTCCATTCTCATATATCTTTCACTTGTGTACTTCACCTTCACATTCGAATTAATCTGACTTCATGTACACAATTGCCTGTTAATAGGGCATCTACGCCATCAGAAATTGCAAATTGGAAGGGATTTGTCAAGAAGGCTTGGGTGTAGCAACAAACTGTGAATGTGTATGATACATACAAGCTTATTTAACGACTTGGGTTTTCTTATTGGTAATAATTGCCATGGCGCTGTGTTTAAGCGCTATAAACAAGCATACATTTAATTGCAAATTAAGATCGTGTTCCGCGATTCAAGTTTTATGTGACGTACTAAGTCTAGGCCAGGGCTCTAGGCACAGCGTGCATTGCCAGGGAGATTGCCACATATGGCCATCTTCAAACCAAGCACCAGTTGGGCGACACAGTAATATTCGAAATGGGCTACATGTGAATGTTCACTTATATGGGCTGCCAGCCCATTAGTTTACTTATTGGACGCGACTAGGGGCTGGCGCCTGCCAGATTTCCCGCATCCGGCGGGCACCGGACCGATTCCCACCCCGCCCGCCTCCCCCTCTTCCTGCCCCCACCCCGTGATTCCTTCCTTCGACGCGTGACTAACCCAGCTGGCACCACCTCTCCCGGCAGATATCTCCTCCCCAGCATCAACTTCCCCCTCAAGAAAGAAAAAGGAGACAAAGCAGAACGAAAAGACTCACCCTCGCCCCCTGTCGTCCTCGATCTCTTCCTTCCTCCATCAGCTAGATCCATCCCCCTTCTTCCTTCCTCCTTAACCTCTTCAAAAAGGACATAGAAATCTTCAGCTAAACCTTGATATGAAGTTACCCACCTAAACAGAGGTAATTTCGTTCTGCTAAACCTATAGAAACATCTGAAAATTCTACTTGTTTCAGAAAAAACAATGCACATAGATCCTTTAAAACCTAAACTTGATCTTACTCCTGATCTGTGAAAAACACAGAGATTTTTTCGATTTCTACAATGTTTGCTACATATTTGAGGCATCAATGTTCTTCTAAATCCGACACAAATTTGACTATGAAAACTTATGAATTGCTGCATTGTATAAAATTTCCTCTACTGAATCAGCTTCTGGCACACCATCTGCATAGAAAATGAAAAAATTAGTTCCTACATATAACTGTAATGAAATTCATGTTTGATCTTGCAGAAAGAAATCATGGTTTTCGACCTTAATATCGACCTTGGACAACAAGAAGAGCAGAAAGAAGAATACAGTGCAACAAACACGAATGCAATTGTTCAAATTCCTCGTCAAAAAGGTATGATGCAAAGAAGAAAATTAACACTAAAAATTACCCACATGCTTTCAGTAGAGTGACCCATATGTTGACAGTAAACTTATCCATTGCTATAACTGAAGTAACCCATATATTTCACAAGCACAAAAAAAGTTTGAACCAAATAGCAAACACACATAATAGCACACAGTTACAAACACTATACTAAACCACTTCATATCACTAAACACAACACAATAACATTAGGTTTGGAAAAAGAATGTGCAGCAGCCACTGCCTAAAAAAGTTACCCATACATATGAGCTAAAGTGATCCACTGTACACAATAAAAGTTCCCACACTTTGGATATAAAGTTACCCACATGAGCTATAAACAAAGCTCATATTGACTGCTGTTTTTTGCTATATTACAGGGGATGGATCACACCATGTTCATAATGTAAGTAACAGTATTGATACTGCACACAAATATGGACAAGCAACAGGACATACAATTGAGAAACCAACCTATATCACACCAGGGTCAGATTAGGGAGGGGGAAACGACAATGACGAGGATGCTGCACACTCCACCCACAGGCTAAAGGTATGATGCAAAGAAGAAAATTAACACTAAAAATTACCCACATGCTTTCAGTAGAGTGACCCATATGTTGACAGTAAACTTATCCATTGCTATAACTGAAGTAACCCATATATTTCACCACAAAAAATGTTTGAACAAAATAGCAAACACACATAGTAGCATACAGTTACCCCCCTATGAACACTATACTAAACCACTTCATATCACTAAATAGGATCCCACACTTAACACAACACACACTAACATGACAGATTGAGAACACAAAATATAGATATGTTCAACACAGAAGTTACCCACCAGTCATAACAAAAGTGACACATAGCTACAAGAAAGAGTTACCCACACACACACATCATAAAAGCACAATGGTCTTACAAAAAACATATTACAATTCAGAATTAATTGTGCTGAAAAGGAGAAGGAGAATTAACTTACAGACTGCATTACATGTTAGGTTTGGATAAAAAATGTGCAGCAATAAAAGTTACCCATACATATGAGCTGAAGTGATCCACTGTACACAATAAAAGTTACCCATACTTTACTTGTAAAGTTACCCACATGAGATATGAACAATGCTGATATTGACTGCTGTTTTTTGATATATTCCAGGGGATGGATCACACCATGTTCATAATGTGAGTGAAAGCATTGATACTGCACACAGATATGGACAAGCAGCAGGAGATACAATTGAGGAACCAACCTACATCACACCCGGGTCAGACGAGGGAGGAGGAAACGACGATGACGAGGATGCTGCGCACTCCACCCCACATGCACCAACACATGGGATGCGCTTTGAAAGCTTCAAGTATGCTAAAGAACACTACCGGGCATATGCAGAGAGAAAAGGGTTCAGAATTGACTGGGGACATTTTGCAGACGATGGTGAGTACGACAGGGTGAACATTGTGTGCACATGCGCTGGCAAACCCCATAAGAAGAAAGAAGCAGAAATCAGCCAAAACCCAAAATCCGTGGTTCCAACAAGAAAGTATAACACACATCCTAGAACTGGCTGCAAAACACGCATGTATTTAAAGAGGAAAGACGCATGGTATCACGTCGAAGATTTTGATGACGAACACAATCACCCACTGATCCTCAAACCATCGCTCACAAGGTTCTTGCGCTCCCACCGCGGCATACCACCAGAGGAACAAGTGTTCTTGAGGATGCTGCACGCATGCAACATACCGACGTCCCGGCAGATGCAGCTAATGGCACAGTTCTATGGCGGCCTATCAGAGGTGCCATACATAGCTAAGGACGTCTCCAACCTGAGGGCCAAGTTCCGCAATGAGCATAACAATCATGACATGCAGGACACATTGGAATACTTTGCAAAAATACAAAAAGATGATCCAGATTTCTTCGTCAAGATATCGCTCGATGAAGAGTGTCGTGTAGAGAGCATCTTTTGGGTCGACGGAGCAGCACGGCGAGCATACAAGTCATTTTCTGACTGCATCTCGTTTGACACCACCTACCTCACAAACCGATACAAGATGCCATGTGCTCCGTTTATCGACATAAATAACCATGGTCTGTCGATTCAACTTGGATGCGGTTTCGTGCGAAACGAGCTGAAAAATAGCTTTGTGTGGCTATTCAAGATGTTCCTTGAAGCTATGGGTGGCGTACAGCCAAAGAGCATAATAACAGACCAAGACACTGCAATGAAAGAGGCCATTAAAGCTGTGTTCACTAATGCTATACACAGGAACTGCAGGTGGCACGTCATGCAAAACGCAACTAAGAGGATTGGCCCTTTCATGGGAAAAAACCCAGAACTGCTAGAAGCATTCAATGCCTGCGTGAATAACATCCTAACACCAGAAGAATTTGAAAAAAATTGGATGGATATGATAAATCTCTATGGAGTGAAAGATAACATAGATCTGTTTTCAATATGGAAGGAGAGAAAATGCTGGGTACCAGCGTACTTCATGCATGCTTTCTTCCCCTTCCTTCAAACCACGGCAAGGAGCGAGGGCTTTAACGCAGTCCTAAAGAGGTACATCAACCCCAAAAACTCGATATTCGACTTCCTAAAGCACTACATGGCAATCCAAGACAAGATAAACAATGCTGAGGAGAAGGCAGAGGCAGAAACAGCTCTCACGGACCCACCATTCTAGTCTCGCAACCCTATGGAGCGCAAAATGGCAAAGCTCTACACACGGAACATATTCTACAAGTTTCAATCTGAGATGCAAGAGTCCGCGTCTTAAGAGTGCAGGCACATCAGTGGGTACGAGTTTGATCTAGCTCCTATAGGTGGTCCTGTCCCTTTTTACGGAACTCGAGTTTATAAGGTGCACGGGAACTATAACAACAACATGTACACATGCGAGTGCTGCAAGTTTGACAGAGACGGTATGATCTGCTGCCATATACTTAAGGTGATGACAGAGGTTAGAGTCTACGACATCCCAGAAACATACATATTGAAAAGGTGGACTTGGGATGCAGCAGCAGTGTTAGGCGAAACAGGTGGCAGCGAAAAGCCAAAACTGAGAGAAATGCCAATAGAACAACGCAATTTGATGGTGTTTGCGACACTGAGGGACGAGTTCACTAAGGTAGCAAAGGTGGCTGTAAAGACGAACGATGGTAAGAAAATAGTACGAACACACCTGAAAGCAATGAAGCAAGAGCTAGATGTCATAACAAGACAAGATCAAAAGAAAGCAAGAGAAGCAGAAGAGGCAGCAATAACAATGCCATCATACAGAGCTCCAGATGCACCCTTGCATCCAGAAAAAAGCATCACATCTGCATCAAGGAAGCAGAAGACAAGCAGCAATACAACTTCTGCCCAACAGTCAACCAACTCAAGATCTAACGTGTCATCTACACAGCATATACAGAACCCGCCAGTTTCAAACACAAAAGGACGCCCACAAGAAATTACAAACAAAAATCCACTGGATCTTGCTGCAAAGAAAAGGAAGAAATGCATCTTCTGCCAATCAACAAAACACACCATTAAAGGTTGCAATGAAAAGCTGAAGCTTCAAGGATACCCCAATTGAAGCATGTAATCATAGTCATGAAATGAACTATGCTAAGATGGTGTATTAATCATTGTAAATGAAGCAAATGAATGCAATGAATATGGAATCCCTATAAAATTGTAATGGTTATGGTCCTTTAAGTGTATGGAATCATTATGTCACTGTTTTGTTCAGAAGTTATACTATAGTAATCAACACAAATCAAACAAACTACAGTAATCAACACAAATCAAACAGAAGTAAAACCCAATAAATATCAGATGAGCAAGTAACCCACAAGTTTATGCAAGTGTATGGAATAATTATGTCACTGTTTGTTCAGAAGTTACCCACAAGTTTGTTCACAAGTTACCCAACAGTTTGTTCAGAAGTTACCCAAAAAAACAACAATTAAAGTTTCAAAAGAAGTAAAACACAATAAATTGTCTGCTTTAAAAAGTTACCTCAAAGCATGTTGTCGTCCAACAAACTCCTCCAATTTAATAGGCGGTTGCGCTCGTGCTCCAACCACTTAGTTGTAAGAATCTTCCTGAACGCTAGGATCTGCTCTTGATAGACGGCAGGAACCACACTGCCGTTCCATAATTCTAGATATTTCAGCATGAAAAAGCCACAACAAGTACTACAGAGTAAAATGAAAACAAAGAAACAGTGAGCGATGAACCAACAAATAATAATTACAAAGAAAAATGGCAGATGGAAAAAATATTGCAAAACAATAACACTGACCCGGTCTCTTGCTTCGGTACAGGAACATACTCAAGCTCGAAATCATCAATCTGTCGTCTTGAATCAGAGTAGTTCACACGGTACATTGTTTTAATTGCATCCACAAGCTGGTTCGCGTGCTCGATCATATCCAAATTAGTTGGTCCACGAAGAGAGTCAAGAATCTCAAACCTTTTTGCAGGCATATTGTGGCATCCCGCAAAACCACTACTAGAAAATCGCGTTGAATTTGTGCATTGCATCGTCATCATCATGCATTGTTTGCATAAAACTATTTTCGCAAAGCCCGTTTTGTTTTCTAGAACGCCCCATCTTTATTCAAACATCAAAAACTGGGTCCCCGGAATATTTTGTTTTGGCCGCTATCGGTTTGCAAACGGTGTTATTAAAACAAATAAAATTTATTTTATTTTTAGTGGGGGCAGTCGAACGGGCCGACCGACCCGAACGACCACCCCCAGGAAACTAAAACGGTCCACCTAACCGCCCTTCCAAAACCTACAACTACCAATTAAACTACCCACACACCCCAGCCACCTCACCCCACCCAATCCCCTAGTGACACCTCACCTCTTCTCTTCCCCCAACCAACCAGAACTTGCCACTTGTTCCACCCCCTCTCCCTTCTCTCTCTCCTCTCAACCCTCTCAGACCACACACGCCAGCACACACACTGCACCCACGCGCGCGCGCCCCCAGCCCCACACGCAGCAGCACACGCCGGCAACCACCACACCCCTGGCCCGCACCCTGGCCCACGCCCCGACCCCACTCCCCAGACCACCCCACCACCTCTCTCTCTCCCTGTTCATCTTCCTTCCTGGCGCCCCGCGCGGCCCGCAACCTCTCTTCCCCGCCGCGACGACCCCCCCTCGCCCCCTCACCGACGGCCGCGTCCTGCCCCTCCTCTGGCCGCCTCCGCCGCCGCCGCTCTGCTCTACCCCAACCCCGCACGCGCCCCGTCCCAATCCTCTCCTCCACCTCGCCCGAAGCTCTCCTCTCCACCTATGGCGCCGACCCCGACCACGCCCACCACCGACCTCGCCGGCACACGCCCTTCTCCGCCGCGCCCCACCACCTGCGGCCGCAGCCGCCCCTGGCCCCGCGCGGCGCTGCGCCTCCTCCTCCTCCACCGCCGCGCGCGAGCCCGCTCCGGCCAGGCCCCGCCGGCCCCGCCTGCTCCACCCCGCCCGCGGCCCGCCCCTGGCCTCCGTCTCCGTCGACCGCATCCCTCGCCCCCTTCGCCTCGGCCCCTCCCCGCTCCGGCGAGCGCCGCTCCGGCCGACCTCGTCCCGCTCCCGGCCGCGTCACCGGCCTCCCGCGCAGCCACGACCCGAGCTCCGGCCCGTGCTCCTCCCTCTCTGGCGCGCCAGGCACCGACGCCGCGGGCACCGCTCGGCCGCGTCGACCCCGCCGTTGGTGCCTCCTCGAGCCTAGCCGCCCGCGTCCGCCTGTCCGCCGACCCCCCCTCCCGAGCTCGACCCCGCGCGGCCCCGTCGACCGCTGGCCGTCGCCCTGGTGACCCCGTCGCCACGGGAGCCTGCAAGCTCGCCTCCGTGGTTACCGAGGCCGCTGCCCGCTCTCTCCGGTGTCGCCAAGATCTTCCAAGTACAGATCGACGCCAAGTTCTTCCACGTGGACCCTTTGAACCGAAGACCGACCCCGTGACGAGTGCATCGACCCCCACCAAGATCCCCGACGCCCACACGAGTTTGCCATCGACAACAAAGTCGGAGTCCAAGTTTTCCTTCATGGAAGCCAAGCACACCGAACCCGGAGTTCGCCGCACAGATGCCAAGATCTCCTGACGCCGAGACTCAAGTCCGACACCGACAATCGAAGCAGTAACCGACAATTTTGCCTACCCGGACACCGTGCGACAAGTACTCCTTCCCCGGACGCCGAGCCCGGACCCGACGACCGCCAAGATTGCCACGAGAACTACAAGTACTTCATCCTGAATGCCAAGACCGACTCGATTGCGTGGGCCAGACAAGACCCTCGCAACGGCAAGATCGACCCTGTGGGACCCGACAAGACCTTCGCGATGACGAGAACGGCACCGACCCGGAAGAAGCCGATGCGCCCCGACACCGACCCAAGTTCTGCTCCCCGGACATCGAGACCCCGATGCGACAAGATCTGCCCCGCTACCGAGAACGACCCCGGAGTTCGAGAACGCTTCCGTCGAACCTCATCGATTCCGTCGAACCCTGGACCCTGAGACCGACCCCGAACCCCGGAACTCCCAAGTTCTGCCGAACCCTAATGTGTGACCCTTATCCGAACCCCTATTTTTATAAATGCCAAACATAAAACTTGTTGCATATTGAATTGTCATACTCGCATGCATATTATCATGTGGTTTGGGGGCCTTATGCCGATTCACCTTATAATTAAATATGGGGCCCATATGCGGGCAAATCTAGTCTCATATTGGCCTCATTTAAATCTTGTGTAGCGAATCGGTGCTATCTTTTGCCATGCTAATACAACATTTAATTTGCGGGATAGATAAATAACATGAACCATCTAATTAATTGTCGGGACCCCGGTTCCACTTAATATGACCTAATTGCATCGCACCTTTGCCATGTCATCCATCATGCATGCATCATGCCGATCTTCTGCCGTGTATTAAATATTGCATCCGGTGTTTCTTCTAGTGTTTTGCTTCTTCGCGGATAAGGCCGTTGAGTTGATGTGAGCTTCGCCCCGATCTTCGGTTGAATCTTCGACAATGTTTTCAGGCGAGCATCTCCCCCCTTCTACCTATCTTACTTTTATAGTATTTACTTCCCTCCTGTTGATCTATTGCTATCTGTGTTGCGATGCTCTAGTTTTCGTACCTGTGATATACCGTGCAGCCCTATATTGCCTTGGACACATCCTAAAACCTGTTGTTTGGTAGATAGTTGGACTTGCGTGTCGTAGTCGCTTGCTCAAGTGTTGTTGCGTGTTGTCAAGTGCCACAGTTGTTGATGTATTGCCGCATGTTGATGATGGAGATGATCATAGTTTAATTATCGTTCACTTTAACTTCTGTTTAACAACTAAAATTGAAATCAGCAGAGGCATCGGTGGGTGATAGAAAATATTTGGTTTCCGAACGCCCACTTGTGTCCCGTAAGACCCCGAGTACTTGATACCTGTTCCTTGATTATCGCGCTATCCACATTCGGGGAGTATGGGATCCCCCTGAGCCAGAGCTTGATTCAGTCTTATTTCTTGGGGCCACAAACTAGTTTGAGGTGTTATTTACGATCATGTACTTATGCCATGCTACTTATGTATTTACGATTGTGCGAGGAGCACACTGTACTGTTTAGGATCGGGACACGATTCCGCGGTGTCGACAAGCCCAGTTTTGGGTTCCCAGTCGTTCACAGCCGTCCACCCAAACCTTGAGTCCGTCTCGGAGCTTGCTTACTTCGTTGCGGGTAGACTCCAAGGGGTGGCCCCCTGAAATATTTCTGAATCCTGTGATTGTTCAGTCGTGAAAGCCTCGTTGGGTTTTGAGTTGGTTTTTCCGAGGTTGATCGAGCGTGTGTTGCTATTGGTGCACCCCGGCCGGGTAAAACTTTCTGAAAGCCGTGTCCGCGGATATGGACGACTTGGAGCACAGTATCTCGATCATAGACAAGCATAACTAAAGTTTATTGCTGTAAATTTGACTTTATAATGACTAGTAATCAGCTTCACTATAATGGAATGGCTAATTAATACTGCCCACAAATGCTTGTTTGGAGTGTCGCTTGCGACCATTGTACCTGACTAGTAAGTATTGCAACTACAACGAAATTGCTGAATAAAAGTACCAACAACTGCTGGGTTTTGGGTTTATCTCATGCTATCTGTACCTGATTAGTAATTGTTGCAACTATCACGGAATGGTTAACTAAAAGTGCCCACTGCTTATTTTATCAGGATGATTATCTATACCTGACTAGTAATTACTGCAACGATAACTGAATAAATAAAACTGCCAACTGTGTGAGTTCCTCGGTTGACTTTCTCGTTTGGTCTCGAGGGGGAAACACCAGGATGGGTTTGTTTGGTGTTAGCTTCAGGTTGGATCCGGATAGGTCTATCTTACCCCTCTCTGACTGTCGCCAGTTGTATCGAGTCTCTATAGGTTGTTTAGTGCATGCTGCCGCTGCCGCTTCAGTCCACCATACCTTTGTAGGCGAGGACCGCCGAATTCTAGCCTCGCCGTGTACTGGCCTCAGTACTGACGCTCCTCTTTTTCCTTTGCCCTTTGTCGGCACCCCTTTTGTTTAAGCAGGTTTTGAGATCGACGTCGTTAGCAGGGTTACCCTTCCGGCTTGGCCTGGGCAGGGTTATGGACGCCATTGGTTATTCTTCAGGGCTCTTAGCCCCATTTGCATCTTGTCCGTAGTCGGACGCCCCATCTTTTCAAGGTGATTTGGATCTTTGTACTGTATATCTGTATTCTTGACTCATTGAGTCGCTGTTATATATATCTGTTCTGTGGGTCCCATCGAGGACTGTTGTGTAATGTTATTACTTTCGTTTTCCACCCGCACGAAAGTGCCTGGTGGGCACCTTTGAATCGTTTCTATGCGGGTTTGGCGAATTTTGCTCAAACTTGCATAGGTCCGGTTCTGAGGGTGTTACACATATTGAGCGAAATCATGTACCAATGCCCCATAGAGCACTTTTTTTGTACCAAGCTCCTGAAGAACAGGGAAAGATAACTGCAAAAAAAAAGATAATAAGACAATAGCATGCATAACATGTAAAAAACAGTTAAACATGTATATAACTATATAGTGATACACCTACATAAACAACAATTACACGAATAAAAAGTAAAAGAGCATAAGACCAAGGACAGAAATACACATACAAGATCTTTGTGACTGAGCTTGTACAACACATCTTTCCTGAAGTGCGTCAACAAAAGCCTGCAGTTAAACTTCCGTTCCATTAAATACCTTGTCACAATGTAGGGAAAAATGACTTTGTTTTTTGGACAAGTGTCTTGCATGACAGAAATAGCAATGTCACACACGGTGTTAGAAAGCTGGCCACCCGGCATCACACTGCCAGCAAGTTCTTCAGTATTTACCCACATCGTTTCAATGTGTAAAATTCTTGACCTACAACAGAAACACGAGAGGCTAGATTAAAATAATAATGCATAGAAAAACAAAACTAAAAAAGATATACATATATCAAATTCAAAAAGTTACCCAGATAATACATATAAAAGTTACCCACCATAAGCAGTGAAAGTGACCCAAAAAACATACATTAACAATTTTACAAAAACAAAAACACAAATAGTATAAGTGCTTGTCCAAAGAAAATAGGAACAAGTGATCCACCATACATTGAAATAAATACCACGAGACATAATACAAACCATGGCATGGAAAGAGTAACCAACCAATAACAGTAAGAGTTGTCCACACAATAAACCTAAAGTTACCCATATAATGAAGGTAAACTTACCCACATAAAAACACGCATAAAAAGAACAGGAAGAACAGGTACAAACAAAAAAAAAGTTATCCACCAAACATTGTACAAGTTACCCAAAGTATTATGATATAGTTATCCATGAAAAAGGCTAAAAGTTACCCACATCAAAAAAGAAAAAGAATTATATACCTTCTGATCCTTGACCTAACTTCATCCTTGTGGTGAACAATAACTTTCTCATATATGGAGTCTTCATGCTCAGTTGTTGTTGTGCACAGAAAAGGCGGCTTAAGAGCATTGGAAGGATGAATAAATCTCACAGTGCGCAGGCGCGTAGCCGGAGTAACACTCTGAGCAATGAATTTATGTCCACCAGTGATACTAGCCGGAGTACAGTAATCTGGTACAACTGCAATAAAAAACAGGAAACCAGAGCACATTAAAACATACAAAGGACATACTTAAAAACAAGATCTGAAGGTACAAAGCAACTTAATAAAAAGAACCTACATAAAACAATAAAAGATAGAACATAGTACCTTTTCGAGACCCAATTATGTGGCAGTCTGAATCATCATTTGCCTTTTCAGCTACTAGATCATTAAGAGAGATAACATCACTTTCTTGCTTCATATAAATTCTGCCCTTATCTGAATCAGCTGATTTGTTCTCAGCTAGAAAAAAGATAAAAAGAACAAAGAAACTTCCAAATGAAAAAAACAGAAAAAGGGCGAACCCCACATGGGAAAAGACTCCCACATGTTTAATCACCTCAAACAATGAATATAAAAGGCAAAAGTATAAATAAAGTAAATTCAGCACACCTGGAACATATAACACAAATAATTTACATATAAGGACACAAACACATTGTCAACAAAGTATCACACAAACATATTACATAAATATACTACATACTCCAAATTCAGAACATAAATACGACCACCCTAGGAATAACATCAAAAGCGCACCACCGCGGTAACAAATTTCATCAACTACGAATCTTCATCCTACTTCAGGTGGGAAACTGTCTTAGATAGAGCCATCCGGTCCATCATTTTCGCCTCCGCCATTATTTTTCCCGCTGTTTATGTTGATAAATTCTAGATGTGACGAGCAAAAGGAAGGAGCAAGGAAGGAAGAAAATGAAAAAACAGCACACAAAAACACAGACAAAAAAACAGAGTTATTAAGAATTAATGATACATTGGTTGCATAAATAGACAACACATAATAATTAACAAATAAACTACAATAAAAGAATTTGAAATACAAAAATCATCGTGTGGGATGCTTACCAGTTGAAGTGGAGGGTGCCCACGACAGCGGGATAACGGCTTCAGCTTCAAAAACGTCGAAGAAATCTCCGGCATGATCACCAGTACCAGATGCAGCAAACCATTCAGCACTTGTAAAGCCAGATCTTGGCGCAGCAGCAACAGACGGGCCAGCAGCAACTGAGACACCATCAAAAGGTACAACTATAGACGGCACAGCAACATGAACATAATTCACCAAAACAGTTGTTGTGCTGACTTGATGAGTGCCATGATCAGGGACCAACGTCACGGGAATAAAGGTCGTTGCAGCATTTGCTGGTTGCTGAGGAGAACCATCCGAAAAACTAGCAATCGTGACAGTATCATCCAAAGACGAAGGATCAATAAAATCAGCCGAGGACACAGGCGATTGGATAGGGGCAGAGAACAATGTTGATGCAGGTACTAATCCAGAAGAAGACAGATCAACAACGGCAGGTCTACCAGCTTCGTCGTTTTGAGCTACAGAGGGAAAAATGAGAGATTATATTAACAACCATAAAAAATGGAACCAAAAACAGTAAAATATTCAAAATTATCAGAAAAACAATACAAAAAGACATGAAGCTGCAAACCAGTATGAGCAAAAAAGTTATCCAGCATGCATACAGAAACATAGTTATCCACATTTAGTAGTTAAAGTTATCAGACCAAAACACAAAAAGTTATCCACATATAATAGTTAAAGTTATCAACCCAAAAGACTAAAAGTAACCCACATAAAATATTTAGAGTTATCCACCAAAAAAGTTAAAAGTGATCCATGCTTTCAGTAGAGTGACCCATATGTTGAAGTAAACTTATCCATTGCTATAACTGAAGTAACCCATATATTTCACAAGCATGAAAAAATGTTTGAACCAAATACCAAACACACATGACAGCACACAGTTACCCCACTATAAACACTATACTAAACCACTTCATATCACTAAACACAAGACAGTAACATTGGGTTTGGAAAAAGAATGTGCAACATCAACTGCCTGCAAAAAGTTACCCATACATATGATCAAAAGTGATCCACCGTACACAATAAAAGTTACCCACACTTTGGATATAAAGTTACCCACATGAGCAAAAATTAACACTAAAAATAGAACACAGTTACCCCCTCCCCATATGAACACTATACTAAACCACTTCATATCACTAAATAGGATCCCACACTCAACACAACACACACTAACATGACAGATTGAGAACACAAAATATAGATATGTTCAAGACAGAAGTTACCCACCAGTCATAACAAAAGTGACACATAGCTACAAGCAAGAGTTACCCACACACACACACCATAAAATTATACATGATAAAGAAATAATGAGTATCTTAAAACAATGGTAACAAAAACATATACCGTCTGATACTTGAGATGGTTCTCCTTGCGACTGCATATCAGCATGAACGGTCGGCGGCACATAGTTCTCAAAGAGTGTTGACGCATTCACAAAACCAGTCATATCATACGAAACTCTGGATGCTGTAGTAGTGACAGCTTCAGTTGCAACAGACACTAGTGGAACCGAACTTACAACAGCACTAACATCACCAGCGTCGGAAAGTGGAGGTGCCACAGACACCGTGCATCCAGCTTCTGGAGGGGCCACAGTAGATACAGCTTCTGGAGGGGCCACCGACACCGTGGATACAACTTCTGGAGGGGCATTGACAACAGGATCATAGCATTTTCTTCCTAAACGAGGAGATGACCTCACAGGATCCAATTTCTTCTTCAACACGTCTGGCTTCTTTTTTCGAGCGTCATTCCTAAACAAAAACAGAAAATTGCACATGCAAACACACATAAGTAATCCACCAAAAAATATACATCATAAACACAAAAAAGGATAAAAACTTCACAAAGTAAATAAAAGGAACCCACATAGTATATATAAAGTTACCCATACAGAACAGGTAAAGTTATCCAAAATAGACACAAAAAGTAATCGATAAACAAAACTAACAAAACAGTAAAAAATGGCTCGTACACTTTAGATGACGACTCCTTTGATTTGGGAACACCAACCATCACAGCTGCTGCCTCACCAAGGGTGATGCCAAGCTCATCCAAAACAATAGCTTTTATGGCTTTGTCAATGGACCCAGCAGACTGCAACCTTTTATTTCTCCCATCATTGGGATTCTCGACAAGAACATCGGCCAATACCGGCAGTTCATCATTTTTAGCAGTAGACTGAACCATATGGGACTTCTTCTTTGTGCGTCTATAGAATTTCTTAACAGGCACATCAAGACCTTTACCGCCATCAATAACTACGCGGTGCGCTGCTACAACATATGTAGCGGTGTCAACAAGAGCATTGGTCACATCTAGAGAAGATTCATCAAACATAACAGCAGCTGCAGATGGATCACCAACCGGCGGCAGTGACATCAAATCAGAAACAGGCGCAGGACGGGGAGAAAGAGCCGCGGCAAAGCGTGAAGACTGGCCCTCTCCATTCCTCTGAACAAAAATATAACTGTCCATATCTTCATCATCACTGTCATCATCATTATCAGGAAATTCTGCATCCATTCGGGGAATATCAGATATTTTCAGAGACCCCGGAGCTCTGTCTTGAACCCCCTTCTCACGGCCACTTGGAGAGCACGTAGCAGGGGCAATAGATTTCTGTGCTGCCCCGAAACGTCTGGCCTCCGCACCCCTCCCACGACCGCCTGCAGCACGTGTAATAACTCCACCAGCAGGGATTGGGGACGACATACTGCTAACAATATCAGCAGCAACACCAACAAACTGATCTGACATCTCAGACACACCCTCCCCTTGAAGGGTTGTCCATCCTTGTACAAGCGAGCTCAGCGCTCCAATAATATCAGATGCAAACCTGCCAATCAGATTGGAAATCTGTGCTCTATGCTGAAAAAAAGTACACAAATTACGACATAAAACTCTAAAGAATGACAAACATGATATAAAAATGGTAACCCATGCAAAACAATATAATAGTGACAACAAAAGAAAACTTAGCTACACACTGAAACATATAATGTTACCCATGCAGTAGCACAAAAGTTACCCACATAGTAAAACTAGAATTATCCATAACATACAAATAAAGTTACACACAAAAAACAGAATAAAGAAAGATTAACTTAGCTTGATTTATTTATGTTAGCTAGTGAAAACTAATCGAAAAATAATGCCAAACATGACATAAAAAAAGTAATACATGCAAAACAATATAAAGTAACACACAAAAGAAAACTTAGCATAACAAAAGTCCCAACTGAAACATATAAAGTTACCCATGCAGTAGCATAAAAGTTACCCACACAGTGTAACTAAAGTTACCCATAACATACACCTAAAGTTACCCATCAAAGAACAAAATAAGGAAAGAGAAACTTAGATTGTATATTTAAAAGACATGATTTATTTATGTTAGCTAGTGAAAACTAATGGCCGACAACACACCTGATTGGGGCAAGCTGGGTGGGAGTTAGTGTTGAACCACCTATCAAAACCTTCGACACCTCCAAACAACGAATGATTAACACCAAACTCAGGTTTGAGCTGCACAGGTAACAATAAAAATGAGTATTAAGTAGAAAACATAAAAAGATAAAAAGATGGAGAGAAAAACATGAAACAAAAGGTAAGAAGGAAGACAAAAATAAACCCCGAGCTTGCCATACGTTCCATCTCGGTTCAAATCAGCAGCCAAAACTTTGTTAATATTCTCAGCAGACCAGATGTTGACTGCGTAACGACCCTCTGGAAGATCAATGTCCAGGCCGCTAGTATCAAGAGAGTCAACATATAGTAGCTGCACAAAGATAAGAAAACAGAAACATAAAACACAAACAAAAATTTTATCACTTCCGACCATAAAAGAACACAAGTATATCTAACAATAAATAAATTTTACATTACATGAATATACCTGCAGATGGAATAAACAACCCTTGTTAAATTTCCCCTCAAAAAATGCATTATGGAGTTCGTCGACCACGAACTTGCACCAGTTTAGGTTAGTCACATTGTCGATATTCACCTACAAAACATAAACATATATAAACTTACCCATCAAGCTTTGCTGAAATGACCCAAGTAGTGCAATAAGAGTTATCCACTAAACAAACACATGTAACATAAAGCAAAAAAGGATAAAAAATCATGCATAGATAAGTTACCCATAGATAATACAAAAAGTGACCCATACTAAAACCTAAAAGTTATCCACAGAGATGTGAATAAGTTATCCACTATTACTAACTAGTGAAAAAACAATTAAAAAGAAAAACTTACCATCACACGGTAGACCCTGTTGCAGACACGGTTCCTCGTCGTAGGCCTAAGGATTGTGGAAAAAAGGAACATCAAATACAACTGTTTGAATTTATCATCTGAAGCAGTCATTTCCATCAAAAGCTCGCACACCCGAGAAACAAAAGGGGTGGACACATCATCAGGAAACAATGTAGGACCCAGACTAGCTTCAGCATCAGAATCGACACCATAAAAAACCTCCTGTTACCAATGGGTAAACCGAGGGTGCGGAAGGCTGAACGATCATCCAACGGGATCCTTCCGCGACCAGGGATGACAAACTCATGACTACTAGGATCATACAAACTCGCCAGCCACTTGATCAAACCAGAATGCAGGTAGAAACGTTTGATATCAAGCATGCTATCAAGCTCCATCGTAACCACCGCTGCCTTCTGGTCGACCGTCAATGTTTCATATATCTTAACAAACGCAGAGGGCGAAGTCCTGTTACGAATACGCTTATTCGTCGCACGATGTCCATCACCATCATCAATAGGAGCCCCGACTGCTTTCCTCTTCTTAGGTGCCATTGCACCTCCTACAAAACAGAACAACAAGTAAGAAAAAATCAGAACCATTGAAAACATCAACAAAAATGATGGCACTAAATATACAGATTGCAGGACAATGCCGCGAGACACAGCAAACCAGTACACATCACACCACCTCTACACATTCATACCATGGGCATTACACAACCGAAACCAGGAAATGCACCACATCGCCTCAGCCGTCCATATAACAACACACAAACCTTCACCGAAAATCACGCCATACAGTACCGAAAACACAACCACAACCTCAGCCTATAAAAAACTTACTAACCACGACATACACAGCCGCTTGAACTCGAAACCCACCTACGATGCTCCCAAACAGAACAAGCCCATTAACACCAACATAGACATCCATAGCTTAAATCCATCGGAATCAGGCATTGCTCAGCCGCCAAATACGGTGCCCCCATCCCCTCCCAACAACAGCAATTATGGCATTCCTAAATGACAAGCGAAATAAAAGGAGGATGAAATGGGGCGACAGAAAGGAAGAGGTGTGGCCGGGTTTCTGACGGCGACAAGAATACATCAGAAAGGAAGGAAGAGGGCGGAGGCCCCATCCCTTACACACACACGAGACGCACCTCCGTCGGCAAGTACGACGTCCGAATCATGTCCCCGCCGGGTTCCTGACGGCGACAGAAATCCATCAGAAAAGAAGGAAGAGGGCGGCGGCCCCATCCCTTACACACACACGAGACGCGCCTCCGTCGGCAAGTACGACGACCGAATCATGTCCCCGCCACCACCCCACCCAAGCCGCACACACAAAAACACGATGAGCCCCAACGCCACTAAACCATTCCTACTGCAGAGCATCATAGAACGAAGAGGAGATGGAGTAAGGGAGAGGAACGAGGAGGGCCATACCTACGCTCGCAGTTTCGACGCCGGAAAACTCGCCGGAGGCTCGCCAATCGTCGGTGCTGAAAAGAGAACAAACGACGAGCGTCAACTGCGTATGTTCGGGAACTCGAGCGGCAACAAAATGGAGCGAGAGAGAGACAGAGGAGGAGGGCCACACCTGCGCTCGCGAACTATCCGCCGGAGAACTCGCCGGAGGCCCGCCAATCGGCCAGGATTCGTCGCGGAATCAACGAGGAATGGCGCAAAATCAGCGGAGAGGACGATGCCGACGAACACCGCTTGTGCTCTGCCCTCGCTTCGAAACGGTCGGGAAGGGGAAAGACTACAGAGCCAATGACATGTGGGACCAGGTGGCGACGGAAGTGGGGGATCAGTTGCGATGTGTACGAGAACCTCCTGCCGCCCGCGTCGATCGTGGCCGATGACATGTGGGACCGGTTGGCGACGAAAGTAGGGGATCAGTTGCGACGTGTGGAACCTCTGCCGCCCGCCCGCGTCGGTCGTGGCCGTTGAAATCGCGATAAACATGCCGCCGTACACGCATAACTGGCAGGCGCCTGCGGCGCAGATTTTCCATACTTATTTGGACCACCATTCCTAAGCTTGACAACGGAAAACAGAGGAATTGCAGAGTATGCAACAGTACACCTGCACCCCATCTCCCGTCCCCGCGGTCTTCAGGCACAGCGCTGTCCGCTCCGGCCGGCCAGGCAGTGGCGTTGTCCGGTGGGCGACGGACGTGGCAGAGCAAGTACTGCCGCGGCGGGCCTGCACATGGACGACGGAGCGAGGCGGCCCGGTGGTCAACCGTCAGGGACGCCCGAGGGTTTGCTATTTATCAAGTGGTTGTTTTGTACTGCTAATTAATTAGATCACCACAATAACTACTTCCTTCGTTTTAAAATATATAATCTTTTAGGTTTATAAAAAATATCTAGACTCTTTTGATGTGTAGATTTATTCCAAACCTGAATGAACATAAACATATATACTAAAAGAAATCTATATATATTTGCTTCACAAATCTAAAATATTTTATATTTTAAAACGAAGAGATTTAATTTTAGAAATTCACCATTTTTTTCATCAACGATTTGGCAATGGCGCGCGCTACGCGTCCCCCGGGGGATATTTGCCCCCGATCCCTCGGGTCCGGAGCCGTCCGATCAAAATTTTTAAACCGTCTGATCAACCCGTCGACCTCCTCCACACCCGCTTTTGCTACGTCGCAGCAAAAATGTTTCAGAGTAGCAAAACAGAGGCTGACCAGCTGAGAGTCACGCGTGCGGCGCCCGCGAGGACGACGGAGGAGTCTGCACCGTCGATCTCCTTCACCGGCCGCCGGAGATGAGCCATATTCGAGGGACCATACTCTACCCCCCTCCTGGTCAGCCTCACCACCTTATCCCGCCGCCAATCGTAGCTTCTAGTGGGGGATCAAATCCTCTCACCCGGCGGCGCTCCGATTCGGCCAACGACGATGTCTCCAATCGAGCGCAGCAACCTAATCTAGCCAAGCACACAAATCCTCCAGTGTTTTTCAATCAAAATCCCGAGGAAGAACCTCCAGCACCATCGGTAAGCTCTAGATTAGGTTTCCACCATTGTTGTCCCTCTGTTTTGCTACAAACCGTTTTCTGGGCCAATCTGTTTGACATGAGTAGCAAAACACATAGTAGCAAGTAGCAAAACACAGAGTAGCAAGTAGCAAGTACCAAAACACAGAGTACTAAATATGTTTGTGCTACATGGTAGCAGGAAACCTCAAAATAGATTAGGGTGCTACATGGTAGCAGGAAACCTCACTGCTGCATGTAGCAAACGCCATCACCGCAGATGGCGTCGTCGCCTGTAGCAGAAAGTCGCCGCCGCATGCAGCAAACACCATCGTCGCCGGTAGCATAAGCCGTCGTCGCCTGTAGCATAAGCTGCCACAGCTGGTAGCGGCCACCGCTGCCGCATGTAGCAAAAAGCAGCCTCCACCGCCATGTAGCAGACACCGCCGTCACCACCACATGTAGCAGATGTAGCCTCTGTGCCCGCCATGTAGCAGACACAGCTGTAGCCGTGTGTAGCAGCGGCTGCCGCCGCCGTCGCCTCGCCGCGTGTAGTAGCGCCTGCCATCGCCTGTAGCAACCGTCGTAGCCGCGTGTAGCAGCGGCCGCCGCCACGTGTAGCAGCCGCCGTCGCCGCCTGTAGCGAAGGGCGCCACCACCTGTAGCAGCCGTCGTCCGCCGCTAACGCGTGTAGCATCCGTCGCCGCCGCGTGTAGCAGAGGACTCCACCGCCCGTAGCAGCCGCCTCCGGCGTGTGTAGCATCCACCGCCGCGGCGCGTAGCAGGAGGTTGCCACCGCCTGAAGCACCTGACGTCGGCCACCGCCGCGCGTGTAGCAGACGCCTCCACCACCCGCAGCAGCCGCCTCCGTCGCGTGTAGCATCCACTGCCACCGTACCGCCTCTAGTGCATGTTGCAGAGGACACCGCCATCTCCTTGCAGCAAGCACGCGGCAGATTGGGGGCGGTCAAAGTGGCAGCAGGGGCAGCGCGCAAGGGAGGAGCAAGGCGGCGCGCCATGGATTCTCAGGGCTCCATGGATTTTTGTATGGGAAAGGAGTGGATGAAAGCTTTCCGTGAGTGAGAAGAGCCATGGAGTACTCCGTGTAGTCGGTAGCAGGCAATTGAAAACGAGTGGAGAAATAAGAGATAAGAAGGAAAGAGGTGACGTGGTGGGACCCACAGATGGCAGCTGTTTCACACGCACCAGACACGCGTCGCGCGCTCGACCCGGGGGACGCGTCGCGTGCGATCCCTCGGGGGAGTACTATCATTTTCCTTTGGCAATGCGGTGCTCGCGAGGAGATCACACTCGTCACTTCGTTTTTTTTGCATTCGTCAGTCGTTTGAGCCCCTCCTCTAGTCCTAGTGAAATAGACAGGTGTACATGTCACAGATTAGATCAGTAGCACCAACAGATGCGACCATAAGCTAGTTTTGTACTAGGTTTTATTAATAAGGCAAAGTTGGAGAAGCTTTACTTAGCATTGAATTATCCGCTCTCTCCCCTCTTATCAACAACTCTACAAACGGATTGTTTAGCATTCAGGCTCACAGGCCGTCGTTGGCGGTCTGACCAGTATGTACAGGTTGGAAGTTAGGCACAATACAAGTTTCTAGAGAGCGATTGATAGGTATGGCTTAGATTGTAATCCTTATTTTTCCTAATTTCTAGTTTGTTTGGCCGGCAAGGCAACATGAAAAGTGAAGGTTGAAAATCAACAAATATCCTTAGAACAAACTCACTAAGTACTATGTATATACGAGCAGCTCAATGGCTGCTGAATGCATTCCTGGCGCCCTTCTACTAGCACGATTGGCCGTCTCCGTGTCAGCCGTAGTAGCCAGTGTCAGCTCCTTTTTTTTTTCCTACCCACAACACGAGCAACGTCAGCGATACCCGACCTCGCTGCGCTACTGGCTTTCGAGGCCGACTTCTCCGACCCTTAAGGCTGTTAGATGTATATATTTTACATTGTATTTTTTCCATATGTTAGGGGCTTCCTGCATATTTGCACCTGTACCTGTACTATATATTGTGGCCTTTGGCTTTCAAAGAAATACATGTTGTATATTCCTAACATGGTATCAGAGCTAGGTTAGACCGTTTTTGCAACATCGTCACAGCCGCCACCGTCCCTGTCGTCGTCGTTTTTCTGACGTCGCCGCCGCCGGTTGCCGCTGTCTTTGGCCGCCTTCTCCCCACCGGCCGCTCCGTCTGCTGGTTTCATCCCGATCGGATCTGGTGAGATCTGGTATCCGTCTGCTGGTCGTCCTTGCCCGTTCTCCCGATCCAGATCGGTCTGTCGTCGGCCTCCAGATCCCCCGCCCGGACTCCACGCGCGTCCGCCCGGCCTGCAGGTGTACACGCCCAGGGGCACGCGTACGTACGCGTGACCACGCCTCCCTGCATCGAGCCCACGATCCCGCACGCCTCCCTGCATCGAGCCGCCGACTCCCCCGACAAGGCTGGATCGCGCCGCCCTGCTGCTCCCTGGATCCTGGCCCGCCCGGCTGCTTCCCTGCTTCCCTGACGGCGCCCGCCCTGCTTCACCTGACGGCGCCCGCCCTACTGCAGATCCCGGCCCGCCCGGCTGCTCCCCTGCTGCGCCCGCCCGCCTCCTCCTACTCGCTGGCTTGTTGCAGATCCCGCCTGGCTCGCTGCAGGTCACCCGCCTCCTCTCTGATCGGATCGGCTGACAGCAGCTTCTTTTTCGTTGGATCTGAGAATTGACAAAAAAAATGAGCGATGTCTTCTGTATCGGGCCATGTTGCGATTCCTCGCTGCCCGGTGATCTTCGATGGCGCGAATTATCCTGATTTCGCTGCCTTTATGCGCGTTCACATGCGCGGTCTCCGTCTTTGGGGTGTGCTCTCCGGCGAGGTCTCCTGTCCGCCGTGCCCCCTGTTCCTGTGGCTCCCCTTCCGCCGACGCCGATTGTTCTCGGTGCTGATGCTTCTCAGGAGGCCAAGGATGCTGCTCAGAGTGCTGATGATACCGCTGTTGCTGCTTATGACCTGAAGTTCAAGCAGTACTCTTCTGATCTCGAGGCCTATCGCCATGCTCTGACTGCTTACACTCAGTGGGTCGATGAGGATGCTCGTGCTCCTGCTGTTCTCACCTCCAGTGTTCTGCCCCAGTATGCTGCTGAGTTCATGAGTCTCCCTACTATTGCCGCTCAGTGGGCACATCTTCGTCAGCGCTATCAGCCGTCTGGGGATGCTCTTTACCTATCCGTGGTCCGCCAGGAGCATGCTCTTCAGCAGGGTGATTCCACTATTGATGAGTTCTATACGCAGAGTGCCGCTATCTGGCGTCAGCTTGATTCTCTCTGTATTGCTGTTTGACACATGCTCGTGCTGCCAGATTGTGCGCTCGGATTTGGAGTTTCACCGTATCTATGAGTTTCTGTCTCGACTTCGCAAGAATTTTGAGCCCCGGCGTGCTCAGCTGAATGCTCATGGTCATGTTCCGCTCTCTGAGGTGTTGTCTGAGCTTCGGGCTGAGGAGTGTTGGAATTATGCCCTAGAGGCAATAATAAAGATGTTATTATTATAATTCTTGTTCATGATAAAGTTTATATTGCATGCTAGAATTGTATTAAGCGGAAACATTAATACTTTTGTGGTTTGTGAACAACACCGTATCCCTGGTACGCCTCTAAGGACTAGCTCATTGATCAATGATGGTTAACGTTTCCTAACCATAGACATGAGTTGTCAATTGATAATGAGATCATATCATTGGGAGAATGATATGATGGACAGACCCAAACTAAGCGAAGCAATTAGATCGTATCATCGTGTTCATCTTTGCGTAGCTTTTCCTATGTCAAATATTGTATTCCTTAGACCATGAGATAATGCAACTCCCTGGTACCGGAAGAAAGCTTTGAGGTCATCAAACGTCATCCTATGAGAGGGTGATCATAAAGGTGTCTCTCAGGTGATCGGAAAGTATCTGTTGGGTTGTATGTATCGAGATGGAATTTGTCCCTCCCAAGTCGGAGAGATATACTTCGGGCCCACTCGGTAATCGATATCAACACCGCTTGCAAGCATGTGGTTATGGAGTTAATCACAAAGTGATATCGGATTACGGAACGAGTAAAGTACTTGCTGTGAACGAGATTGAACTAGGTATGACGGTACCGACGATCGAATCTCGGGCAAGTAAAATATCGCGAGACGAAGGGAATATATATATGGGATTGTTTGAATCCTGACATCGTGGTTCATCCGATATGATCATCGATGAATGTGTGGGATTCAATATGGGTGCCCAGACCCCGCTGTTGATTATTGATAGAAGATCATGTTTGCGTATTCTCGAACCCGCAGGGTCACACACTTAACGTATCTCGATGCTAGGATAGATTGGATAATTGGTTTATGAATTTTTGTTCGGAGTCTCGGATGGGATCCGGGACATAACTAGAGGTTCCGGAATGGTCCGTAGAATAAGATTCATATAAGGCAGTGCAGTTTTTGGAGTTCGGAATTGTTCCGGGTTAATCGGTATTGTACCGGAAGCTTCTAGAACCTTCCGGAAGGGGACCAACGTGGCCCCACCTTCCGGGAGGGGGCATGGGCCTATGAGGGAGTGTCCTGGCCGCATTGGGCCAGGGGCACAAGGCCCCATAGGGCCCAGCCGATCCTAGAGAGTTTAAATCGTTTAAACTAGAGATAGGGTTTCTAGAAGAGGGGAGAGTCCATGCCCCCCACTCCTTATCCTTTGGGCTTGGGGGAGGGGCTAGGGATGCGCCCCCCCTCTATATAAAGAGGGGTGGGGGCGCACCAACCCCACACACCTCTCCTCCAAACCCTAGCCGCCTTGCTAGCTTTCCTCTCTCCCTCCCGACTGTTTGTAGGCAAAGCCCTGCTGCAGAAATTCTCCACCATATACACCACGCCGTCGTGTTGTAGATCCAATCTATCTCTCCACCATACTTGCTGGTCCGAGGAAGGAGGAGACGTCGAGGTGCTGCACGTGTGCATCTCACGGAGGCACCGCCACTTGTGGTGCTAGATCGGATCGGATCGCGAGGAGGAGAAGCGAGTACGACTACATCACCCACGTTCCGACGAACGTTCCACTGTGCGAATCTTCAAGGGTATGAAGATCTAATCCAATCTCTCTCGTTGATTGCATCTCCTAGATTAGATCTTGGCTTTCCCTCTGTTCGCATCCATAGAAGATTTTGATTTACTATGCCGCGAAACCCTTTAGTGGTATCAGAGCTAGATCTATGCGTAGATGTGTTTCACGAGTAGAACGCAACATGGTTGTTGTGGGCGTTGATGTTTTCTGTTGCAAGCCTCTTGTTTGTGTTCTTCTTATGACGCGGGATAGTGAGATTGAATCGGTCCAGGCCAACCTTACGCGACGTCGTTCGCGAGACCGGCTCCGCACTTGACGTGTGGCTTGTTCCACACATGCGGCTGGTGGATGTCAGTTTCTCTCACTATAGTTGTCATGGGGTTAACACCGGAGTTTGGCAACCATAATATCACCGTTGTGGCTTTCCGTAGGTAAGAATCGTTCTTAGCATCTACTCCCATAAGCCACGTAAAACATGCAACAACAAAGTAGAGGCGTCTAACTTGTTTTTGCAGGGAGTGTTTTCTATGATATGGTATGGCCCAAGATGTGATGTGTATATTGTATGCGGTGATCATGTTTTGTAATGTTTCACGACTTGCATGTCGATGAGTACACAACCGGCAGGAGCCATATGGTTGTCTTTATAATTGTGTATGACCTGCGAGTCAACTTCTTATACGCCATGTAATAGCTTTACTTTATCGCTAAGTAGTTAGCAATAGTTGTAGTTGCTATTCGTGGTGGAGGCAATCATGGTGGAGTGATGTAGATCATGCCAGAACGCACAAGATGGAGATCATTGCGCGAGGATTGGCTATACCATGTCACATAAAGTTATATGCATGTGATGTTTATCCCTTTATGTATATTATTATGCTTAGATCGCGACGGTAGCATTATAAGATGATTCCTCACTTAAAGATCAAGATAAAAAATGTGTTCTCCCCAAGTATGCACCGTTGCGAAAGTTCGTCGTGTCCAAGCATCACGTGATGATCGGGTGCTATAGACTCTACGCTCACATACAACGGGTGCAAGCCAGTTTTGCACACGCAGAAATACTTGGGTCTAGCTTGACGAGCCTAGCATGTACAGACATGGCCTCGGAACACAAGAACCGAAAGGTTAAGCATGAGTCATATGAATGATATGATCGACACTTTGTTGTACACCATTGAAACCACATCTCTTCTCGTGATGATCAGATTAGGTGTGGTGAATTGGATCGTGTTCACTAAACAACTTGAGGGATGTTGAATTTAGTGGGAGTTCATCTAGTAATTTGATTAAGTTGAACTATTTATCATGAACATAGTCTAAATTGTACTTGCCAATACTGTAGATCACATGGCCAAGTCCAACTTCAACTTCAACGTTTTTGCTGAGAAGGAAAAGCTAAGAAACAATGGGTCTAACTTCACCAATTGGTTCCGCAATCTAAGAATCATTTTGTCTGGCGGACAAAAGGACTATGTACTTGGGAAAGCGTTAGGTGACCCACCTGCTGCAACTGCGCCGGCTGATGAGAAAGCTGTCTATCAGTCGCGCAAAGATGATTATGGTGTGATTAAGAGTACCATGTTGTTTGCTATGGAACCGGAACTTCAAAATCGTTTTGAAGAGTATCCCGGGCCCTTTGAGATTCTCGAGGAGCTGAAAACCATGTTTCAGACTCAAGCCCGTTCTGAGAGATATGAGAACTCTGAGAAGATCTTTAACTGCAAGATGGAGGAAGGGAGTTCTGATGGGGATACGCCTACTGGGGTATACTCAGCGGGACGTTTCCGACTGGCCCGAAGGCTGGCGAGTGGGCCTGCAGAACGGCGAGTGGATCAAAGCCCAGCAAGATACCAGGCGACTGGAAGTTGAAGGACCAGGCGAGTGGATAGGCCCAGTCGGTCTAGGTTTAAACGATTGCCAAAGTTGTAACCAAATCGGTTGAGATATGTAAACCCTAGGGGAGGTAAGCCTATATAAACCTCCCTAAGGGGTGAGTAGAGACACGTTCCTTCATACACCCAAGCTACTCGCCGCCGAGTCGCCGAGTACGCCCATTGTAAACACCTCCATAATACAATCTAGCAGGAGTAGGTCTTTACCCTCCGGGGGGCCGAACCTGGGTAAATCCCTGTGTCTTTGCCCTCATCTCGCACCGCAGATGGCTGGCCGCCCTTGCCCTTCGTTCTACTACTCGCTGCCTATTGCAGCATCTGCCGTGGTCATTCCTACGACAGTGGCGCCCACCGTGGGGCCTGGCCGGTCTGGCCGGTGTTCTGCGGCGAGATCCAATCTGCCCATCAACGAGACGGTCGCCACCGGCCGCATGATAGCGATCGGCGAGATGCTCCAGATCTTGCCGAGCAGCTACGTCCCGGCGGCACGACCCGTCACGCACAGCATGATCCTGCCGATCGGCACGATCAGCCTCTTCGTCGGCCTCACCGACGTCACCACCTCGGAGGACTCGGCTCGCATCCGCGAGTCGCCACCACGCGATCGGCTCTCCGAGAGCCAGGTCCGCACGATCCACCGCCTCGCCTCCGAGTACAACTCAGCCCACAGCAACGTGGCCGAGAACTCAGCGGCCGCAGGAGACGCGGCCCTCACCGACGACGCCGACTCGGCGACCCCGGCGTCACTCGCCGGATCCATCACCGCGGCCTCGTCCGCGGGCTCCATTGCTCAGGTCTCCAACGCGGGAGATTTCGAGGACCCCTCCATCCTCGGGATCTTCGACTTCGACTCCGGATCGGAAAACTCCACCGACCTCCACGACGGAACCGGTCGCCACGCCGCGACCTACATGGCCACCGGCACCGATCCACCGGAGGACCCTTTCTCCACCCCAATCCCTCCCAACGCTACGGCAACGGAGGTCGAAGAACTCCGCCTGAAACTGGCGGAGGCAGTACGCAAGGAGCAGGCCGAGCGCGAAAAATTTCGCCTCGAGCAAGTAACAGCGCAGGAACTGTCACGCTACCACCAGCAGCGGATCAGGTCACGCCTGAACCCCACCGTTCAGGGGCGCGCCCTGAACTTCGACGACGAGAACGACCCGGCTCGCATTGCCGAGCGCGCGATCTGTGAGAACACGCCACCAGGAGGAAGCGCTCGGCCCCCGCCAGGATCAACGGCGATGGGCGCTCCAC
This sequence comes from Avena atlantica, assembly GCA_910589765.1. NCBI lineage: Eukaryota > Viridiplantae > Streptophyta > Magnoliopsida > Poales > Poaceae > Avena > Avena atlantica. The sequence continues at coordinate 461,330,938 of OU342734.1, read as the reverse complement.
CACCACCCAACCGCACCCCTCCCAGGGACCAGCCGCGGATAGTCGTCTCCTCACGGGAGCGAGACGCGAACGGCCTCCCACTGTTCTCCACCCCGATGGACAACCTCGTGGCAGGCCGAGCAGCAGCCGATAGCATCACGGCCACCGGCGACGGCGCCCTGCGAATCCAGTACCTCAAGGCCCTACTCGCCAAGGCCGTGGAGCAGCAAAAAGCGGGCGCCGACTCGCAAGGGCGAGTATACTCGCGCTCCTCAGGAAGCAGGGCGGCCTCAAGCGGCCGCCCAGCGGCGGCAAACACTCTCAATTGCCCGCCACCAGAGCCGCTGCAGCTCCAGCGCCGACCCGCGAACGCGGCACTCTCCACCAACGATCCCAGACCGGCGACCAACTTCGTCGCCGCTAACGGAGAACCCATCGACGCCCGCACTCACATCATCAACAACCAAAACTGGCGCGCACGCCAGCCTGACGACTTGAGGCACACCCTAGCTAGTCGCCGCGATGGCGAGCCTATGGGGTCGCTCAGTCGACTAGGGCCTAAGTGCTTCGGACCAATGATCCGAGGCGAAAAGTACCCGCCAAACTTCAAGGCGCCAAAGGAGATAGAAAAGTACGACTCCTCGTACGACCCCGCAGTCTGGCTCGATACATACCTGATGGCAATGGGGATCGCGGGTCATACCGACTTACTCGCCGCTCGTTACCTCCCACTGATGATGGAGGGGACGTGCAGGCAATGGATCAACACGCTTCCCCAGGACAGTATCGACTCCTGGGAGGAAATGCGAGACGCCTTCGTCAAGCACTTCGAGTGCTCCTACACCCGCGCCACCACCATCGAGGACCTGGAACGATGCGTCCAGGGGCCCCGCGAGTCGACCCGCAACTGGGTCCAACGGTGGCAAGAGCTCTGGTACAACGCGGTCGGCATCCACCCGGACACCGCGATCCATTGCTTCAAGACCTCGTGCCGCTACGAGCCCCTAGTCGCCAAGCTCAAGCGACACGCCCGCACACTCGACAACATCCCCGACCTCCTCGAGATCGCCAAACGGTACGCCGAGGAGGACCCCAACCAAGAAATCGACGACGAGTCAGGAGGGCAACGCCGCACGGGCGGCAACGACGGCGGACGACGAACCGACCTGCGCTACAGCGGCACCCGCCTCACAGGCAAGCGCCGCAACGACGGGCGAGTCGACTTCGTCGCCAACGCTGGGCACGCGCAACGCGAGCCCAAAAGCTACCGTCGCGATGGAGGGCAAAGGCGCGACGGCGGCAATTACAAGAACAAGCCACGATTCGACCCCGCGGCACTCCTTAACCAACCATGCGCGTTCCACAGCAGGGAAGGAAAGCCCGCAACGCACACCACCGCCGACTGCCACACCCTCAGGGAAATCGAGAAGGCACGGCACGCGTGGGAGGACCCCGACAACGACCCGCCGAACAGCGGAAAATTCGGCAATGTAGCCGGCTCGCTCCACACCTTCACGGGCTTCAACACGAAGCGCGAGAAGAAGGTCATCGCCCGCGCCGTCGCCGTCAACGCGGTGGCCCAAACAGATGTCCCCCAGTTCCTAAACTGGTCGGAACAATCCATCACTTGGAGCCGGCAAGACCACTCGCCACGCGTCGAGTATCCAGGCCGAGTCGCCCTGGTGGTCAAGCCCAAGGTTTGCGACTACTGGCTCCCCAAGACACTGATGGACGGCGGCAGCTCCATCAACATCCTCTACCTCGACACCTTCAGGCGGATGCAGCTCCCGCAGTCGATGATCGAGACAACCCACACTACGTTCCACGGCATCGTCCCCGGTCGGAAGGCGTATCCGATCGGCAAAGTCACGCTACCCGTCACCTTCGGTACTCCGGCAAACTTCCGCACCGAGCGGATCGTCTTCGAGCTGGTACCATTCGACAGCCCCTACCACTGCGTCCTGGGGCGCCAGGCGTTCGCCAAATTCATGGCGGCGCCCCACTACGCGTACAACGCGATGAAGCTCCCCGGGCCGTGCGGCGTCATCACCATCAACGGCGACCCCGACATGGCCGCCGAATGCGAGGCCAAAGGAGCCGAACTCGCCGACGCAGTCATCGCGGCGGAAGCTAATCACGCCGACGAGCTCGCCAAATACGCGAGCGGGGTCAACAATGACGACCCCACAATACTCAAGAAGCCCAACTCCGAGGGCACGAACACCTCAACCTTTGAGGCCACGACGCACACTCGCACCGTCGAGCTGGTCCCAGGCGACCCCAGCCAGACGGTGACGATCGGGACAGGCTTGAGCCCAGCATAGGAAGGCGCGCTCATCGAGTTCCTTCGTGAGAATAGGGACGTCTTCGCATGGAAACCCTCCGACATGCCTGGTGTCCCTAGGGAGCTCGCTGAGCACAAACTAAACGCCGACCCCAAAGTGCGACCAGTCAAGCAGTCGCTACGGCCCTTCAATGAAGAGCGCCGTCGAGCAATCGCCGAGGAAGTGCAGCGCCTGCTCGCTGCCGGCTTCATCCGGCCAATCAAGTACTCCAAGTGGCTGGCAAACCCAGTCCTGGTCGAGAAGAAAAACGGGACCTGGAGAATGTGTATCGACTACACAAACCTGAACAGCGCCTGCCCAAAGGAGCAGTTCGTCCTCCCGCGGATCGATCAGATAATCGATTCAACCGCGGGCTCGGAGTCGCTGTGTTTCCTCGACGCCTACTCCGGGTACAACCAGATCAAAATGGCTGTCGAGGATGAGGAGAAGACGGCGTTCATCACGCCATTCGGAGCATTCTGCTACACCGCCATGACCTTCGGCCTCAAGAACGCCGGGGCGACCTACCAGCGGTGCATGCAAGAATGCCTCGCGAGCCAAATTGGCCGCAACATCCACGTTTACATCGACGACGTGGTCGTGAAATCCGCTCGCCAAGGAGACCTCCTCGCCGACCTAGCGGAGACCTTCGCCAACCTGCGGAGGTACAAGATAAAGCTCAACCCGGGCAAGTGCACCTTCGGTGTACCCGCCGGGCAATTACTAGGGTACGTCGTCTCCAAACGAGGGATCGAGGCAAACCCAACGAAGATCGACACGATCGCCCGGCTCGGCAAACCCGAGTGCCTGCGCGACGTCCAGAGGCTGGCCGGGCGTGTAGCGGCCCTCAGTCGCTTCATCCCCCGCCTGGGCGAAAAGGCGATGTCCCTATACCGCCTGATGCGCAAGAATCCCACCTTCCAGTGGGACAAGGAGGCGGACGACGCGCTCCGCGACCTCAAAAATGTGCTACTCGCCGCACCACTACTCGCCGCACCCGCTGACAAAGAGCCCATGCTGGTTTACGTCGCGGCGTCCGAGCGCGTCGTCAGCGCCGTAATGGTCGTCGAACGACCAGAGGAAGGAAAGGAGCGCCCGGTACAGCGGCCGGTGTACTACATCAGCGAGGTCCTTACCGAGTCGCGCCAGCGATACCCGCAGTACCAGAAGCTAGTGTACGCGGTCTTCAGGGCTCAGCGGCGCCTGCCGCACTACTTTCAGGAGCATCCGATCACGGTCGTCTCCTCAGCGCCACTACAAGACATCATCCGCAATCGCGAGGCGACCGGGCGGGTCGCCAAGTGGGCCGTCGAGATCGGCGTCCACAACATTAAATACGAGCCACGGAGGGCGATCAAGTCCCAGGCACTGGCAGACTTCATCGCCGACTGGGAGGAGGCCCAGCAGCCTGAGAAGCCGCCGTACCTACACTACTGGAACCTGCACTTCGACGGGTCCAAGAACGCGGACGGCGCAGGCGCGGGGATAGTGCTGACTTCGCCAAAGGGCGACAAGCTCCGCTACATCCTCCGCCTCGAATTCACGCCCTGCACCAACAACATGGCCGAATACGAGGCCCTACTCCACGGCATGCGAGCCGCAAAGGAGATGAGCGTCAATCGCCTTCGATGCTACGGAGACTCCGACCTCGTTGCGGGACAGGTCGCCGGCACCTGCGACGCCGTCTCCCCTACCATGGCGGCTTATCGCCAAGAGGTGGACAAGTTGGGCGGCCACTTCACCGGCTACTCTGTCGAGTGGATCGACAGGCGGAAAAACGAAGAGGCCGACGCCCTCTCTCGCATCGGGTCGGCTCGACTCGCACCACCCGCCGGCGTGTTCCTCGACACAATCTCCAAACCATCAGTCTCTCCCCCGAGGGAGATCGACATCGGAGTACCCCTCCAACCAGAGGCAGCCTTGGTCGCACTCATCACCGAGCCAGACAACTGGACCAAGCCCTACATCGCTTACCTGGAGGCCGGCACCCTACCCGCAGACGAGACAAGCCCTCGAATGATTGCCCGCCGATGCAAGTCCTACACCATCATCGACGGCGAGCTACACAAGCGCAGCGTCACCGGCGTGTTCCAGCGTTGCGTCCAACCGGCTGAAGGACGCAAAATCCTACACGACATCCACTCAGGCGACTGCGGCCACCACGCCGCCGCGCGCTCCCTGGTCGCCAAGGCTATGCGACACGGCTTCTACTGGCCTACCGCACACGCAGACGCTGTCGATATCGTCCAGCGATGCGCTGGGTGCCAGAAATACGCCAACCAGACGCACGTACCAAGTTCGGCGCTCAAGACAATCCCCATCACCTGGCCATTCGCTGTGTGGGGCATGGACATGGTAGGCCCCTTCAAGAAGGCCCCCTCCGGTTACACCCACCTGCTGGTCGCCGTCGACAAATTCACGAAGTGGGTCGAGGCCAAGCCAGTCCGGAAATGCGACGGGAAGACTGCCACTAAGTTCCTACGCGAGCTCATATATCGCTACGGATTCCCGAACAGCATCATCACGGACAATGGCACAAACTTCGCCAAGGGAGCAATGGCCGAATTCTGCGAAGAGCACCACATCCGGCTCGACCTCGCGTCAGTCGCACATCCGGAATCCAACGGTCAGGCGGAACGAGCCAACCAAAGCATCCTCCACGGTCTGAAGCCGCGACTCCAGGTACCACTTGAGCGTACCGCTGGATGCTGGGTTGAAGAGCTACCCTCCGTCATCTGGGGAATCCGCACCTCGGTAAACAGGTCGACGGGATTCACCCCATTCTTCATGGTCTACGGCGCCGAAGCGGTTATGCCCACCGACCTAGAACACGACTCGCCTCGGGTCGTCCACTATACGGAGGCCGCAAACGAGCTGGCCCGCCAAGATGGGCTCGACCAACTCGACGAAGCACGCGACCTCGCCCGATCGCGCACTGCCATTTATCAGCAAGGGCTCCGCCGCTACCACAGCCGACGGGTGAAAACCCGCACCTTCCAGGAAGGCGACTTGGTGTTACGCCTCATCGAGGACAAGAAGGGCATGCACAAGCTCTCCCCTCCGTGGGAAGGTCCGTTCGTTATCGGACGCGTACTCGGCAACGACGCCTACTACCTCATCGACGTCCGCGGAGACGGCGAACTCGATGTCCAGAGGCCATGGAATGTAAATCTCCTCCGGAAGTTCTACTCCTAGAACCCCGCATATGTACTCTCCAGACACTATGAAATAAAAGAAACGGTTACCGCAAATTGCGTCTACTCTCCATACCTTGTGCCACTCGCACTCGTAATAACAGCATCATGCTAACATGCAGAAGTCAACCTTTGGTACAGCGACCGGCACGGCCAAGTAGTGCGATATAGGAGCACTGAGTCACCTCAGGTCCTGTGTCGTCCACGAAAAACGCCAATCCGGAGCCCCATTGGAGTCGCCTAGCTCGACTGGTTTTGCAAACCAAGACAACTGCCCTCGCTTCTCACAGCGGCCTTGGTCCTCCGCATCCTCGGCATAGCGACTCGAATGACTAAGTACCACGCTCGGGGACTGAATACCAGTTCGTCGCGATCGGTCAGGGAAAACGTCAAGTAAGAGAGCACGCCCTGGACTCGCCACGCGACTGGCCCCCCGGGCCAGGCAGGAGAGACGCGCCCACACCAACGCGCTCAGTCCTCAACCACCCCCGAGTCGCGCCTCGAAATACCAAGTACCACGCTCGGGGACTCGGCCACCCGACCCCGTTCGCGTCCGGGAAAACGGCAAAGTACAGAGCGCTCAAGGGAGTCGCCTTGCGACTGGCTCTTCGAGCTCGGGCGAGTCGACTAAACTAACAAACCACACGATAACAACAAACATCATACACAAGGTGAACCCCACAAAAAGGGCGGACGCGCTCGGGGACTCATCCAAAATCAATCCAAAACACGACAATTATTAGCAAAATGGACACAACATCCAATTCAATCGCACATTGCATTGTCTTACATTACAAACTATGCCTTTTCGGCAGAACTGCTACTAACTTATCTAGGCATACTACCCTATTCCGCAGGCTTCGACGGTGATGCACCAGAGTCCCGGCGCTTCCGGATGAACGCGGTGTACGGGTTCGACGGATACGTCGTCATCTCACCCGCCATCGCCGCACGGAAAGGTTGTTCAACCTTGAAGTCTCGATGCGGCGGCTCGGGATCGTTTGGCGCGACGACCGTTTCCTGGTAGGGAAGGAGGTCGCCCATCGCCCAGACACGCTCCGAGTACGCGGCGGCACGCTCCTGCAGCTTAAGAACCTCGGACAGATCCACCGAGCCAGACGACGAGGGATACCCACTCGTCACATCGTCGAGGTCGAAGTCCTCGGGGAAGTGAGCGAGTCCCAGGCTCAGAGCGGTCGACGCCCCGCGTCGAAACGCCGACCGCGTCATGAACTCTACGACCGCGGGCGCCTTCTCCAAGTACTCCCACACCTCAACGAGGTCACTGGGAATAACCTCCATGGGAGACATCTCTTGAAGATAGGCGCGGATGCACGTCGCCGACAGCGTCGCCGAGTCGACGAGCATGCTCACGCACTGCTTCGCGTCAAGAGAGCTCGCTTCTTCGTGGCTACCAATCACACGGCCTGCTAGACGGAAACAGTCGTGAGTACCAGGGAAACCACAAACAATACAACTACAAGACTGGGAAGATGCACTCACCAAGCAACGGGCGGGCGAGTCCCGTGATGAAACTCTGAAGCGCCGTATGGTCGTCTTGAAGCCCAACAATGAGGGCTTCCGACACCTTCCGGTCTTCCTCCGCAGCCGCAACGGCGGCTTTAGCTCGCCCGTTCGCCTCACTCGCCTCTTCCTTCGCCTCCCGCAGTTCGCGTTCGAGGTCGGCGATCCTTTGCTCAGCGGTGCCTAACGCAGATTTCGCCGCCGCCAGTTCGCCAGCAGGGACAAGTTCTTGGCGAGCCACCTCCGCCTGTGCAGCGACAGCCTGATGGTCGTTGTTTACTTCTTGGAGAGTGGCCAACTCCTTCTCAGCACGCTGCTTCGCAGCCAATCGCTCTGCCGACTCCAGTTGCAGACCCTGCACTCCCTCAAAGTCAGTACAAACGAAAAATTACTCAGTGCCCACCCGCTAAAATTTAGCGGGTGCGCACTCGGGGACTGGTGACCACTAAAAATTACTCAGTGCCCACCCGCTAAAATTTAGCGGGTGCGCACTCGGGGACTGGTGACCACTAAAAATTACTCAGTGCCCACCCGCTAAAATTTAGCGGGTGCGCACTCGGGGACTGGTGACCACGAAAAATTACTCAGTGCCCACCCGCTAAAATTTAGCGGGTGCGCACTCGGGGGCTGGAATCGGACGTACAAAACAAGTAACTATAAGAATCAAGCCGCTGCTAAGCACCGACTTGATCCTCGGGGACTGGAGGTACCTGGATGGCCGCGCCAAGCATGTCGTGAAGTTGCACCGCGTCCACAGATGCGAGCAGCGCCGGTGTGTGCCCGCGACGTTGGTCAATCTCCGCGTCGACGGTCCCTGGAGCGAGAGTTGGAGCCGCAGCCTCACTCGCTGTGGCCACCTTGGTCATGAAGCGGGGGAAGGTAGCGATTGACGCACCTGCCCCAAAGGAGCTTGCTTCCTCCGGTCTAGGCAACGAAATGCCCCCCTTCGTGGACGCGGTCGCTTCCACTGCGGGCCCAGCTGGCGCGGCTGCCGCGTCGTCAGAGACAGCGACGATGTCGTCACCCTTGGCTTTCTTGCTACCTTCCGTGGAGGCGGCAACCTCGTCCGCCTTCCTTTTACGGGAAGGGTCCTCCTCGCTAGCGGCGGAGGGCACCTTGGCCACCGTCGGGTGGCCTATCTTCTTCACTCCGGTCCTACACGTCAAGACAAAGCGATAAGAAACAGTCGAAGTACTAAAAGAGAAAGGTGAAGGCCGAATGCACTCACTTGGCGACTGGAATGAAACGCAGCCCTGTACGAAGGCCGGCCGGTTTCTCCAGCTCAGGACCCAGTCGACGACTAAGCCCCAGTTCCAGGACGTCAGGGGCCCAGGATACGGATGGCTTCTTTGACGTTGAAGTAGCGGTTGGCGCTTCCGGGTCGCCTTCGGCGGAGGCCTCTTCGCGAAGTGGAGCTACCGCGGCCGAAGCCTCCTTGCGAGGCGAGACCACCATGCTCGGGACCTCCTTGCGAGGTGAAGTCGCCACAGCCGGAGCCTTCCCCAGCCCGGAGACCGGAGCGAAGGGCGGAGGCATTGAGGCCAGCGGTGCTTCCATGGATGGCGCATCTAGCGCGGTTGTCGTCAGGACTGCGCCGTCACCGGCCGAGCTGTGAGCATCAGAGCTGCTCGCTGAGTGCGGCGGTGAGGCCATCTTCGGCGGCTTCGTCTTCCTCCTCAGGGGGGCCCTCGCCTCTTTCCCTTTCTTCTTCTTTGCGGGAGTGGCCTCACGGAGCGAGGTGGTCTCCGGGAGCTCCTCGTCATCGTCATGACGCTCGAGGCTCCTGCTCGCCTCGAGTTCGCGCTGACGTTGCCCGCGGGTCTTTCGGACCAGTGGGGCAATCTCCTCTTCGGACTCGTCCTCGTCGTCCTCGGTACCCTTGGCGGGTGGCGACTCGCTTGTGTCCTGGGCGGATGGCCCGGAGCTCTCGTCATCGGCGGGTGGCAGCCACCCTTCCACCACTTGGAATAGCTGCGTTAAACACGGAACAAAGTTAGAATTACCGCGACTGCACATGCTGCGACTGCGAACAAGATAAAAGGATTACCGTTGGAGCCGGACGCTTTGTGGTGTAAGGAGGGACCCCGGCCTGCGCATCCGTGTATGCCGCCTGGGTGATCCTCTTCAGCGCCAGGAGGTAGTCCTCCAGCTTCCACTCGGCGAGGCAGGCCTTCGTCGAGTCTCCTCGGCCTGTGTACTGATACATATAATGCTCGCGTTGGGCGAGCGGAACGAGCCGCCGCCCAAGCCAACAGTTGTACAAGTTCACCGTCTGGAGCCCCTTCTTCTTCAGACCGCGAATGGTCTGGAGCATTTCGTCGACGACCATCCGCTGGTCATCGGGGAGCTTGCCGACTTGGAGATGGCGCGGCTCGGAACGGTTGGCCGAGTACCGCGGGATCGCTGCTTCGTCCTCCGGAGTCGCCTCGGTCACATAGAACCACGACTTTTTCCAGTCGCTCGCTGCTTTGGCCGGCAGCATCAGGTCGAAGAAGGAGGCTTTAGATTTGAGTTGAAAGGTTAAGCCGCCCGCGGCTAGCATTGGGCCGCCTGCCTCCTCGCGGCTGATCCGTCCGTGGAACAGATCTTGCCACAGGGGAAAATAGGGCCGGCAGCCCAAGTAGCACTCGCAGAACGCCACGAAGATGGCGAGCTGCTCGATACTATGGGGACCCAGATCTGAGGGCTGGATCCCGTAGTAGGCGCAGAAGCGCCGGAAGAATAAGGAGGTGGGAAACCCTAACCCCCGCTCGAGGTGACTAGTGAAGCAGATAAACTCTCTCTCTCGCGGGTTCAGGGTCGTTTCTCCGGCTGCGGGGATACGCCAGCAGCCGGCCCGCAGGATTCCGGCCTCCTCGAAGGAGGCCAGCTGCGCCCTGGTGCACTTGGATCTACCCCAAGATTCAGTGGAGAGGGCCATGGCTGAGGATTTACTTGGAGGTCGGAGGGTTGCGGGTCGATCAGATCGCGGAATCGATGGACGGAAGTTGTGCGTACTCGGAAGAAATGGTGGGCGGTTGGCTTTCCGATAGCCTACCGTTCCTCTTATATAGCGGAGGTTGCCCGCCAAATTAGGGGGCCGTTACCACGCGATGATTACGCCAAAAGTTACCGTTGAGTTACCTTAACGGCTAGTTTGACCGCGCCCGACGGTCTGCCTCCTGTCACTCGGCTCGCTAAAGTCACTCGCTGAGACCGTGTCCCGTTGGCTCGACTCGCCCAAGACGCGACTCGGTTCGCCGGATTTATTCTTTCATGCAGGAGCCCGCCGACGATTCGACTGGATGCCAACTTGAAGCCATATACTCCGACTGCCAGCAGCCACCCATGCCTAATCAACGACGGCCTCGGGGACTACTGATGGGGATACGCCTACTGGGGTATACTCAGCGGGACGTTTCCGACTGGCCCGAAGGCTGGCGAGTGGGCCTGCAGAACGGCGAGTGGATCAAAGCCCAGCAAGATACCAGGCGACTGGAAGTTGAAGGCCCAGGCGAGTGGATAGGCCCAGTCGGTCTAGGTTTAAACGATTGCCAAAGTTGTAACCAAATCGGTTGAGATATGTAAACCCTAGGGGAGGTAAGCCTATATAAACCTCCCTAAGGGGTGAGTAGAGACACGTTCCTTCATACACCCAAGCTACTCGCCGCCGAGTCGCCGAGTACGCCCATTGTAAACACCTCCATAATACAATCTAGCAGGAGTAGGTCTTTACCCTCCGGGGGGCCGAACCTGGGTAAATCCCTGTGTCTTTGCCCTCATCTCGCACCGCAGATGGCTGGCCGCCCTTGCCCTTCGTTCTACTACTCGCTGCCTATTGCAGCATCTGCCGTGGTCATTCCTACGACAAGTTCTGTTAGTGAGCACGCCATAAAGATGACGGGCTACACTCAACGCCTTGAGCAACTGGAATGCACGATTCCAGAGGAGCTCAAGATTGACAGGGTTCTGCAATCACTCCCTCCCAGCTACAAAAGTGTTGTAGTGACTCATAATCAGATTGGCTCCACTGATACGATCACTGTAACTACCTCGGTGAATTACGCTCCTAGTTACAAGCCTGGATGAGCGGAAATGGTTGAAATAGTACGGTGGGGCCCAAATTCCACTCACAGGTAGACCTTTCGGCCGTCCCAACCACTTCCAAACATCGGGACAAGAACGGGCGGCGTAATCGGCAGGCGAAGGGATCAACTACATACACAAATGAGTATGTATGCAAGCCACCATACAACAGTACATCAGAGCCATTCCATCTAAAAGAAATAGAAATATTGCAACGCCATACGGCAAGATCCAAATGTCCTAGATAGATATAATAGTTTAGGATATCTCCTCATACATCAAACATCAGAGTATCAGGCGGAAGCGGCAAACAAGATCCGAGTACGGATAAGAAGAAAATCGGCATAAGATGCCCCATAAATAAACACATCCCGCCCACAGATCTCACGGATCCCCGTTCCCGGAATCTCTACACCGAATGATCGTTGCCCACATCGTTCGTGTCCTCCACCCAGTATCCATCTCGTGAGTGTACCTGTTCATCTGAATCAAATAATTTATCGTGTGAGACCCTAGGGGTACTCAGCAAGTATTTATGCCTCTAAAGGGGACACAACCTGGGGTGACGGAATTGCAGCAAAAGATAAACCCTAACAGTTCTATAGAAACTCGCTAACCATCTGCCTAACCAAAGATAGACGGATGTCCGGGAATTAATAACAACAGTTATAACGGTAATATTAACAGATCCATCCTCCTCCTCGCTTACCAACGAGGAAGCGGACGAACAACCCCCCATCCGTTGGCAGTTTTATTATCCATTCCATGAGTATTGCACTATTTACTAGTCAGTTACTTAGTCAAATTAAAAGCGGTACTTTAGTTATACTTGTCTATGATCAAGAAACTGTGCTCCAAGTCGTCCATAACCGCGGACACGGCTTTCAGAAAGTTTTACCCTGCAGGGGTGCATAAATAGAAACACACACTCGATCAACCTCGGAAAAACCAAATCAAAACCCAACGAGGCTTTCACGACAAAGCAATCACAAGATTCAGAAATATTTCAGGGGGCCACCTGTGGCATCCCGCAAAACCACTACTAGAAAATCGTGTTGTTTTGTGCATTGCATCGTCATCATCATGCATTGTTGTCTGCATTATTTCGAAAATCCTAGTGTTGCTTTGTACAAATACCCCTCTTTGTTTCAAATGCAAAACCCCGATCGTATCGGATATTTGTTTTACCTAAAAACTATTTGCAAAGTAGCCTTGTTGTAAAATAAACAAAACCAAACAAACACATATTTACAAAACCTAAACTCTAAATCCTATATTCACCCAGACCTAACCTACCCACCTCTCACAGCTCGCCACCTCACCCTCTCCCCCAATTCATACCCACCTGCCACCTCATCAATCCACCACTCCCCCTCTCTTTTTCACACACAGCCCTCCTACCCCTCTCCCTTACAGGCTGGCCCCACCCCAACCCGCTGCCACCTCACCCCAATTCCTTCTCTCACCTGAGCCAGCCGCACCCCTCTCTCTTCCCCCTGGGCCCCGCAACTTCCTCTCCCCTCCCTGCCACCTCGGTCCCGCTCCCCTGGCCCCCACCTGTCAGTCCCGGTCCACCCCCCACCACGCACACCCGCGGTCAACCCCCACCAGCCCGATCCCCACCCCGCGTCTGCCCCAACCCCTCTCTCTCTCAACGTCTGGCCCCACCACTCCCCCAGGTTCCCCCGTCCTCTCCCACCTCGCCCCCGTCTTTCTCTAGCCAGCGGCCCGCCTCCTCCTTCCCGCGGCCCCTGCTCCGCTGGCCGCCGGGCGCGACCCCGCCTCCGGCCACCGCCACCCGCGCGGCCCGCAGCCTCCACACCCTCTCCCCTCTCCTCCCCACCGACGCGACCCCACCTCGCCCTGCCCGCGTTACCCCCTCAGACGCCGGCGCCCCTTCCTCCTCCTCCCGTCGGCCTCGCCGGCGCTGACCGGCTCGTCGACCCCCCCTCGCCGCCTCTGCGCCGGCTCCTCCTCACCGGCGATGCCCCCGACCTCTCCCTCCGCTCGTCCTCGCCCTCCCCCGCCGCGCTCGCCCGCCTTCTTCCTCCCCTCCGGCGAGCTCGCCACCGCCGGTCGCCTCCTCCCCTCCGCGCGAGCAACCGCCTCCACCGCGGCCCCTCGTCAACCTCGGCCCGGCCCGGCCCGACCGCACCGCCCTCGCCCCGCCGCTAGCGCGCGCGCCCTAGTCCCTGGTCGCCGCCGGTCCCCGCTTCGCGGCCGGGACCCCGCCTCCTCGCCTCCCCGCTCCAGGCCCGCCGCCGGCCTCTACCATCCTCTGGGTCGTGAGCATCCCGAGCCCTCGCCGGCCTCGAGCTGCCCCCCCGCGTCACCGAGCTCTCCCTCGCCGTCGTGGCCTCCGGCGGGCCCTGCCTCGCCGGCCCCTGCTGCCTACCTCCCGCTACAGCGCCGCTGACCCCTCCGCCAGTGGCACCCGCGCGTCTTCGTCGCCGTTCCCCAGGAGGAGCTCGCCGTCGAGCCCCCGGTTTGGTCTCCTCGCTGCCTCGCGGTGGTACCAACGGCGTCGTTCGCCCCGTCCTCCTCGGGACACTCGTCCCTGAGCCGAGCATGCAGGTTGTTTAACCAAGAAACCGTCTGGTCTGTCCTCCTGGCACATGCCAAATGTGGGCCACGTGTCCAACCCTACCAGTACCAGATGAGTCCAAAATCTTCCGAGCTGCACGACCGACATGATCTTCCTCGGTGGCAACGACAAACCAGACAAGGATCACCAAGAATAACTGCCGATAATATCTCCAACATGGGTAAGATGACCGGACCCCGAAGACCGATCCCGGCGACCACACATGCGACAAGACCTTCGCCCCGGATCCAGAATCGAGAACCCGAACGCCAGGAACGCCGATGCGAATACGCCAAGTTCGTCTACCTCGGGCACCGTGCGACAAGGTCTACTTCCCGGACCCGAAGACGCCGTGACCCCGAACGCCAAGACCGACCCGACACGAGGGCACGACAAGATCTACGCGACGACGAGATCGACATCGACCAGGGCAAGTCCGATGCGCCCCCGACACCGAACCAAGTTCTTTTTCTCGGATGCGCCAAGATCTACTCTGTTGACCGAGACAAACCCGTCGAACCCTAAACCCTGAGACCGACCCCGAACCCCGGAACCCCAAGATCTACCGAACCCTAATGTGTGACCCCTTTCCTCGAACCCTATTTTTATAAATGTAATAACAAATTGATGCATATTGAATTGTCATACTCGCATGCATATTTGTGTGGTTTGGGGGCCTTATGCCGATTCACCATATAAGTAAATATGGGGCCCATATGCGGGCAAATCTAGTCTCATATTGGCCTCATTTAAACTTGTGTAGCGAACCGGTGATATATTCTGCCTTGTTAAACAACATTTAAGTTGCGGGGTATCTAAATAACATGCACCACCTATTTAATTGTCGGGACCCCGGTTCCGTTTAATATTGCCTAATCGCATCGCACCTTTGCCATGTCATGCATCATACATGCATCATGCCGATCTTCTGCCGTTGTATTAAATATTGCATCCGGTGTTTCTTCTAGTGTTTTGCTTCTTCGTGGATAAGGCCGTTGAGTTGATGTGAGCTTCGCCCCGATCTTCGGTTGAACATTCAACAATGTTTTCAGGCGAGCATCTCCCCCTTTCTACCTATCTTACTTTTATAGTATTTATTCCCTCCTGTTGATCTATTGCTACCTGTGTTGCGATGCTCTAGTTTCGTACCCGAGATATTCCTTGCCGCCTTATATTGCCTTGGACACATCCTATTACCTGTTGTTTGGTAGATAGTTGGACTTGCGCGTCGTAGTCGCTTGCTCAAGTGCTGTTGCGTGTCGTCAAGTGCCACAGTTGTTGGTGTATTGCCGCATGTGGATGTTGGAGAGGATCATGGCTTTACTTATCGTTCACTTTAATTCCTATTTAACAACTAAAATTGAAGTAAGTAAGCAGAGGCACAGGTGGGCAATAGATGTTATTTGGTTGTTAACCGTCCACTTGTGTCCCGTAGGACCCCGAGTACTTGATACATGTTCCTTGATTTATCGCGCTATCCACATCCGGGAGGATTATGGGACCCCCCTGAGCCAGAGCTTGATTCAGTCTTATTTTTTGGGGCCACAAACTAGTTTGAGGTTTTATTTACTATCCTGTACCTATGCCATGCTACTGCTTTATTTACGATTGTGCGAGGAGCACACTATACTGTTTAGGATCGGGACACGATTCCGCGGTGTCGACAAGCCCAGTTTTGGGTTCCCAGTCGTTCACAGCCGTCCACCCAAACCTCGGGTCCGTCTCGGAGTCAGCTAACTTTGTTGCGGGTGTACTCCAAGGGGTGGCCCCCTGAAATATTTCTGAATCCTGTGATTGCTTTGTCGTGAAGGCCTCGTTGGGTTTTGATTTGGTTTTTCCGAGGTTGATCGAGTGTGTGTTGCTATTTGTGCACCCCGGCCGGGTAAAACTTTCTGAAAGCCGTGTCCGCGGTTATGGACGACTTGGAGCACAGTATCTCGATCATAGACAACTATAACTAAAGTAGTGCTATAAATTTGACTTGATAATGACTAGTAATCAGTTTCACTACAATGGAATGGCTAAATAAAACTGCCCACAATTGCTTGTTTTGTCTGTCGCTTGCGATAATTGTATCTGACTAGTAAGTATTGCAACTACAACGGAATGGCTAAATAAAAGTACCAACAACTGCTGGGTTTTTGGGATATCTCATGCTAATTGTATCTGATTAGTAATTGTTGCAACTATAACGGAATGGTTAACTAAAAGTGCCCACTGCTTATTTTGCCAGGATGACTATCTATATTTGACTAGTAATTGCTGCAACGATAACGGAATAAATAAAACTGCCAACTGTGTGAGTTCCTCGGTTGACTTCCTCGTTTGGTCTCGAGGGGGAAACACCAGGATGGGTTTGTTTGATGGTAGCATCAGGTTGGTTCCGCATAGGTCTTTCTTATCCCCCTCTGGTAGCCGACAGTTATACCGAGTCCCTATAGGTTGTTTAGTGCATGCTGCCGCTGCCGCCCCAGTCCACCATACCTATGTAGGCGAGGACCGCCGAATTCTAGCCTCGCCGTGTACTGGCCTCAGTACTGACGCTCCTCTTTTTCCTTTGCCCTTTGTCGGCACCCCTTTTTGTTTAAGCAGGTTTTGAGATCGACGTCGTTAGCAGGGTTACCCTTCCGGCTTGGCCTGGGCAGGGTTATGGACGCCATTGGTTATTCTTCAGGGCTCTTAGCCCCATTTGCATATTGTCCGTAGTCGGACGCTGTATCATTTTCAAGGTGATTTGGATCTTTGTATATTATAGCTGTATTCTTGACTCATGGAGTCGTGTTGTATATATCTGTTCTGTGGGTCCCATCGAGGACTGTTGTGTAATGCTATTACTTCGTTTTCCACCCGCACGAAAGTGCCTGGTGGGCACCTTTGAATCGTTTCTATGCGGGTTTGGCGGGAATCGCTGAAACTTGCATAGGTCCGATTCTGAGGGTGTTACAGAGTGGTATCAGAGCTCAGCAGTTGCGATACCCCACAAGTCCAGCCTGTAGGATAACCTAGCTAACGACCGAAGTAGAGTGTCAAAACTATTTTTGCAAAATTGGTTGGATAGTTCTGGTTAGGTCTGCTTTTACTCCTTACCCCTCTGCTATTCTCCTCTTATCTCTACGCGTTTTGAATCCGCTCTCTTCTCTTTCTTCGAGTCCAGGAATTCTCGTGGTTGGGTTTCCGTCGTACCTTCAGGGTTTCGCTTCCTCCTCTGATAACGGTGTTCTACCATCCGGTGTTCATGCTGCCTGAGGAATCCGTCTACTGTGGTACCATTCTTTGTTCCTTTCTTGTGCCTTCCGGTGCTCTCTGACGTGACGACATCATCTACGCCAGATCCGATGCAGAGTCTGTGTCGTGGGAATGGCCACGGCAGACGCTGCAATCGGCAGCGAGTAGTAGAACGAGGGGCAAGGGCGGCCAGCCATCTGCGGTGCGAGATGAGGGCAAAGACACAGGGTTTTACCCAGGTTCGGCCCCCCGGAGGGTAAAGACCTACTCCTGCTAGATTGTATTATGGATGTGTTTACAATGGGCGAACTCGGCGACTAGGCGGCGAGTTGCTTGGGTGTATGAGGGAACGTATCTCTACTCACCCCATAGGGAGGTTTATATAGGCTCACCTCCCCTAGGGTTTACATATCTCAACCGATTCGGTTACAGCTTCGGTAATCGTTTAACCTAGACCGACTGGGCCTATCTACTCGCCTGGGCCTTCAACTTCCAGTCGCCTGGTACCTTGCTGGGCTTTGATCCACTCGCCATTCTGCAGGCCCACTCGCCAGCCCTCGGGCCAGTCGGAAACGTCCCGCTGAGTATACCCCAGTAGGCGTATCCCCATCAGTAGTCCCCGAGGCCGTCGTTGATTAGGCGTGAGTGGCTGCTGGCAGTCGGAGTATACGGCTTCAAGTAGGCATCCAGTCGAATCGTCGGCGGGCTCCTGCACGAAGGAAAAGATCCGGCGAACCGAGTTGTGTCTTGGGCGAGTCGAGCCAACGGGACGCGGTTTCGGCGAGTGACTTA
The DNA here is from genome assembly GCA_910589765.1 of Avena atlantica. NCBI lineage: Eukaryota > Viridiplantae > Streptophyta > Magnoliopsida > Poales > Poaceae > Avena > Avena atlantica. The sequence goes on along the minus strand of OU342734.1, from coordinate 461,313,251 downwards.
GCGAGCCGAGTGGCTGGAGTTGGACCGTCAGGCGTGGTCAAACTAGCCGTTAAGGTAACTCAACGGTAACTTTTGGCGTAATCATCGCGCGGTAACGGCCCCCTAATTTGGCGGGCAACTCCCGCTATATAAGAGGAATGGTAGGCTATCGCAGAGCCATCCGCCCACCATTTCTTCCGAGTACGCACATCTTCCTTCCGTCGCTTCCGCGATCCAATCGACCCGAAATCCTCCGATCTCCAACCAACCTTTCGGCCATGGCCCTCTCCACCGAACCTTGGGGCAGATCCAAGTGCACAAGGGCGCAACTGGCCTCCTTCGAGGAGGCTGGAATCCTGCGAGCCGGCTGCTGGCGTATACCCGCAGCCGGAGAAACGACCCCGAACCCGCGCGAGAGAGAGTTTGTCTGTTTCACCAGTCATCTCGAGCGGGGGTTAGGGTTCCCCACGTCCTTGTTCTTCCGGCGTTTTTGCGCCTACTACGGGATCCAGCCCTCGGATCTGGGTCCCCACAGCATCGAGCAGCTCGCCATCTTCGTGGCGTTCTGCGAGTGCTACTTGGGCTGCCGGCCCTACTTTCCCTTGTGGCAAGATCTGTTCCATGGACGGATCAGCCGCGAGGAGGCGGGCGGCCCAATGCTAGCCGCCGGCGGCCTGACATTCCAGCTCAAGTCCAAGGCTTCCTTCTTCGACCTGATGCTGCCGGCCAAAGCAGCGAGCGACTGGAAGAAGTCATGGTTCTACGTGACCGAGGCGACTCCGGAGGATGAGGCGGCGATCCCGCGGTACTCGGCCAACCGTTCCGAGCCACGCCATCTCCAGGTCGGCAAGCTTCCCGACGACCAGCGGATGGTCGTCGATGAGATGCTCCAGACCATCCGTGGTCTGAAGAAGAAGGGGCTCCAAACAGTAAATTTGTACAATTGTTGGCTTGGGCGGCGACTCGTCCCGCTCGCCCAACGCGATCATTACATGTACCAATATACGGGCCGGGGAGACTCGACAAAAGCCTGCCTCGACGAGTGGAAGCTGGAGGACTACCTCTCGGCGTTGAAGAAGATCACCCAGGCGGCGGACGCGGATGCGCAGGCCGGGGTCCCCCCCTACACCGCGAAGCGTCCGGCTCCAACGGTAATTTCTTTATCTTGTTCGCAGTCGCAGCATGTGCAGTCGCGGTAACTCTAACTCTGTTTCGCGTTCATCGCAGCTGTTCCAAGTGGTGGAAGGGTGGCTACCACCCGCTGATGACGAGAGCCCCGGGCCATCCGCCCAGGATACAAGCGACTCGCCACCCGCCAAGGGCAACGAGGACGACGAGGACGAGTCCGAAGAGGAAAATTCCCCACTGGTCCGAAAGACCCGCGGGCAACGTCAGCGCGAAATCGAAGCGAGCAGGAGCCTCGAGCGTCATGATGATGACGACGAACTCCCAGAGACCACCTCGCGCCGTCAGGCCACCCCTTCGAAGAAGAAGAAGAAGGAAAAGGAGGCGAGGGCCCCCCTGAAAAGGAAAGCGAAGCCGCCGAAGACGGCCTCACCACCGCACTCAACGAGCAGCTCTGATGCTCACAGCTCGGCCGGTGACGGCGCGGCCCCGGCGACAACCGCGCCAGATGCGCCATCCGTGGAAGTGCCGCTGGCCTCAATGCCTCCGCCCTTCGCGCCGGTCTCCGAGCTAGGGAAGGCTCCGGCTGTGGCGACTTTGCCTCGGAAGGAGGTCCCGAGCGTGGCGGTCTCGCCCCGCAAGGAGGCTCCGGCCGCGGCAGCTCCAATTCGCGAGGAGGCCTCCGCCGAAGGCGTCCCGGAGGCGCCAACCGCTACCTCAACGTCAAAGAAGCCGTCCGTATCCTGGGCCCCCGACGTCCTGGAACTGGGGCTTAGTCGCCGATTGGGCCCTGAGCTGGAAAAACCGGCCAGCCTTCGTACAGGGCTGCGTTTCATTCCAGTCGCCAAGTGAGTGCATTCGGCCTTCTCTATTTTCTTTTAGTACTTCGATTGTCTTTTATTGATTTGATTTGTCGTGCAGGACCGGAGTGAAAAAGATGGGCCACCCGACCATGGACAAGGTACCCTCCGCCGCTAGCGAGGAGGATCTTTCCCGTAAGAGGAAAGTGGACGAGGTCGCCGCCTCAGCGGAAGGCAGCAAGAAGGCCAAGGGCGACGACATCGTCGCTGTCTCTGACGACGCGGCGGCCGCGCCGGCTGGACCCGCAGTGGAAGCAACCGCATCTACAAAGGAGGGCGTTTCCCTGCCTAGACCGGAGGAAGCGACTTCCTTTGGGGCGGGTGCCTCGATTGCTACCTTCCCCCGCTTCGTGACCAAGGCGGCCACGGCAAGCGGGGCTGCGCCCCCGAGCCTCGCTCCAGGGACCGCTGACGCTGAAATCGACCAACGTCGCGGGCACACGCCGGCGCTGCTGGCGTCTGTGGACGCAGTACAACTTCATGGCATGCTTGGTGCGGCCATCCAGGTACCTCCAGTCCCCGAGGATCAGGTCGGTGCTTAGCAGCGGCTTGATTCTTATAGTTTCTCGTTTTGTACTTTCGAATCCAGTCCCCGAGTGCGTATGCTCTAAATTTTTAGCGGGTATGCACTGAGGACTTTTCGTGGTCGCCAGTCCCCGAGTGCGCACATGCTAAATTTTAGCGTGTGGGCACTGGGTAATTTTTGTGGTCGCCAGTCCCCGAGTGCGCACATGCTAAATTTTAGCGTGTGGGCACTGGGTAATTTTCGTGTGTGCTGACTTTGAAGATGTACAGGGTCTGCAGCTGGAGTCGGCGGAGCGATTGGCTGCGAAGCAGCGTGCTGAGAAGGAGCTGGCCACTATCCAAGAAGCAAACAAGGAGCTTCAGGCTGTTGCTGCGCAGGCAGAGGTGGCTCGCCAGGAGCTTGTCCCTGCTGGTGAGCTGGTGGCGGTGCGATCTGCGTTAAGTGCTGCTGAGCAGAAGGTCGCCGACCTCGAGCGCGAACTGCGGGAGGCAAAAGAAGAAGCAAGCTCGGCGAACGGGCGAGCTAAGGCCGCCATTGCGGCCGCGGAGGAAGACCGCAAGGTGTCGGAAGCCCTCGTTGTTGGGCTTCAGGACGATTATACGTCGCTTCAGTGCTTCATCACGGGACTCGCCCGCCCGTTGCTTGGTAAGTGCGTCTTCCCTGTCTTTCGGTTGTATTGTTTGTGGTTTCCATGGTACTCATAATTGTCTCCTTCTCGCAGGTCGTGTTATTGGTAGCCAAGAAGAAGCGAGCTTTCTTGACGCGAGGGAGTGCGTAAGCATGCTCGTCGACTCGGCGACGCTGTCGGCGATGTGCATCCGCGTCTACCTTCAAGAGATGTCGCCCACGGAGGTTATTCCCAGTGACCTCGTTGAGGTGTGGGAGTACTTGGAGAAGGCGCCCGCGGTCGTAGAGTTCATGACGCGGTCGGCGTTTCGGCGTGGAGCGTCGACAGCGCTGAGCCTTGGACTCGCCCACTTCCCCGAGGACTTCGACCTCGACGATGTGACGAGTGGGTATCCTTCGTCAACTGGCGCGGTGGATCTGTCCGAGGTTCTCAAGTTGCAGGAACGTGCCGCCGTGTACTCGGAGCGTGTCTGGGCGATGGGCGACCTCCTTCCCTACCAGGAAATGGTCGTCGCGCCAAACGACCCCGAGCCGCCGCATCGTGACTTCAAGGTTGAGCAACCTTTCCGCTCGGCGATGGCGGGTGAGCTGACGACGTATCCGTCGAACCCGTACACCGCGTTCATCCGTAGGCGCCGGGATTCTGGCGCGTCGTCGTCGAAGCCTGCAGAATAGGGTAGTTTGCCTAGATATGTTAGCAGCAGTTCTGCCGAGCGGGCATAATTTGTAATGTAAGACAATGCGATATGCGATTGAATGGGACGTTGTGTCCATTTTGCTAGTTATTTGTGTGTTTTGGATTGATTTTGGATGAGTCCCCGAGCGCGTCCGCCCTTTTGTGGGGTTCACCTTGTATATGATGTTTGTTGTTATCATGTGTTTTGTTAATTTAGTCGACTCGCCCGAGCTCGGAGAGCCAGTCGCAAGGCGACTCCCGTGAGTGCTCTGTACTTTACCGTTTTCCCGTACGCGAACGGGGTCGGGTGGCCGAGTCCCCGAGCGTGGTACTTGGTAGTTCAAGGCGCGACTCGAGGGTGGTTGAGGACTGAGCGCGTTGGTGTGAGCGCGTCACTCCTGCCTGGCCCGGAGGGTCAGTCACGTGGCGAGTCCTGGGCGTGCTCTCTTACTTGGCGTTTTCCCTGACCGATCGCGACGAACTGGTATTCAGTCCCCGAGCGTGGTACTTAGCCGTTCGAGTCGCTACGCCGAGGATGCGGAGGACCAAGGTCGCTGTGAGAAGCGAGGGCAGTTGTCTTGGTTTGCAAAACCAGTCGAGCTAGGCGACTCCAATGGGGCTCCGGATTGGCGTTTTTCGTGGACGACGCAAGACCTGAAATGACTCAGTGCTCTTACATCGCACTACTTGGCCGTGCCGGTTGCTGTACCAAAGGTTGACTTCTGCATTTTAGCATGACGCTGTTATTACGAGTGCGAGTGGCACAAGGCATGGAGAGTGGACGCAATTTGCAGTAACCGTTTCTTTTATTTCATAGCGACTGGAGAGTACATGTGTGGGGTTCTAGGAGTAGAACTTCCGGAGGAGATTTACATTCCACGGCCGCTTGACGTCGAGTTCGCCGTCCCCGCGGACGTCGATGAGGTAGTAGGCGTCGTTGCCGAGTACGCGCCCGATAGCGAACGGGCCTTCCCACGGAGGGGAGAGCTTGTGCATGCCCTTCTTGTCCTGGATGAGGCGTAGCACCAGGTCGCCTTCCTGGAAGGTGCGGGTTTTCACCCGTCGGCTGTGGTAGCGGCGGAGTCCTTGCTGGTAGATGGCGGTACGCGACTGAGCGAGGTCGCGTGCTTCGTCGAGCTGGTCGAGCCCATCTTGGCGGGCCAGATCGTTTGCGGCCTCCGTATAGTGGACGACCCGCGGCGAGTCGTGTTCGAGGTCGGTGGGCATGACTGCTTCGGCACCGTAGACCATGAAGAAGGGAGTGAAGCCCGTCGACCTGTTGACCGAGGTGCGGATTCCCCAGATGACGGAGGGTAGCTCTTCGACCCAGCATCCAGCGGTGCGCTCGAGTGGTACTTGGAGTCGCGGCTTCAGGCCGTGGAGGATGCTTTGGTTGGCTCGTTCCGCCTGGCCGTTGGATTCCGGGTGTGCGACTGACGCGAGATCGAGCCGGATGTGGTGCTCTTCGCAGAATTCGGCCATTGCTCCTTTGGCGAAGTTTGTGCCGTTGTCCGTGATGATGCTGTTGGGGAACCCGTAGCGGTATATGAGCTCGCGTAGGAACTTAGTGGCAGTCTTCCCGTCGCATTTCCGGACTGGCTTGGCCTCCACCCACTTCGTGAATTTGTCGATGGCGACTAGCAAGTGGGTGTAGCCAGAGGGGGCCTTCTTGAAGGGGCCTACCATGTCCATGCCCCACACAGCGAATGGCCAGGTGATGGGGATCGTTTTGAGCGCCGAGCTTGGTACGTGCGTCTGGTTGGCGTACTTCTGGCACCCGGCGCATCTCTGGACGATTTCGACAGCGTCGGCGTGTACGGTGGGCCAGTAGAAGCCGTGTCGCATAGCCTTGGCGACCAGGGAGCGGGCGGCGGCGTGGTGGCCGCAGTCGCCTGAGTGGATGTCGTGGAGGATGTTGCGTCCTTCAGTCGGTTGGACGCAACGTTGGAACACGCCGGTGACGCTGCGCTTGTGTAGCTCGCCGTCGATGATGGTGTAAGACTTGCATCGGCGAGCGATCATTCGAGAGCTTGTCTCGTCTGCTGGCAGGGTGCCGGTCTCCAGGTAGGCGATGTAGGGCTTGGTCCAGTCGTCTGGCTCGGTGATGAGTGCGACCAAGGCTGCCTCTGGTTGGAGTGGGACTCCGATGTCGATCTCCTTCGGGGGAGAGACTGATGGTTTGGAGATTGTGTCGAGGAACACGCCGGCGGGTGGTGCGAGTCGAGCCGACCCGATGCGAGAGAGGGCGTCGGCCTCCTTGTTTTTCCGCCTGTCGATCCACTCGACAGAGTAGCCGGTGAAGTGGCCGCCCAACTTATCCACCTCTTGGCGATACGCCGCCATGGTAGGGGAGATGGCGTCGCAGGTGCCGGCGACTTGTCCCGCAACGAGGTCGGAGTCTCCGTAGCATCGAAGGCGATTGACGCTCATCTCCTTTGCGGCTCGCATGCCGTGGAGTAGGGCCTCGTATTCAGCCATGTTGTTGGTGCAGGGCGTGAATTCGAGGCGGAGGATGTAGCGGAGCTTGTCGCCCTTTGGTGAAGTCAGCACTATCCCCGCTCCTGCACCGTCCGCGTTCTTGGACCCGTCGAAGTGCAGGCTCCAGTAATGAAGGTACGGCGGCTTCTCTGGCTGCTGGGCCTCCTCCCAGTCGGCGATGAAGTCTGCCAGCGCCTGTGACTTAATCGCCCTTCGTGGCTCGTATTTAATGTTGTGGACGCCAATCTCGAGGGCCCACTTGGCGACCCGCCCGGTCGCCTCGCGATTGCGGATGATGTCTTGTAGTGGTGCTGAGGAGACGACCGTGATCGGGTGCTCCTGGAAGTAGTGCGGAAGGCGCCGCTGAGCCCTGAAGACCGCGTATACTAGCTTTTGGTACTGTGGGTATCGCTGGCGCGACTCGGTGAGGACCTCGCTGATGTAGTACGCCGGCCGCTGGACCGGGCACTCCTTTCCTTCCTCTGGTCGTTCGACGACCATTACGGCGCTGACGACGCGCTCGGACGCCGCGACGTAAACCAGCATGGGCTCTTTGTCGGCGGGTGCGGCGAGTAGTGGTGCGGCGAGTAGCACCTTTTTAAGGTCGCGGAGCGCGTCGTCCGCCTCCTTATCCCACTGGAAGGTGGGGTTCTTGCGCATCAGGCGGTATAGGGGCATCGCCTTTTCGCCCAGGCGGGGGATGAAGCGACTGAGAGCCGCTACACGCCCGGCCAACTTCTGGACGTCGCACAGGCACTCGGGTCTGCCGAGCCGGGCGATCGTGTCGATCTTCGTTGGGTTCGCCTCGATCCCTCGTTTGGAGACGACGTACCCCAGTAGTTGTCCGGCGGGAACACCGAAGGTGCACTTGCCTGGGTTGAGCTTTATCTTGTACCTTCGCAGATTGGCGAAGGTCTCCGCTAGGTCGGCGAGTAGGTCGCCTTGGCGAGCGGATTTCACGACCACGTCGTCGATGTAAACGTGGATGTTGCGGCCAATTTGGCTCGCGAGGCATTCTTGCATGCACCGCTGGTAGGTTGCCCCGGCGTTCTTGAGGCCGAAGGTCATAGCGGTGTAGCAGAAGGCTCCGAATGGCGTGATGAACGCCGTCTTCTCCTCATCCTCGACAGCCATTTTGATCTGGTTGTACCCGGAGTAGGCGTCGAGGAAACATAGCGACTCCGAACCCGCGGTTGAATCGATTATCTGATCGATCCGCGGGAGGACGAACTGCTCCTTTGGGCAGGCGCTGTTCAGGTTTGTGTAATCGATACACATTCTCCAGGTCCCGTTTTTCTTCTCGACCAGGACTGGGTTTGCCAGCCATTTGGAGTATTTGATTGGCCGGATGAAGCCGGCAGCGAGCAGGCGCTGCACTTCCTCGGCGATTGCTCGACGGCGTTCTTCATTGAAGGGCCGTAGCGACTGCTTGATAGGTCGCACTTTGGGGTCGGCGTTTAGTTTGTGCTCAGCGAGCTCCCTAGGGACACCAGGCATGTCGGAGGGTTTCCATGCGAAGATGTCCCTATTCCCACGAAGGAACTCGATGAGCGCGCCTTCCTATGCTGGGCTCATGCCTGTCCCGATCGTCACCGTCTGGCTGGGGTCGCCTGGGACCAGCTCGACGGTGCGGGTGTGCGTCGTGGCCTCAAAGGTTGAGGTGTTTGTGCCCTCTGAATTGGGCTTCTTGAGTATTGTGGGGTCGTCATTGTTGACCCCGCTCGCGTATTTGGCGAGCTCGTCGGCGTGATTAGCTTCTGCCGCAATGACGGCGTCGGCGAGTTCGGCTCCTTTGGCCTCGCATTCGGCGGCCATGTCGGGGTCGCCGTTGATGGTGATGACGCCGCACGGCCCGGGGAGCTTCATCGCGTTGTACGCGTAGTGGGGCGCTGCCATGAATTTGGCGAACGCCTGGCGCCCCAGGACGCAGTGGTAGGGGCTATCGAAGGGTACCAGCTCGAAGACGATCCGCTCGGTGCGGAAGTTTGCCGGAGTACCGAAGGTGACGGGTAGCGTGACTTTGCCGATCGGATACGCCTTCCGACCGGGGACGATGCCGTGGAACGTGGTGTGGGTTGTCTCGATCATCGACTGCGGGAGCCGCAACCGCCTGAAGGTGTCGAGGTAGAGGATGTTGATGGAGCTGCCGCCGTCCATCAGTGTCTTGGGGAGCCAGTAGTCGCCAACCTTGGGCTTGACCACCAAGGCGACTCGTCCTGGGTACTCGATGAGTGGCGAGTGGTCTTGCCGGCTCCAGGTGATGGGCTGTTCCGACCAGTTCAGGAACTGGGGGACGTCTGTTTGGGCCACCGTATGGACGGCGACGGCGCGGGCGATGACATTCTTCTCGCGCTTCGTGTTGAAGCCTGTGAAGGTGTGGAGCGAGCCGGCTACTTTGCCGAATTTTCCGCCATTTGGCGGGTCGTTGTCGGTGTCCTCCCGCGCGTGCCGTGCCTTCTCGATTTCCCTGAGGGTGTGGCACTCGGCGGTGGTGTGCGTGGCGGGCTTTCCTTCCCTGCTGTGAAACGCACATGGTTGGTTAAGAAGGGCCGCGGGATCGAACCTTGGCTTGTTCTTGTAGTTGCCGCCATCGCGTCGTTGCCCTCCGTCGCGGCGGTAGCTCTTGGGCTCGCGTTGTGCGTGCCCAGCGTTGGCGACGAAGTCTACTCGCCCGTCGTTGCGGCGCTTGCCTGTGAGGCGGGTGCCGCTGTAGCGTAGGTCGGTTCGGCGTCCGCCGTCGTTGCCGCCCGTGCGGCGTTGCCCTCCTGACTCGTCGTCGATTTCTTGGTTGGGATCCTCCTCGGCGTACCGTTTGGCGATCTCGAGGAGGTCGGGGATGTTGTCGAGTGTGCGGGCGTGTCGCTTGAGCTTGGCGACTAGGGGCTCGTAGCGGCACGAGGTCTTGAAGCAATGGATCGCGGTGTCCGGGTGGATGCCGACCGCGTTGTACCAGAGCTCTTGCCACCGTTGGACCCAGTTGCGGGTCGACTCGCGGGGTCCCTGGACGCATCGTTCCAGGTCCTCGATGGTGGTGGCGCGAGTGTAGGAGCACTCGAAGTGCCTGACGAAGGCGTCTCGCATTTCCTCCCAGGAGTCGATACTGTCCTGGGGGAGCGTGTTGATCCATTGCCTGCACGTCCCCTCCATCATTAGTGGGAGGTAACGGGCGGCGAGTAGGTCGGTGTGACCCGCGATCCCCATTGCCATGAGGTATGTGTTAAGCCAGACTGCGGGGTCGTACGAGGAGTCGTATTTTTCTATCTCCTTTGGCGCCTTGAAGTTTGGCGGGTACTTTTCGCCTCGGATCATTGGTCCGAAGCATTTGGGCCCTAGTCGACTGAGCGACCCCATGGGCTCGCCATCGCGGCGATTAGTTAGGGTGTGCCGCAAGTCGTCGGGCTGGCGTGCGCGCCAGTTTTGGTTGTTGATGATGTGAGTGCGGGCGTCGATGGGTTGTCCGTTAGCGGCGACGAAGTTTGTCGCCGGCCTGGGGTCGTTGGTGGAGAGTGCCGCGTTCACGGGTCGGCGTTGGAGCTGCAATGGCTCTGGTGGCGGGCAGTTGAGGGTGTTTGCCGCCGCTGGGCGGCCGCTTGAGGCCGCCCTGCTTCCCGAGGAGCGCGAGTATACTCGCCCTTGCGAGTCGGCGCCCGCTCTTTGCTGCTCCACGGCCTTCGCGAGCAGGGCCTTGACGTACTGGATCTGTAAGGCGCCGTCGCCGGTGGCCGTGATGCTATCGGCTGCTGCTCGGCCTGCCACGAGGTTGTCCATCGGGGTGGAGAACAGTGGGAGGCCGTTCGCGTCTCGCTCCCGTGAGGAGACGACTATCCGCGGCTGGTCCCTGGGAGGGGTGCGGTTGGGTGGTGGTGGGGCGCCCATCGCCGTCGATCCTGGCGGGGGTCGGGCGCTTCCTCCTGGTGGCGCGTTCTCGCAGATTGCGCGCTCGGCTATGCGAGCCGGGTCGTTTTTGTCGTCGAAGTTCAGGGCGCGCCCCTGAACGGTGGGGTTCAGGCGTGACCTGATCCGCTGCTGGTGGTAGCGTGACAGTTCCTGCGCCGTCACTTGCTCGAGGCGAAATTTTTCGCGCTCGGCCTGCTCTTTGCGTACTGCCTCCGCCAGTTTCAGGCGGAGTTCCTCGACCTCCGTTGCCGTGGCGTTAGGAGGGATTGGGGTGGAGAAGGGATCCTTCGGCGGATCGGCGCCGGTGGCCATGTAGGTCGCGGCGTGGCGACCGGTTCCGTCGCGGAGATCGGCGGAGTTTTCCGACCCGGAGTCGAATTCGAAGATCCTGAGGATGGAGGGGTCCTCGAAATCTCCCGCGTTGGAGACCTGGGCGATGGAACCTACGGATGAGGCCGCGGTGATGGATCCGGCGAGTGACGCCGGGGTCGCTGAGTCGGCGTCATCGGTGAGGGCCGCTGAGTTCCCGGCCACGTTGCTGTGGGCCGAGTTGTACTCGGAGGCGAGACGGTGGATCGTGCGTACCTGGCTCTCGGAGAGCCGGTCGCGTGGCGGCGACTCGCGGATGCGAGCCGAGTCCTCCGAGGTGATGACGTCAGTGAGGCCGACGAAGAGGCTGATCGTGCCGATCGGCAGGATTACGCTGTGCGTGACGGGTCGCGCCGCCGGGACGTAGCTGCTCGGCAAGATCTGGAGCATCTCGCCGATCGCTATCATACGGCCGGTGGCGACCGTCTCGTTGATGGGCAGATTGGATCTCGCCGCAGAACACCGGCCAGACCGGCCAGGCCCCACGGTGGGCGCCACTGTCGTGGGAATGGCCACGGCAGACGCTGCATTCGGCAGCGAGTAGTAGAACGAGGGGCAAGGGCGGCCAGCCATCTGCGGTGCGAGATGAGGGCAAAGACACAGGGTTTTACCCAGGTTCGGCCCCCCGGAGGGTAAAGACCTACTCCTGCTAGATTGTATTATGGATGTGTTTACAATGGGCGAACTCGGCGACTAGGCGGCGAGTTGCTTGGGTGTATGAGGGAACGTATCTCTACTCACCCCATAGGGAGGTTTATATAGGCTCACCTCCCCTAGGGTTTACATATCTCAACCGATTCGGTTACAGCTTCGGTAATCGTTTAACCTAGACCGACTGGGCCTATCTACTCGCCTGGGCCTTCAACTTCCAGTCGCCTGGTACCTTGCTGGGCTTTGATCCACTCGCCGTTCTGCAGGCCCACTCGCCAGCCCTCGGGCCAGTCGGAAACGTCCCGCTGAGTATACCCCAGTAGGCGTATCCCCATCAGTCTGCATCACTCCTTTGTTCCTGAACCTCGATTGTCGAGATCTTCAGTCTCATTCCGAGAGTTGGTTGCATAATCCGCCTATTCGCGTGCAGGGTAATGGTTTGAGTGCGGGATGGAGTAGCTACCATACCACTACTCTTATCATTCGCTCTTGTACATCGAATCAGTGGATCCAGCAATTTTACTCCGTCCACAGAAGTTCGGGGTGGCTATATTTGTTGATGCCTCTATCTTCGACCTTTTTTTTCCCGGAATGTTCTCTCGGCGATCACGGACAACGACCTCTTGTTAGTGGTGTCGCGAGGATCTACACGAAGCGAGAAGATTCACATCGCCGCCTTCTTCCGGTACCATGAGGCGGATCTCGAGGGCGAGATCCATTGTTAGTGGTGTCGAATTGTGGCATCCCGCAAAACCACTACTAGAAAATCGCGTTGTTTTGTGCATTGCATCGTCATCATCATGCATTGTTGTCTGCATTATTTCGAAAATCCTAGTGTTGCTTTGTACAAATACCCCTCTTTGTTTCAAATGCAAAACCCCGATCGTATCGGATATTTTATTTACCTAAAAACTATTTGCAAAGTAGCCTTGTTGTAAAATAAACAAAACCAAACAAACACATATTTACAAAACCTAAACTCTAAATCCTATATTCACCCAGACCTAACCTACCCACCTCTCACAGCTCGCCACCTCACCCTCTCCCCCAATTCCTACCCACCTGCCACCTCATCAATCCAACACTCCCCCTCTCTTTTTCACACACAGCCCTCCTACCCCTCTCCCTTACAGGCTGGCCCCACCCCAACCCGCTGCCACCTCACCCCAATTCCTTCTCTCACCTGAGCCAGCCGCACCCCTCTCTCTTCCCCCTGGGCCCCGCCACTTCCTCTCCCCTCCCTGCCACCTCGGTCCCGCTCCCCTGGCCCCCACCTGTCAGTCCCGGTCCACCCCCCACCACGCACACCCGCGGTCAACCCCCACCAGCCCGATCCCCACCCCGCGTCTGCCCCAACCCCGCTCTCTCTCAACGTCTGGCCCCACCACTCCCCCAGGTGCCCCCGTCCTCTCCCACCTCGCCCCCGTCTTTCTCTAGCCAGCGGCCCGCCTCCTCCTTCCCGCGGCCCCTGCTCCGCTGGCCGCCGGGCGCGACCCCGCCTCCGGCCACCGCCACCCGCGCGGCCCGCAGCCTCCACACCCTCTCCCCTCTCCTCCCCACCGACGCGACCCCACCTCGCCCCGCCCGCGTTACCCCCTCAGACGCCGGCGCCCCTTCCTCCTCCTCCCGTCGGCCTCGCCGGCACTGACCGGCTCGTCGACCCCCCCCTCACCGCCTCTGCGTCGGCTCCTCCTCACCGGCGACGCCCCCGACCTCTCCCTCCGCTCGTCCTCGCCCTCCCCCGCCGCGCTCGCTCGCCTTCTTCCTCCCCTCCGGCGAGCTCGCCACCGCCGGTCGCCTCCTCCCCTCCGCGCGAGCAACCGCCTCCACCGCGGCCCCTCGTCAACCTCGGCCCGGCCCGACCGCACCGCCCTCGCCCCGCCGCTAGCGCGCGCGCCCCAGTCCCTGGTCGCCGCCGGTCCCCGCTTCACGGCCGGGACCCCGCCTCCTCGCCTCCCCGCTCCAGGCCCGCCGCCGGCCTCTACCATCCTCTAGGCCGCGAGCATCCCGATCCCTCGCCGGCCTCGAGCCGCCCCCCCCGCGTCACCGAGCTCTCCCTCGCCGTCGTGGCCTCCGGCGGGCCCTGCCTCGCCGGCCCCTGCTGCCTACCTCCCGCTACAGCGCCGCTGACCCCTCCGCCAGTGGCACCCGCGCGTCTTCGTCGCCGTTCCCCAGGAGGAGCTCGCCGTCGAGCCCCCGGTTTGGTCTCCTCGCTGCCTCGCGGTGGTACCAACGGCGTCGTTCGCCCCGTCCTCCTCGGGACGCTCGTCCCTGAGCCGAGCATGCAGGTTGTTTAACCAAGAAACCGTCTGGTCTGTCCTCCTGGCACATGCCAAATGTGGGCCACGTGTCCAACCCTACCAGTACCAGATGAGTCCAAAACCTTCCGAGCTGCACGGCCGACATGATCTTCCTCGGTGGCAACGACAAACCAGACAAGGATCACCAAGAATAACTGCCAACAAGATCTCCAACATGGGTAAGATGACCGGACCCCGAAGACCGATCCCGGCGACCACACATGCGACAAGACCTTCGCCCCGGATGCGGAATCGAGAACCCGAACGCCAGGAACGCCGATGCGAATACGCCAAGTTCGTCTACCTCGGGCACCGTGCGACAAGGTCTACTTCCCGGACCCGAAGACGCGGTGACCCCGAACGCCAAGACCGACCCGACACGAGGGCACGATAAGATCTACGCGACGACGAGATCGACATCGACCAGGGCGAGTCCGATGCGCCCCCGACACCGAACCAAGTTCTTTTTCTCGGATGCGCCAAGATCTACTCTGTTGACCGAGACGAACCCGTCGAACCCTAAACCCTGAGACCGACCCCGAACCCCGGAACCCCAAGATCTGCCGAACCCTAATGTGTGACCCCTTTCCTCGAACCCTATTTTTATAAATGTAATAACAAATTGATGCATATTGAATTGTCATACTCGCATGCATATTTGTGTGGTTTGGGGGCCTTATGCCGATTCACCATATAAGTAAATATGGGGCCCATATGCGGGCAAATCTAGTCTCATATTGGCCTCATTTAAACTTGTGTAGCGAACCGGTGATATATTCTGCCTTGTTAAACAACATTTAAGTTGCGGGGTATCTAAATAACATGCACCACCTATTTAATTGTCGGGACCCCGGTTCCGTTTAATATTGCCTAATCGCATCACACCTTTGCCATGTCATGCATCATACATGCATCATGCCGATCTTCTGCCGTTGTATTAAATATTGCATCCGGTGTTTCTTCTAGTGTGTTGCTTCTTCGCGGATAAGGCTGTTGAGTTGATGTGAGCTTTGCCCCGATCTTCGGTTGAACCTTCGACAATGTTTTCAGGCGAGCATCTCCCCCTTTCTACCTATCTTACTTTTATAGTATTTATTCCCTCCTGTTGATCTATTGCTACCTGTGTTGCGATGCTCTAGTTTCGTACCCGAGATATTCCTTGCCGCCTTATATTGCCTTGGACACATCCTATTACCTGTTGTTTGGTAGATAGTTGGACTTGCGCGTCGTAGTCGCTTGCTCAAGTGCTGTTGCGTGTCGTCAAGTGCCACAGTTGTTGGTGTATTGCCGCATGTGGATGTTGGAGAGGATCATGGCTTTACTTATCGTTCACTTTAATTCCTGTTTAACAACTAAAATTGAAGTAAGTAAGCAGAGGCACATGTGGGCAATAGATGTTATTTGGTTGTTAACCGTCCACTTGTGTCCCGTAGGACCCTGAGTACTTGATACCTGTTCCTTGATTTATCGCGCTATCCACATCCGGGAGGATTATGGGACCCCCCCTGAGCCAGAGCTTGATTCAGTCTTATTTCTTGGGGCCACAAACTAGTTTGAGGTTTTATTTACTATCCTGTACCTATGCCGTGCTACTGCTTTATTTACGATTGTGCGAGGAGCACACTGTACTGTTTAGGATCGGGACACGATTCCGCGGTGTCGACAAGCCCAGTGTTGGGTTCCCAGTCGTTCACAGCCGTCCACCCAAACCTCGGGTCCGTCTCGGAGTCAGCTAACTTCGTTGCGGGTGTACTCCAAGGGGTGGCCCCCTGAAATATTTCTGAATCCTGTGATTGCTTTGTCGTGAAGGCCTCGTTGGGTTTTGATTTGGTTTTTCCGCGGTTGATCGAGTGTGTGTTGCTATTTGTGCACCCCGGCCGGGTAAAACTTTCTGAAATCCGTGTCCGCGGTTATGGACGACTTGGAGCACAGTATCTCGATCATAGACAACTATAACTAAAGTAGTGCTATAAATTTGACTTTATAATGACTAGTAATCAGTTTCACTACAATGGAATGGCTAAATAAAACTGCCCACAATTGCTTGTTTTGTCTGTCGCTTGCGATAATTGTATCTGACTAGTAAGTATTGAAACTACAACAGAATGGCTAAATAAAAGTACCAACAACTGCTGGGTTTTTGCGATATCTCATGCTAATTGTATCTGATTAGTAATTGTTGCAACTATAACGGAATGGTTAACTAAAAGTGCCCACTGCTTATTTTGCCAGGATGACTATCTATACTTGACTAGTAATTGCTGCAACGATAACGGAATATATAAAACTGCCAACTGTGTGAGTTCCTCGGTTGACTTCCTCGTTTGGTCTCGAGGGGAAAAAACAGGATGGGTTTGTTTGATGGTAGCATCAGGTTGGTTCCGCATAGGTCTTTCTTATCCCCCTCTGGTAGCCGACAGTTATACCGAGTCCCTATAGGTTGTTTAGTGCATGCTGCCGCTGCCGCCTCAGTCCACCATACCTATGTAGGCGAGGACCGCCGAATTCTAGCCTCGCCGTGTACTGGCCTCAATACTGACTCTCCTCTTTTTCCTTTGCCCTTTGTCGGCACCCCTTTTTGTTTAAGCAGGTTTTGAGATCGACGTCGTTAGCAGGGTTACCCTTCCGGCTTGGCCTGGGCAGGGTTATGGACGCCATTGGTTATTCTTCAGGGCTCTTAGCCCCATTTGCATCTTGTCCGTAGTCGGACGCTGTATCATTTTCAAGGTGATTTGGATCTTTGTATATTATAGCTGTATTCTTGACTCATGGAGTCGTGTTATATATATCTGTTCTGTGGGTCCCATCGAGGACTGTTGTGTAAAGTTATTACTTCGTTTTCCACCCGCACGAAAGTGCCTGGTGGGCACCTTTGAATCGTTTCTATGCGGGTTTGGCGGGAATCGCTGAAACTTGCATAGGTCCGATTCTGAGGGTGTTACAGAGTGGTATCAGAGCTCAGCAGTTGCGATACCCCACAAGTCCAGCCTGTAGGATAACCTAGCTAACGGCCAAAGTAGAGTGTCAAAAATATTTTTGCAAAATTGGTTGGATAGTTCTGGTTAGGTCTGCTTTTACTCCTTACCCCTCTGCTATTCTCCTCTTATCTCTACGCGTTTTGAATCCGCTCTCTTCTCTTTCTTCAAGTCCAGGAATTCTCGTGGTTGGGTTTCCGTCGTACCTTCAGGGTTTCGCTTCCTCCTCTGATAACGGTGTTCTACCATCCGGTGTTCATGCTGCCTGAGGAATCCGTCTACTGTGGTACCATTCTTTGTTCCTTGTTTGTGCCTTCCGGTGCTCTCTGACGCGACGACATCATCTACGCCAGATCCGATGCAGAGTCTGCATCACTCCTTTGTTCCTGAACCTCGATTGTCGAGATCTTCAGTCTGATTCCGAGAGTTGGTAGCATAATCCGCCTATTCGCGTGCAGGGTAATGGTTTGAGTGCGGGATGGAGTAGCTACCATACCACTACTCTTATCATTCGCTCTTGTACATCGAATCAGTGGATCCAGCAATTTTACTCCGTCCACAGATGTTCGGGGTGGCTATATTCGTTGATGCCTCTACCTTCGACCTTTTTTTTTCCGGAGTGTTCTCTCGGTGATCACGGACAACGACCTCTTGTTAGTGGTGTCGCGAGGATCTACACGTAGCGAGAAGATTCAGATCGCCGCCTTCTTCCGGTACCATGAGGCGGATCTCGAGGGCGAGATCCATTGTTAGTGGTGTCGAATTGTGGCATCCCGCAAAACCACTACTAGAAAATCGCGTTGTTTTGTGCATTGCATCGTCATCATCATGCATTGTTGTCTGCATTATTTCGAAAATCCTAGTGTTGCTTTGTACAAATACCCCTCTTTGTTTCAAATGCAAAACCCCGATCGTATCGGATATTTTATTTACCTAAAAACTATTTGCAAAGTAGCCTTGTTGTAAAATAAACAAAACCAAACAAACACATATTTACAAAACCTAAACTCTAAATCCTATATTCACCCAGACCTAACCTACCCACCTCTCACAGCTCGCCACCTCACCCTCTCCCCCAATTCCTACCCACCTGCCACCTCATCAATCCACCACTCCCCCTCTCTTTTTCACACACAGCCCTCCTACCCCTCTCCCTTACAGGCTGGCCCCACCCCAACCCGCTGCCACCTCACCCCAATTCCTTCTCTCACCTGAGCCAGCCGCACCCCTCTCTCTTCCCCCTGGGCCCCGCCACTTCCTCTCCCCTCCCTGCCACCTCGGTCCCGCTCCCCTGGCCCCCACCTGTCAGTCCCGGTCCACCCCCCACCACGCACACCCGCGGTCAACCCCCACCAGCCCGATCCCCACCCCGCATCTGCCCCAACCCCGCTCTCTCTCAACGTCTGGCCCCACCACTCCCCCAGGTGCCCTCGTCCTCTCCCACCTCGCCCCCGTCTTTCTCTAGCCAGCGGCCCGCCTCCTCCTTCCCGCGGCCCCTGCTCCGTTGGTCGTCGGGCGCGACCCCGCCTCCGGCCACCGCCACCCGCGCGGCCCGCAGCCTCCACACCCTCTCCCCTCTCCTCCCCACCGACGCGACCCCACCTCGCCCCGCCCGCGTTACCCTCTCAGACGCCGGCGCCCCTTCCTCCTCCTCCCATCGGCCTCGCCGGCGCTGACCGGCTCGTCGACCCCCCCTCACCGCCTCTGCGCCGGCTCCTCCTCACCGGCGATGCCCCCGACCTCTCCCTCCGCTCGTCCTCACCCTCCCCCGCCGCGCTCGCCCGCCTTCTTCCTCCCCTCCGGCGAGCTCGCCACCGCCGGTCGCCTCCTCCCCTCCGCGCGAGCAACCGCCTCCACCGCGGCCCCTCGTCAACCTCGGCCCGGCCCGACCGCACCGCCCTCGCCCCGCCGCTAGCGCGCGCGCCCCAGTCCCTGGTCGCCGCCGGTCCCCGCTTCGCGGCCGGGACCCCGCCTCCTCGCCTTCCCGCTCCAGGCCCGCCGCCGGCCTCTACCATCCTCTGGGCCGCGAGCATCCCGAGCCCTCGCCGGCCTCGAGCCGCCCCCCCCCCCCGCGTCACCGAGCTCTCCCTCGTCGTCGTGGCCTCCGGAGGGCCCTGCCTCGCCAGCCCCTGCTGCCTACCTCCCGCTACAGCGCCGCTGACCCCTCCGCCAGTGGCACCCGCGCGTCTTCGTCGCCGTTCCCCAGGAGGAGCTCGCCGTCGAGCCCCCGGTTTGGTCTCCTCGCTGCCTCGCGGTGGTACCAACGGCTTCGTTTGCCCCGTCCTCCTCGGGACGCTCGTCCCTGAGCCGAGCATGCAGGTTGTTTAACCAAGAAACCGTCTGGTCTGTCCTCCTGGCACATGCCAAATGTGGGCCACGTGTCCAACCCTACCAGTACCAGATGAGTCAATAGGTACTATATGTATGCAAGCATGTGGTAGTGCTTGCCTGGCAGCTCAGTTGAAGCGAGAGAAGGATCTGGGTAGTGCTCCTGGGTTTCTTGATATATCCCCTGCTCAGCGTCTATTCGAAGAAGAACCAAACAAACAAGGGCCAATATAAATAAAGTGCACAAGCATAGGAATAAAAATGCAACAAGCAAACAATCATGCCATGATGAATGATGCACAATTTGCATGGCAATGAAGTAGCATGGCATGGGTGAGGTGAGAAACAATAACTAAGCACTTTGTTAAATTATTTAGGCATGTTTTACTCCCATAAACAGTTCTGATTATTCAATATTTATATGATGCATGCTTCAATTCAGATCATGGAATGCATAAACGGAAAGGTCTCGTTGAGCTGATCATTTTAGACATATTATTTGTCAAATTTGGAGTTATAAAACAAAAGTTATTAATTCATTAAGGGGGAAGGGCATCTTCTTGTAATTTTAGCCAACTTGAAATTTAAAGTGTTCAAAATATATTTTGGAGGGCATATTTGAATTCCTCACATTTTTCTGATTTGAAAACATATATTATTTGTATTATTTGAATTCATATTTTAAAAGTTATTTAAACACTGATTTGAATTTGAATTTAAATGAAATTCGAAAAGATTTGAATTAAAACAGAATTACAGAAAAGCTTTTGTTACTCAACCAGATTCTAGCCATAGTCATTGACAAGTGGGGTCAGGGCTGACTCAGCAGCAGGTGGGGCGTAGCGGGCTGCAGAGCTTTTCTCACCGAGGGAAACCTAGCCACAGCAACTGACCAACGGGGCCAGCTGGCTTGGGCCCAGGTGACAGAGGGTGAAAAGGACGTGGCTGACAGGAGGGGGGGTAGCGCACCGCGGGTTGAGGCTAAGGTTTTCACGGGGTGCTCGTTGCAAAAATGACAGGGAGGCAGACAGGTGGGGTCTCGAGGAGCGCGGGTTGAGCGTAGGGTAAAAAGGGGGCTATATGCAAAGCTACCACGACCCCTGTAGATCTTCTCTGAATGGACTGACGGAAAAGACAGAGGACGGCGCGGCGAGGCGGGGTTCGAACCCAGGACCTGGGGCGCGCACGCAGGCGGCGGCGACCACTGCGGTGGACGGAAGGTGGTTGCAGGGTTCGGCTACGCAGCGAGGTAAGGCTTACGCGAGGCACAGAGAGCAGACGACAACGAACCTGCCGTGCACAGAGGGCGTTCGTCGCCGGGATACGCTCGTCTAGGAAGCAAACAACAGCGGGAGGGTGTCAGAGAGGTGCAGTGGCTCACCGGGAGTGCGCCAGAGGTGGGGGATCGGGCCGGGATGCAGCAGGGCGACAGCGTTGCAGGCGCACCAGGAGCTAGGGTTTTCGTCGGAGCAGCGTCGGCCTGGGGCTCCTGGTCCTCCTCCTCCTCGTTGCCGTGTACAGGGAAACGCAGTGGATCGGCCTCGACCTTCCAGGCCACCTCCTTGACGCGCTGCACGGCTGGATCGGCGAGGCGACGATGTGCCGGCGACGGCCGGCGAGAGAGGTATCTTGTGGCGGTGGAGGGAAAGAGGGGGAGAGGAAGGGACCTGGGGTGGATCTGGGGGAGGCAGTACGCGAGAGAGAGGGGGTAGATAAGGACGGGAGGGGAGAGGGGTGCCGTGGGGAGGTGGTGATGATAAAGGTGGCTTCGGCCACCTTTTCCTCCTCCCTCACGTGCTCGAGCTGGGATCCAGGGCAGGGGCAGGGGCTGCAGGTGGGGCAGGGTGAGGCCAGAGGAGGGTGGCTCGGTGGTGGGACACGCCAGGCAGAGAGAAAGAAAGGAGAGAGGAGAGGAGAGGGTCGGGCTAGGTTAGGGGTAGCCTCGGGTTAGGGTTTGTTTTAGGGTTGGGGTAGATGGGTTGTGGGACCAGGGAGGGGGGTAGCCAGATGGGGCAGCAAGGAGGGGCTCGGCATGGAGAGACCAAGGGGAGGGTAAGGTGAGAGAGGGGGAGATGGGTGGTTTGGTTTAGCCAAACAAAGGGTAGGTTTAGGGTTTTGGTTGAGCTAGATTAGAGAGGGAGAGGTGAGGGCTTAGGGTTTTAGTGCCCAAGACAAAGAGAGGAGGCCAAGATGTGAGGGTTTTAGGGTTTGAACAAGATCCACTCAAAAACCAAAGAAAACCCAAAGGAGATCAAAGGATGATGATGGTTGCATGGCCCATGCAAGCATTTAATGCCATGTGTTAATCTTGTGAAAACAAAAATAAAATCCCATGGCATTTATTTATGTGCATCCTCAAAAGATGGAGTAAGGGCCAAGCTAAGGATTGAAGGAATGTTCCATGTGGATTGAATGAGGATGACCATATTTGAATATATTTTGGACATGCTAGTGTGTAAATTCCACTATGTGCATATTATCCTCAAAATATTCCGACATGAACAACCTTCCCATATCATTCCATATGGAAGCAGGTAGAAAGGAAAAGAGTCCATTCCAATACATGAGCTAGGGATAAACACAAGTAAAATGCAATGCTCACATGTGGTGGAATGGTGGAATGTTGGGGTGGTGACAAGAAAGGTGGTGGAGTCAACAAAACATATGCCCCCAACTCAACTTGGGCATTTAAACAATATATCAAGAACCAAATACAATTTACAATGCATATGAGAGAAGAACCAAACCAAAAAGGGTTTTATGTGATGCTCAAATGCAAGGTGGCATGATGACATGAGCATGATATAATGATGATGCAACAATTATGTCTAGGAAGTAGTCATTATATTACTAGACCAAGTAGCATTACAGTTGTTAGACAAATGGGATGCTACAACTCTCCCCCACTAAACAGGAATCTCGCCCCGAGATTCTAGGAAGAAGAAGAAGACTCAAAGAGGGTAGGATAGTTGGCACGGAGTTCATCTTCATGTTCCCAAGTGGCTTCATCAACAGAATGGTGCGACCACTGCACCTTGCAGAACTTGATGGACTTGTTGCGAGTCCTTCTTTCTGCGATCTCAAGGATTTTTGTGGGGTGTTCTTGATAAGACAGGTCTTCTTGGATATTGATTAGGTCATGATCCACGGTCCTGCCGGGATCCTTGAAGCACTTCTTGAGTTGAGAGATGTGGAAAACATCATGAACCTTGAGTTTTTCCGGGAGCTCAAGAGCATAAGCAACTTCTCCTCTTCTTCCACGAATTTGGAAAGGACCGATGTATCTAGGAGCCAGCTTCCCTTTGATACCAAAACGGTGCGTGCCTTTCATGGGAGTGACACGAAGGTAAACGAGATCACCAGGGACATACACCATGTCCGTGTGCTTTCTGTCATAATTGCTCTTCTGGCGACTTTGAGCAATCTTCAGATTTTCAAGAATGATGTGCACCTTCTCCTCCGCTTGAGTTACAATGTCAGGGCCAAACCATATTCTTTCTCCTGCACCCGACCAACCAATCGGAGTTCTGCATTTGCGGCCATAGAGAGCCTCAAATGGTGCCATCTTCAGACTTTTCTGGAAGCTGTTGTTGTAAGCGAATTCAGCATAAGGAAGACATTCCTCCCACTTCATGCCAAAAGAGATGACGCAAGCACGAAGCATATCCTCCAGAATCTGATTGATCCTTTCCACTTGTCCTTGCGAATGAGGGTGGTAAGCTATGCTGAAGTTCAATTTTGTTCCCAAAGCATTTTGGAAACTTTCCCAGAACTTGGAAGTGAAGATGCTTCCACGGTCTGAACTGATCTCAAGCGGAACCCCATACAGAGAGACAATTCTGTTGATATAGAGCTCTGCCAACTGAATTCCAGAAATTGTTTCCTTGACGGGGAAGAAGTGAGCCACTTTAGAAAGCCTGTCAATGACAACACAGATTGCATTGTTGCCCTTCTGCGACCTTGGAAAACCAGTGATGAAGTCCATCTCTACTTTCTCCCATTTCCATTCCGGGGGTTTCAATGGCTGTAGAAGACCGTAAGGTTTCTGATGGACAGCTTTCACTCTGCGGCAGACATCACACTCCGAGACATACTTGGCACAATATCGTTTCAATCCCGGCCACCAATATTGTGTTTTCAAGTCCATGTACATCTTTGTGCTGCCAGGGTGGATAGAAAGAACAGAATCATGCGCCTCCTTGAGAACTTGCTCTCTCAAACCCGGGTAGTTCGGAACAAACATCCGGTGTTCAAAGAAAAGCGTGCCTTGATCATCGACGTGGAAGGACTCATACTTCGGAAGCTGAAGTTTTGAGATGATATTTTTGGTGTGCGGATCACCACGCTGAAAGGAGCGAACCTTTTCTTCCAAGAGAGGAGTAGCCAGAAGGTTCAGGAGATGCCCTTGTTCCACAATTTCAAGGTTGAGCTGACGGAATTCCTCGCACAAGAGAGGCTGTTGTTCTTCCATCATGAGGTTATTGACATAAGCTTTGCGGCTGAGAGCATCGGCCATGACATTAGCTTTGCCTGGAGTGTAGTTGATGGTCAAATCAAAATCATTGATTGCTTCAATACATCTCCTCTGCCGAAGGTTGAGATCAGGCTGAGTGAAAATATACTTCAAACTCTTGTGATCAGAAAATATTTCACAACGGTTGCCCAGCAAGTAATGCCTCCATAGTTTCAAAGCAAAGACAACTGCTGCGAGCTCGAGGTCATGTGTAGGATAGTTGATCTCATGCGTCTTCAACTGTCGAGAGGCATAAGCAACAACTTGTTTTTCTTGCATAAGGACCGCACCCAATCCTTGCAAAGATGCGTCACAGAATATCTGGAAAGGCTTAGATGTATCTGGAGGAACCAAGACTGGTGTGGAAGTGAGCTTCTCTTTGAGTGTCTCAAAGCTTGCTTGACATGCAGGAGTCCAAAGGTATTTCTTGCCTTTCTTGAGGAGATCGGTAAGAGGCTTCGCTATCTTCGAAAAGTTCTGAACGAAGCGACGGCAATAACTAGCCAAACCAAGGAAACTCCGCACTTCTTTGACATTTACAGGAGGAAGCCATTCAACAATTGTCTTTACAGTTTCCCGGTTGACTGCAATGCCCTTGGCAGAGATGACGTGACCAAGATAGGTTACTTGAGGCAGCCAAAACTCACACTTGGAGAACTTTGCATACAAGCGGTTCTCACGAAGCTTGTTTAGGACACACCGAAGGTGTTCTTCATGCTCTTCCTTTGACTTAGAATAGACTAGGATGTCATCCAGATAGACCACAACGAACTTATCAAGATACTCCATGAAAACCGAGTTCATGAGCCTCGAGAAAGTGGCAGGTGCGTTGGTGAGACCGAAAGACATGACCGTGTACTCATACAGGCCATAGCGGGTGGTGAAAGCTGTTTTAGGAACATCTTCCTTGCGAATCTTGATTTGGTGATAACCACTTCTCAAGTCGAGCTTCGAGAATACCACAGCTCCAGCTAGCTGATCGAAGAGATCATTAATCCGCGGAAGGGGATATTTATTCTTGATAGTTTTAGCATTGAGATCCCGATAGTCAACACAAAGTCTATCAGTCCTGTCTCGCTTCTTCACAAAGATTGTTGGGCTACCCCAAGAAGAAGTACTGTGTTGAATGAAACCCAACTTCTCTTGTTCATCAAGCTGACGTTTGAGTTCAGCCAACTCAGCAGGACCCATTTTATAAGGCCGCTTGGAGATAGGAGCCGTTCCAGGTTCAAGCTCAATTACAAACTCAACCTCACGATCCGGAGGCATACCCGGCAACTCTTCAGGAAAGACATCTGGGAACTCATAGACCACCGGAACACTCTGAATAGCTTCCATAGCATCATCATTCAGAGCCGCCAAAGAGAAAAGCTGGATAGCAGGAGTCAGACTTGGGGAATAGACTATATGGCCTTCAGGAATCTTCAGAGAAACCGAGCGTTCAGCACAATCAATCACAGCTGCATTTGCTGTCAACCAATCCATGCCCAAGGTGACATCAATGTCAGAATTGCCCAGAAGAATTAAGGACGCCGAGAACGAAGATCCACCAATCTCAATTTGATTGCCATGGCTGATATGAGCAGCCCTCATGTTTGAACCAGGAGATTGTACCACCAGACGACGTGATAAAGGAACCCTAGCCAGGTCATGCTCTTGCGCAAACTTATGCGAAACAAAAGAATGCGAAGCACCAGAATCAAACAAAACTCGTGCAGGGACTGAGTTAACGGGAAGCATACCCATCACAACTCCAGGTGTATGCTCAGCTTGAGCGGCGTTGACACAGTTGGCACGAGCAACAGTAGACCCGGGCTTGGTGTTGATGTTGAGAGCCCGAGGTGGTGGTGCACGAACCAAAGGAGAGCTTGCCGCAGATCTTGGAGGTGGTGGAGGAAGAGCTTTGTTTTTCATCGGACAGTTCCAGTTTTGATGCCCAGAGTCTCCACACGTGTAACAAGCACCAGGTGGACGTGGAGCAACGTAGCGAGGGACTCCGCCAGGCGCTCCAGGGTAGTGTTGGTTGTAGCCCCTGGGAGCAGCAGTGAGGAAGTTTGTTGGCCTTGCCGCGTAGCTTGAAGGTCTTGGTGGAGCCGGGAGCGACGGTGGGGTGTTAGGAACCCAGACACGGCGCTTAGAAGGAGTTGACATAGCTGAAGAGCTTGCTGCCTCGCGGTTGTGTTTCTTTGACTCCTCAAACACTTGCCTACTTGCTTCTTCCTGCAGAGCTGTATGCTGAAGTTCCAGAAAAGACGCCGGCCTTGCATGTGTGATTGCATATTTAATCGATGCATTGAGCCCTTGCCGGAACCTCTTTTGCTTCTTCTTGTCATCAGAGATCTCATCGCCACCATAACGATAAAGGTTCATGAAGTTCCTGATGTAGGTATTGACATTGTCATTTCCCTGCTTGAGGTTGAGAAACACTTCCTTCATCCTCTCCATGACAATTTCTGACAGATACTGCTCTTTGAAGGCTCCAGTGAACTGTTCCCAAGTAGGCTGAAAACCAATGCAGTTTGCCTTCAGGTAATTCTCCCACCAGAGAGTTGCATCTCCCTTCAGAAGGTGAGTAGCACATTTTACCCATTCTTGCTCAGGAACATCAGCAGTCTCCAGTAGCCTTGACATCTCACGCAACCAATCATCAGCATCAAGTGGTTGATCAGAAACATCAAATTGGCGTGGGTTGAACTTCAGGAAGCTTTTGATGTCTCCTCGCTTGGGAGGTGGAGGTAGCGGAGCAAACTCATTCTTCCGAACACTCTCTTCAAAACGCTGCTGGTTCTGCTGCATTGCTGCCAAGGCATTGGCGATGTTTGACAACGCGGACCCCAGTTCAGGTGGTATGTCCTCATCAGAACGGCGTGGTGGTGCCATCCTGTGATTGATATAAAACACAAGTCAGTACTATAATGGAGAATAATAATAATCCAAAATAGTACCAAGATGGAATTAACCAAGATTAAAGGATACAATTTACTAAGATGATATTAAAATATCAACAAAGTTCAAAGCACCTAGAAGATATTAAGCATATCGCACACGACTGAAAAGGAGTGTGGTACACAGATATATCAAAGAAAAATTTTCCGCAAATTTCGGCATTAAAATACCAATAGGTGCGCAAAATCACTTAACGAATCAAGATTAGTGACTCTACCGATTCAATATACAAAAGCGAATGATAAGAGTAGTGGTATGGTCGCGACTCCATCCCGCACTCAAATCATTACTCCGCACATGAATAAGTAGAACACATATCCTAACCCCTTCTTCTCACGATGAACCTAAAGATTAGTAACTATGGAAACGAACACCCCAAACAAGATAACGTCGGATAACAAAGAGTAAGACAGATCGCGGCGGTATACAACGAATCAGATAGATCGCGTCGGTTTGCAAAAGCCTGTCGGTATGGAATGTACCAACAGTTGATAACCAAAAGGCCGATTGTGATAACAACTTGGATGCAACAGATAGACAAGTAATTACACACACACACACACAACCTATGGTACTACGGAACCCAGAACACGTGAATCCTAGTTTGAACTGTTAAGAAGAGGATTGAAAACGTTACACTTCCTTACCAGAAAAGGGTGGGTGGGTGGGTAAGAAGAAAAGTGGAAGCAGTCCTACTCTCACATTTTGTTTTTCCTAGTATACATAACTACCAAAATATTTGCTAGACTGAAAACGACCATTTGGCTGAGACCCTGAAGGGCGGGATGGCTCTGATACCAATTGTAACTACCTCGGTGAATTACGCTCCTAGTTACAAGCCTGGATGAGCGGAAATGGTTGAAATAGTACGGTGGGGCCCAAATGCCACTCACAGGTAGACCTTTCGGCCGTCCCAACCACTTCCAAACATCGGGACAAGAACAGGCGGCGTAATCGGCAGGCGAAGGGATCAACTACATACACAAATGAGTATGTATGCAAGCCACCATACAACAGTACATCAGAGCCATTCCATCTAAAAGAAATAGAAATATTGAAACGCCATACGACAAGATCCAAATGTCCTAGATAGATATAATAGTTTAGGATATCTCCTCATACATCAAACATCAGAGTATCAGGCGGAAGCGACAAACAAGATCCGAGTACGGATAAGAAGAAAATCGGCATAAGATGCCCCATAAATAAACACATCCCGCCCACAGATCTCACGGATCCCCGTTCCCGGAATCTCTACACCGAATGATCGTTGCCCACATCGTCCGTCTCCTCCACCCAGTATCCATCTCGTGAGTGTACCTGTTCATCTGAATCAAATAATTTATCGTGTGAGACCCTAGGGGTACTCAGCAAGTCTTTATGCCTCTAAAGGGGACACAACCTGGGGTGACGCAATTGCAGCAAAAGATAAACCCTAACAGTTCTATAGAAACTCGCTAACCATCCGCCTAACCAAAGATAGACGGATGTCCGGTAATTAATAACAACAGTTATAACGGTAATATTAACAGATCCATCCTCCTCCTCGCTTACCAACGAGGAAGCGGACGAACAACCCCCCATCCGTTGGCAGTTTTATTATCCATTCCATGAGTATTGCACTATTTACTAGTCAGTTACTTAGTCAAATTAAAAGCGGTACTTTAGTTATACTTGTCTATGATCAAGAAACTGTGCTCCAAGTCGTCCATAACCGCGGACACGGCTTTCAGAAAGTTTTACCCTGTAGGGGTGCATAAATAGCAACACACACTCGATCAACCTCGGAAAAACCAAATCAAAACCCAACGAGGCTTTCACGACAAAGCAATCACAATATTCAGAAATATTTCAGGGGGCCACCCCATTGAGTATACCCGCAACGAAGTTAGCTGACTTCGAGACGGACTCAAGGTTTGTGGGGACGGCTGTAAACGACTGGGAACCCGAAAATGTGACTGGGCTTGTCGATACAGCGAAAACGTGTCACGGACCTAAACAGTACAGGTGCTCCTCTCACAATCGTAAATAAATCAGTAAAGCATGGCATAAGTACAGGATAGTAAATAAAACCTCAAACTAGTTTGTGGCCCCAAGAAATAAGAATGAATCAAGCTCTGGCTCAGGGGGGTCCCATAATCCTCCCGGATGTGGATAGCGCGAATATTCAAGGAACATGAATCAAGTACTCGGGGTCCTACGGGACACAAGTGAGCATGAAAAACCAAATAGCAGATATTGCTCACCGGTGCCACTTTCATTAGTTATCCCATTACTACTCAGGTTAAGTTGTTTAGGTACCTCGTTATCCATCAGACACTCACATACCCTACACATGCTGTTCTACGACTCGCATGGCTCAAACAACTCCTGTAGTAATGGCTCATGGGATGGAAGAACAAGTTTTGGTGGGGTTTAAAAGTAAAGGCTATGCAATACTTTGGATTTAGTTTAATGCAATCGCGACTCAATGATGCAAGAATAATATAGAGGCAATAGGTACTATATGTATGCAAGCATGTGGTAGTGCTTGCCTGGCAGCTCAGTTGAAGCGAGAGAAGGATCTGGGTAGTGCTCCTGGGTTTCTTGATATATCCCCTGCTCAGCGTCTATTCGAAGAAGAACCAAACAAACAAGGGCCAATATAAATAAAGTGCACAAGCATAGGAATAAAAATGCAACAAGCAAACAATCATGCCATGATGAATGATGCACAATTTGCATGGCAATGAAGTAGCATGGCATGGGTGAGGTGAGAAACAATAACTAAGCACTTTGTTAAATTATTTAGGAATGTTTTACTCCCATAAACAGTTCTGATTATTCAATATTTATATGATACATGCTTCAATTCAGATCATGGAATGCATAAACGGAAAGGTCTCGTTGAGCTGATCATTTTAGACATATTATTTGTCAAATTTGGAGTTATAAAACAAAAGTTATTAATTCATTAAGGGGGAAGGGCATCTTCTTGTAATTTTAGCCAACTTGAAATTTAAAGTGTTCAAAATATATTTTGGAGGGCATATTTGAATTCCTCACATTTTTCTGATTTGAAAACATATATTATTTGTATTATTTGAATTCATATTTTAAAAGTTATTTAAACACTGATTTGAATTTCAATTTAAATTAAATTTGAAAACATTTGAATTAAAACAGAATTACAGAACAGCTTTTGTTACTCAGCCAGATTCTAGCCATAGTCATTGACAAGTGGGGTCAGGGCTGACTCAGTAGCAGGTGGGGCGCATCGGGCTGCAGAGCTTTTCTCACCGAGGGAAACCTAGCCACAGCAACTGACCAGCGGGGCCAGCTGGCTTGGGCCCAGGTGACAGAGGGTGAAAAGGACGTGGCTGACAGGAGGGGGGTAGCGGACCGCGGGTTGAGGCTAAGGTTTTCACGGGGTGCTCGTTGCAAAAATGACAGGGAGGCAGACAGGTGGGGTCTCGAGGAGCGCGGGTTGAGCGTAGGGTAAAAAGGGGGCTATATGCAAAGCTACCACGGCCCCTGTAGATCTTCTCTAAATGTACTGACGGAAAAGACAGAGGACGGAGAGGCGAGGCGGGGTTCGAACCCAGGACCTGGGGCGCGCGCGCAGGCGGCGGCGACCACTGCGGTGGACGGAATGTGGTTGCAGGGTTCGGCTACGCAGCGAGGTAAGGCTTACGCGAGGCACAGAGAGCATACGACGACGAACCTGCCGTGCACAGAGGGCGTTCGTCGCCGGGATACGCTCGTCTAGGAAGCGAACAACAGCGGGAGGGTGTCAGAGAGGTGCAGTGGCTCACCGGGAGTGCGCCAGAGGTGGGGGATCGGGCCGGGATGCAGCAGGGCGACGGCGTTGCAGGCGCACCAGGAGCTAGGGTTTTCGTCGGAGCGGCGTCGGCCTGGGGCTCCTGGTCCTCCCCCCGCCTCCTCGCCGCGCGCTCCGGCCGACCCCGCCTCAAGCCCACCGACGAGCTCGCCTTCCGCCACCGGTCGCCGCCGCCCGAACCCGCCCCGTCTCCTCCTCCTCGGGCCGACCCCGCGCCGCCCTGCCGTGCCGCGCCCTCCTCCGAGTTGCCCCTGCCCAAGTTCGGCGTCAGCGCCGCCGCGGTTCCCTGTTCCGGCCGCGCCGCCCGTGGAGCTCTGCCACCAGTGCCAAGTCCGTCGTCGTCTCCGGCGCCTCCGTCGCTGTCACCTCGCCCCGCCGCGGCTGCCTACGTGCACACGCCCGTGACCATCTCTGTGCAGGAGGAGATGTTTTGGTACCTTCTGTTTCAGTGCTAGGACACATCTCTGGAACCCCTTGTCGCTGTGCAGTTGCATGTGTATCAAAGTGGCCCTTGTTGTTCCGCGTTTGGACCATGCTCTTTGACGAAGGTAGCTAGCGTGTGAAGGTGAGCCCGGGGCTTCCGACAAAACCCCCGTCACGGACTTCAAGTTCCCCTTCGGACGCCACGACCGCACCAACGGTAACCCAAGTACTCCGGCGACATCAAGACCGACCCCGGAGCGGAACGTCGAGCCCGTGGAATCCCGAACCTCCCCAAGGTCTACGCTGCAGGACGGCAAGACCCCTTCCTGCACCTCTGCCGACGGTGTCGCCCGCAGGTTCTTCAACCCGGACACCGAGACCCTGAACGACAAGCTCTCCTTCCCGGATCCGAACCCCGGCACCAGACAAGTTCGCCATCGACCTCGAGTTCTCCTACACGGATACCCCGAGTTCTTCGACGAGGACACCAAGGCCGTCGACCTGACCCGGAGACCCGGATACGGCAAGACCTATCCCAGTTTTCCGAGAACGTCTCCGTCGAACCCTGGACCCTGAGACCGACCCCGAACCCCGGAACCCCAAGATCTGCCGAACCCTAATGTGTGAAACCTTTCCCGGAACCCTATTTTATAACATAATAACAACTTGTTGCATATTGAATTGCCATCCTTGCATGCATATCTGTGGTTTGGGGGCCTTATGCCGATTCTCCTAATAATTAAATATGGGGCCCATATGCGGGCAAATCTAGTCTCATATTGGCCTCATTTAAACTTGTGTAGCGAACCGGTGCCATCTTTTGTCTTGCTAATACAACATTTAATTTGCGGGGGATCTAAACAACTTGAACCATCCAATTAATTGTCGGGACCCCGGTTCCACTTAATATGACCTAAGTGCATCGCACCTTCACCATGCCATGCATCATACATGCATCATGCCCGATCTTCTGCCGTTGTATTAAATATTGCATCCGGTGTTTCTTCTAGTGTTTTGCTTCTTCGCGGATAAGGCCGTTGAGTTGATGCGAGTGTCGACCCGATCTTCGGTTGAACCTTCGACAATGTTTTCAGGCGAGCATCTCCCTCCTTCTACCTATCTTGCTTTTATAGTCTTTATTCCCTCCTGTTGATCTATTGCTATCTGTGTTGCGATGCTCTAGCTTCGTTCCCTGGATATTCCCTGCAGCCTCATATTGCCTTGGACACATCCTATTACCTGTTGTTTGGTAGATAGTTGGACTTGCGCGTCGTAGTCGCTTGCTCAAGTGCTGTTGCGTGTCGTCCAGTGCCACAGTTGTTGATGTATTGCCGCATGTTGTTGCTGGAGATGATCATAGTTTTACTTATCGTTCACTTTAATTCCTGTTTAACAACTAAAATTGAAGTAAGCAGAGGCATCGGTGGGTGATAGATAATATTTGGTTTCCGAACGCCCACTTGTGTCCCGTAGGACCCCGAGTACTTGATACCTGTTCCTTGATTTATCGCGCTATCCACATCCGGGAGGTATATGGGACCCCCCTGAGCCAGAGCTTGATTCAGTCTTATTTCTTGGGGCCACAAACTAGTTTGAGGTTTTATTTACTATCCCGTACTTATGCCATGCTACTGCTTTATTTACAATTGTGCGAGGAGCACACTGTACTGTTTAGGGAAGCGGATTGATTACGCGGTATCGACAAGCCCAGCCACACTTTCGGGTTCCCAGTCGCTTACAGCCATTGTCGCAAACCTTGAGTCCGTCTCGGAGCTTGCTTACTCCGTTGCGGGATCTACTCAATGGGGTGGCCCCCTGAAATATTTCTGAATCCTGTGATTGTTCAGTCGTGAAAGCCTCGTTGGGTTTTGATTTGGTTTTTCCGAGGTTGATCGAGCGTGTGTTGCTATTGGTGCACCCCGGCCGGGTAAAACTTTCTGAAAGCCGTGTCCGCGGATATGGACGACTTGGAGCACAGTATCTCGATCATAGACAAGCATAACTAAAGTTTATTGCTGTAAACTTGACTTTATAATGACTAGTAATCAGCTTCACTATAATGGAATGGCTAATTAATACTGCCCACAATTACTTGTTTGAAGTGTCGCTTGCGACCATTGTACCTGACTAGTAAGTATTGCAACTACAACGGAATGGCTGAATAAAAGTACCAATAACTGCTGGGTTTCGGGATTACATCATGCTATCTGTATATGATTAGTAATTGCTGCAACTACAACGGAATGATTAACTAAAAGGGCCCACTGCTTATTTTATCAGGATGATTATCTATACCTGACTAGTAATTGCTGCAACGATAACCGAATAAATAAAACTGCCAACGGTGTGAGTTCCTCGGTTGACTTCCTCGTTTGGTCTCGAGGGGGGAAACACCAGGATGGGTTTGTTTGGTGTTAGCTTCAGGTTGGATCCGAATAGGTCTTTCTTATCCTTCTCTGATTGACGCCAGTTGTATCGAGTCTCTATAGGTTGTTTAGCGCATGCTGCCGCTGCCGCTTCAGTCCACCATACCTATGTAGGCGAGGACCGCCGAATTCTAGCCTCGCCGTGTACTGGCCTCAGTACTGACGCTCCTTCTTTTTCCTTTGCCCTTTGTCGGCACCCCTTTTGTTTAAGCAGGTTTTGAGATCGACGTCGTTAGCAGGGTTACCCTTCCGGCTTGGCCTGGGCAGGGTTATGGACGCCATTGGTTATTCTTCAGGGCTCTTAGCCCCATTTGCATCTTGTCCGTAGCTGGACGCTCTATCGTTTTCAAGGTGATTTGGATCTTCGTATATTATATCTGTATTCTTGACTCATGGAGTCGTGTTGTATATATATCTGTTCTGTGGGTCCCATCGAGGACTGTTGTGTAATGTTATTACTTCGTTTTCCACCCGCACGAAAGTGCCTGGTGGGCACCTTTGAATCGTTTCTATGCGGGTTTGGCGGGAATTGCTGAAACTTGCATAGGTCCGATTCTGAGGGTGTTACAGACACCCTCAGAATCGGACCTATGCAAGTTTGAGCAAAATTCGCCAAACCCGCATAGAAACGATTCAAAGGTGCCCACCAGGCACTTTCGTGCGAGTGGAAAACGAAGTAATAACATTACACAACAGTCCTCGATGGGACCCACAGAACAGATATATAAAACAGCGACTCCAATAGTCAAGAATACAGATATAATATACAAAGATCCAAATCACCTTGAAAACGATAGAGCGTCCAGCTACGGACAAGATGCAAATGGGGCTAAGAGCCCTGAAGAATAACCAATGGCGTCCATAACCCTGCCCAGGCCAAGCCGGAAGGGTAACCCTGCTAACGGCGTCGATCTCAAAACCTGCTTAAACAAAAGGGGTGCCGACAAAGGGCAAAGGAAAAGAAGGAGCGTCAGTACTGAGGCCAGTACACGGCGAGGCTAGAATTCGGCGGTCCTCGCCTACATAGGTATGGTGGACTGAGCGGCAGCGGCAGCATGCACTAACAACCTATAGAGACTCGATTCAACTGGCGGTTATCAGAGAGGGGTAAGAATGACCTATCCGGATCCAACCTGCAACTAACAGCAAACAAACCCATCCTGGTGTTTCCCCCTCGATACCAAACGAGGAAGTCAACCGAGGAACTCACACAGTTGGCAGTTTTATTTATTCAGTTATCGTTGCAGCAATTACTAGTCAGGTTTAGGTAATCATCCTGAGAAAGTAAGCAGTGGGCACTTTTAATTAACCATTCCGTTATAATTGTATCACTTACTAATCAGATATGAATAGCATGAGGTAACCCTTAAACCCAGCAGTTGTTGATACTTTTATTCAGCCATTCCGTTGTAGTTGCAATACTTACTAGTCAGGTACAATGGTCGCAAGCGACAACTCAAACAAGTAATTGTGGGCAGTATTATTTAGCCATTCCGTTATAGTGAAGCTGATTACTAGTCATTATAAAGTCAGATTTATAGCAGGAAACTTTAGTTATGCTTGTCTATGATCGAGATACTGTGCTCCAAGTCGTCCATATCCGCGGACACGGCTTTCAGAAAGTTTTACCCGGCCGGGGTGCACCAATAGCAACACACGCTCGATCAACCTCGGAAAAACCAAATCAAAACCCAACGAGGCTTTCACGACTGAACAATCACAGGATTCAGAAATATTTCAGGGGGCCACCCCTTGAAGTACACCCGGCACGAAGATAGCTGACTCCGAGACGGACTCAAGGTTTGTGGGGCCGGCGGTAAACGACAGCAGATCCCCAAACGGGGACTGTCGATACCACGTAAACGGGTCACAAATCCTAAATAGTACAGTGTGCTCCTCGCACAATTTAAATACAGAAAGTAGCATGGCATAAGTACAGGATAGTAAATAAAACCTCAAACTAGTTTGTGGCCCCAAGAAATAAGACTGAATCAAGCTCTGGCTCAGGGGGGTCCCATATACCTCCCGGATGTGGATAGCGCGATAAATCAAGGAACAGGTATCAAGTACTCGGGGTCTTACGGGACACAAGTGGGCGTTCGGAAACCAAATATTTTCTATCACCCACCGATGCCTCTGCTTATTCAATTTTAGTTGTTAAACAGAAATTAAAGTGACGATAAGTAAAACTAGGATCATCTCCAACAACAACATGCGGCAATACATCAACAACTGTGGCACATGACGACACACATCAGCACTTGAGCAAGCAACTACGACGCGCAAGTCCAACTATCTACCAAACAACAGGTAATAGGGTGTGTCCAAGGAAATATAAGGCTGCAAGTAAGGTCAAGGGTACGGAAACTAGAGCATCGCAACACAGATAGCAATAGATCAACAGGAGGGAATAAAGACTATAAAAGTAAGATAGGTAGAAAGGGGGAAGATGCTCGCCTGAAAACATTGTCGAAGGGTTCAACCGAAGATCGGGGCGAAGCTCACATCAACTCAACGGCCCAATACGCGAAGAAGCGAAACACTAGAATAAACACCGGATGCAAGATTCAATACAACGGCTGAAGATCGGCATGATGCATGCATGTTGGATGACATGGCAAGGGTGCGATGCGATTAGGTCAATATTAAGCGGAACCGGGGTCCCGACAATTACTTAAATGGTTCAAGTTGTTTAGAGCCCCCGCAAATTAAATGTTGTTTAGAAAGACAACAGATGGATCCGGTTCGCTACACATGTTTAAACGAGGCCAATATAAGGCAAGATTTGCCCGCATATGGGCCCCATATGTAATTATTAGGTGAATCGGCATAAGGCCCCCAAACCACACAAGATGCATGCGAGATGAACAATTAAAATGCAACAAGTTGTTATTATCTTATAAAATAGGGTTCTCGGATAAGGTTCACACTTTAGGGTTCTCGACGATCTTGGAGGTTCCGGGGTTCGGGGTCGGTCTCGGGGTCTAGGGTTCGACGGGTTCGTTCTCGGCGGGATCGTGTGCGGATAACGGAGGAGAGCTTGGCGCCTCCGTGATCTTCGGGTCATGTCGACGGTCATGGCGTTCGGGATGAAGAACTCGGTGTACGGAACGGAGTGCTTGTCGCCCCGGGGTCTCGGGTCGAAGAACTTGGCGCGCCCGGGTTCGGTCTTCGGAAACTCGGCGTCTTTGAATCCGGGAACTTGGCGTGCCGGATCGGTCGCGGATCCATGAAGCAGATCTTGTCGGGGCCTCATGTCGCTCTTGGATTATCATGTGCAATTGTCGGTCTTGTCCGCGGATGAACTTGACTTGACGGTTTGATGTCGTTGCAGCGCTTGGCGTCGGCGGGATCGGCCTTCGGATCTTGGTTGGGTCAGCGGTAGATCTTGTCCATGTCGAAGATCTTGCCGGAGGTTCGTCGAGTGCCACCGGCTGGTACGGTCTTCGGTCTCCAGGAAGGTCTTGGTGTGGCCTTCGAATTACCGGGATCGGTCTTCGGACGTCGGAACGGGACTTGGCATCTTCGGGTCCGCGAGGAGAGCTTGGTTTTTCCTTGACGAGGGTCCTTGGAGTTCCTTGTTGGGATGTTCGGAATCCCCGTCGCAGATCTTGGAAAGCCCACGGCCTGGCGTTTTCTGGAACCCATGACCGGAAGCAACGTCCCCAGAGCACCCTTACCGCCGCATCTAACACTGACGACGCCGCGGCGGCTGCCCGAGCGGGGCCACCATGCCAGTGGTGCCTCAACGCAGACGGATGGGAGGGCTTGCCCCGCGAGGCGGAGGGCTGACGCGCCCGCCGCTCGGAGGTACAGGGCAGAGGCGCACAGGGAGTAGGCCCGCTGGCGGCGTGACGCTCCGGTGGCGGCAGAAGGAGGCCGATGCGGGACTGGCGGCGTGCTCGCCGGCGACGGCGGGGCCTGGTGGGGTCGAGGACGAGGCGGGTCCGCGGGTCGGCAGCGAGGCGCGCACTGGCGAGGCGGGACGGCGCAGAGGAGGCGCCGGGGACGGAGCTTGGAGGCGGTCGGGGCGAGCATCTCCGGCGGCGGGAGGGAGGCACGGGCGACGGGGCGCCGGAGGAGGGAGAGCGGCGGGGGAGGAGAGGGAGCCGGCGACGACGGACGGAGGCGAGCTCGAGCGCGAGGGGAGCTGAGGCAGGCGGCAGACGGCGAGGAGAGGTTGCGTGCGGGAGGGAAGGGGAAGGAGGCGTGCGGGATGGGCGGTTCCAGGGGCTGGTCAGGGTGGGGCCCGGGCGCGTCAGGGCGGGCCAGGTGGTGGGAGTGGGGCCCGAGGGCAGGGCGCGTGCGGTTCGTGTGTGCGTGTGTGCTAGTGTGAGAGATAACTGGCAGGGTGGGTTTAGAGGGAGAGGAAGGAGAGAGAGGGAGGGACAAGTGGCAGCGTGGGATTGGTGGGGGTTTGGGGTGTGCTGAGGTGGCGAGAGCTGATTGGAGGGGGTGAGGTGGCCAGGGGTGTGGGTAGGTTAGTGGGTGGCTTTAGGAATTTAGGAGGTGGACCGATTTAATTTCTGGGGCGGTCGTTCGGGTCAATCGGCCCGTTCGACTGCCCCGCTAAAATAATTAATATTTTTATTTATTTCAAACAAGACTTTTGCAACCCGATAACAGGCAAAACAAAATAGTCCGGCGACCCGGATTTTGGCGTTTGAATAAAGATGGGGCGTTTTAGAAAAACAAAACGGGCTTGCGAACATGGTTTTATGCAAACAACACATGATGATGACGATGCAATGCACAAATTCAACGCGATTTTCTAGTAGTGGTTTTGCGGGATGCCACAATTCGACACCACTAACAATGGATCTCGCCCTCGAGATCCGCCTCATGGTACCGGAAGGAAGGGCGGCGAGCTGCGTCTTCTCGCTTCATGTAGATCTTCGCGACACCACTAACAATGGTCCATCCTCCATCTTGAAAACGGCGACACCACCAACAAAGGGTCGTTGTCCGTGATCGTCGCTAGAACACTCCGGAGAAACAAAGGACGAAGGTAGAGGTATCAAACGATAAGGCCACCCCTAACTTCCATAGGAAGAGGGAAAAATTACATTGATCCACCAGTTCGATGTACAGAGCGAACAGTAAGAGTCGGGTAGGGTGATCAGTCCATCCCGGGCCTAACTATCAACTCTATACATGGGTAGGAGAATCAGGCAACTCAGCTCTCGAGATTTAGACTGAAGATCTTCATAGGCGGTATCCGGAACAAAGGGATGATGCCAGCAGGAATCGTATGAAAGACACAATGATTAGGTTCCGCGATGGTTCCATTGGCATGAACAACACATGCTCAAGGTTAACCCCAACTTCACCAATGCTCGTCCTTCTCATATGTTCTCCAACGACACAGATATCCGGCAAGGAACACATATGGATAAAGAGCTCAAGAACAAAAGGTCGGATGTAGGGCACAACAGACAAGTTGCAGATTGATGATCGTAGCACCTCCGTTACAAAAGGAAGAAAGCGAAACCCTGAAGGTACGACGGAAAACCCAACCACGAGAAATCCTGGACTCGAAGAGAGGGATGAGAGCGGATTCAAAACACGTAGAGATAAGAGGAGAATAGCAGAAGGGTAAGGATTAAAATCAGACCTAATCAGAACTATCCAACCGATTTTTCGAAAATAGTTTTGACACTCTACTTCGGCCGTTAGCTAGGTTATCCTACAGGCTGGACTTGTGGGGTATCGCAACTGCTGAGCTCTGATACCACTCTGTAACACCCTCAGAATCGGACCTATGCAAGTTTGAGCAAAATTCGCCAAACCCGCATAGAAACGATTCAAAGGTGCCCACCAGGCACTTTCGTGCGAGTGGAAAACGAAGTAATAACATTACACAACAGTCCTCGATGGGACCCACAGAACAGATATATAAAACAGCGACTCCAATAGTCAAGAATACAGATATAATATACAAAGATCCAAATCACCTTGAAAACGATAGAGCGTCCAGCTACGGACAAGATGCAAATGGGGCTAAGAGCCCTGAAGAATAACCAATGGCGTCCATAACCCTGCCCAGGCCAAGCCGGAAGGGTAACCCTGCTAACGGCGTCGATCTCAAAACCTGCTTAAACAAAAGGGGTGCCGACAAAGGGCAAAGGAAAAGAAGGAGCGTCAGTACTGAGGCCAGTACACGGCGAGGCTAGAATTCGGCGGTCCTCGCCTACATAGGTATGGTGGACTGAGCGGCAGCGGCAGCATGCACTAACAACCTATAGAGACTCGATTCAACTGGCGGTTATCAGAGAGGGGTAAGAATGACCTATCCGGATCCAACCTGCAACTAACAGCAAACAAACCCATCCTGGTGTTTCCCCCTCGATACCAAACGAGGAAGTCAACCGAGGAACTCACACAGTTGGCAGTTTTATTTATTCAGTTATCGTTGCAACAATTACTAGTCAGGTTTAGGTAATCATCCTGAGAAAGTAAGCAGTGGGCACTTTTAATTAACCATTCCGTTATAATTGTATCACTTACTAATCAGATATGAATAGCATGAGGTAACCCTTAAACCCAGCAGTTGTTGATACTTTTATTCAGCCATTCCGTTGTAGTTGCAATACTTACTAGTCAGGTACAATGGTCGCAAG
This sequence comes from Avena atlantica, assembly GCA_910589765.1. NCBI lineage: Eukaryota > Viridiplantae > Streptophyta > Magnoliopsida > Poales > Poaceae > Avena > Avena atlantica. The sequence continues at coordinate 461,273,712 of OU342734.1, read as the reverse complement.
CGACAACTCAAACAAGTAATTGTGGGCAGTATTATTTAGCCATTCCGTTATAGTGAAGCTGATTACTAGTCATTATAAAGTCAGATTTATAGCAGGAAACTTTAGTTATGCTTGTCTATGATCGAGATACTGTGCTCCAAGTCGTCCATATCCGCGGACACGGCTTTCAGAAAGTTTTACCCGGCCGGGGTGCACCAATAGCAACACACGCTCGATCAACCTCGGAAAAACCAAATCAAAACCCAACGAGGCTTTCACGACTGAACAATCACAGGATTCAGAAATATTTCAGGGGGCCACCCCTTGAAGTACACCCGCAACGAAGATAGCTGACTCCGAGACGGACTCAAGGTTTGTGGGGCCGGCGGTAAACGACAGCAGATCCCCAAACGGGGACTGTCGATACCACGTAAACGGGTCACAAATCCTAAACAGTACAGTGTGCTCCTCGCACAATTTAAATACAGAAAGTAGCATGGCATAAGTACAGGATAGTAAATAAAACCTCAAACTAGTTTGTGGCCCCAAGAAATAAGACTGAATCAAGCTCTGGCTCAGGAGGGTCCCATATACCTCCCGGATGTGTATAGCGCGATAAATCAAGGAACAGGTATCAAGTACTCGGGGTCTTACGGGACACAAGTGGGCGTTCGGAAACCAAATATTTTCTATCACCCACCGATGCCTCTGCTTATTCAATTTTAGTTGTTAAACAGAAATTAAAGTGACGATAAGTAAAACTAGGATCATCTCCAACAACAACATGCGGCAATACATCAACAACTGTGGCACATGACGACACACATCAGCACTTGAGCAAGAAACTACGACGCGCAAGTCCAACTATCTACCAAACAACAGGTAATAGGGTGTGTCCAAGGAAATATAAGGCTGCAAGTAAGGTCAAGGGTACGGAAACTAGAGCATCGCAACACAGATAGCAATAGATCAACAGGAGGGAATAAAGACTATAAAAGTAAGATAGGTAGAAAGGGGGAAGATGCTCGCCTGAAAACATTGTCGAAGGGTTCAACCGAAGATCGGGGCGAAGCTCACATCAACTCAACGGCCCAATCCGCGAAGAAGCGAAACACTAGAATAAACACCGGATGCAAGATTCAATACAACGGCTGAAGATCGGCATGATGCATGCATGTTGGATGACATGGCAAGGGTGCGATGCGATTAGGTCAATATTAAGCGGAACCGGGGTCCCGACAATTACTTAAATGGTTCAAGTTGTTTAGAGCCCCCGCAAATTAAATGTTGTTTAGAAAGACAACAGATGGATCCGGTTCGCTACACATGTTTAAACGAGGCCAATATAAGGCTAGATTTGCCCGCATATGGGCCCCATATGTAATTATTAGGTGAATCGGCATAAGGCCCCCAAACCACACAAGATGCATGCGAGATGAACAATTAAAATGCAACAAGTTGTTATTATCTTATAAAATAGGGTTCTCGGATAAGGTTCACACTTTAGGGTTCTCGACGATCTTGGGGGTTCCGGGGTTCGGGGTCGGTCTCGGGGTCTAGGGTTCGACGGGTTCGTTCTCGGCGGGATCGTGTGTGGATAACGGAGGAGAGCTTGGCGCCTCCGTGATCTTCGGGTCATGTCGACGGTCATGGCGTTCGGGATGAAGAACTCGGTGTACGGAACGGAGTGCTTGTCGCCCCGGGGTCTCGGGTCGAAGAACTTGGCGCGCCCGGGTTCGGTCTTCGGAAACTCGGCGTCTTTGAATCCGGGAACTTGGCGTGCCGGATCGGTCGCGGATCCATGAAGCAGATCTTGTCGGGGCCTCATGTCGCTCTTGGATTATCATGTGCAATTGTCGGTCTTGTCCGCGGATGAACTTGACTTGACAGTTTGATGTCGTTGCAGCGCTTGGCGTCGGCGGGATCGGCCTTCGGATCTTGGTTGGGTCAGTGGTAGATCTTGTCCATGTCGAAGATCTTGCCGGAGGTTCGTCGAGTGCCACCGGCTGGTACGGTCTTCGGTCTCCAGGAAGGTCTTGGTGTGGCCTTCGAATTACCGGGATCGGTCTTCGGACGTCGGAACGGGACTTGGCATCTTCGGGTCCGCGAGGAGAGCTTGGTTTTTCCTTGACGAGGGTCCTTGGAGTTCCTTGTTGGGATGTTCGGAATCCCCGTCGCAGATCTTGGAAAGCCCACGGCCTGGCGTTTGCTGGAACCCACGACCGGAAGCAACGTCCCCAGAGCACCCTTACCGCCGCATCTAACACCGACGACGCCGCGGCGGCTGCCCGAGCGGGGCCACCATGCCAGTGGTGCCTCAACGCAGACGGATGGGAGGGCTTGCCCCGCGAGGCGGAGGGCTGACGCGGCCGCCGCTCAGAGGTACAGGGCAGAGGCGCACAGGGAGTAGGCCCGCTGGCGGCGTGACGCTCCGGTGGCGGCAGAAGGAGGCCGATGCGGGACTGGCGGCGTGCTCGCTGGCGACGGCGGGGCCTGGCAGGGTCGAGGACGAGGCGGGTCCGCGGGTCGGTAGCGAGGCGCGCACTGGCGAGGCGGGACGGCGCAGAGGAGGCGGCGGGGACGGATCTTGGAGGCGGTCGGGGCGAGCATCTCCGGCGGCGCGGGAGGGAGGCACGGGCGACGGGGCGCCGGAGGAGGGAGAGCGGCGGGGGAGGAGAGGGAGCCGGCGACGACGGACGGAGGCGAGCTCGAGCGCGAGGGGAGCTGAGGCAGGCGGCAGACGGCGAGGAGAGGTTGCGTGCGGGGGGGAAGGGGAAGGAGGCGTGCGGGATGGGCGGTTCCAGGGGCTGGTCAGGGTGGGGCCCGGGCGCGTCAGGGCGGGCCAGGTGGTGGGAGTGGGGCCCGAGGGCAGGGCGCGTGCGGTTCGTGTGTGCTAGTGTGAGAGATAACTGGCAGGGTGGGTTTAGAGGGAGAGGAAGGAGAGAGAGGGAGGGACAAGTGGCAGCGTGGGATTGGTGGGGGTTTGGGGTGTGCTGAGGTGGCGAGAGCTGATCGGAGGGGGTGAGGTGGCCAGGGGTGTGGGTAGGTTAGTGGGTGGCTTTAGGAATTTAGGAGGTGGACCGATTTAATTTCTGGGGCGGTCGTTCGGGTCAATTGGCCCGTTCGACTGCCCCGCTAAAATAATTAATATTTTTATTTATTTCAAACAAGACTTTTGCAACCCGATAACAGGCAAAACAAAATAGTCCGGCGACCCGGGTTTTGGCGTTTGAATAAAGATGGGGCGTTTTAGAAAAACAAAACGGGCTTGTGAACATGGTTTTATGCAAACAACACATGATGATGACGATGCAATGCACAAATTCAACGCGATTTTCTAGTAGTGGTTTTGCGGGATGCCACAATTCGACACCACTAACAATGGATCTCGCCCTCGAGATCCGCCTCATGGTACCGGAAGGAAGGGCGGCGAGCTGCGTCTTCTCGCTTCATGTAGATCTTCGCGACACCACTAACAATGGTCCATCCTCCATCTTGAAAACGGCGACACCACCAACAAAGGGTCGTTGTCCGTGATCGTCGCTAGAACACTCCGGAGAAACAAAGGACGAAGGTAGAGGTATCAAACGATAAGGCCACCCCTAACTTCCATAGGAAGAGGGAAAAATTACATTGATCCACCAGTTCGATGTACAGAGTGAACAGTAAGAGTCGGGTAGGGTGATCAGTCCATCCCGGGCCTAACTATCAACTCTATACATGGGTAGGAGAATCAGGCAACTCAGCTCTCGAGATTTAGACTGAAGATCTTCATAGGCGGTATCCGGAACAAAGGGATGATGCCAGCAGGAATCGTATGAAAGACACAATGATTAGGTTCCGCGATGGTTCCATTGGCATGAACAACACATGCTCAAGGTTAACCCCAACTTCACCAATGCTCGTCCTTCTCATATGTTCTCCAACGACACAGATATCCGGCAAGGAACACATATGGATAAAGAGCTCAAGAACAAAAGGTCGGATGTAGGGCACAACAGACAAGTTGCAGATTGATGATCGTAGCACCTCCGTTACAAAAGGAAGAAAGCGAAACCCTGAAGGTACGACGGAAAACCCAACCACGAGAAATCCTGGACTCGAAGAGAGGGATGAGAGCGGATTCAAAACACGTAGAGATAAGAGGAGAATAGCAGAGGGGTAAGGAGTAAAATCAGACCTAATCAGAACTATCCAACCGATTTTTCGAAAATAGTTTTGACACTCTACTTCGCCGTTAGCTAGGTTATCCTGCAGGCTGGACTTGTGGGGTATCGCAACTGCTGAGCTCTGATACCACTCTGTAACACCCTCAGAATCGGACCTATGCAAGTTTGAGCAAAATTCGCCAAACCCGCATAGAAACGATTCAAAGGTGCCCACCAGGCACTTTCGTGCGAGTGGAAAACGAAGTAATAACATTACACAACAGTCCTCGATGGGACCCACAGAACAGATATATAAAACAGCGACTCCAATAGTCAAGAATACAGATATAATATACAAAGATCCAAATCACCTTGAAAACGATAGAGCGTCCAGCTACGGACAAGATGCAAATGGGGCTAAGAGCCCTGAAGAATAACCAATGGCGTCCATAACCCTGCCCAGGCCAAGTCGGAAGGGTAACCCTGCTAACGGCGTCGATCTCAAAACCTGCTTAAACAAAAGGGGTGCCGACAAAGGGCAAAGGAAAAGAAGGAGCGTCAGTACTGAGGCCAGTACACGGCGAGGCTAGAATTCGGCGGTCCTCGCCTACATAGGTATGGTGGACTGAGCGGCAGCGGCAGCATGCACTAACAACCTATAGAGACTCGATTCAACTGGCGGTTATCAGAGAGGGGTAAGAATGACCTATCCGGATCCAACCTACAACTAACAGCAAACAAACCCATCCTGGTGTTTCCCCCTCGATACCAAACGAGGAAGTCAACCGAGGAACTCACACAGTTGGCAGTTTTATTTATTCAGTTATCGTTGCAGCAATTACTAGTCAGGTTTAGGTAATCATCCTGAGAAAGTAAGCAGTGGGCACTTTTAATTAACCATTCCGTTATAATTGTATCACTTACTAATCAGATATGAATAGCATGAGGTAACCCTTAAACCCAGCAGTTGTTGATACTTTTATTCAGCCATTCCGTTGTAGTTGCAATACTTACTAGTCAGGTACAATGGTCGCAAGCGACAACTCAAACAAGTAATTGTGGGCAGTATTATTTAGCCATTCCGTTATAGTGAAGCTGATTACTAGTCATTATAAAGTCAGATTTATAGCAGGAAACTTTAGTTATGCTTGTCTATGATCGAGATACTGTGCTCCAAGTCGTCCATATCCGCGGACACGGCTTTCAGAAAGTTTTACCCGGCCGGGGTGCACCAATAGCAACACACGCTCGATCAACCTCGGAAAAACCAAATCAAAACCCAACGAGGCTTTCACGACTGAACAATCACAGGATTCAGAAATATTTCAGGGGGCCACCCCTTGAAGTACACCCGCAACGAAGATAGCTGACTCCGAGACGGACTCAAGGTTTGTGGGGCCGGCGGTAAACGACAGCAGATCCCCAAACGGGGACTGTCGATACCACGTAAACGGGTCACAAATCCTAAACAGTACAGTGTGCTCCTCGCACAATTTAAATACAGAAAGTAGCATGGCATAAGTACAGGATAGTAAATAAAACCTCAAACTAGTTTGTGGCCCCAAGAAATAAGACTGAATCAAGCTCTGGCTCAGGGGGGTCCCATATACCTCCCGGATGTGGATAGCGCGATAAATCAAGGAACAGGTATCAAGTACTCGGGGTCTTACGGGACACAAGTGGGCGTTCGGAAACCAAATATTTTCTATCACCCACCGATGCCTCTGCTTATTCAATTTTAGTTGTTAAACAGAAATTAAAGTGACGATAAGTAAAACTAGGATCATCTCCAACAACAACATGCGGCAATACATCAACAACTGTGGCACATGACGACACACATCAGCACTTGAGCAAGCAACTACGACGCGCAAGTCCAACTATCTACCAAACAACAGGTAATAGGGTGTGTCCAAGGAAATATAAGGCTGCAAGTAAGGTCAAGGGTACGGAAACTAGAGCATCGCAACACAGATAGCAATAGATCAACAGGAGGGAATAAAGACTATAAAAGTAAGATAGGTAGAAAGGGGGAAGATGCTCGCCTGAAAACATTGTCGAAGGGTTCAACCGAAGATCGGGGCGAAGCTCACATCAACTCAACGGCCCAATCCGCGAAGAAGCGAAACACTAGAATAAACACCGGATGCAAGATTCAATACAACGGCTGAAGATCGGCATGATGCATGCATGTTGGATGACATGGCAAGGGTGCGATGCGATTAGGTCAATATTAAGCGGAACCGGGGTCCCGACAATTACTTAAATGGTTCAAGTTGTTTAGAGCCCCCGCAAATTAAATGTTGTTTAGCAAGACAACAGATGGATCCGGTTCGCTACACATGTTTAAACGAGGCCAATATAAGGCTAGATTTGCCCGCATATGGGCCCCATATGAAATTATTAGGTGAATCGGCATAAGGCCCCCAAACCACACAAGATGCATGCGAGATGAACAATTAAAATGCAACAAGTTGTTATTATCTTATAAAATAGGGTTCTCGGATAAGGTTCACACTTTAGGGTTCTCGACGATCTTGGGGGTTCCGGGGTTGGGGTCGGTCTCGGGGTCCAGGGTTCGACGGGTTCGTTCTCGGCGGGATCGTGTGCGGATAACGGAGGAGAGCTTGGCGCCTCCGTGATCTTCGGGTCATGTCGACGGTCATGGTGTTCGGGATGAAGAACTCGGTGTACGGAACGGAGTGCTTGTCGCCCCGGGGTCTCGGGTCGAAGAACTTGGCGCGCCCGGGTTCGGTCTTCGGAAACTCGGCGTCTTTGAATCCGGGAACTTGGCGTGCCGGATCGGTCGCGGATCCATGAAGCAGATCTTGTCGGGGCCTCATGTCGCTCTTGGATTATCATGTGCAATTGTCGGTCTTGTCCGCGGATGAACTTGACTTGACGGTTTGATGTCGTTGCAGCGCTTGGCGTCGGCGGGATCGGCCTTCGGATCTTGGTTGGGTCAGCGGTAGATCTTGTCCATGTCGAAGATCTTGCCGGAGGTTCGTCGAGTGCCACCGGCTGGTATGGTCTTCGGTCTCCAGGAAGGTCTTGGTGTGGCCTTCGAATTACCGGGATCGGTCTTCGGACGTCGGAACGGGACTTGGCATCTTCGGGTCCGCGAGGAGAGCTTGGTTTTTCCTTGACGAGGGTCCTTGGAGTTCCTTGTTGGGATGTTCGGAATCCCCGTCGCAGATCTTGGAAAGCCCACGGCCTGGCGTTTGCTGGAACCCACGACCGGAAGCAACGTCCCCAGAGCACCCTTACCGCCGCATCTAACACCGACGACGCCGCGGCGGCTGCCCGAGCGGGGCCACCATGCCAGTGGTGCCTCAACGCAGACGGATGGGAGGGCTTGCCCCGCGAGGCGGAGGGCTGACGCGGCCGCCGCTCAGAGGTACAGGGCAGAGGCATAGAGGGAGTAGGCCCGCTGGCGGCGTGACGCTCCGGTGGCGGCAGAAGGAGGCCGATGCGGGACTGGCGGCATGCTCGCCGGCGACGGCGGGGCCTGGCGGGGTCGAGGACGAGGCGGGTCCGCGGGTCGGCAGCGAGGCGCGCACTGGCGAGGCGGGACGGCGCAGAGGAGGCGGCGGGGACGGAGCTTGGAGGCGGTCGGGGCGAGCATCTCCGGCGGCGCGGGAGGGAGGCACGGGCGACGGGGCGCCGGAGGAGGGAGAGCGGCGGGGGAGGAGAGGGAGCCGGCGACGACAGACGGAGGCAAGCTCGAGCGCGAGGGGAGCTGAGGCAGGCGGCAGACGGCGAGGAGAGGTTGCGTGCGGGGGGGAAGGGGAAGGAGGCGTGCGGGATGGGCGGTTCCAGGGGCTGGTCAGGGTGGGGCCCGGGCGCGTCAGGGCGGGCCAGGTGGTGGGAGTGGGGCCCGAGGGCAGGGCGCGTGCGGTTCGTGTGTGCTAGTGTGAGAGATAACTGGCAGGGTGGGTTTAGAGGGAGAGGAAGGAGAGAGAGGGAGGGACAAGTGGCAGCGTGGGATTGGTGGGGGTTTGGGGTGTGCTGAAGTGGCGAGAGCTGATTGGAGGGGGTGAGGTGGCCAGGGGTGTGGGTAGGTTAGTGGGTGGCTTTAGGAATTTAGGAGGTGGACCGATTTAATTTCTGGGGCGGTCGTTCGGGTCAATCGGCCCGTTCGACTGCCCCGCTAAAATAATTAATATTTTTATTTATTTCAAACAAGACTTTTGCAACCCGATAACAGGCAAAACAAAATAGTCCGCCGACCCGGGTTTTGGCGTTTGAATAAAGATGGGCGTTTTAGAAAAACAAAACGGGCTTGCGAACATGGTTTTATGCAAACAACACATGATGATGACGATGCAATGCACAAATTCAACGCGATTTTCTAGTAGTGGTTTTGCGGGATGCCACACCGTGTACAGGGCGACGCAGTGGATCGGCCTCGACCTTCCAGGCCACCTCCTTGACGCGCTGCACGGCTGGATCGGCGAGGCGACGATGTGCTGGCGGCGGCCGGCGAGAGAGGTAGCTGGTGGCGGTGGAGGGGCAGGGGCTGCAGGTGGGGCAGGGTGAGGCCAGAGGAGGGTGGCTCGGTGGTGGGACACGCCAGGCAGAGAGAAAGAAAGGAGAGAGGGGAGGAGAGGGTCGGGCTAGGTTAGGGGTAGCCTCGGGTTAGGGTTTGTTTTAGGGTTGGGGTAGATGGGTTGTGGGACCAGGGAGAGGGGGTAGCCAGATGGGGCAGCAAGGAGGGGCTCGGCATGGAGAGACCAAGGGGAGGGTAAGGTGAGAGAGGGGGAGATGGGTGGTTTGGTTTAGCCAAACAAAGGGTAGGTTTAGGGTTTTGGTTGAGCTAGATTAGAGAGGGAGAGGTGAGGGCTTAGGGTTTTAGTGCCCAAGACAAAGAGAGGAGGCCAAGATGTGAGGGTTTTAGGGTTTGAACAAGATCCACTCAAAAACCAAAGAAAACCCAAAGGAGATCAAAGGATGATGATGGTTGCATGGCCCATGCAAGCATTTAATGCCATGTGTTAATCTTGTGAAAACAAAAATAAAATCCCATGGCATTTATTTATGTGCATCCTCAAAAGATGGAGTAAGGGCCAATCTAAGGATTGAAGGAATGTTCCATGTGGAGTGAATGAGGATGGCCATATTTGAATATATTTTGTACATGCTAGTGTGTAAATTCCACTATGTGCATATTATCCTCAAAATATTCTGACATGAACAACCTTCCCATATCATTCCATATGGAAGCAGGTAGAAAGGAAAAGAGTCCATTCCAACACATGAGCTAGTAATAAACACAAGTAAAATGCAATGCTCACATGTGGTGGAATGGTGGAATGTTGGGGTGGTGACAAGAAAGGTGGTGGAATCAACAAAAGATATGCCCCCAACTCAACTTGGGCATTTAAACAATATATCAAGAACCAAATACAATTTACAATGCATATGAGAGAAGAACCAAAACAAAAAGGGTTTTATGTGATGCTCAAATGCAAGGTGGCATGATGACATGAGCATGATATAATGATGATGCAACAATTATGTCTAGGAAGTAGTCATTATATTACTAGACCAAGTAGCATTACAGTTGTTAGACAAATGGGATGCTACAATCATCGAGCTCTTCGCAAAGCTGAAGGCTGCGGAGGTGGACATCAAGAAGGATAATCATGTGTTGATGGTCAACAAGCCCTCCTTTAAGAAAGGTAAGGGAGCAAAGAAGCCCTTCAAGAAGGGCGGCGGCAAGCGCAATGCTCCTGCTGAGAAGAAGCTCAAGTCTGGTCCTAAGCCGGACACTGAGTGCTTCTATTGCAAGGACAAGGGTCACTGGAAGCGCAACTGTCCGAAGTACTTAGCGGACAAGAAGGCTGGCACCATCAAAGGTATATTTGATATACATGTTATTGATGTTTTCCTTACTAGCCCTCGTTGTAGTGCCTGGGTATTTGATACCGGTTCAGTTGCTAATATTTGTAACTCGAAACAGGAGCTACGGAATAGACGGCGGCTTGCGAGGGATGAGGTGACGATGCGCGTTGGCAACGGATCAAGAGTTGATGTGATGGCCGTCGGCACGCTCTCCTTAGTTTTACCTTCAGGATTAGTTTTAAACCTTAATAAGTATTATTATGTGCCTGCGTTGAGCATGAACATTATTTCTGGATCGTGTTTATTGCAAGACGGTTATTCATTTAAATCGGAGAATAATGGTTGTTCTATTTATATGAGTAACATCTTTTATGGTCATGCACCTCTTGTGAATGGTTTATTTCTTCTAAATCTCGAAAGGGATGAAACACACATCCATAACATTGAGGCTAAGAGATGCAAAGTAGATAGTGATAATACTACTTATTTGTGGCACTGTCGTCTAGGTCATATTGGTGTAAAGCGCATGAAGAAACTCCATTCTGATGGACTTTTGGAGTCTCTTGATTTTGAATCATTTGACACATGCGAACCATGCCTCATGGGCAATATGATCAAAACCCCGTTCTCCGGTATGATGGAGCGAGCAACGGACTTGTTGGAAATCATACATACCGATGTATGCGGACCGATGTGTGTTTCGACGCGCGGTGGATATCGCTATTTCCTCACTTTTACCGATGACTTAAGTAGATATGGGTATATCTATTTAATGAAACATAAATCTGAAACATTTGAAAAGTTCAAGGAATTTCATAATGAAGTGGAGAACCATCGTAACAGAAAGATTAAGTTTCTACGATCCGATCGTGGAGGTGAATATTTGAGTTATGATTTTCTCACGCATCTTAAAGCAAGTGGAATCGTTTCACAACTCACGCCACCCGGAACACCACAGCGCAATGGTGTGTTTGAACGCCGGAATCGAACCCTATTAGATATGGTCCGATCAATGATGTCTCTTACTGATTTGCCGTTATCATTTTGGGGTTATGCATTAGAAACCGCTGCATTCACTTTAAATAGGGCTCCATCTAAATCCGTTGAGATGACACCGTATGAACTGTGGTTTGGCGCTAAACCTAAGTTTTCGTTTCTTAAAGTTTGGGGATGCGAAGCTTACGTCAAGAAGTTGATGCCGGACAAGCTCGAACCCAAAGCGGAGAAATGCGTCTTCATAGGATACCCTAAGGAAACTATTGGGTATACCTTCTATCACAGAACCGAAGGCAAAGTGTTTGTCGCAAAGAATGGTTCCTTTCTTGAGAAGGAGTTTCTCTCGAAAGAAGTGAGTGGGAGGAAAGTAGAGCTAGACGAGGTTATTGAACCTTCTCTTGAATTGGAGAGTAGCGCAGCACCTGAAAGTGTTCCAGTGCCGCCTGCACCAACAATAGAGGAAGCTAATGACAAGGATCATGAAGCTTCGGACGATGCTGCTACTGAATGTCGCAGGTCGACAAGGTCGCGTGCCCCTCCTGAGTGGTACGGCAACCCTGTCTTGACTGTCTTGTTGGTAGAAGACAGTGAACCTACGAACTATGAGGAAGCGATGATGAGCCCAGACTCTGAGAAATGGCTGGAAGCCATGAAATCCGAATTGGGATCCATGAGCGAAAACCAAGTATGGACTTTGATGGATCCTCCTAGCGACCGAAAGGCCGTTGAGTGCAAATGGATATTCAAGAAGAAAACGGACGCGGATGGTAATGTTACCGTCTATAAAGCACGGCTTGTCGCAAAAGGTTTTCGACAAGTTCAAGGTGTTGACTACGATGAGACTTTCTCTCCCGTAGCGATGTTTAAGTCCCTTCGGATTTTATTAGCAATTGCTGCGTTTCATGATTATGAAATATGGCAGATGGATGTCAAGACTGCTTTCCTCAATGGGAACATTGATGAAGAGTTGTATATGATGCAACCCGAAGGTTTTGTCGATCCTAAGGATGCTAGTAAAGTATGCAAACTTCAGCGTTCCATTTATGGACTGAAGCAAGCATCTCGGAGTTGGAACCTTCGTTTTGATCAAGTGATCAAGAGCTTTGGATTTGTTCCAAATTGCTATCAAGCTTGAATCTACAAGAAAGTGAGTGGGAGCTCGGTGACGTTTCTGGTACTGTATGTGGATGACATATTGATTATCGGAAATGACATCAACATGCTTAACGATGTGAAGAGTTATTTGAACAAGTGTTTTTCAATGAAATACCTAGGTGAAGCTGCTTATATATTGGGCATCAACATCTATAGAGATAGACAAACACGCCTGATAGCTTTAAGCCAGAGTACATACCTAGACAAAGTTCTGAAAAGGTTCAGAATGGATAAGGCCAAGAAAGGTTCAGTCCCTATGTTGTCAGGTAAGATATTGAGCAAGGCTCAGTGTCCAGCTACAGTAAATGATAGGGAAGCTATGAGCAAAGTGCCTTATGCCTCGGCCATAGGTTCCATCATGTATGCCATGCTGTGTACTAGACCGGATGTGTCCAATGCTCTTAGTTTGACGAGCAGATATCAAAGTGATCCAGGAGTGGAACACTGGACATCCGTGAAGAACATCCTAAAGTACCTAAATAGAACTAAAGAAATGTTCTTAGTCTATGGGGGTGATGAACAACTTGTCGTAAAAGGTTACGTCGATGCTAGTTTCGACACCGACAAGGATGATTCCAAATCTCAGACAGGATACGTTTATATTTTGAATGGAGGAGCTGTGATCTGGAGAAGCTGCAAGCAAAGCGTGATCGCGGGATCTACAGTGGAAGCGGAATACATGGCTGCTGCAGAAGCGTCAAGTGAAGGAGTTTGGATCAGAAACTTCATCACTGAGCTTGGCGTGGTTCCAAGTGCATTGGACCCACTGGAGATATTGTGTGACAACACTGGCGCCATATCACTCGCTAAGGAACCAAGATATCATCCAAAGACCAAGCATATCAACCACAAGTTTCATATAATCCGAGATTATATAGCAGATGGAGATATGAAGATTAGCAAAGTACATACGGATCTGAATGTCGCAGATCCATTGACTAAACCTCTTCCACGTGTAAAACATGATTAACACCTCAGTGACATGGGTGTGAGATTGTTGCCAGATGTAAACTAGATTATTGACTCTAGTGCAAGTGGGAGACTGTTGGAATTATGCCCTAGAGGCAATAATAAAGATGCTATTATTATAATTCTTGTTCATGATAAAGTTTATATTCCATGCTAGAATTGTATTAAGCGGAAACATTAATACTTGTGTGGTTTGTGAACAACACCGTGTCCCTGGTACGCCTCTAAGGACTAGCTCATTGATCAATGATGGTTAAGGTTTCCTAACCATAGACATGAGTTGTCAATTGATAATGAGATCATATCATTGGGAGAATGATATGATGGACAGACCCAAACTAAGCGAAGCAATTAGATCGTATCATCGTGTTCATCTTTGCGTAGATTTTACTATGTCAAATATTGTATTCCTTAGACCATGAGATAATGCAACTCCCTGGTACCGGAAGAAAGCTTTGGGGTCATCAAACGTCATCCTATGAGAGGGTGATCATAAAGGTGTCTCTCAGGTGATCGGAAAGTATCTGTTGGGTTGTATGTATCGAGATGGAATTTGTCCCTCCCAAGTCGGAGAGATATACTTCGGGCCCACTCGGTAATCGATATCAACACCGCTTGCAATCATGTGGTTAAGGAGTTAATCACAAAGTGATATCGGATTACGGAACGAGTAAAGTACTTGTTGTGAACGAGATTGAACTAGGTATGACGGTACCGACGATCGAATCTCGGGCAAGTAAAATATCGCGAGACGAAGGGAATATATATGGGATTGTTTGAATCCTGACATTGTGGTTCATCCGATATGATCATCGATGAATGTGTGGGAGTCAATATGGGTGCCCAGACCCCGCTGTTGATTATTGATAGAAGATCATGTCTGCGTATTCTCGAACCCGCAGGGTCACACACTTAACGTATCTCGACGCTAGGATATATTGGATAATTGGTTTATGAATTTTTGTTCGGAGTCTCGGATGGGATCCGGGACATCACGAGAGGTTCCGGAATGGTCCGGAGAATAAGATTCATATAAGGCAGTGCAGTTTTTGGAGTTCGGAATTGTTCCGGGTTAATCGGTATTGTACCGGAAGCTTCTAGAACCTTCCGGAAGGGGACCAACGTGGACCCACCTTCCGGGAGGGGGCATGGGCCTATGAGGGAGTGTCCTGGCCGCATTGGGCCAGGGGCACAAGGCCCCATAGGGCCCAGCCGATCCTAGAGGGTTTAAATCGTTTAAACTAGAGATAGGGTTTCTAGAAGAGGGGAGAGTCCATGCCCCCCACTCCTTATCCTTTGGGATTGGGGGAGGGGCTAGGGCTGCGCCCCCCTCTATATAAAGAGGGGTGGGGGCGCACCAACCCCACACACCTCTCCTCCAAACCCTAGCCGCCTTGCTAGCTTTCCTCTCTCCCTCCCGACTGTTTGTAGGCGAAGCCCTGCTGCAGAAATTCTCCACCATATACACCATGCCGTCGTGTTGTAGATCCAATCTATCTCTCCACAATACTTGCTGGTCCGAGGAAGGATGAGACGTCGAGGTGCTGCACGTGTGCATCTCACGGAGGCACCGCCACTTGTGGTGCTAGATCGGATCGGATCGCGAGGAGGAGAAGCGAGTACGACTACATCACCCACGTTCCGACGAACGTTCCACTGTGCGAATCTTCAAGGGTATGAAGATCTAATCCAATCTCTCTCGTTGATTGCATCTCCTAGATTAGATCTTGGCTTTCCCTCTGTTCGCATCCGTAGAAAATTTTGATTTACTATGCCGCGAAACCCTTCAAGGAGATCCGTCTCTGTGGTGCTGGTCTTCTTGCGGTTCCATCTGTGCTTTCTACTCGTGGTGCTCCTTTGCCGTCTGTTCCCTCGACTCAGCCGTGGTCCCCTGTGCCGCCGCCGATACTACCCACTCCTCCAGGTTAGGGTCAGAGTCAGCACCAGCAGGCTCGTGGTCAGGGTCGTCGTAGTTCTCTTCGTCACTGCTCTTACTGCAACAGGGATGGTCACACTTGGGCCACCTGTTATACACGGGACCCCAGTCTACGTCAGCAGCACCAGGCTCGTGGGCAGCCGGCTCCTTTCGGGTCTTCAGCAGTTGCTCTCTCTGATCAGGACATTATCAGGAGTCTTCGCGGTCTGCTTGCTGCTACAGGCTCTTCTTCGACGGGCACTGCTGGTTCTGTGACTGATTCTTCAGGCACTGCGCGACCACCACCTTCTACACAGTCAGGTACGTCCCCGTGGTATCTGGATTCTGGAGCTTCCTTTCATATGACATCCGAGTCTTCTTTTTTGTCTGCTCTTCGTTCTCTCCCTTCTCCTGTCCGTGTTTTTACGGCTGATGGTACCTCTCTTCCCATTTCTAGTCGGGGCACCCTTTCTACTTCTTCTTTTTCTGTTCCTAATATTTCTCATGTCCCTCTTCTTACGATGAATCTGTTCTCTGCTAGCCAGCTTACTGACTTTGGTTGTCGCGTCATTCTTGATGCTGATTCTTGTGTTGTCCAGGACCGTCGCACACAGGCCCTGGTTGGAGCTGGCCCTCGCAGCCGTGACTCTTCAGGACTTTGGGAGTTAGACTGGCTTCGTGTTCCTTCTGCTGCCACTTCATCTGCCAGTTCTTCTCCGGTCGTCGCCTCTGCTACCAGCTCATTTCAGCAGTGGCATCATCGTCTTGGTCACCTTTGTGACTCCCGCCTGTCGTCATTAGTTCATCGTGGTCTTCTGGGGTCTGTCTCAGGAGATGGGTCTTTACATTGTCAGGGCTGTAGGTTGGGTAAACAGATTCAGCTTCCCTATCCTACTAGCGCGTCTGTATCTCAGTGACCTTTTGATTTAGTTCATTCTGATGTTTGGGGTCCGACTCCTTTCGCTTCGAAAGGGGGCCATCGCTACTATATTTTATTCATCGATGATTTTTCTCGATACACTTGGTTGTATTTTATGCGCTCTCGCAGTGAAGTGCTCTCCATATATCAGCGTTTTGCGGCCATGGTCCGTACTCAGTATTCTACCCCCATTCGTGTATTTCGCGCTGATTCTGCTGGTGAGTATATCTCCCAGATGTTGCGAGGTGTTCTTACTGAGCAGGGCACCCTTGCTCAGTTCTCTTGTCCTGGCGCAGATGCCCAGAATGGTGTTGCTGAGCGTAAGCATCGCCATCTTCTTGAGACCACTCGCGCTATGATGATTGCTTCTTCTCTCCCGCCGCATTTCTGGGCTGAGGCTGTCGCTACGTCAGCTTATCTCATCAATATTCAGCCTTCTGCTGCCTTGCAGGGTGGTATCCCTCTTGAGCACCTATCTGAACAGTCTCCAGACTACTCCATGCTTCGCTTGTTTGGTTGTGTTTGCTATGTTCTCCTTGCTCCTTGCGAACGCACCAAATTGACCGCTCAGTCTGTTGAGTGTGTCTTCCTTGGATACAGTGATGAACATAAGGGCTATCGCTGTTGGGACCCTGTTGGTCGTCGGATGTGTATCTCTCGTGATGTTACTTTTGATGAGACGCGTCCTTTCTATCCTCGTCCCACCACTGGTACCTACCCGGTGGAAGATATCTCTTTTCTTCTCCTTCCTGACACACCTCCTTCTACTCCTATTGTGTCTTCTTTCGGATCTCCTCCCCCTGATGCACCTTCTTTGACACCGTCCTCCTCTGCTCCGTCTAGTTCTCCTAGTTCTCCTTGTTCTCCGGAGTCTTCCTCTGTCATTCCTTCTTCTTCATCGTTGTCTCCTGTGTCGTCTTCCTCTGATGATCTTCCCTCTACTCGTCCTGTTCATCAGCGTCGTGTCCCCAACCGTTACTCTCCTAGTCAGTATGGTCTTTCTGTTGCCTCCGAGCCGACTTCTTATCGGGACGCTGATCATCATCCTAAATGGCAGCTGGCCATGGCTGAGGAGATTGTTGCGCTTGAGCGCACTGGCACCTGGGATCTTGTTTCTCCCCCTCCCGGTGTTCGTCCTATCACGTGTAAGTGGGTCTATAAGATTTAGACCCGCTCTGATGGATCTCTTGAGCGTTATAAAGCGCTTCTTGTGGCTCGTGGTTTTCAGCAGGAGCATGGTCATGACTATGATGAGACCTTTGCTCCTGTGGCTCATATGACCACTGTGTGTACTCTTCTTGCTGTTGCTTCTGTTCGTCACTGGTCTGTGTCCCAGCTTGATTTTCAGAACGCCTTTCTCAATGGTGAGTTGAGTGAGGAGGTTTATATGCAGCCTCCTCCTGGGTATTCTGTTCCCGAGGGGATGGTTTGTCGTCTTCGACGTTCTCTTTATGGCCTCAAACAGGCCCCCCGTGCCTGGTTTGAGCGCTTCGCTTCTGTCGTGACTGCTGCTGGTTTCTCTCCTAGTGCTCATGATCCAGCGCTGTTTGTTCACACTTCTCCTCGTGGACGCACTCTTCTTCTTCTCTATGTTGATGATATGATCATTACTGGTGATGATTCTGAGTATATCGCCTTTGTTAAGGCTCGTCTTCGTGATCAGTTTCTTATGACTGATCTTGGTCCTCTTCGATACTTTCTTGGGATTGAGGTCTCCTCCACTTCTGATGGCTTTTACATATCCCAGGAAAAGTATATTCAGGATCTTCTTGCTCGTGCTGCGCTTGGGGATGAGCGCACTTTTGAGACCCCTATGGAGCTTAATGTTAAGCTTCAACCTACTGATGGTGATCCTCTTCCTGATCCGACGCGTTATCATCATCTTGTTGGGAGTCTTGTTTATCTTGCTGTCACTCGTCCTGACATCTCTTATCGTGTTCATATTCTGAGTCAATTTGTTTCTGCTCCCACCACTGTTCACTATAGTCATCTTCTTTGTGTTCTTGTTATCTTCGGGGTACGATCACTCATCGCCTTTTCTTTCCTCGTTCCAGCTCCCTCCAGCTCCAGTGCTATTCGGACGCTATGTGGGCGAGTGATCCTTTGGATCGTCGTTCACTTTCTGCTTACTATGTGTTTCTTGGTGGTTCACTCATTGCTTGGAAGACGAAGAAACAGACAGCGGTTTCCCGTTCTAGTGTTGAGGCTGAGTTGCGTGCTATGGCCTTGTTGACTGCTGAGGTGACCTAGTTACAGTGGTTACTTGCGGATTTTGGGGTCTCTATTACCACACCCACTCTGGTTTTGTCTGACAGTACAGGTGCTATTAGTGTTGCACGTGATCCGGTCAAGCATGAGCTTACCAAGCATATTGGTGTTGATGCTTTCTATACACGTGCTCAGGTGCAGGCTCGGGTTGTTGCGCTTCAGTATGTGCCTTCAGATTTACAGTTGGCGGATTTCTTTATGAAGGCACAGACCAGAGCGCAGCATGATTTCTTACTCTCCAAACTCAGTGTTGTGGATCCACCATGAGTTTGAGGGGGGTGTTAGATATATATATTTGTACATTGTATTTTCCCCATATGTTAGGGGGCTTCCTGCATATTTGCACCTGTACCTGTACTATATATTGTGGCATTTGGCCCCCAGAGGAATACATGTTGCATATTCCTGACAAAGGCGTCCTTGCAAGCAACTGGACCACCGACACATCTTTCTGCCACTGGGTCGACATCTCACGCAGGTAGCGTAGGAAGCGCGTCACGGCCCTGGAGCTGCCGGGGGTGCCCCTCTACGGACCCCTAGCTCCTCACCTAGGTAACATCTCCTTCTCTCCGTCATCAACCTCACCAATACCGTACTGACCGGCTCCATCCCAGTAGGGTGTCAAGTGGAATTCCATCTAAATCCCATCTCTAAGATTTTGAACTAGATTTTGGCAAATGAACTACAGGTGGGATCCCACTTGATACCCTATATCCCAAAACAGCTTAGGAAGACTGTATCGCCTCGAATTTCTTGACCTTGGCCGCAAGGGACTTTCAGGTAGCAGGCGAAAATCATAGACATAACCTAATTAAAGAACAATGACACGAAATAACCTACTTTCTCGAAGAATTCTCGATCTGATCTATTTTCATGGCGCTTTACCAAGAGGCGCTAAGGTCGGTGGCACGGCGCCCCCGCCAAAAGAGCCAGGGTATCATAGCACCCTGGTCAAAAACGCCATTGACCCCGTCCGATGTGGCAATCAACGGGGCCCCGCGGGTCCAGTTTTAATATTTGGCGCTTTTCAGGGATGCGTCATGCTAGTAGGTATAGCGCTTTTGGCAAAAGCGCCAAACCCCTTTACCCTAGAAACGGCCTGGGCGCCATCCCCGACCCCTTCCAGTACGGATGGCAATGGGTACCCGCAACCCGCTTACCCTGTGGGTTTTTACCCATTAGGGTAAGGGTATGGTAGTAAAGTTATACCCATGGGTAAGTAATTGGGCAAAAATCTCTACCCATTGGGTATTGGGGGTGCGGGTATGGTAATAGAAAACCCGCACCCACATACCCACCCACCCGACATCTTAGTAGATGACACGTGGGGCATTAGTATTATAGCATTTTTCTTAAAAGTTGTGAAATTCTAGAGTTGACGAGTGTTGTTATGTGACTGATTATGGTATGGCGTGTGACTTTTTTGCAATTATTTTGAGATTTCAAAATTTGAAAAATATACTTTCTATGCAACTTATGTTTGAACATAACTTGTTTTCTTCACATATATCATGTGTTTGGCTATGTCTTTTCATTATTTAATATATATTAGCTTGCTTGCTGAAATTATGAATGAATGAAAATATATGCTATCATTTTTTATATGTTGTGTTATTACGATACCTTGTTAAGTTGTTTGGACTAATGGGTGGGTATTACCCGCGGGTTTTTTTACCCTCATGGGTGCGGGTATGGGATAAAATCTATACCCACGTGCGGGTGCGGGTGTGGGTTGCGGAAAAGATCTGAGATTGCGGGTGCGGGTTTGGTTAAGCTTTACCCGCACCCAGTAGCCGCGGGTGCCATCCGTACCTTCCAGTGCCATACCCCCACCCCCACCCTTCCCGCACGAACAAAACCATGGCAGCGGTGGCTCCCCTCCTAGCCCCCCCCTCAAATCCACATGCTAAAACCACAGATCTGAGGCGATTTTTTGGTGGATTTTCTTTCTCTCCCCCACTTGAGGTATTATGCTACCATTTTCCTTCCTGTATTGGTTGAAATAATCACATGGTCATTTTTCTCTTAACCCTAGTTATTTTAAAATGAGGCATGTATATGGTATAATGTCGAATTTCTTTGGATAAATAAGTGTGGTATAATGATAGTCTAGTTAATGTTAGTTAGTAAATCAGTGAAAATGCTTAGTTAGGGTTAGTAAAATAGATTTGGCATGTATATGGTACCATATTATGATTTGTGTAGATGGCATGGAACGAATGTATTCATATATGGATTATTGTTGGCATATATGGATTATAGATGGCATGGAATGAATGTGTATTCATATTGGGAATGGGCATATATGGATTATAGATAGTCATATTTCTACAATGGGAATATATGGATTATAGATGGCATGAAATGAATGTATATTCATATTGTGATCTAATGTGCTTGTTCATATAGATCCTATCTATATTTGTGGTGGATTAGAGAATTTCCACAACTTAAATTAGTCACTTATCTCTTTGCTCACATATGTAAGGATGGAAGAACAATCTATTTTGAATGGGCATTACGATCAACGACACGGCGGGCGGTACATTGCGGAGAAGAAACATGTCTTCAAGAGGTTGCACCTAAGGTCCAAGGAGGTGCAGAAAGAAGATGCCATATGATGAGCGCTACACTCCATACGTTGAGCGGACTGGACTTGTCCCTTTTCGTCTAGCTTATCTCGCGTTCGACGCCACATATGAACCCCTGTTTGATCACAACGCTTATTGATAGATGGAGACCCGAGATACACAGTTTTCACCTCCCTTATGGTGAGATGACGCTGACTTTGCAGGAGTCTCCAAGATATTTGCGTTTCCGATCAAAGAACAACCCGTTTGTATGAGCTTAGATTCGGATAAGTGGCATGAAGTGATGATTGGCGTAATTGGTAATATCTCAGCGATGAACCAGCATGGAGTCTGAAGCAGAGGTAGTCGCAGTCACGATAATTGGTTTGTGTCATGCCGACGTGCGTGACAATCTAGTAGTCAGCTGATGTCATCCGAGTCGTCACGCCACACCAACACGCGTGACCGGCATTTTAGTTGTCTCACTCCAATTGGACTAGCTGAAGAGAGCAGTGCGCATGCATCCGGCCGGCCCA
Organism: Avena atlantica; assembly: GCA_910589765.1. Taxonomy (NCBI): domain Eukaryota; kingdom Viridiplantae; phylum Streptophyta; class Magnoliopsida; order Poales; family Poaceae; genus Avena; species Avena atlantica. Next base: position 461,252,413 of record OU342734.1, on the reverse strand, counting down.
TAGGCCAGCTTTCTTTTCTTTTCTTTTAATAAAGGAGGAAACAGCAGTACTTAGTTGTATCGGATCAATGCTGTGACTCCAGCGTTCCGGAAAATAAAATCCCCAAATCCAGCTCCACGGTTTCTTCTCCGCCGTCCCGCACTTTTTCCTCCTCCTCTCGGAGTCATCACCTGCCCCAGTCCGCCTACCACTCCTCCCCCGCGGTTCAGCCTCAGCCCGTCCACAAGCTATTTCGACCCCGTCGGCAACTTTGGCCATTGGTTTCTGAGGTATGAATGCTAGGCCTGTATTTTCGGACCGCTGTTGGGCAATTAATAACTTCAATTGAGATTTGGGGACTGGAAATAATGAGTATTCATTTGTTTTCCGCACAAATTTGCTTTTCCATATCGATGGCCGACATTTTCTTTTCTTGTTGCAGGTGCGTCAGCCCATCTAACAGGAGAACGTTTCAGAATCCAAGGGTTTCCGCCTGTGCCTGTAGATGGAGAGGACGACCACCGATCCGTTCTACACTTCCGGAATCCCAGCAACTGTGCCGTCACCTCTGCCTTCGGCCACCACTTTCGATGAGAACTCCCCCTCTCCTCCAGATGAGCTTGTCAAGCAAACTGAATGGTCGACAGAATTTATGAACCATGATTCGAAGGACATTATTGCTGACAACACAGGTGGTGCTAATACTCAACCACAGGTATGCTGGTTTTGCTATTGGTGGCTTGACTCGAGATGTAACAGCTGGTATTTTTTTTAACTAATTAATGAGCTAATGCAACAGACAGATTCTGGATGTGCTTAATTCAAGCTTATTATCTTGGCTGGGTTGAATCTTGCGTTGCTATCCCTAACTGGAGCATGCTATTTGTTTTCTATATACAGTTTCAGCATTTTTTTTCTTCAATTTTGCACTTCCTAGATATCGTAATCATGTGGTTAAGTGTTAATTTATTTATGCTTGGAAACAGGGTGGACCACCTGTGCAACCATCAAGCCCAGTTCAACGATCAGCCATCCAACAAATAGCTACAACTCAATCTCTAGAACTATCTATAGTTCCTGCACCCTCACCCTTAGCCACCTCCAAGAAGCGCATAGAGTGGACTCCTGAACTCCATGAGCGTTTTGTGGATGCTGTCAATATACTTGGTGGCAGTGACAGTATGTATTGTTTGAAGTGTTTTTTGCTCAATTTATCGAACATATGAGTTTTGACATGTATTTAATATTTTTAGTTATATGATATTTTTGCAGAAGCTACACCAAAGGGAGTGCTGAGGCTAATGAAGGCAGATAATTTAACCATTTATCATGTAAAAGCTCATCTCCAGGTCTGTTGGTCAGCTCCATTTCTGGGTATTATTGAGACAAGCCGGAATTATCTATTTGATTTTGAGTTGACTTGTTTTGCAGAAATACAGACTTTCCCGATGCGGACCAGAATTATCTGAAGGTATGTCCTTTTCGAGTTCCCATATATTCTACTTTACATAGATTTCATGCAGCGGTTTCTTAAATACAACACCATGTTCATCGGTTTGAAACTTTCAGGTTTATCAGAAAGGTTAGATTCCTCAAAAGAGGAGTTGCCATCTCTGGACCTTAAAAGGTAAGTTCGCAACCTATGTGAAACTCGATTAATTTACGTTGATGATATTGATGTCACATGCCATGAGAAAGATGAATGGTTTCCTGCGTTTTCTTTTACATAAAATGTATAAATTGAAAACTGTAAACCATCATATTATCAGCAAAAGTGGCTACCTCTAGTGAAAAGGTGTTGGTTGCAGGAAAAAAGAGCAAACTATTGTAGTAACATAAATGCCATTTTGTTGGGCAGTACTCGGCGGTTAGGTCATAACTGTTCATTACAAGTTTACAACACTATATCCTTTGCTAAAAGTGTCTTAGACGTGATTCATTAATAGATGGTCGCCTGTTTCTACTTGGATGAACGTTTCATATCCATCGTTTCTTCCTATGACATGGATTTGGCCTTTCAGTGTTCGATTTCTAGCCTTTTTAACTATACGTATAACTTTTAGCTGAATTCAGAGTGCAAATATGGAGCATCTTAATATTTTAGTGAAGCTGATTGGCATCTTGAAATTATGTAGTTGTTGCTATTCGGTCCTGAGCTTTGGTTCTTGTATCCATGCAGAAGTTTTGATCTCAGTGAAGCACTACGCATCCAGTTATATATTCAAAAGTGGCTCGATGAACATCGTGAGGTAAGTACCAAATTTTCTTGTCATAATTTAGGTATCTTCTACTGAGGTATGCTTTAGAATGTTCTTGCATATTCCTTTAAAGGACTTTGATATTTGACATGCTTGTAGTTAGCTCCACATTGGCATAAAATAACCAAGCAACCATATATAGTATACTACTACAACTCTGTCCAAATTTCTTGTCCTTTGATCTTCATGCGCATGGAAGTAGGAATGAGTTAATACTTTAGCTTTTCACATGGTTTTCCCTTATTAATTCTATAGTCGTAGGTGCATTTTGTGCAAAGGTTGCCTATAAGCAACTTTCTGTAGTGGCACATGTTGGTATAACATAGAGGTGGTAGAAACACAATTATTGTGTTCCTCTATAATTATTTTGCTTTGCCACTTGATCATGTCTAAATTTGAGACGTGTTCCTATCTCTCTTTAATATACGGTTGTATGTAATTACGTCTAGAGGAAGCAACCATTATTGCATGATCGGGTTTTAATGATCTAGCTTAATACCTGTGTGTTGCTACGGAATATAAAACACTAATATTGTATTATTGTTTGTCAATATAATTATATCGAACTATCAATCATAGGAATTGATAGCACCTCAATGACAGCTGGCGTCAGCATGCCGTGTCCCTCTTGGGCGATACTAGGGGCAAAGCAATTACCCTTGCTGCTAGTACCACTTCGTCCCCTCCCTCCCGGCAGAATACGGTTAACAACCATTACCTGGTGTCTTGTTAGATGTACAAGTAGACCGGTTGATTATTCCATCAGTCTTAAATAAAGGGTCAACCGTGTGAGCTATGTATAATCTCTTCATCATATTCGAGCATTCACACATCTAGACCAAAGATGTCGCAGATGGACTTTGAGTAGGATAGAATGGATATTCTAAGTTGATCTTGGCCAAATGCAGTCCGAATCTGTTCGTTGTTTAAAGTTGCTGGCTACGATAAAATCCTGAAAAATATTGTTTACTTAACTGCTACTCACCTTCACATTAACACGATATTCATGTAGGGATCGGCAGGCGCGCCACCGGGTGCAGGGGATGGCTCTCCACATCGCCTATAACCTCTGTGGCATGAGCAGCACCGTCATATCTCATATGCCGGCCAACTGCTGGATGGCCATCTGGTTCGCATGAATAAAGGCTTTGGGCTTGCTGGGTGACCTAGGCCCGGTAGAGGAGGGCACACTACAGAGGTGTATCAAAAGAGTTGGGTGCACAACAATTTGACCCAAGTGCTTGTCCATACATCCGAATAGTATTCAGTTGCATGTTGTGTTTACATGCTTTGATGATGTCTCAGCGTTCACAGAAGTAATTTGTTTTCCAAATTCATTAGGGTTTGTTTAGAAGAGTATTGCTTCGTGCACTTCTGTTTTTGCAGTTTAAATTTGAACCACATACCAAAGATTCACCGAACATGTGGTGGCCACCAATTAGGTAGGAGAATTACATTAGCTCCACAGAAAGAAAGAACATATTCATGAAATAGCCAGATTCATCTCCCATAAAATTCGTTGCAACAGATGTAGTTACATAGTGGTATTATTGGTTGTCATGGGACTGAATAATTTCTGACCTTATATTTTCCAACTCACTAAAAAAATCAAACGAATTCGTTTACAAGAACTACAGTAGTAAAAGCGACGCCCTACTCATCAAATTAGTCTAGAACGTATCAGATCTAAAAGAATAATCAGTAATCAGGTCCGATGCTTTGCAAAACCATTAGCCGCAGATAACTTGGTCAGCTACAAGGAGTCTGACTGCTGCAACTTCGGCTCACAAACTTGCTCTTGCAAAATTCATCGGCACTGCCTTGAGCTCCACTATGTCTAGCAGCCGATTCCGCGTCCATCCGCACGCCATGGATGATGGCGCACTCGTATTCAGCCCTATCCGCCCCCTACAGTGGTAAGCCATCCCCCTCCGCCCCTCCTCGAACCTGAATTCCCTCGATGGAGAGAGAGGTTGAGCGACCAGCGTCGCCCCGTAGTCTAGAGCGCCAACCACGACGGCCTGGTCGTGTCCCCCGACCCAGTGGCGGAGCGTGGCGCAAAACAAAGGGAGGGCCAATTGCCTATATGTCAAATAATCACACCCAAGCCTTGCAAAAAATGTTTAGAGAATAGCCATATAAAGATCTACTAATAATATATATATGATGGAAAATCTCAATATATACTCTTTGCCGATGGAAAATCTCAATATTGACTGCTCTTTGCCGATGCTTGTTGCCTCCGGTATATATATACGTCCATCCTCCCTAGAGGAAGCATCTGTCACCACACACGTGCTTTGAGATGCGTATCCAATGTCTCTCTTTCTTATTTTCCAATTTACACCACCTATTTGTGAAACTATTTTCTCTCACCTAGCACATGCCAAGCACAAACGAATGAGGAAACTTGTCATAGTTTTGCAGTTCTATTTTGGTGTTGTTCACAGACTTTGTTTGAAACTTGGTTCGAAAATCTGTCAAAAAAGGCAAGACACAGCTGTTGGACGCAGTGGGCTGACCTCCTGTCTGTCAGCCCACTGCCCTGTCAGCCCGCGTTGTCTGGAGTACAGGACCGGGTTTAAATTTCAAACACTCGGTACCCGAATGGGCTGACATCCTCGTTGATACCTAACCTGGGCTAGAAAACAGTCTTGCAGCAGGTACCGATGGGCCCTACCCAAGGCATCGGGATGAATCAGTGTGCCGAAGTAGAAATTCCTCATCTAACACCCCGTGCCTCTCGATTCAGAACCCCGTGGTCTATGAAATCTTCGTTTTCCATAGCTGAAAACCGGGCTGTGACAGGCTGGTCATCGCCTGAACAGCTAGGAGGTACCGCACTACTAAAAAAACTAGGTGGTACAGCAGGCCTTGCAATCTATTTTACTTTCTATAATATTCAGCATGATGTGGTATCCGAGTGATTATCTAGGTAGAGCAACCTGACGGCAACCACACCAAAACTTATAAGCACTTTCATAAAACAATATTCGGCCGCAGAATCTTTTGTCCTTCTCTTCTTATGTGGCCGCTCATTATCTGAGCCTGGACGTTGATCCACTAGTGATTATAGTCCTCACAAACTGGACTAACAATTTTGTTTGCACACAATAAATGTCATGTCAACATGGAAATCAACTTTCAAAGAAGAAACAAATCCTGATAAAAGGTTATATTCCATTTTCTTGTACGATCAAGGAAAATAAACCATCTTGGTCCACGGGAAAATGCAAGCCTCATCAGCCAACTTGGTTCAGCACAAAAAGTTGGAAGGAGATGCACTTATCTCAATGTGTGAAGATCCTAACAATGTATGCTTCAGGAAAAATTTGATTCAGCTAGGTAAGAATTATTCGGTACTACAAGATCAATGATTCAGCACCTGGACCAGCACCACAGAAAAAACATGTACGATTCAGCACCTCGGGTAAGAGTTAAACACCAGTATGATTCAGCACCTCAGAGAAGTGTTAAGCACCCATACTAGGCAGCACATCAGGTATTTTCCATGATGCTATTGCAGCTAAACAGTTTAACACATTTATCAAGTACGGCCTCCATTATTCAGCTCCGACAAAATAACCGAGCAGATGGGAATTCACACACTTCAAACAAGAAAAAAAGTTTGCAAGCCTCACCTTGTTGGCTTGACATCCCCCAACCTCGTTGATGGCATCGCCCGACCCGACACTTCTACGATTGAGGGGACGGCAAGGCAGGGTCGAGGGACCTCAACATCGACATCAAAGTCTCCACGGCTGCTCGTGGACAGCAACAAGTAATGTCAAATTGCAATCAAAAGACGGTGCATCAGGCAACTGATTTCAAGTTTTTAATCTGTTTAGTCTAACCAAGAGCTCTCTTAAGAAGATAATGCAAAACAACATGCAAGGTTGAATCAATTCATTTAGTACCACTATTTGGTAGACCTCTGGACAGTTTGTTCTAACTGATCAGTGCCTACAGTACTACTGTTAAGTATCTCACAAAATAGGCAATTGAGTACTATAAAGCCAATGACTCGGCACTTGGGTAAATTCAGAAATAAGGGTGACGCAAGATCATACAACTGATAAGTATCCAAACACATACTGTTAGTGTGTCATTCACCAGTCACCAAAATATCAAAAAGAGAAAACTGCACTAAAAATGAAGGCCATAACAGTGTCATTATGTTCTTCCCAGAAAAAAGATAAGAAATTATCAGTAGAGCTCTCAAAAACAAGATTTGTCCAATCTTCATCTTATTCTTGTGTGCCGGTGCACCACTGGCCCAGGCCATGACGAGCGCTAGTGGCGGGGGACCATGGAGGCAGGGGAGTGCACAGGAGGCTACGCACGAGGCCCTCCGGGAGGCCGGAGATAGAGGAGCAGGGGTGGGCGATGCTGATTTTCGCCGGTGCCACACCGCATCATGCTCGTGCGTCAGGCAGGGACCTAAGGAACAACAGGGCCACGAGCAGCGGCAGCGATGGCCAGGTCCGGCGGAACGCGAGGGGACGCGACGGCGACGGCTTGATCCGGCCGGCGCGAGGAAACACGGCCGCACACCTCCATCAACTGCCATGGGGTTCCCCGCGCTGCTGCCTCTGATGACTTGGTCGTTGTACTCGTCTGGGTCCGACGACTGGCCTGACGAGGTCGACGGCGAGCTTCTGCACCTCATCGCTTGCATGGGTGGACAGGCAGCGACCGACGTCCCGAGCCAATCGACCGCGAAGCAGGAAACAGTGCCACCGCCACCATAGGGGTTGGGATCTGCGCGTCCTGGACTGATATGCGGGGGTTCGAAGAACTGCAGCTCGCGGTTGCGGTGTTGGTGGATGGCCTGCTCCTAAATCCCGATGGCGAGACGATGGGATGGATCCTAGATGTTGTGGCGGGATCTGGAATGGGATGGGAGCGGTAGGGGCCTAGTACTGGGAACATGCGATGGCCGCCGGATGGGTGTGGGACTGGGAGAGACTCGAATACGGGGAGGGATGCGGTTGTTGCGTGGAACGGGCGGTGGGAGGGGATGCGACGGTGGGATCTGGGCGGCGACGAATCTGCAGAGGGGAACCGGTGGTGGGGTGGGATCTAGGATGGGGAGAGATGGCGTGTGCTATTTAATGAGAATGGCAATGACTACCTGCTCCGGCAACGACTCCTTTTCGCGGTGGCTTGCCCGTGAGCTCTGTAAGCAGCGCAGACTATAGGCCAAACTGTGGCGATGGCAGCGGCAGGGCGACAGTAGGCAGGCAGAAAGGGGACGGAGGAAATACTTCTTTGAGCAATTTCGTGTCTAGCTAGAAATCCATAAAAGAGAGAATATGGTCTCAGCCGGCACCGATCTTCAAGCAACGAACGGTGCGATATGCTTCCTCCGTAGAGGATGGACACACAAGGAGTTTTGTACATATATATATATATATATATATATATATAGGGTTTAGGGTCTCCAAGAGGCTTCGCCCGTGCCCCGACCCAGACCCAGACCTATCATGCGCGCGCACCTACAACGGCTAGTCAGTCCGTTGTCCTCTTGCCACATCCGTCGCCGTTGCCGCGAGGAAGGGATTGGCACTGTAAGGAGGGGTACGCCGGCCTCCATCTCTGTGGCAGGGGAGGACTAGGCCATGGAGGTCATCGCTAGAGGCGTCGGGTATGGTAGGGCTGCGGCGCGACATCTCGCAAGGACGAGGAGGGGCTTAGACCAGCCACACTGTGGTATCGATACAAAGGAAAACATGTGAGAGATTGGAATCGCTCCAATTTTGTCATAGTGTTGCAAGAGATTTTGATGCGGTTTCATGTTGTCAAGCTTCATGCACTAGCCAACACAACCAAAAGTCTGAACCGATGGAAAGGACTAGTGCAATCCACTTATACACTTCAACACTCCTTCTCACGTGTGACGGGGAGAAGTCAGCACGTGCAACCGGAAGAGAGCGACGGCGCGCGAAACTCACGTATGACCCAAGAGGCCTATACGTGGACACAGAGGGGTCTACAACAATTTTAGGATAAATTGCGAAAGCCAGGACTCGAACTCAAGACCTTAGACTCTGATACCATGTCAAGCTTCTATGATCTTCTCTCCTCAAATCTAGGATATTCTTCCTTACAGGTGGGGTTACCTTGCATGCTTTTGACACACTATTCCCTTGAACCGCTTTAAATGTTTGGATCGCTTTTTGAGTGAGCTGCACCGTATAGAACCGATTCAAACTATTCTTTGAACCGCTTTTTCTACATAGTGTGCCTGGTCTTAGGGCATGGGCGTGTCTGCGTGCAGCCACGAGGTCGCGGTAGGCGACGTGAAAGGGGCAGATGGGATCGGACACCGAAGGAACCGTCGGCTTTGTGGTGGTAGGACATGTAATATCATCGAACGGCCAGGGGTAAAACCAATGAAAGAGGGCGAACAAAAATTTGAACAACTTTCAAATATAAACATTTTTTAAATTTAAACAATTTTTAAATCTAACAATTTTAATACTTGAATTAAAAAATTTCAAAAAGTTGAGCATTTCAAATTTGAAATTTCTGAAAATCTCAACTTCTATTACTTTATTAAAAACAGAAAAAAAAAGGCTAACAGTACATGTTAGTGGGCCGCATTCAGAATGGCCCATAAGAGCAAAAGCTTCATGCGTTAGTGCACGCTCTGAGCGATGTATAGGACCTCCCATACGCCCTCCTCTCCCGTGTACTCCGTCCGTCGCTCTGCTCTGCCTCTTCCCATCCATCCCGCCGTGGCGCTGCCCCCTTTGGCCTCCTCACATCTCCACGGCCCCAGCCGCCATACCACTAGAAGGGGAGGAGGAAGTAGAGCCGCTGCCTGGGGTAATAGGCGCCGCGCTGGCCTCTCAGGCAGGCAGTGCGCGGCGACGGAGCATCGTCCGGTGGGGCGACGCGGCGGAGCAAGTCCTGCCGCGGGGAGACGGCACATCACAAATGGACGACGAGCGAGGCTGACCGGTGGTCAAACTTCTGGGACGTTGCAGGGTTCGATCGATCCTCTCTTCCTCGATTTCGATATTGTAATTTATCAATTGTTGTTTTGTACTGCTAATTAATTAGCTCACCACAACGACTAGAAGTTTTTTTTTACCTGTAGCCGTTTTGGCAATGCAGTGCTAGCGATGAAGTCATACTCATCACTGCATCATTGCATTCGTCAATACGTTTGACCCCTTCTCAATTCCTAGTGAAATACACAAATGTGCAGGTCATAAAGTTGAAGTCTACACTACACAGAATGTAAGCACCAGCCAATCACATATGCGATGATAAGCTAGTTTTGGAGGTCTGACTTAACATTGAATAAGGTTACTCAACATTGGATTGTCTGCTCTCTCCTCCAACTATTTAACAACTCTATCAGATTACTTGGCATTTAGTTTTGGAGGTCTGACTTAGCATTGAGTAAGGTTACTCCTCATTGGATTGTCTGCTCTCCCTCTCTCTCCTCTAACTATTAATGACTCTATCAGATTACTTAGCATTCAGGCTCACAGGCTTTCAGTTCTCAGTTGGTGGTTTGACTGGCAAGAACAGGTTGAAAGTTTCTAGGCTCAATACAAGCTTTGAGACAGCGATTGATTAGTATGGCCATTTTATAATCCTTTTCTTTCGACATAATTGGCCTGCAATCTTGGCTGGCTGGCCAAAAAGTAAAGGAAAGTCTGATAAATTGTGGAAAGCAACATATTCTTGGACCACGCTCACTACTGTATATATACTATATCTGAACAGCTAGATAGCGGAAGTGCAGAACAACGAGCAGCTCAATGGCCGCTGCACGCGTTCCTGCCATTGTGCTACTAGCACTATCAGCCATCTCCATTTCAGCCATAGAGCCTAGTGGCGGCTCTTCTTCACTGAGTCAGAGCAGCGACACCGACCTTGCCGCCCTGCTGGCTTTTAAAGCCCACCTTTCCGACCCTGAGGGTGTTCTAGCAAGCAACTGGACCATCGGCACAACTTTCTGTCACTGGGTTGGCATCTCCTGCAGTCGGCACAGGCAACGTGTCACTGCCGTGGAGCTGCCGGGCGTGCCCCTCCATGGATCCCTCTCTCCTCACCTTGGTAACCTCTCTATCATTAACCTCACCAACACTGTCTTGACAGGCTCCATCCCAGGCAACTTGGTAAGGCTGTATCGCCTCAAATTACTCGATCTTGGCCGCAATGGCCTGTTAGGTAGTATACCATCCACCATAGGAAACCTCACGAGGCTCCAAGCTCTTGTCTTGGAGTTTAATCACCTTTCTGGTGCAATCCCGGTAGAGCTACAAAACTTGCACAACCTTGTCTACATAAATCTTCAGACAAATTTCCTCACTGGGTTGATACCGGTCGATCTATTCAACAGTACGCCAATGTTAACTTGCCTAATCTTCGGCAATAACAGCTTGTACGGACTGGTTCCATATTCCATTGGCTTGTTGCCAATGCTTAAGTTCATTAACCTCCAATACAATCATCTCAGCAGCCCATTGCCTCCACCTATCTTTAACATGTCTAAACTCCATACCGCCCTTCTTAGCAAAAACGAAAACTTAGCTGGCCCTATCCTTGACAACGGAAGTTTTAGTCTCCCGATGCTCCAAAGATTCAGCATAGGATATAACAGATTCGCTGGTAAGATCCCGCTGGGGCTCGCATCTTGCCGAGACATCAAATCTATTTCCATGCCCAATAACTTATTTGAAGGTGTCGTGCCAACATGGCTGGGCAAGTTGGCCCATCTAGTTTTCATTTCCATTGGTGGGAATAACCTTGTTGGTTCAATTCCTTCCGCACTTGGCAACCTCACTTGACTAACTGACTTAGACCTGGGAATGTGCAAGCTGACAGGATCCATTCCGGCAAATTTTGGACAGCTGGGGCAAATATCAGATCTGCGACTCGGAGGCAATCAGCTGACAGGACCTATTCCTGCTTCCATTGGTAACCTTTCTGAGTTATCATTTCTGCTGTTGCAGCAAAACATTTTGGATGGATCATTGCCTAGAACAATCGGCAACATGAACTCTTTGGTGAAATTTAGATTTAATGGAAACCGTCTACAAGGGGATCTCAGCTTCATGTCCATTCTTTCTAACTGTAGGAAGCTCAGGTATCTTGACATCTCCTCCAACAATTTCACTGGTGGCCTTCCTGGTTTTGTAGGAAATTTATCAAATCAGCTGGAAATTTTCATTGCATCTGAGATTAATTTAGTTGGTGAACTTCCGGCTACCATTTCAAATTTAACCGGTCTTAGAGAGTTAGATCTTTCAAAAGACCACTTCGATAGTACAATCCCAGACTCGATCATGACGATGGAGAATCTGGAATTCCTCAACCTATATTGGAATAGCTTGTACGGTCCTATCCCATCACAGACCGCCATGCTACGGAAATTAGTAAAATTGCACCTTGAGCACAACAAATTATCTGGCTCCATACCAGAAGACATCGGCAATCATACCAGGTTAGAACAAATTAGACTATCTTTTTTTTGAATTTATATATTTATATATATGAAGGTAGAGAAAGCATCTACCTTATATGCTACAACAGGGTTGCAGCGATTGTGCTGGCGGATTTACAAACCGGTTAAGCCCGGCGGTGGAAAAAAAAAAAGAAGGGAAAGAAAAGAAACGAGAAAAGAACCGGACAAAACGACAGGTTCTTGGCTATCCTGGATCCAATAGCTTGTTCACCCAATGCATCAGCTTAGATCTCAACTTTGGCTCCCTAAATGCCCATAGGGTAAGCTCATCCGCTATGTTCGTGAGTAAGGGCCTCCTCGCAATCTGTTTGTTATTGAACACTCTGTTATTTCGCGCTTTCCATAGATGTAGCAGACATGCGGCCATGCAGATTGGCCATGTGTCGCTAGGGACATAATGAACGAGCGTTTTCAGATCATTTTCCCTTGTTGCTTGCATTACCCCAAGTTTGTCCCAGACCCAATCTGCTTGTCGGCAGTGCAGTGTGATGTGTTCCACTGATTCAACAGCTGGGCATTGATCGCATCCAGCATCCGAGCACCATTTCTTGACAACCATATTATCCTTTGTGTTTAGCCTCCCTCTTAGTGCAAATTAGACTATCTTATAACCAGTTATCATCAACTATACCGCCAAATTTATTTCATCTTGATAGCCTCCTTTGGCTAGATTTATCTCGAAACTTCTTGAGCGGCACATTACCGGTTGATATCGGCTATATGAAGCAAATTTACCACATGGATCTTTCTGAAAACCAGTTGACGAGTATTCTCCCAGACTCAATTAACTTATCATGCTTATCAGTTTAAACCTGTCACACAATTCATTCTATAACCAACTTCCAGATTCTTTTGACAAGCTCACTAGCTTGCAAACATTGGACCTATCCCACAACATTCTCTCAGGTTCCATCCCGAAGTACCTGGCCAGTTTTACCATCCTGTCTGTATTGGACCTGTCTTTCAACAACCTTCAAGGTCAGATACCGGAAGGAGGTATCTTCTCAAACATCAGCCTGCAATTCTTGATGGGGAATTCAGAGCTTTGTGGTTCTTCACGTTTAGGATTGCGATCGTGCCTTGGTAACTCCTCGAGAACCAACACTCACGTGCTCAAACTTTTGCTCCCTGCAATCTTTGTAGTAATTGGAGCTGTTGCATCCTGCATATTTGTAATTGTCAAAAAGACAGTTGGGAAGCAGCAAGGGATCACAGTTTCTGCTCAATCGGTGGACATCATAAACCATAAATTAGTTTCCTACCAGGAGCTCGCTTGTGCCACTGATAATTTCAGCGAGAACAACCTGTTGGGGTGTGGGAGCTTTGGGAAAGTTTTCAAGGGCAAACTTAGCGACGGTTTCGTGGTTGCAGTAAAAGTTTTGGACCTGCAGCTGGAACATGCCACTAGGAGCTTCGATGTCGAGTGTCGTGTGATGCGCATGGCGCGGCACCGCAACTTGATAAGGATACTCAACACCTGCTCCAACCCAGAATTCAGAGCACTGGTGCTTCAGTACATGCCTAATGGCAGCCTAGAGACGCTCCTACACCACCTACGGGATGAGCTCCATCATCTCCGCCAGCATGCCTGGAACGGTTGGGTACATGGGCACCAGGTACTAGCTAATAGCTGGCACATGTAATATTTCTCAATATGCAATTCCTGTTAAACTTTCATCAATCATGCACTGAAATTCATGAATTTGTTGAGCAGAGTACGGGTCCCTTGGAAAAGCATCACGGAAGAGCGACGTGTTCAGCTACGGGATCATGCTTCTCGAAGTCTTCACAGGAAGGAGACCCACGGATGCTATGTTTGTGGGAGGACTGAGCCTCCGGCGGTGGGTTGATCAGGCGTTTCCTACGGAACTAGTCCAGGTGGTGGATGGCCAGCTATTACAACTGCAAGGTTCCTCTTCATGCCGCAGCTTGGTCGATGGCTTTCTTGTTCGAGCTGGGTTTGCTGTGCTCCAGCGACTCGCCGGACCAGAGGATGACGATGGGTGAAGTGGCCGTGAGGCTCGAGAAGGTAAAAAATGACTACGTCAAATGGACAGCGGGGGCTGGATTGTGTCTGCCTGAAACGCGTGGTTGATCAAAATGCCTGAAAGGTGTAGCTAAAAGAGGCAGATTGCTGGGAACCTGGGGTGCCGTTGCGAGCAGAGTCGTTCCGAGGAAGTCCATTGCCGCGACAGGTCTTCTCTGCATTCCTTTGTGGCCCCTGGCTCGATGCGGCGGTCTCGAAGGCATGCCCCCCCTCCTCCTCTCAAGTTGAAGCTGCATATACAGGCGTGGTCTGAAGATATGCTCTGGGCAGATTCGTCAAAGCAAGCCATGTATACCGTCACGTTGTCCTGCTGTCAGGACATCAAAATCACTATCTTTTCAGCGGTAATTTGGGGAATCTCCCTTTTCCCAGAGTGATTACTTGAGTAGTTCAGATGTTCCTTTTCCCCATTTGTTTTCTTATTACTGTTCTGATAGACTTGTGTGTAATTCTGCTGAAGCAAGCTTCGGCTGTCACAGTCACTCTTTCTTGAATTCGTAGTCTGTAGACATAAATTAGCTTGGGTCCTTTTGGTCGTACCAGCCACATTGGCTGATAGCTGGATAAGGCTGATTTTCATGTACGTTGGAGTTCAGTACATGTTGTGTATAGATAGTACCAGTATACTATCTATTTGTACAAGTACTTCCTCTGTTTTAAAAATATAAGATGCTTTATCTTTGTGAAGAGTGAATCCAGACACTAAAAAAAAGTCATTTTTTTTTCATAAATCTAAAACATCTTGTATATTTTAAAAACGGAGGGAGTATATAGACAATTGGTAATCAATCATGTACTACTATATGAAGTAGTACTATATCTTTGTGGAAAATCAATCACGTTAGGGACGGACCAACAGTCATAGCCGAACACGTTTGCTAAAAGAAAAGAAAAGGTTCTATACCAGAATACGTGTCTGCATACAGCCCGGGTTACGCATAGCTTCCTTGGCGTCCAATCTTCCTTCGAAAACAAAAACTAATCGTGGAGAGCCGGAAACCGTTGGTGCCAAGTTTCCTTCATCCCCACCTGGCACGATCGGCGCCCATCTGGAACCGTACAGGAACCATTGGACGGCCGAGATCGATCGGGAGATCGTCGCCTGCGCTATGTGCCCGACCGCCTCGGTCTCTGCCACCGAGTCCTGCACGAACTCCGCTCCATCGATTTCCACCTACAAATACCCGCCGCGGCCTCCACCATGAGCATATGCAAAAGAAAACGAACGCGAATCCCCAAGCGATCTCCAGCGCAAGTGCCCACAAACCCGCCGCCGCCGTGTCGTCGCCTTCGGTTTCGCCGACGACCAACACCTTCGACGTGGCGCCCCCGGAGTTGGAGCCCAAGGTGCCGTCCCCGCCGCCGCCCTTCGCATCGGACCGGTGGGCCGCGGGCGGCGCATCCTCGTCCGACGACGAGGAGGACGTCAAGAAGGCCACCACCAAGAAGGGCGCCGCCATCACCAAGCGCGCGCCGGCGGCGGCGAAGAAGAGCACCAGGCCCAAGGGCAAGGACAAGTACCTCGCGGACTTCATGCCCGGCGGCGCCCCTGACTTCGGCGTTGACGACGCGCTGCCGCTCTCCTCCTTCGACCCGTTCGCCGACGAGGACGCCGCGGACGGCGCCGGCGCCGGCGCCAGCAACGGGGCCGGGGACGATGGCCGCGTGCACCTCCGCGTGCAGCAGCGCAATGGCAGGAAGACGCTGACCACGGTGCAGGGGCTCAGCACGGGATACAACTACGCCAAGGTGCTGCGGGACCTCAAGCGGGAGCTCTGCTGCAACGGCACCGTCGTCGAGGACAAGGAGCTCGGAAACGTCATCCAGCTGCAGGGCGACCACCGCAAGAAGGTCGCCGCCTTCATCGCCAAGGCCGGGCTCGCCAAGACGGACTGCATCAAGGTCCACGGCTTCTAGCCGCGCGGTCCACGTCGATCTGGCTCTCCCCGGAGACTTCAGTTTACTTCTTCGAGTCTGCTGTGTTTAATTACAATTAATTTAGGAGTGCTTTAATTAGTAGTTTACTTTCGGGTTAATTTGCTGTTCGGTGATTTAATTTTCTGCGTGAGTTTAGTCATGATGGATTGTGGTTGTCAGCTTGATCGTGTAAGGGCTCGTACTTTTGCTATTTCAATAATAAAGCAGACTTTTATATTAATTACATTGGATGTTTGATGTTTATATATGTTTGATGTTCTCTGGATGCACGCTCCATAATTCGAAAAAGTTCAGATGAAAGATTGGTGATGGTAATCGTTATCAAACAATTATTAGAACTATTTTATGAAATTAATATGATCTCTACCTAGATATTTTACTAAGATTTCAGGTTTGAAGTCTTCCATTAATTACAATTACACAGCTTGTTTGTAATAGTAGTTCATATAGATCGATTTAATTTCATGTTTAGCAAACTGTGCAGGAAACTAATATCTCAAAATACACATTAATATAATTATAATTCAAGGCACCTTATTTCCGCTTACTATTAGGAAAGCAACAAACTATGGAAAAAAGTGAAACCAAAATATAATAATCAACCACATGCCAAACACAACCTCCTCAAGATTGCCTACATTAATCACGGTTCAACCCTTAAAAATATAAATATATAGTCTAACCTTTTTCTTCAGTTCGGACTTTTAAAATAATTGGCTAAGGGCAACAATTCAATATGGTATCAAAGCAAGAGGTGTTAAATTTAAGACCTTGCTTATGCAGTTTAAAAAAGGATTTCGTGGCCTGCACCGAACTCATGCTAAAGACTAAAATAGCCTAAATCGCGAGGGGACGCGTTAAGAATATAAATATGTAGTCTATTCCTTTCTATTAGTTCGGATTTTTTAAATAATTGGCTAGGGCAATAATTCAATACCCTGGTGTTCAAAGGTCTACTGTTTAGTTTCTATGTCACTTTCGTGCTGCTGTACGTCTTCAAGAATACAAGATTGCTAATCTCAATGATTTGCTTATTTCTTGAAACTCCGCTTCAGCTATTTTTCATTTTGTTGACTGAAATTTCCACCAAGAGAAGCCAAAATTACTTAATGGCACACACTTAAATTACAAGATTTGTATGTGAAAAGTAGGAAACCAAAGTTGTTTATTCTGTAAGTATACAACACAACACCATTAGTCATATTCTCAGTGGATTGGAAAGTAGCTAACGTATTTTAATTTTTTACCTTTAGACTAGGCGGCTACATTAAAATCCTTTTTGTCATCTATTCATGAAGATGTTGTAGGGTGAAAACTATGCTGTGGCCTTCACTGGTTGGTTTGGTTCTATCACATCTTGTGTTTTGACTTTCATTGGTCGGTTTTGCCACATCTTGTGTTTTGTCGTTGAATGATTTGTTTTGGCAAAGGGTTCATTTTAAGTGGTGCATCCTTAGCGGGTGACGTATGAGTGGTGTATCCTTCTCGTAGGTGCGCTCTTGGTGTCCCGACTACTAGGTATGTTGTTCAATATTTCTGGTTTGATTGCAAATGATGCAGTTTGTCACACTACCTCAGGCAGAATTTTTCGATGTTAGCCATGATGTGGCATATTCTTGTCTTTTGAAAGTCATTTGCCTTTTGAACAAATTTTGGTTGTGTGTATCTTATAGATGCGTAGGATTGGAGGGATATCCTAAACGACACTTACTATGAATCAGAGAGTATATTTTTTACAAAAGAAGTATGTGCTTTGCAGTAATAGTTGTCAACATTTGTTGTTTGCGTTGCCGCTGTGACTTTTGAAGGGATCATGACATGCCGTGTGAGGACATTTTTTATATTTTTCTAATGAAAAGACAACACTCCTACGGGTTGCTTAAAAAACCAGCCTCGATAACAAAAACATGATATGATGTTGGGATCATCTGCTCAAATGTATTCTAGCTATAGTTTCTCCAATTCCCTGTACCGAAGAAACAAGGAGTGCTAAGATTGATGCTCCACGACCTAGAGCAAGACACTAGATGACCCTCTCCAACGACAACTTGGTGGGTGCGGTGTGGCGATGTCCGGTGGTTTCAGAAGGGGGCATGGTGTCTCCTCTAGTTAGTAGTCTCTGGTGTTTTTTCTTGGGTGTTTCTACTCTTGTACCTTTTTTTTAATCTTTGATCTGCTTTGTGTAAGAGGATTCCCTTTTATATCGGTTCGATCGTATGATTTTATTTATAAAGAGGGACGAAAACCTATTCTAAAAGAGAAACAAAAACATTTCACCTAACTAACTGTTACTGTTTTATTCTGGTTGAGTTGTGTGCGTGAGTTGTCAACAAAACACAGCACCGTTAGGTGACAAGGAAGCTCCCTTTCTCACATCATCCAGGTTACCTTTTGTGTTCCACAAAACAAGTCTCTGAACCTTTGACAAGAAACCAGGCACCGCAAGACAGAAACACATGATGAAAAGCACCATATATAGCTTCTGAATGGCTCAAAGCTAAGAGAAACACACCAAAGATCGAAAAGGATGTGCGGTGACAGGACAGACGGGGCAGGAATTGCGGGTTACTCCAAATGCTTCAGTAAGAGGTACGACTGATGAGGACTGAGGCGGAGCATCAACGTCGGCAACAACCCCACCCTATGAGGTGCTCGCATCAACGCGCCCTTTAGATACATTTCACCAATCCTTCATTACACGCTTGATGTTCCATTCGTTCTGCTCGAGACGCGATCGCAGTATTATCCGGTTGATACTACATCTCTGTCTTCGTTGCCTGTAAGGCAGCTTCTCCCCCTTTCTGCATTCTTGTGGTTCCAAAAGGCCTGCCTGCCTTCGTGGAGAACAATGGCGTCTTCCTACTACAAGATGAAAGGGATCTTCAAGGGCTTCAGGATCATCTCGAACATCTTCGGTAAGTGCATCCAATTATGTAGTACTGTATGTGAGTTTCTGAATTTGATCATGTAGAACAAGAACAGAGACAGACAGTTCAGTTCAGTACAGTACACGACCTGAATTTTCTTGTTTCTATCTGAACCATCTATGATCGTTGCTCGTCTTCGCTCGCGTGATCTCTTTATTGAAGCGACCAAGGAGCCGGAGATGGAGATCGGCCGGCCGACGGACGTGAAGCACGTCGCGCACATCGGCTGGAACTCCTCCACGGGGACGTTGACGGGGAACGCGCCTCCAAGCTGGGTACGTAAATACACGCCCTTGTCAAATCAGTGCAAAATTATGGTTTCTTCTCCCTGATGATGAACAGGAATTCTGCTGCCTGAACTCTGCGTTTTCTCGTCGCAGATGAACGGCATCGGGGGATCATCGTCTGATCTGTCAGCTCTGGCCAACTTCGCGCTCGCGGCGCCGTCCGCAGCGACCTCCTGGGCTTCACAAGGTACGTAGAACAAGCCTCGATTTGGTGTGGTTGCTTCATGTGATTGTGCCATGTTTTAGGTGAGATTCCGAGTCAGAGTGTGAGTCGGGGCAGTACGTACGGATGGGCAGACACCATGTCAGTTTGCTGTATTCTCTATCGTTGCACGACGCCACGTTGAGCAATTTTCTGTTGAATCTTTGATACGATATCTGGAGTCGCAGAGCACATGCTGATAAACAATTCGTTTTTTCCAACGCTAAGTCGTCCGCGACATTATTATTACTTGTAGTATACTTGTTTTTTGCATGTTTTTTTCCGGTCTGAGTGGCGAACATACATGCATATAGCTGCATCTGAGCAAAACTACGGTGTGATTCTTGAACAGATTTCCAGTCCCGAGATGTACCTCCTCTCGGCATAGCTTCAGAGATCACCGGGCAGCAAGACGCCGCGGAAGCTCAGCCATGCCGCCCTGACGCGCCACGGCCATCGAAGAAGATGAGGCGCGGGACGAAGAGAACGGCGGCTGGCTCCCAGGAAACTTCGTCGGTGTCCAAGGAGACATTGGGGTCAGCTTCGGCGGCCGACGACGTTGGCGCCAGTGTTGTGGTGATGCAGTGACCGAAACCAAGATCCTGATTGTACAGGGAAGACTCCAAGTGTGGTGTGTGCTCGACTGCTCGTGTAGTGGTGTCGACCTAACTGAGTTGATTCACGTATTTAACCTCGGAACGACTTGTAAACCATTTGTAAGTGTGCTCATTTGAGATGACTGTGATTGAGATGCATTTAACTGTTTCAAAACTGGATAATTGGGGTTTTGTGTGCATGTGAATGCGAATGCGAATGCGACGGTAGATGACTTGCCAAAAAAAGAATGCCATGGAGTTAACTGTTCCAAATGTACATAATTTATCACAGTGTATTGATTTGGGACGTGGCTGACTGTTCCAAAAAAAAAAGATAATCTCTTTATAGCCGAGAGTAACATAGTCTAGTAACATACATAAGTTACTAGTCTATGTTACTACTTTTATAGTGGAGAGTAACATACGAGTGGTATCATGCATTTATTAGGTGATAAAGTCTTGGTATGTATGATGTTACAGTAACCAAATATATTACTCCATCTTCTTCTCTCTTTATTAACTCACTGCCATATTTTTATTTTGCTGAGTTGGACCCTTAGTTACTCCTGAAATTACCTGCATTATGACTAGCCTAAACGTACTGGTTTAGGGTTGGAGTGAATGACATCCAAATAGCATTTTCAAAAGTGAAAAAATTGTAAATGTATCGGTTTTGTGGTGCATTAAAAAATTCCAGTATAGAATTATACCAACGGGTCAATTTATAGTCTAGAAGATTCAATGAATATACACTTACCTAACCATACACTAGAAATGACAACAACTAATAAGATTTTTGCTAGACTACAGATATGGAACACAAATATATGCATAAGCTATATATATAATGCAACTACCCAAAAATAATTCAAAAAATAAACTTCTGTTAAAATGAATTCTTAAATCTATGTAAAGGTATAAGTAACAAATGTATAATTAAGAGCACCACAACTATACATTTAGCAATATTGTTATGTGGCTAACTATACCAAGTAATAGAAAATTATACTTGTTACTATTATACCATGTACATATTCTTTAAGTATAAAGGTTTAGTATAAATTATAATTATTTAAGATCACTATGAGCTCATAATTTGGACCATTCTTACTACTTAAAAATCAATTCATAGTAGTGAAGTTATCAGAAAAATGAAACACCATAAAAATAACGACGACTTCTGATTCAATAGACCCCTCAAGGAAATAAACAAAAATTCAGGTGCGATCGAGGGCTGGGATGGGCGGATACCCCTTCGCGTCTGGGGTAGGATTGGCATACAGAAAGGTTATATCGTGCGCGTAGAGCCCGCCAAAGCTCGTACGGACCCGAAGCGGATCAGTACGCGCGTATTCTGCGACGCGATTTGGATTCCCGTCGTTCAACTCAGTAGTCTGACGTGGCAACACGTCTACGTGGTTTGTTGGGCCGCATTCTGTTCTAACCGGCGGGCTGTTTGTGTTGCACGCGCGGATAAGAGCGGGGGTTCGCGAATCGGGAAGGCGCACTCCCCATTTACCAACAGGCGGGAAATAGCAGCAACCCCATCACCTCCGACGCGGTGCACGTCTGACACCACCCGTGTGAAATTCGGATCCGGAAACAAAACTAGAAGTAAATTGTAAATGTGATCGTGACGACGTAGGACTGTGTCATCATGACACGTGCGGGCCGGACGCGTGCACAGCACCGAAGTGTCATTGAATTGTCAATCGACTTAATGGAGCATCCAATCGGTCGCATCGTTGCAGTTCTCTGCCTGTCACGTGTGCACAAAACTTCTCTGAGAAGGCAGATCGCATAGTAGGGAGAGGACGGTGAGGTGCATAAGAATGGTCTGCCTAGCCTTTTTGACTATATACCTCCACTCGTCACTAGCGCCCTCCTCCCTTTCTTCTTCCTCCTGCTCATCCCGCTCCTACTTCCTCACTCTGCGCAGGCATGGATCCCTCTCGGAAGCGTGCCGCGGCGACAATGCGCGAGGAGAAAAAAAATGAGCTCGCTGCGATGCTTTACGCACTGAAGAGTCACAACATATTCTCATGGCTGTGCCCGCAGGCGAGGGATCCTCCGGGTAGGTCATGTACTTCTTCTCCTTAATAGTGTTATCCATCATTCTTCTTCTCCTTAATCATCATCTACTTCTCCTTCTTTAGAGTCGTCGGTTCATGGGCAGACATGTTCGCCCCAGATCCCCGGATCGGCGAGGTAAACACTATACACTGGGGTTTTTGCGACTAGGATTTGGGGTTTTTGCTCCTGGATCTTTTCCACACCGCCCATTTCTGCATAAAGCTCGGTGCTATAATGACACGTTACTGTTGTTCCCATTCCGTGATAGGACTAAAACCATGTATTCTTTTTCCCAGGAAAAGAAGCAAAACTCATCGATCAGGTGGATGATTGGCTCAATGCACGAATAAACAGACACAGGGAGAAAATGCAAATCCAAGAACTGGAATTAGAACGGCTCAAATTAGCTGTGAATACCCTTACTGAGGAGCGCGACGAGCTGAAAAGGGACAACGCTGTCTGGAAGAAACTGCATAAGAAGATCCAAGCCTCGAACCGATGGAATACATCCATCAACAAGGGGCTCTCGAAGGATAATGCGAGGCTAAAAGATGATAATGTCGATCTCCATGTCGAGAACATGAACCTGCTTCGGAAGCTCGAGGCTTCGCTTAGTGAGCAGGTTAAGATCAGGCAGGACATGCTCGTACGTCGCCTACGACTTGAAGAGATTGAGGACGAAAACAAGCAGCTTCTCGCCAGGCTACGACTGTAATGTAGCAGACTTTCCTCGGTGCTTCTCTGCTGAATTGAACTATGTGTTTCTATTTTGCAACTGTAAACTAAATTATCCGAACAATGAGTTGCAACGGGAGACACCTTTTGCACAGTCCGAAAACTATCTGCTTTCCTGTTGTTTCTATCTATTGGGTGGGACCATGTTGGACAAGTGTTAAATTTTTTGTAAGAGAACCTTAAACTTAGATATTACACACACTCAACCGTGCATTAAAATTAAAATCGTGTATTCCAAACTCAACTTCAAATAGTTTCAAAAGGAGGTAGCCACAATCAGAAAAGAGTGGGTGGGCCACTGGCGGGGGTCCGCAGAGAGAGAGTGAGATTCGTCAAAAAAGAGAGAGAGATTGTTGGCGAATGGGGCCACCGTGCGCGTGAGAACCGTGCATGTACCATAGGCGTGTCCGAGGCGCACCGTGCGCGTGTGAATTGTGTAGTAATGTACGCATGTCCGCGATACACTGTGCGAGCAGGTGCACATGCGTATGCTGCTGAACCGTACACGTGTGAACTGCGGGAGCATGAAACTCGGCGTCTCACCATATAGATCCCATCCCTCTATATCTCTCCGCCTCCCCTCATTCACTCCATCACGCCACCGCTTCCCAACTCCCCCTAGGCCCCTACCCACTACCCTTCCCCACTCCTCTCTCTCTCCGCCGACCAGGAAAAAACCCTCTCCCCTTCCGCTTCCGTTCCACTTCCCATTCCGGCGATGGAGCACCCATCCGACGCTGTCGCCGCAGCAAAGGAGAAGGCCGTGACGCTAGAGTTAGCCGCAGAGGAGGCGGCCAGAGCTGCGACGGAGGCACAAAATGCCGCAAGGGCGGCAATCATAGCCGCAATGGATGCGAAAGATGAAGTGGAGGCCATTGTTGAAGGGCGTCCCATCGGTCCCTCATCGGCTCCCGTCGCTATCAGTACATGTGTGTACAATCTTGGGAAGCAGCCGCAGGATGACGACGAGGAGGTCGAGCTCATCATCAGGACGCCGCCGCCGGCCTTCGACGAGAACATCGTCGACTAGGAGGAGGAGGTAAGTTCCAATTAATAACTGTTAAGCTTGGGGCCTAGGGTTTTCACTTAGCATCAAATTCGTCTGTTATCTGTTATGATTGATGTGTAGTTAATGGATCTATGGATTATTGCTAGCTAGGGTTCGATTATGGACAGAATTGATTAATATTTGTGGATCTGTGGATTATTGCTAGCTAGGGTTCGATTATGGATAGAATCGATTAATATTTGTGGATCTGTGGATTGTTGTTTTCATTTCTATGGATTAATGCTAACTTATTGACCGACGGAAGTGGATTATCTGCTTGATCCCTTGATTACTTTCTGTTATTGCTAGCTGAAGACTGTTATCTGTTGCTTCCTTTATTAAGCATTCAATTTTAGTTGCAGTTTCTACATATTTGCTTCACATGTGTATTTTGCATATTTCAGCAGGCTACTGATGATGTTGAAAGCGATGTCGACTCGTGTCAAAGGAAGACCAGGGCCACTCTCAACAAGCTTAAAGTGGAGAGGTTTGACCGGTTCTGGAGTGAACCCTGGACTGATGGCATGAACATCTCCTCCTTCTGCAAAAGGAGCATAAAGATGGACTTCCAAAGCATCCTGCATCATACTGAAGGCTGTGGATCTGGCCGTGTCAAAGTTGGGAAAACTTTCAATGTCCACGACTTCATGGCCAATCACATGGCCTATGGCATCTTCCTCAGGAACAAACTGAACCGAGCTATCGAGCTCGGTCGTGTGCCTGCTCCCAAGACCAAGCCACCGAAGATTCCGGGTATGGGCAGCAGGAAGCGGAGGAAGCGGGACCGGGAGGAGGCGGCGAGATCACCGGGCAGCAAGACGCCGCGGAAGCTCAGCCGTGTCGCCCTGACGCGCCACAGCCATCGAAGAAGATGAGGCGCGGGACGAAGAAAACGGCGGCCGGCTCCCAGGAAACTTCGTCGGTGTCCAATAAGGAGATGTCAGCTTCGGCGGCAGACGACGTTGGCACTACTGACGTGGTGATGCAGTAACAAAAACCAAGGTTCTTTTTTTCTTTTGCGGGTGAAACAAAAACCAAGGTTCTGATTGTACAGGGAAGACTGTGAGTGTGTTGCGTGCTCGACTGCGCATGTGGTGGTGTCCACCTAAGGTCTTGTTTACTTCTCTGGTTTTTGCTGGGTTTGACGAGTTTTTTCTGGCCCACCCCGCAATCCTGGTAGTTCCCGCACAGCCCGTTTACCTCTCCTGTATTTCTGAGTTTAATCCCAGCCCATCCCGGAAATTCCACCCGCAGACGGCTTCCACGTCGTGTATTCTCACACACGAGCCCTACCTCGTGTATTATCAGGGAATAAAGTCGACGGCGCCGTGCGTGCCGAGGGCGGAGGCGGCAGGGAGCCAGGGACCAAGGCGACGGCGCCGACGCTGACCTGGGGACGCTGCCAACCGACGCCTCCCCTGGCTACGCCGTGGACCTCTCCGGTGAGTTACCCTGCCATCTCCCTTCCCTCCTCTCCCTAGGTTTTCTCCTTCGATCCCGTCGATCTTCTTAGTACTCGATCTAGTTCTTTGGACGCTAGGTAGAGCAATAGAGAGAGAGAGAGAGGAGAGAGATACTAGAGACAAACGACAGGGTGGAGTTGGATCGGAGAGACCTGGGCCGGCCAAGATCCTGGCTGGAGCAGCACAAGATCCGTGCAAGATCTTGCTGGCCAAGATCGACCTCCGTGTGTGGAGCAACAACGTCCAATTGTTTTGGATGGTGGGTTCTTGCTCTTTGACGATTACTGCACTGTTTTTCCTCCTCTATTCTTGGTTTGTTCACATGATCCAGTGTCTTGAACTTGATGTCTCGACAGGTTCCTTTGGCCCTGTCACTGCCTGCTTGGCCCTCAACTACCTGGACCAGTTCCTCTTGCTCTAACACCTTCGCATAATATTTTTTAGACAAATAAACAGTATTCTCTTCGACCCATATTAATTGACTTGGATTTGTTAAAATTTGGATGAATTTAGACACTATTTAGTATATAGGTTCATCCAAAATTTGACAAATCTAAGTCAATTAATATGGTTTGGAGGGAGTAGTATCTTCTAGACAGATAGTAGTACTACCTGAAATCACTGTAATGAACTATCAGTCAGCTTACGCTTTTACAGTGATTATTATTTATTCATATAAAGACTACTTGATATAGTACCAACTGATATGATTGTATTTTCCTGGTTCACGACTTCTGTAGTTATTTAGACACGCTTGGTAGAAGTTCAACGCCTTGTGTTTGACCTGTTCACATTATGTTAATCTCATGAAGGAAGGGTACATGTGCAACAAGACATTTCCAATAGAAATGCTCTTTGTTATGTCAATGCTGCACAAAGTAGTTGAGTTTAGGATATGAAAATTTATAAATACAAGGTTGAGTGGGAAGCATCGATGGTACTACTATTATGACACATGTGATAGCTGATATCTGTGTATATAAGTCTGTTAAATGGTGTAGCCGCCTAGGTTAATATTTTCCTTTGAGGTCTGTAGTTTGTTCATATTTAGCTTAGTGAACCAAAATATGGGCTTTGACATAGTAAGGATGACCTTCTAAGATGAGCCGTTCGTTGGTTCTCCCTTTCATTTTTCATGTGTATTTTAGTGTTGATTCCTTTACCTGAATGCTTCTGTTGATTTCTTTAAGCAGGTTAGACTGGACTAAATCACACAATAGAATAGTCTTATTTTAGTGTGCAGTATGTACTCAGTTGTTAGTCACATAATAAATTGTTGAAAGTTTTGCTTGTGCTGAATCTGGTAGTAGTGATCTGTTGCTTGTGCGCTTGTGGTGGTAAATAGATGCAGATGTGTGATCTGTGATCTGTCATCACCTCACCCGCTCAAATATTTTTTGTGGTCCAAAGCATAAAGAGATACATTGACTAGTGTCACAAACCACAATGGTCTCTAGAATCATGTAGTCAAGCTATTTGAATTTGACGCCTTCTGTCTAGTAGCTCATTTTTGGTATATGGCATATATCCCTTGAAACATGTAGTTTGGCTGCTACCATTGATCAATCACGGCTAAGCCGAGAGATTGCTGGCCATTAAGCAAAATACTAACTGCTGGTCTGATTGTTTTTAGGATTGCATGATATACTTATTTTACATTGGAAAGGTGGCATCCATGATAATTTGGTTTTCCTGGTTGTGAAATTAAGTTTGGTCAAACTATATAATTTCATAACAATGAACATGGTATTTGTTTGGTTCCATTCAGCTATGCAACATGCCTCTAGGAAGTCTAATGTACTGTTAATTAAGCATTATGTTCTGACTGGCTGGAAGCCAAGTTCTTTAGCTCAAGTCCAAGTTTAGTGTTCCGAGGGCCATTTTTATCGGGCTTCAGGCATTTTTTAGTTTGCCTATTTGAATTTGATGCCCGCTGCCTTATTTGCGTAGATGGTATATGTGGCATCCCGCAAAACCACTACTAGAAAATCGCGTTGAATTTGTGCATTGCATCGTCATCATCATGCTTTGTTTGCTAAACTATGTTTGCAAAGCCCGTGTTGTTTTCTAAACGCCCCTCTTTATTTTTCAAACATCAAAACCGGGTCCCCGGAATATTTTGTTTTGGCCGCTATCGGTTTGCCAACGGCCCGTTTAACACAAATAAAATTTATATTATTTTTAGCGGGGGCAGTCGAACGGGCCGTTTCGACCCGAACGACCACCCCCCAGGTTTTACAAACGGTCCACCCTGCACCGCCCCTAAATCCTAAAGCTACCCAGCTTCCTACCCACCCCAGCCTCCACATCACTCCTACCTATCACGCGCTGCCACGTCACCCACTCCTCTCCCCCCAACCAATGCCCTTTTGCCACCTAGACCAGCCTTCCCCCTCCTTTCTCTCTCTCCTCTCAACCCTCTCAGCCCCACACGCCCCACCCAACCTCCACACACGCAGTGCACGCATGCAGCCCCTCTTCCCTCTCTCTCTTTCTCACCCTACCCCTCTCTACCCCTCTCTCTGCGCCTGGGACCCACCCCTCACTCGCGCGCTGGCTTCACAGCACCCTCCCCCTGGCCCTCTCTCTGCCTGTGGGACCCGGCCCCACACGCAGCACGCCCCGCAGCCTCTCTCCTCACCCCCTGTCCCCCACGCGGTCCCACCCTCTGTCACCATCCTCACCAACCGCCCGCGAGCCCAAGCCCCGCACGCGTCTGCCATCTCCCTCCTCCCTCGCCTCCGGCGCTGCCCCGCCACCGGTTCCGCCTCCGCCGCCTCCCGCCTCGCCCTCTGCGTCTCGCCGGCTCCGCGCGCTCGCCGCCTTGCCCAGTCCCCCTGCTGCAGCAGCCCGTCACCGGCCTCCACCGCTTCCCCGGCGCCGGCGTCGCGCCGCTTCGCCCCGATGCAGCCGCCGCCGCCCTCGACCTCGCCTTCGCCGGTCCCATCGCCTCCCGCGGCCACCTCCTGCGGCCCCCCTCCCCGCATCTCCGCCGCCGCGGCGAGCTCGCCCTCGACCCCAGGTCGCCGCGCGGCCCCGCTGCCCCGTCGCCCGCTGGAGCCGCCGCCGGCCCCGACCTCGCCCGCAGCCGCCTCTCCTCGCCAAGTCTGCCCCTTCGCCGCCTCGGCCAAGGCCAGCCGCCGTCGCCCCGATCCAGCCTCGCGGGTCCTTCCTGGTACCGTGCGGGCCGCTGTTGCCTTCCGCCACCAGGGAGCCGTTCCCCCGTCGGCGTCTGCCCCGGAGCCTCCGCGTGTGGCCTCTGCAAGTCCACAGGAACACGAGTACAGCGGTTGCAAGGTTCTCGTTGCGGTGCGTTTGCTGAAGAATATGGACTGTCTGGTACCACTACGAAGATGTGACGAGTCACCGCCACGGCAATCGGGTGGCGAGGATGTTCTCTGCAACCACTTGGCCAGCAGTGCAAAACCAAGTTCACGCAAACGTCCGAAGACGGAACCCTAAGGAGATGACGCCGGAGCCTCAAGTTCTCCTTCGCGGACGACAAGTACTTCCTCTCGGACGACAAGGCCCGGACACCGAGACACCGCCAAACCCAAGTCCTCCACCCGGACCCGGAGGATCCCTGGACGCAGAGACCGATCCCGAACCCGCATACCAAGATCTACTTCACGGATATGAAGACCACATGTGCGACAAGTACTCTCTCGAGAACGTCAAGTACTTCACCCCGGACACCGCGACCCCGACGCGACAAGTGCTTCGTCCCTTACGCCATGACCGACAACATGCCCCGAGAACCCGGGGGCGACAAGATCTACTCCGCTACCAGAGAACGTTCCGTCGGACCCTGGACCCCGTCGAACCCTGGACCCTGGACCCTGTCGAACCCCGAACCCCGGAACCACAAGATCGCCGAACCCTAAATGTGTGACCCTTTTTCCTCGAACCCTATTTTATAACATAACAACTTGTTGCATGTTTAATTGTCATCTCGCATGCACATTCATGTGGTTTGGGGGCCTTATGCCGATTCACTTAATAATTAAATATGGGGCCTATATGCGGGCAAATCTAGTCTCATATCGGCCTCATTTAAATTGGTGTAGCGAACCCGGTATCTTATCTTGCCTTGCTAAAACAACATTTAAATTGCGGGGGTTCTAATAACTTGAACCACTTGAAATAATTGTCGGGACCCCGGTTCCGCTTAATCTTGACCTAATTGCATCGCACCTTGGCCCTGCCATGCATCATACCTGCATCATGCCGATCTTCCGCCGTTGTATTAAATATTGCATCCGGTGTTTCTTCTAGTGTTTTGCTTCTTCGCGGATAAGGCCGTTGAGTTGATGTGAGCTTCGCCCCGATCTTCGATTGAACCCTTCGACAATGTTTTCAGGCGAGCATCTCCCTCTTTCTACCTATCTTACTTTTATAGTCTTTATTCCCTCCTGTTGATCTATTGCTATCTGTGTTGCGATGCTCTAGATTCTGTACCCTTGATATCCCTTGCAACCCTATATTGCCTTGGACACACCCTATTGCCTGTTGTTTGGTAGCTAGTTGGTCTTGCGCGTCGCCGTCGCTTGCTATATCGCTGTTGCGGGTCGTCAAGTGCCACCGTTGCTGATGCATTGCCGCATGATGTTGATGTTGGAGATGATTCTAGTTTTACTTATCGTCACTTTAATTTCTGTTTAACAACTAAAATTGAAATAAGCAGAGGCATCGGTGGGTGATAGATAATATTTGGTTTCCGAACGCCCACTTGTGTCCCGTAAGACCCCGAGTACTTGATACATGTTCCTTGATTTATCGCGCTATCCACATCCGGGAGGTATATGGGACCCCCCTGAGCCAGAACTTGATTCAGTCTTATTTCTTGGGGTCACAAACTAGTTTGAGGTTTTATTTACGATCCTGTACTTATGCCATGTTTTACTGCTTTATTTACGATTGTGCGAGGTACTGCACACTGTACTGTTTAGGATCGGGACACGATTCCGCGGTGTCGACAAGCCCCGTTTGGGGTTCCCAGTCGTTCACAGCCGTCTACCCAGGACCTTGAGGCCGTCTCGGAGCTTGCTTACTCCGTTGCGGGATCTACTTAAGGGGTGGCCCCCTGAAATATTTCTGAATCCTGTGATTGCTTTGTCGTGAAGGCCTCGTTGGGTTTTGATTTGGTTTTTCCGAGGTTGATCGAGTGTGTGTTGCTATTGGTGCACCCCGGCCGGGTAAAACTTTCTGAAAGCCGTGTCCGCGGATATGGACGACTTGGAGCACAGTTTCTCGATCATAGACAAGCATAACTAAAGTTTACTGCTATAAATTTGACTTATAATGACTAGTAATCAGCTTCACTATAATGGAATGGCTAATTAATACTGCCCACAATTGCTTGTTTGGTTGTCGCTTGCGACAATTGTATCTGACTAGTAAGTATTGCAACTACAACGGAATGGCTGAATAAAAGTACCAACAACTGCTGGGTTTTGGGTTTATCTCATGCTATCTGTACCTGATTAGTAAGTGTTGCAACTATAACGGAATGGATAACTAAAATGACCCACTGCTTATTTTATCAGGATGATTATTTAAACCTGACTAGTAAATGCTGCAACGATAACTGAATAAATAAAACTGCCAACGGTGTGAGTTCCTCGGTTGACTTCCTCGTTTGGTCTCGAGGGGGAAACACCAGGATGGGTTTGTTTGGTGTTAGCTTCAGGTTGGATCCGGATAGGTCATACTCATCCCTCTCTGATAACCGCCAGTTGTATCGAGTCGCTATAGGTTGTTTAGTGCATGCTGCCGCTGCCGCTTCAGTCCACCACACCTATGTAGGCGAGGACCGCCGAACTCTAGCCTCGCCGTGTACTGGCCTCAGTACTGACGCTCCTTCTTTTTTCCTTTGCCCTTTGTCGGCACCCCTTTTGTTTAAGCAGGTCTGAGATCGACGCCGTTAGCAGGGTTACCCTTCCGGCTTGGCCTGGGCAGGGTTATGGACGCCATTGGTTATTCTTCAGGGCTCTTAGCCCCATTTGCATCTTGTCCGTAGCTGGACGCTCTAACTTTTCAAGGTGATTTGGATCTTTGCACATTATATCTGTATTCTTGACTCTTCGAGTCGCTGTTGTATATATATCTGTTCTGTGGGTCCCAACGAGGACTGTTGTGTAATGTTATTACTTCGTTTTCCACCCGCACGAAAGTGCCTGGTGGGCACCTTTGAATCGTTTCTATGCGGGTTTGGTGAATTTTGCCCAAACTTGCATAGGTCCGATTCTGAGGGTGTTACAGAGTGGTATCAGAGCTCAGCAGTTGCGATACCCCACAAGTCCAGCCTGTAGGATAACCTAGCTAACGGCCGAAGTAGAGTGTCAAAACTATTTTTGGAAAATCGGTTGGATAGTTCTGATTAGGTCTGATTTTTACTCCTTACCCCTCTGCTGTTCTCCTTTTACCTCTGCGCGTTTTGAATCCGCTCTCATCTCTTTCTTCGAGTCCAGTAATTCTCGTGGTTGGGTTTCCGTCGTACCTTCAGGGTTTCACTTTCTCCCTTTTTGTAACGGAGGTGCTACGGTCATCAATCTGCAACTTGTCTGTTGTACCCTTCCTCCAAAATCTTCTGTTCTTGAGCTCTTTATCCAGATGTGTTCCTTGCCGGATATCAGTGTCGTTGGAAAACATATGAGAAGGACTAGCTTTGGTGAAGTTGGAGTATACCTTGAGCATGTGTTGTTCATGCCAATGGAACCATCGCGAAACCTAATCAATGTGTCTTTCATACGATTTCTGCTGGCAGCATTCCTTTCTTCCGGATACCACCTATGAAGGTCTTCAGTCTAAACCTCGAGAGTTGAGTTGCCTGATTCTCCTACCCATGTATAGAGTGATAGTTAGTTCCGGGATGGACTGATCACCCTACCCGACTCTTACTGTTCGCTCTGTACATCGAACTGGTGGATCAATGTAACTTTTCCCTCTTCTAACCGAAGTTAGAGGTGGCTTTGTTGTTGATACCTCTACCTACGACCTTTTGTCCCCGGAGTGTCCCCTCGACGATCACGGACAACGAACTCTTGTTAGTGGTGTCGCGAGGATCTACACGAAGCGCGAAGGACCAGATCGCCGACCTTCCTTCCGGTACCATGAGGCGGATCTCGAGGGCGAGATCCCTTGTTAGTGGTGTCGAATTGTGGCATCCCGCAAAACCACTACTAGAAAATCGCGTTGAATTTGTGCATTGCATCGTCATCATCATGCTTTGTTTGCTAAAACTATGTTTGCAAAGCCCGTGTTGTTTTCTAAACGCCCCTCTTTATTTTTCAAACATCAAAACCGGGTCCCCGGAATATTTTGTTTTGGCCGCTATCGGTTTGCCAACGGCCCGTTTAACACAAATAAAATTTATATTATTTTTAGCGGGGGCAGTCGAACGGGCCGTTTCGACCCGAACGACCACCCCCCAGGTTTTACAAACGGTCCACCCTGCACCGCCCCTAAATCCTAAAGCTACCCAGCTTCCTACCCACCCCAGCCTCCACATCACTCCTACCTATCACGCGCTGCCACGTCACCCACTCCTCTCCCCCCAACCAATGCCCTTTTGCCACCTAGACCAGCCTTCCCCCTCCTTTCTCTCTCTCCTCTCAACCCTCTCAGCCCCACACGCCCCACCCAACCTCCACACACGCAGTGCACGCATGCAGCCCCTCTTCCCTCTCTCTCTTTCTCACCCTACCCCTCTCTACCCCTCTCTCTGCGCCTGGGACCCACCCCTCACTCGCGCGCTGGCTTCACAGCACCCTCCCCCTGGCCCTCTCTCTGCCTGTGGGACCCGGCCCCACACGCAGCACGCCCCGCAGCCTCTCTCCTCACCCCCTGTCCCCCACGCGGTCCCACCCTCTGTCACCATCCTCACCAACCGCCCGCGAGCCCAAGCCCCGCACGCGTCTGCCATCTCCCTCCTCCCTCGCCTCCGGCGCTGCCCCGCCACCGGTTCCGCCTCCGCCGCCTCCCGCCTCGCCCTCTGCGTCTCGCCGGCTCCGCGCGCTCGCCGCCTTGCCCAGTCCCCCTGCTGCAGCAGCCCGTCACCGGCCTCCACCGCTTCCCCGGCGCCGGCGTCGCGCCGCTTCGCCCCGATGCAGCCGCCGCCGCCCTCGACCTCGCCTTCGCCGGTCCCATCGCCTCCCGCGGCCACCTCCTGCGGCCCCCCTCCCCGCATCTCCGCCGCCGCGGCGAGCTCGCCCTCGACCCCAGGTCGCCGCGCGGCCCCGCTGCCCCGTCGCCCGCTGGAGCCGCCGCCGGCCCCGACCTCGCCCGCAGCCGCCTCTCCTCGCCAAGTCTGCCCCTTCGCCGCCTCGGCCAAGGCCAGCCGCCGTCGCCCCGATCCAGCCTCGCGGGTCCTTCCTGGTACCGCGCGGGCCGCTGTTGCCTTCCGCCACCAGGGAGCCGTTCCCCCGTCGCCGTCTGCCCCGGAGCCTCCGCGTGTGGCCTCTGCAAGTCCACAGGAACACGAGTACAGCGGTTGCAAGGTTCTCGTTGCGGTGCGTTTGCTGAAGAATATGGACTGTCTGGTACCACTACGAAGATGTGACGAGTCACCGCCACGGCAATCGGGTGGCGAGGATGTTCTCTGCAACCACTTGGCCAGCAGTGCAAAACCAAGTTCACGCAAACGTCCGAAGACGGAACCCTAAGGAGATGACGCCGGAGCCTCAAGTTCTCCTTCGCGGACGACAAGTACTTCCTCTCGGACGACAAGGCCCGGACACCGAGACACCGCCAAACCCAAGTCCTCCACCCGGACCCGGAGGATCCCTGGACGCAGAGACCGATCCCGAACCCGCATACCAAGATCTACTTCACGGATATGAAGACCACATGTGCGACAAGTACTCTCTCGAGAACGTCAAGTACTTCACCCCGGACACCGCGACCCCGACGCGACAAGTGCTTCGTCCCGAACGCCATGACCGACAACATGCCCCGAGAACCCGGGGGCGACAAGATCTACTCCGCTACCAGAGAACGTTCCGTCGGACCCTGGACCCCGTCGAACCCTGGACCCTGGACCCTGTCGAACCCCGAACCCCGGAACCACAAGATCGCCGAACCCTAAATGTGTGACCCTTTTTCCTCGAACCCTATTTTATAACATAACAACTTGTTGCATGTTTAATTGTCATCTCGCATGCACATTCATGTGGTTTGGGGGCCTTATGCCGATTCACTTAATAATTAAATATGGGGCCTATATGCGGGCAAATCTAGTCTCATATCGGCCTCATTTAAATTGGTGTAGCGAACCCGGTATCTTATGTTGCCTTGCTAAAACAACATTTAAATTGCGGGGGTTCTAATAACTTGAACCACTTGAAATAATTGTCGGGACCCCGGTTCCGCTTAATCTTGACCTAATTGCATCGCACCTTGGCCCTGCCATGCATCATACCTGCATCATGCCGATATTCCGCCGTTGTATTAAATATTGCATCCGGTGTTTCTTCTAGTGTTTTGCTTCTTCGCGGATAAGGCTGTTGAGTTGATGTGAGCTTCGCCCCGATCTTCGGTTGAACCCTTCGACAATGTTTTCAGGCGAGCATCTCCCTCTTTCTACCTATCTTACTTTTATAGTCTTTATTCCCTCCTGTTGATCTATTGCTATCTGTGTTGCGATGCTCTAGATTCCGTACCCTTGATATCCCTTGCAACCCTATATTGCCTTGGACACACCCTATTGCCTGTTGTTTGGTAGCTAGTTGGTCTTGCGCGTCGCCGTCGCTTGCTATATCGTTGTTGCGGGTCGTCAAGTTCCACCGTTGCTGATGCATTGCCGCATGATGTTGATGTTGGAGATGATTCTAGTTTTACTTATCGTCACTTTAATTTCTGTTTAACAACTAAAATTGAAATAAGCAGAGGCATCGGTGGGTGATAGATAATATTTGGTTTCCGAACGCCCACTTGTGTCCCGTAAGACCCCGAGTACTTGATACCTGTTCCTTGATTTATCGCGCTATCCACATCCGGGAGGTATATGGGACCCCCCTGAGCCAGAACTTGATTCAGTCTTATTTCTTGGGGTCACAAACTAGTTTGAGGTTTTATTTACGATCCTGTACTTATGCCATGTTTTACTGCTTTATTTACGATTGTGCGAGGTACTGCACACTGTACTGTTTAGGATCGGGACACGATTCCGCGGTGTCGACAAGCCCCGTTTGGGGTTCCCAGTCGTTCACAGCCGTCTACCCAGGACCTTGAGGCCGTCTCGGAGCTTGCTTACTCCGTTGCGGGATCTACTTAAGGGGTGGCCCCCTGAAATATTTCTGAATCCTGTGATTGCTTTGTCGTGAAGGCCTCGTTGGGTTTTGATTTGGTTTTTCCGAGGTTGATCGGGTGTGTGTTGCTATTGGTGCACCCCGGCCGGGTAAAACTTTCTGAAAGCCGTGTCCGCGGATATGGACGACTTGGAGCACAGTTTCTCGATCATAGACAAGCATAACTAAAGTTTACTGCTATAAATTTGACTTATAATAACTAGTAATCAGCTTCACTATAATGGAATGGCTAATTAATACTGCGCACAATTGCTTGTTTGGTTGTCGCTTGCGACAATTGTATCTGACTAGTAAGTATTGCAACTACAACGGAATGGCTGAATAAAAGTACCAACAACTGCTGGGTTTTGGGTTTATCTCATGCTATCTGTACCTGATTAGTAAGTGTTGCAACTATAACGGAATGGATAACTAAAATGACCCACTGCTTATTTTATCAGGATGATTATTTAAACCTGACTAGTAAATGCTGCAACGATAACTGAATAAATAAAACTGCCAACGGTGTGAGTTCCTCGGTTGACTTCCTCGTTTGGTCTCGAGGGGGAAACACCAGGATGGGTTTGTTTGGTGTTAGCTTCAGGTTGGATCCGGATAGGTCATACTCATCCCTCTCTGATAACCGCCAGTTGTATCGAGTCTCTATAGGTTGTTTAGTGCATGCTGCCGCTGCCGCTTCAGTCCACCACACCTATGTAGGCGAGGACCTCCGAACTCTAGCCTCGCCGTGTACTGGCCTCAGTACTGACGCTCCTTCTTTTTTCCTTTGCCCTTTGTCGGCACCCCTTTTGTTTAAGCAGGTCTGAGATCGACGCCGTTAGCAGGGTTACCCTTCCGGCTTGGCCTGGGCAGGGTTATGGACGCCATTGGTTATTCTTCAGGGCTCTTAGCCCCATTTGCATCTTGTCCGTAGCTGGACGCTCTAACTTTTCAAGGTGATTTGGATCTTTGCACATTATATCTGTATTCTTGACTCTTCGAGTCGCTGTTGTATATATATCTGTTCTGTGGGTCCCAACGAGGACTGTTGTGTAATGTTATTACTTCGTTTTCCACCCGCACGAAAGTGCCTGGTGGGCACCTTTGAATCGTTTCTATGCGGGTTTGGTGAATTTTGCCCAAACTTGCATAGGTCCGATTCTGAGGGTGTTACAGTATATAATATCCCTTGAAACATGTAGTCAAGCCGAGAGATTGTTTTACCATTAAACAAGATACTGACTGTCTTCTAGAATTCTAGGATATATATATTTTCTATCATGATGTTGTTTTTTGTGGTATACTATATCTGAGGATGATGGTTTCAGTTCCCTGTTCTTTTTCAGGATGATGCTTTGCAAGATAAACTCCAAGGGCGAGGCAGTGAATGTTTACGGGTGCTATTGTCTCGTTGTCAAGGCAATCAAGTGTTTGAGTGTTTGATCAAGATTTTGAAGCTACAGATGTGCCCATGATTGGTTTGTAATAATGTTTTATAAATGCATCTAGATGTCTTTCTTGCTGGGTATATTTAAACTCCACGGAAGTAGATGTTTAAGATCCGTCCAAATTTATTTAGTGCAAAGATTGGATAGATATTTATATATTTGATGCAAATATTGTATTTTTATTTGAGCTACTATGTCCATGTATAGGTAAAGTTTTAGTTTTTATTATCAAGCTCAATACTTCACAATCCCCTCCCATCCCAGAAAACTGAAGTAAACAAACAGGATTGGGAAATATGGGAAAATTTAGGGAACCGTGTGTATTGGGTGAAAGGAGGGATTCATCAAATCCCCTCAAATCCCCAAACCACTAGGGGGTGGAAATACCCTAGAGGTAAACAAGGCCTAACTGAGTTGATTCACGTATTAACCTCGGAACAACATGTAAATCATTTGTAAGTGTGCTGATTTGAGATGCGTGTGAGTGAGACGCATTTAACTGTTTCAAAAGTGGATAATTGGTAGACGTAATGGTTTTGGGTGCATGTGAATGTGAATGTGAATGCTTCCAAATATACATATTTTGTGCTCCCTCCGTTTTAAAATATAAGATGTTTTAGCTTTATAAAGCAAATGTATCTAAATTTCTTTTAGTGTCTAGGTTCACTCAAGTTTAAAGTCAATCTACACACTAAAAGAAGTCTAGATACATTTTCTTTACAAACCTAAAACATCTTATATTTTAAAACGGAGAAAGTAACACTATATTGATTTGGGATGCGGTTAACTGATTCAAAAAATGGACGATTTCTAAACGTACTGGTTTGCGGTTCGAGTGAATGACATTCAGATAGCTTTTCCAAAAGTGAAAAAAAATGTATCGTTTTGGGGGTGCATTAAAAACTCCAGTAAAGAATCATACCACCAAGGGGTCAATTTATAATCTAAAAGATTCAATAAACATGCTCTTACCTAATCATACAGTAGAAATAGAAACTAGCTAATAAGATATTTGTTAGGTTGGAGATATTTACCAAAAATATTATATACTATACAGTTCATGCAACTACCCAAAAATAATTTAAAAATAAACTTATGTTAAAAGGAATGATGTGTAAAGATATAAGTAACAAATGTATAATAAAGAACACCACAACTATACATTTGGCAATATTTTTATGTGGCTAACTATATACCAAATAAGTAATAGAAAATTATCTTTGTTACATTATACCATGTACAATTTTTAAGTATAAATATTTAGTATAAATTATAATTTAAGCTCAGCATAAATTTAATTTTTTTGCTTGGACATTCTTGCTACTGAAAGATCGATTCATAGAAGTGAAGCTATCGGCAAAATTAAACAACATAAAAATAATATAACAAGATCCGTCCAACCATTATGAGTGCATTTTGTAGAAATATTTTCTGAACATGTACAAGTATTGTGTGAGAAAACATGCTCCGAATTACAAAATCCAGTGCAAACATTAAGAACGGTTTTCTCGATGAAAGGATGTTGACTCTATCGGAGCCCCACACAACAAACACTACGAGAAGACTCCCTTTATGCTACGCATATCTTTCAACAAAATAGATACATGTTGCAACTTTTTTTAGATACATCTATAACCGTTGTAGGGTATATACGTTCTCCCTTATGTTTCATTATGTAGACCCGCGAAAGTTCGCCGCCAAACCTTTTTGTTTTAGAGAAAAAATGTCATCCTGCGTGGCTCCCGCTGAAGGGTTCGCAGCATAGAAAACAAAAAATTTCCTACGATAGGAACAAAGCAACAAGATCTATCTACTAGATACAAGTAACGGGTGGATATACATCCATAGAATACATATCCTCAAAGACCGTATAGAGTTAACGAGGTTGTACTGGTGGATGATGTAGTCGAACGCTTGCCGATCTCAAGATCGTAATAAAGTCCATCTGGTCCAGTCGGTCCAGCGCCATCACGTCCAGCACCGCAAAGCAGTGGTGCATCCGTGATCGCACACACGTCCGGGTGCCCCGACGACCTCCGCGCCCTCGCTCCAGCGAAGCAGCGGAAGCAATAAATCCTTCCAGAAAAAGCCACCGGGAACATGTATCTCGCTGATCCAAGACTATGGGGAAATTCTAAAGGGGGAGAGAGATCCTTCGCGAGGAGGTGTGAGTGAAAAGTGAGAGGAGGGGAGTCATTTTATAGGGGAGGGAAGCCCAAGGGGGCAGGGCCGCCGGCCATGGAGGGTGCCCCCACCTCTCCCTCATTCATGTGGTGGATGCTCCACTCACATAAAAACACCTCCACTCACAATTCCACTCACATGCATTAATTTTCTACCAAAATTAATGCAACTCTCATTTAAATAAAACTCTTTTATTTATTTATTCAGAATTTTGTTAATTACTTTAATTAACAAACATTCACATAAAACCCCTTGCTAGTATTCCATTTCACATGCAGAACCAGTTTCAGCAATTTCAACCGAAACAGTTTCGGTGTCTAGTGAAATAAATTCCTTCGCTTTCCTTTTTTATTTCTCTGGCATATTATTTGATCCAAATGGTGTCGGTATCCCTTAAGTGTGTCACCCTATGGTTCGCGAATAATGTAGACATGATCGAGACCCCTCACCGATCAACAATCAGTAGCGGGACCTGGAGATCCGTACTGACTCCCATATATTCAATGATGACTTCTGTGATCGTGTGAACGTTATACACATGTAACTCAATCCCTTTGTATCGCGATATATTACATGTCCGAGATTCGATCATCGGTATCTCCATACCTAGTTTGATCTCGTTACCGACATGTAATCTTTTCTTGCTCCCCTGATATAACATTCTAGTGATCAAATCACTTGCTTGCAAGCTAACCAATGTGATATCACCGAGAGGGCCCAGAGTATATCTCTCCATCATCGGGATGGAAAAATTCCACTCTTGATCCATGAGCCTCAACATAACACCTTCGTAGTACTGAACCCATCTTTATAATCACCCTGTTATGGTGTGACGTTTGATGTTATCAAGATACTCTTCCGGTGTTAGTGATTGACATGATCTCATGGTCTAAGGACTAAGACTACTTCGTATGATGTTATAGCAATATAAACACAATTACTTTGATCGTAATGCTATACTTCGGATGAATGTTCATCACGTCATTACACTAATGTTGTGACCTCGTTATTAACAGCATCCAATGTCCATGATCAGGAAACCTTAATCATCTTGTTAATCAACGAGCTAGTTTTATGAGAGAGGCATAACTAGGAACTTTCTGTTTGTTTATTAAACACACATGTATTAACGTTTCCGTATTAATACAATTATAGCATGCAAAATAAACATTTATCATAAACAAGGAATACGATAATAACCACTTTATTATTGCCTCTCGGGCATATTCCCTTCAGTCTCCCACTTGCACTAGAGACAATAATCTAGTTTGAAAACTTTGCGTATTGAACACCTATGGCTTTCTGGTGTTCCATATACGCAATTGCAAGTGGTTAACATAATCTACGGATCTGACGCTTCAGGTCCTTGTGTATTTATATGTCTTTGCGTCTTCACGCATCACTCATTCTCCAATGAGATGGCATTGTATAAATTTGGTCTTTCGGTGAGACCTTTAGTTCCTTGGGGTTAAATCATGTCGATACTATTGTCATACAATATATCTTTAGTGTTAGCCTGTTGCGAACCACACCTTAGTTTGATAACAAACTACTTGACACAAACTCCCTCCTTTGCTGCTATTATAGCAGTCATATACTTAGCCTTTTGTTGTAGTATCCGTTACAATGTCTTAACTTTGGAATTCATCCAAATCCATCATGGAATCTCCTTTCCATTACATTGTGCCACCCATATTTTAAATTGAGATGAACTTAATTTGTATCTTGTGACAAAACTAGTATCAATGTAACGCTTTATAATGAACTATTTGTAATTGTTTATCACCTCTACACAAATATATTCTTAGTTCTTCCAAAAGATTATAAGAATATCCTTACTATCGTCCAATGATCATTTCATGATTCATTATGGTATATGCTCATAACACTTAGAGCATAGGACATATCTGGATGTGTACATATCATGGTATGATTGATCAAAACATCCTTGTGATTTCACTCATCAAGTGTCAAAGCACTTGAATCTTGTTTCACTTATCAAGTGTCGATACACTTGAATCTTGATTCAATTCCTTTCCATGCGACAAGAATCGTTTCTTGTCATTTCTATATTGAACTCCTTCAATATCTCATATATGTATGTTTGGCACAACCTATATTAGCGTCACAGTCTATCCACTATAGACATTCATGCTAAATATTCGGGTTTTGCCTAAGTCTTTCATCGAAATGAAATTCTTAACATTTGTCAATAAAAGATACATCATTTCTAATCAACAAGATGTCCTCCACATAATGTATTAGAAATATGTCTTAGCGCTTCCACTTAATTTCTTGCAAATGCAAGCATCTTCATCGTATTCTGATGAAAACTCCTTTTTTATCATGGTGAAGATTCCAACTCCGTGATGCTTACTTG
Source organism: Avena atlantica (assembly GCA_910589765.1). Lineage (NCBI taxonomy): Eukaryota > Viridiplantae > Streptophyta > Magnoliopsida > Poales > Poaceae > Avena > Avena atlantica. The sequence goes on along the minus strand of OU342734.1, from coordinate 461,211,075 downwards.
AACCATTGAAGTTTGCATGCCCTTTTAACATTCTTTGAATTTAACAAAACCCTTTGGACCGTGTCATGTACACGTCCTAGGTAATCGTTCTATTTGAAGAACTTTGTTTTGTTTATTTATCTACTGTATACCAAATTATATGTAGTGGTTGCTACTTTAATCCGTCCAGACTAAATATCGCTATGAAAGATAAAATCTTGTCATGGTCAACTCCTTGAACATTGTCGTAAAAAATTTACCGATATGTCGACTATTTCATAGATGTGAAACATTCATGTCTGTTTCTTTATAGATCCAAATACGATCGATAGGTTTTTACACCTTTTCGGAGGGTCTTCCAAGTTCAAAACTTGATTTCTCGTATATGGAACTATCACGGATTTTATGGCTTCAAGACATTTGATGGAGTTAGGGCCCATCATCGCTTCTTTGCATGTAGTCGGTTCATCATTGTCAAACAATAATGATTTACTCTCAAATCTTAGCATTTGATTGTTTATCCGACCAACTTGGTTCAATAAGAACTTAGATCTCCGTCACCACAACCTTTGAGGCACATAATCTATGAGCATTATGGCAACCTCCGGAACAATTTCCGGCGCTGCGCAACTCAGCACATTTAGCTAAGGTTCGTTAACCTTATCAAAGTTCTATTGTCCTCCCACTTAACTTTTGCGAAAAATTCCTTTTTCAAGAAACTTCATATTTCAAGCGACAAACCCTTTTGTCCTTGGTGTTATGGAGGAATAACCAATTGTTATTCGAAATAACCTACAAAGACATGCTCATCCGACTTCGGTTGTAAACATCTTACTTATGTTTAGCATACCAAAATTTAAGAAATGACAACTTAGATTTTACCCCAAACCATAACTTCCATGGTGTCATTTCAACAAATCAAGATGGAGCTCTTTTCAGTGTAAAAGCGGTTGTCTCTAAAGCTTTTAATCTTTTAATACATAATGGCAGTTTTATAAATAACACCTTTGATCCAACCATGTCAAACAAGGTTTCATTACAAATCTCAAACACTCCATACTCCTATGGTGTTTCGGGAGATGTAAATCTAGGTGTTTTGCTAAACTTGCAACTCAAATAAATCCATTTATGATAAAATCATAATTCATTTATTTTTCTTGTTACACTTGTAACTCAAATAAATCCCTTATGATAAAATCATAAACCATTTTATTTTCTTGTTACAATGTTTTTTCACTTCATCTTGAAAGTCTTTGAAACATTTTCAAATATTTCATATTTCTTTCTCATTAAGTGAATATTCACTCAAATTTCTGAAGAAAGCATATGAAGTTGAAATCCATCGCTTACGACTATACATAATGGACTACATACATTGATATGTATAATTCCAATATTTTAGTCGTTCGTTCTTCTTTGGCCTTTGAACGAAGTTTTAATTATCCCGAGGAATGTCTCACAAGCGTCACTTGATCAAATCAAAGACTCCAAAAATCCATGAAAATAGAGTTTCTTCATGTTTTCTTTCCAATATAATTTAAACAGCGATGTCACTTCGTAAGTGATTTTCCAATCATTTGTCTTGTGACATTTTAGCATTAATTTTTATGGATGTGATTTCTCCAACTAGATTTGTAAATCATCCATCTTATATGGAATACGGTAATTATTTGAACAACCTTTGTTCTTATAATACCTGATTTAAATAACAATTATTAAAACAAATCTTGAAGTCAACCTTTGATGTCAACGAGAAATACAAACAACGGTTCATTTGTTTTTTATGAACATCATCACATATTCTCTTGCTAGTTACTTAGGCCATTATGGTTTATGAATTGCGTTGTTCCGTATGAAATTTCATACCAACCAATTCGGTATCCAATACCTAAGAACCACATTGTTTAACAAGCAAAGAATACAACCATAACATATATATCATCTATATACCTAATTGGATACTTCCAATCTTTTCTTTTCTACCAAATATATTTTATAGATTCTCTTTCAGCATTTCCTTTTCCTTTTAAAAGAATCTATCAACATCAACAGTGACGCCATATACATGACACATAGTCCAAAGCGTGTATATTCAAATAATAATACCTTTAGACTTGCACTTTGAAGTAGATCACCATCATCAAAATGATCGGCATTCTTTCAAAATCCATCCTTTAGTAATCTTTTAGTGTAGTAAATACTTTACATACATCTTCTATTCATCCTTATCATGACGACTTTCATGATCAAGCTATTGTAGCTTATAAAGGCGAATTGTGAGTATAACATTACTTTCCAAAACCCTTTTGGATGATTAGGATGTCTAGCATCTCCAACCTTTGCAAATTCTCATCCAATATGAGAACATATATTATACTCTATCATATTGCAACCAAAACATTGTTTCAGATATCGTTATATCTGTCACACATGATGGTTTCTGAAACAATTCTTTCAACTCCGAGATAAACTTGATATTAAAACAATCAAGAATCATGGAGGCAAACATGATACTTAAGATACTAACACTGGAATTGTTACTCTCGATTTAATACTAATTATTAAACTTCACGGAGTAAACAGAGTTTGTTGAAAGTTTGCAATAGGACTTTAAACTTTAGATTGACACTCAACACAATACGATACCAGTTCTTAAAGTAAATATCCAGAATTTTGTAGTTCTATTATCTCAATTACAACTATGCATAAGGTGGTGAACGAATGCCAATGACTACAAAAATTATGCAAATTCACTTTGATTTAATTTATGATACAAATTATGCAAATTCACTTTGATTTCTACTAATCCAAATTAGAAATGAACTCCCACTCAAAAATGACATCCCTCGTGCCTTTTTGGTGATTACATGAACCAAATCCACTACGCCAAGTCCGATCATCACGTGAGTCGGTGTAGCTTCAAAGGCGAGCATCCATATGGTCATCATATCAAAACATATGACTCATGCTTAACCTTTCGGTCTGTTTTCCGATGCCATGTCTGTACATGCTAGGCTTGCCAAGTAAGAACCTTAGTATTCACGTGTGTAACTGTCTTACACCCGATATATGCTCGTGGATTCAAGTACACCCGATCATCATGTGATGTCTTGAAGCGACGAAACATTGTCGGTCCATACTTAAGGAAGAACACATTTTTATCTTGATATCTAAATGAGGGATCATCTTATTATGCTAATAAAACGCCAAACAAGCAATATAAGATGCAATCAAACATCACATGTTTGTAAGTGAAATGATATGGATCTTGCATATGATCTCCATCATGTGCACCGTGGTATGATCTATAATACCTCTATGTATAAGTCCAAGGTCTATGGAACCTACACGTTATGTGTGTTGTAAGATTATAATCCCATACTTCTACTTACAACATCACCATATCATAACACTAGCCCAGCAACAATCTAAACTAGACGCCTCTAATTTATCCATTGCAAGTTTTACGTGGCTTAGGGCTTTCGAAGATAGAACCGTTCTTACCTACGAACATGAACCACAACAAGGATAACCAAATTGTTGACAACTCGTTGCAAATTAGATATTGACTATAGTAGGAGAGACAGACACCCGCTAGCCACTTATGCAAAACTAGTTGCATGTCAAGCGTGGAACAGGTCTCATGTGCGAGGACATGTAAAGTTTGTCCGGGCCGCTTCATCCCACTATGACACCAATATCCAAAGTACAACCAAGAAGCAATAAAATGATCATCATCGCCCACATACTCATATGTGTACTACCCGTTCAAAGCATCTACGCATAGATCCGGCTCTGATACCACTGAAGGGTTCGCAGCATAGAAAACAAAAAATTTCCTACGTTGGGAACAAAGCACCAAGATCTATCTACTAGATACAAGTAACGGGTGGATATACATCCATAGAATACATACCCTTGAAAACCGTATAGCGTTAACGAGGTTGTACTCGTGGATGATGTAGTCGAATGCTTGCCGATCTCAAGATCGTGATGAAGTCCATCTGGTCCAGCCGGTCCAGCACCATCACGTCCAGCACCGCAAAGCAGTGGTGCATCCGTGATCGCACACACATCCGGGTACCCCGACAACCTCCGCGCCCTCGCTCCAGCGAAGCAGCGGAAGCAACAAATCCTTCCAGAAAAAGCCTCCAGGAACATGTATCTCGCTGATCCGAGATCATGGGGAAATTCTAAAGGGGGGAGAGAGATCCTTCGCGAGGAGGTGTGAGTGACAAGTGAGAGGAGGGGGTCCTTTTATAGGGGAGGGGGGCAGCCCAAGGGGGAATGGCCGCCGGCCATGGTGGGTGCCCCACCTCTCCCTCATTCATGTGGTGGATGCTCCACTCACATAAAAACACCTCCACTCACAATTCCACTCACATGCATTAATTTTCCACCAAAATTAATGCAAGCTCTCATTTAAATAAAATTATTTTATTTATTTATTCAGAATTTTGTTAATTACTTTAATTAACAAACATTCACATAAAACCCCTTGCTAGTATTCCATTTCACATGCAGAACCAGTTTTAGCAATTTCAATCGAAACAGTTTTGGTGTCTAATGAAATAAATTCCTGCGCTTTCCTTTTTTCTTTCTCTGGCATATTATTTGATCCAAATAGTGTCGGTATCCCTTAGGTGTGTCACCCTACGGTTCGCGAATAATGTAGACATGATCGAGACCCCTCTCCGATCAATAATCAGCAGCAGGACCTGGAGATCCGTACTGACTCCCACATATTCAACGATGACTTCTGTGATCGTGTGAACCTTATACGCATGTAACTTAATACCTTTGTCTCGCGATATATTACATGTCCGAGATTCGATCATCGGTATCTCCATACCTAGTTTGATCTCGTTACCGACATGTACTCTTTTCTCGTTCCCGTGATATAACATTCTGGTGATCAAATCACCTGCTTGCAAGCTAACCAGTGTGATATCACCGAGATGGCCCAGATTATATCTCTCCATCATCGGGATGGACAAATTCCACTCTTGATCCATGAGCCTCAACATAACACCTTCGTAGTACTGAACCCATCTTTATAATCACCCTGTTATCGTGTGACGTTTGATGTTATCAAGATACTCTTCCGGTGTTAGTGATTGACATGATCTCATGGTCTAAGGAATAAGATTACTTCGTATGATGTTATAGCACTATAAACACAATGACTTTGATCGTAATGCTATACTTCGGATAAATGTTTATCACATCATTACACTAATGTTGTGACCTTGTTATTAACAACATCGAGTGTCCATGATCAGGAAACCTTGATCATCTTGTTAATTAATGAGCTAGTTTTATGAGAGAGGCATAACTAGGAACTTTTTGTTTGTTTATTAAACACACATGTATTAACGTTTCCGTATTAATAAAATTATAGCATGCAAAATAAACATTTATCATAAACAAGGAATACGATCATAACCACTTTATTATTGCCTCTCGGGCATATTCCCTTCACCCGCCATTTTTGTTTTCTGACGCGCGCCCATCACCATAAAGAAAAGAGTAAAAAAACAGTCCCATATTAGACAGTCAATATTCCATAACTCATCTTTTACCCACCGAGAGAAACCTTCATGTGCCTCCACCCTTCCGAAGTTGCTCCCGTCAGAGGCTGTTGAGCCGTCCTTCACGCCAGCACATGTAGCTCCGATCTAGAGTAGTTTCTTAGAACAAATCCTCTGCCACGTACATCCCTGAGATCCAGTGACGCCATCGCCCTCGTCCCCGATCAGTGACCCCGTAGCAGCGATTTCGTGGATCTCCGGTAAATCAACGGCAACCATCATCCTCGCCGACGAACTGCAGCGACCCTGCTCCCTGACCTCGTTTGCGTCACCCAACAACATCAACAACCTTCTTCGCCCCGCCTCAAGGTTCCCTGAACTCGTACCCCAATTATTTCTTTATTGCAGATCCAAGAATTTATTTGATATTTTTTATTTTTTTGTTACTGCATCTTTCCCCACTTTATGCTTTGTCTGACAAATGGAATTTGGGATAGCTCTGTGTGTGTGCAAATTTCCGTAGTATATGTCCATATGGAATGCTCTGATAATTATTCGCTCTAACTAGCTGAATATCCGTGCGTTGCTACGGACGTAAGCATGTATTATTGTCTTATTGCATAAATGCATTCGGTTTTTTAAATAGCTTCTTTTTAACTCCACATTGCAAGAAGTGGAAACAAGTGGTGTGGCGAGGGGGCTGCTCATGGACGTCTCCCACATTGCCCAAATGCATAAGTGGGCTCATAGATTCAATATACATCCTTCTTTCCTCCCTTGCCATGTCCGCTTGTCATGTGTCCCTCTTCAAACAAAGCGTTCAGATAAATATTAAATAATGAATATTTTAACACATTTCAATTTTAACTGTCCAAATAAAACACGTGGTGTGCTGAATTCTATTTTTCATGAAATTACAGCGGTATGTAGGACCACTAAATTTAGCATTTTAGTTGACACCGAGAATATTAAACCATTTTTATATATGCTTGATTGCTTGCGAGCGAGAATATTGTAAAAGGGAAACTGGTGGAAAATTGAATCCATGAGCCCAGTTCATTTTGTATGTTCTTTCTATACACTATTAATTATATATTTGTTTTATGATTACTAATAAATATAAGATGATAAAGTGTACCGGGGAGAAAAAAGAGAACGATCTTATAAAAGCAGCTGTGTAAATTAACTTCAAACAAATTTATATCATGTCAACGGTGGATCAGGCAACACCGTATTCTTGCAATCCTTCTGGATAAAAAAGTTTCAGACGCAGTCTAGATACAGATAAGTACCCTGCTGACACAGGAACACAATGTTGAATAAAAAAAGAGCAAAGGAAGGAATAAACCGGTTAACTGAATAACAAAATTGATATGGGACAGTCAAGCATGGAGCACCAAGAATCAAGTAAGGAACCCAGATACATGTGAGAATGTGAGAACACACACTGTCGGGGAGGCAGTTCCAAAACCAAGAGAACAGGGTTGTCGTGCACTCGCACGAGGGATTTGCTATCAGGATTTGAAGAACACCGGCATTTGGTGCTGCTGGACGTGAACACCAGGCTAGTAAGCCGCACCACCTGTCTTGTAGGCGGGCGCCTCGTCCCAGGCGTGTCAGTTCCTGCTTCCTTATGGCCAGGAGAGTCATCTTTGTATTGCGGCGACGGTTCCAGATACAAGCGCGGTCGTGATAGGCAGCGTATCATGACCTTATCCACCAGCATGCCTTCGGAGGCTCTCGTCGTGTCTACGCCGCCATGGATAATGTGACACTCGTCAATTCAGAACAAATGCAAAAAAAAATTGAAGTAGAACAAATGCAACTTTTTAGTTGTGCAGGTGCCGATAGATACGGGAGTGATTAGTGGAGATTAATTAGGCAGGATTACAGGAGATTGTTCTTGCAAAAAGATGTGTTACATATACAACATACAATGTTGAACCAATATAAAATGTTGGATTTAAGCGGTTTAAAAGTGGAAAATGATACATATCCCTCGGGAGGATCGCTCGCTATGATCTCCTGCCTCATTATGTGCATGTCATTACATATTCCTCCCTCCATCTCGTTCTCTTCTTTTTCCACACGGAGCAACACCATTTTTGTCTTCCCGCACGACGCCGCATCTCATCCGGCGCAACCTCCACCGGACCTCGTAGCCCCCGGCTATCGTCGGCTTCCCCAGCACCCACCACCTTCCTATTTCCCTACCCCGTGGTGCAGAATATCCTTAGTCGGCTCCTCCAGCCCTGAGTACTGTAACACCCTCTGAATCGACCCTATGCAAGTTTTAGCGAAACTCGCCAAACCCGCATAGAAACGATTCAAAGGTGCCCACCAGGCACTTTCGTGCGGGTGGAAAACAAAGTAATAACATTACACAACAGTCCTCGATGGGACCCATAGAACAGATATATACAACACGACTCAAAGAGTCAAGAATACAGATTTAATATACAAAGATCCAAATCACCTTGAAAAGATAGAGCGTCCGACTACGGACAAGATGCAAATGGGGCTAAGAGCCCTGAAGAATAACCAATGGCGTCCATAACCCTGCCCAGTCCAAGACGGAAGGGTAACCCTGCTAACGACGTCGATCTCACAACCTGCTTAAACAAAAAGGGGTGCCGACGAAGGGCAAAGGAAAAAAGAGGAGCGTCAGTACTGAGGCCAGTACACGGCGAGGCTAGAATTCGGCGGTCCTCGCCTACATAGGTATACTGGACTGAAGCGGCAGCGGCAGCATGCACTAAACAACCTATAGAGACTCGATACACTGGCGACTATCAGAGAGAGGTAAGAGAGACCTATTCGGATCCAACCTGTTACTACCATCAAACAAACCCATCCTGGCGTTTCCCCCTCGAGACCGGACGAGGAAGTCAACCGAGGAACTCACACCGTTGGCAGTTTTACTTATTCAGTTATCGTTGCCGCAATTACTAGTCAGGTTTAGATAGTCATCCTGATAAAGTAAGCAGTGGGCACTTTTAGTTAACCATTCCGTTATAGTGGCGACACTTACTAGTCATATTCAATTAGCATGAGATAACCCAAAACCCAACAGTTGTTGGTACTTTTACTTAGCCATTCTGTTGTAGTGAAGCTGATTACTAGTCATCTCGGGGCCAAGTCAATTGATAACAGTAAACTTTAGTTATAGTTGTCTATGATCAAGCACTGTGCTCCAAGTCGTCCATAACCGCGGACACGGCTTCTCGAAAAGATTTAACCCTGCAGGGGTGCACCAAAGTATCCACAGGCACTTCGACCCTTTTTGCCAGATCAGTTAACATACACCCATCGGTATGTCGGCGGGGCCTAAGTCACGACGTTCCCAGACCCAAAGCAAGTACATGGGGGCCACCCCACTAAGTCGACACCCGCAACGAAGTCGGCCGGTCTCCGAGACGGACTTAGGGTTTGGGTAGACGGCTGTGAACGACATCAAATCCCAAAACTGGGACTGTCGACACCGTGAAACGTGACCCGATCCTAAACAGTACAGTGTGCTCCTCGCACAAACGTAAATAAAGCAGTAAAGCATGGCATAAGTACAGGATAGTAAATAAAACCTCAAACTAGTTTGTGGCCCCCAGTACAATACTTTGAAATCAGGTAATAATCAATGGGGGGCCCATATCTCCCCACCTGTGGTTAGCGCGCTCGATCTCGGAACAGGTGTTAAGAACTCGGGTTCCTACGGGACACAAGTGGGCGGTCGGAAACCAAATATTATCTATCGCCCACCGATGCCTCTGCTTAATTCAATTTTAGTTGTTAAACAGGATTTAAAGTGATCGATAAGTAAAACCATGATCATCTCCAACATCATCATGTGGCAATACATCAACAACTGTGGCACTTGACGGCACGCAACAGCACTTGAGCAAGCGACTACGACGCGCGGGTCCAACTATCTACCAAACAACAGGTAATAGGATGTGTCCAAGGCAATATAGGGCTGCACAGGATATCACAGGTACGGGAACTAGAGCATCACAACACAGATAGCAATAGATCAACAGGAGGGAATAAATACTATAAAGTAAGATAGGTAGAAAGGGGGAGATGCTCGCCTGAAAACATTGCCGAAGGTTCAACCGAAGATCGGGGCGAAGCTCACATCAACTCATCGGCCTTATCCGCGAAGAAGCAAAACACTAGAATAAACACCGGATGCACTATTTAATACAACGGCAGAAGATCGGGCATGATGCAGGTATGATGCATGACATGGCGAGGTGCGATGCAATTAGTTCATATTAAGCGGAACCGGGGTCCCGACAATTAAATCCCTGGTTCTATTTGTTTAGATGCCCCGCAATTTAAATGTTGTATTTACATGGCAAGATATGGTACCGGTTCGCTACACAAGTTTTAAATGAGGCCAATATAAGACTAGATTTGCCCGCATATGGGCCCCATATTTAATTGTCAGGTGAATCGGCATAAGGCCCCCAAACCACACAAATATGCATGCGAGTAGAATGATTTAATATGCAACAAGTTTGTTATATTATAAAATAGGGTTTACGGAAAGGGGTTCACACATTAGGGGGTCTCGACGAACTTGGGGTTCCGGGGTTCGGGGTCGGTCTCGGGGTCCGGATCTGGGGTTCGGGGTTTGACGGGGTCGGTCTCGGATAGCGGAGTAGATCTTGGCGTCCGGGGGAAGCACTTGGTCTGGCGTCGGGGCATCGGACTCGCCCGGGTCGGTGTCGTGCTTGTCGTTGCGAAGCTCTTGTCGGGTCCGCGCCATCGAGTCGATCTTGGCGTCCGGGGGAATTCCCGATGTTCCGTGGAGAAGATCTTGGCGTCCGAGGGTTTCTCTGCGTCCGTGGTGCGTCCGTGATGCAGATCTTGTCGGTTCCCTGTCGGAGGCCTTCGGGGACGGGGTCTCGGCGACTTGGCGCTTCGGTTTGATGTCGTCCTCCCGGCACCGCGGCTCTCGGTGTAGATGGCGTTGACGGGCTTGAGACAGAGAACGGGTACTGTAACCAGGGGTTCGGACGTTGACTTGATACAACACACAAGCACCAACACATACACGCAGGAGCACACACGCAGAGACTGGAGGGGGTTGCTGCACGGTCGGAGGCGGATGGCATCTTGACGACGGGGTGGGTCCCGCGGGGCAGGTAGGTCCCGGTGGGGCCGGCTGCTGCACGCGGACAAGGGGAAGGCGAGGGCTCGGGGAGCGGGCTCGCGGGCCGAAGGCGGGCTCCTGGCGGCGGCCGGAGGCGCGGCCGGAGGCAGCAGCCCGCGGAGGAGACTCGGGGAGGGGACGCCGGTGCAGGGGCGAGGGGGCGGCCCCGGCGGCGAGCGCGGCTGGAGAACGGCGGTCCGGCGAGGCCAGGCGAAGCGGGACCGCGGGGCACGGCCGGGCGCGGAGGTGGCCGTCGGAGCTCGCTGGGAGGAGGACGTGCTGGCGGCGGGGAGGACGCGGACGCCGGCGGCGCCGGAGGGAGGAGGAAGGCGGCGGCCGGAGCGCGGGCCGGCGGCCGGAGCGCGGGCCGGCGGCCGGAGGCGCAGACGCGGGAGGACGCTGAGGCGCGGAGGAAGGAGAGGGAACGGAGGAGGGCGCGGCAGCGGCTCGGGGCGGCTCTGGGGAGGTGACGCGGGGTGGGGCGCAGGTGGGGGGGGGTTGCGTGCGGGTGGAAGGAGACGGGGTGAGAGAGGATGAGGACGGGCGGGGTTTGGGGGTGGGCCAGGGGTCGGTGGGGTCCGCGGGGCAGGTGGTTGTCGGTGTGGGTGGGGATGGGCGCGTGGGCCGCGGCAGGTGGGGAAACCGACAGGTGGGACCAGGCGGCTGGTGGGGGTGTGGCTGTGTGTGCTTGTGGCAGGTTGAGTGGGGGAGTGGGTGAGGTGGCTGTGTGGGATAGGGTAGAGGGAGAGGAGAGGGTGAGGTGGCAGCAGGTCATTGGTGGGGGTGATGTGGAGGGGGGGTGTGGGTAGATAGGTTGGTAGGTTTAGTAATTATGGGGGACCGATTTAATTTTCTGGGGGTAGTCGTTCGGGTCTATTCGGCCCGTTCGACTGCCCCACTAAAAATAATTTAATCTTTTATTTATTTTAAATGCACCGTTTGCAAACCGATAGTTGACAACAAAATATTCCGGCGACCCGGGTTTGAATTTGAAAACAAGACGGGGTTTTTTTTTTTTAGAAAACAGAAACAGGCTTTGCGAAAATAGTTTTAAGCAAACAATGCATGATGATGACGATGCAATGCACAGATTCAACGCGATTTTCTAGTAGTGGTTTTGCGGGATGCCACAATTCGACACCACTAACAAGGGATCTCGCCCTCGAGATCCGCCTCATGGTACCGGAAGGAAGATTGGCGGTCTGCGTCTTCTCGCTTCGTGTAGATCTTCGCGACACCACTAACAAGAGGTCCGTGATCGTAGAGAGAGCACTCCGGAAACAAAAGATCAAAGGTAGAGGTATCAGCAAATAAAGCCACCTCTAGCTTCCGTGGACGGAGTAAAATTGCATCGATCCACCATTCAATGTACATAAGCGAATGATAAGAGTAGTGGTATGGTCGCGACTCCATCCCGCACTCAAAGCATTACTATGTACAAGAATAGACAGATTATGCAAACAACTCTCAGGATTCAGACTGAAGATCTCAACAAGCGAGGTTCGGAAACAAAGGAGTGATGCAGACTCTGCATCGGATCTGTCGTAGAGGATGTCGTCGCTTCGGAAAACACCGGAAGGCACAAACAAGGAATAAAGAATGGTAACACAGACGAAGGATTCCCGGATAGCATGAAGACCAGATGAAGCAACACCGTTATCAAAGAAGGAAGCGAAACCCTGAAGGTACGACGGAAAACCGACCACGAGAAATCCTGGACTCGAAGAGAGGGAAGAGAGCGGATTCAAAACACGTAGAGGCAAGAGGAGAACATCAGAGGGGTAAGGAGTAAAATCAGACCTAATCAGAACTATCCAACCGATTTTCAAAAATAGTTTTGACACTCTACTTCGGCCGTTAGCTAGGTTATCCTACAGGCTGGACTTGTGGGGTATCGCAACTGCTGAGCTCTGATACCACTCTGTAACACCCTCTGAATCGACCCTATGCAAGTTTTAGCGAAACTCGCCAAACCCGCATAGAAACGATTCAAAGGTGCCCACCAGGCACTTTCGTGCGGGTGGAAAACAAAGTAATAACATTACACAACAGTCCTCGATGGGACCCATAGAACAGATATATACAACACGACTCAAAGAGTCAAGAATACAGATTTAATATACAAAGATCCAAATCACCTTGAAAAGATGGAGCGTCCGACTACGGACAAGATGCAAATGGGGCTAAGAGCCCTGAAGAATAACCAATGGCGTCCATAACCCTGCCCAGGCCAAGCCGGAAGGGTAACCCTGCTAACGACGTCGATCTCACAACCTGTTTAAACAAAAAGGGGTGCCGACGAAGGGCAAAGGAAAAAAGAGGAGCGTCAGTACTGAGGCCAGTACACGGCGAGGCTAGAATTCGGCGGTCCTCGCCTACATAGGTATAGTGGACTGAAGCGGCAGCGGCAGCATGCACTAAACAACCTATAGAGACTCGATACACTGGCGACTATCAGAGAGAGGTAAGAGAGACCTATTCGGATCCAACCTGTTACTACCATCAAACAAACCCATCCTGGCGTTTCCCCCTCGAGACCGGACGAGGAAGTCAACCGAGGAACTCACACCGTTGGCAGTTTTACTTATTCAGTTATCGTTGCCGCAATTACTAGTCAGGTTTAGATAGTCATCCTGATAAAGTAAGCAGTGGGCACTTTTAGTTAACCATTCCGTTATAGTGGCGACACTTACTAGTCATATTCAATTAGCATGAGATAACCCAAAACCCAACAGTTGTTGGTACTTTTACTTAGCCATTCCGTTGTAGTGAAGCTGATTACTAGTCATCTCGGGGCCAAGTCAATTGATAACAGTAAACTTTAGTTATAGTTGTCTATGATCAAGCACTGTGCTCCAAGTCGTCCATAACCGCGGACACGGCTTCTCGAAAAGATTTAACCCTGCAGGGGTGCACCAAAGTATCCACGGGCACTTCGACCCTTTTTGCCAGATCAGTTAACATACACCCATCGGTATGTCGGCGGGGCCTAAGTCACGACGTTCCCAGACCCAAAGCAAGTACATGGGGGCCACCCCACTAAGTCGACACCCGCAACAAAGTCGGCCGGTCTCCGAGACGGACTTAGGGTTTGGGTAGACGGCTGTGAACGACAACAAATCCCAAAACTGGGACTGTCGACACCGCGAAACGTGACCCGATCCTAAACAGTACAGTGTGCTCCTCGCACAAACGTAAATAAAGCAGTAAAGCATGGCATCAGTACAGGATAGTAAATAAAACCTCAAACTAGTTTGTGGCCCCCAGCACAATACTTTGAAATCAGGTAATAATCAATGGGGGGCCCATATCTCCCCACCTGTGGTTAGCGCGCTCGATCTCGGAACAGGTGTCAAGAACTCGGGTTCCTACGGGACACAAGTGGGCGGTCGGAAACCAAATATTATCTATCGCCCACCGATGCCTCTGCTTAATTCAATTTTAGTTGTTAAACAGGATTTAAAGTGATCGATAAGTAAAACCATGATCATCTCCAACATCATCATGTGGCAATACATCAACAACTGTGGCACTTGACGGCACGCAACAGCACTTGAGCAAGCGACTACGACGCGCGGGTCCAACTATCTACCAAACAACAGGTAATAGGATGTGTCCAAGGCAATATAGGGCTGCACAGGATATCACAGGTACGGGAACTAGAGCATCGCAACACAGATAGCAATAGATCAACAGGAGGGAATAAATATTATAAAGTAAGATAGGTAGAAAGGGGGAGATGCTCGCCTGAAAACATTGCCGAAGGTTCAACCGAAGATCGGGGCGAAGCTCACATCAACTCATCGGCCTTATCCGCGAAGAAGCAAAACACTAGAATAAACACCGGATGCACTATTTAATACAACGACAGAAGATCGGGCATGATGCAGGTATGATGCATGACATGGTGAGGTGCGATGCAATTAGTTCATATTAAGCGGAACCGGGGTCCCGACAATTAAATCCCTGGTTCTATTTGTTTAGATGCCCCGCAATTTAAATGTTGTATTTACATGGCAAGATATGGTACCGGTTCGCTACACAAGTTTTAAATGAGGCCAATATAAGACTAGATTTGCCCGCATATGGGCCCCATATTTAATTGTCAGGTGAATCGGCATAAGGCCCCCAAACCACACAAATATGCATGCGAGTAGAATGATTTAATATGCAACAAGTTTGTTATATTATAAAATAGGGTTTACGGAAAGGGGTTCACACATTAGGGGGTCTCGACGAACTTGGGGTTCCGGGGTTCGGGGTCGGTCTCGGGGTCCGGATCTGGGGTTCGGGGTTTGACGGGGTCGGTCTCGGATAGCGGAGTAGATCTTGGCGTCCGGGGGAAGCACTTGGTCTGGCGTCGGGGCATCGGACTCGCCCGGGTCGGTGTCGTGCTTGTCGTTGCGAAGCTCTTGTCGGGTCCGCGCCATCGAGTCGATCTTGGCGTCCGGGGGAATTCCCGATGTTCCGTGGAGAAGATCTTGGCGTCCGAGGGTTTCTCCGCGTCCGTGGTGCGTCCGTGATGCAGATCTTGTCGGTTCCCTGTCGGAGGCCTTCGGGGACGGGGTCTCGGCGACTTGGCGCTTCGGTTTGATGTCGTCCTCCCGGCACCGCGGCTCTCGGTGTAGATGGCGTTGACGGGCTTGAGACAGAGAACGGGTACTGTAACCAGGGGTTCGGACGTTGACTTGATACAACACACAAGCACCAACACATACACGCAGGAGCACACACGCAGAGACTGGAGGGGGTTGCTGCACGGTCGGAGGCGGATGGCATCTTGACGACGGGGTGGGTCCCGCGGGGCAGGTAGGTCCCGGCGGGGCCGGCTGCTGCACGCGGACAGGGGAAGGCGAGGGCTCGGGGAGCGGGCTCGCGGGCCGAAGGCGGGCTCCTGGCGGCGGCCGGAGGCAGCAGCCCGCGGAGGAGACTCGGGGAGGGGACGCCGGTGCAGGGGCGAGGGGGCGGCCCCGGCGGCGAGCGCGGCTGGAGAACGGCGGTCCGGCGAGGCCAGGCGAAGCGGGACCGCGGGGCACGGCCGGGCGCGGAGGTGGCCGTCGGAGCTCGCTGGGAGGAGGACGTGCTGGCGGCGGGGAGGACGCGGACGCCGGCGGCGCCGGAGGGAGGAGGAAGGCGGCGGCCGGAGCGCGGGCCGGCGGCCGGAGGCGCAGACGCGGGAGGACGCTGAGGCGCGGAGGAAGGAGAGGGAACGGAGGAGGGCGCGGCAGCGGCTCGGGGCGGCTCTGGGGAGGTGACGCGGGGTGGGGCGCAGGTGGGGGGGGTGCGTGCGGGAGGAAGGAGACGGGGTGAGAGAGGATGAGGACGGGCGGGGTCTGGGGGTGGGCCAGGGGTCGGTGGGGTCCGCGGGGCAGGTGGTTGTCGGTGTGGGGTGGGGATGGGCGCGTGGGCCGCGGCAGGTGGGGAAACCGACAGGTGGGACCAGGCGGCTGGTGGGGGTGTGGCTGTGTGTGCTTGTGGCAGGTTGAGTGGGGGAGTGGGTGAGGTGGCTGTGTGGGATAGGGTAGAGGGAGAGGAGAGGGTGAGGTGGCAGCAGGTCATTGGTGGGGTGATGTGGAGGGGGGGTGTGGGTAGATAGGTTGGTAGGTTTAGTAATTATAGGGGACCGATTTAATTTTCTGGGGGTAGTCGTTCGGGTCTATTCGGCCCGTTCGACTGCCCCACTAAAAATAATTTAATCTCTTATTTATTTTAAATGCACCGTTTGCAAACCGATAGTTGACAACAAAATATTCCGGCGACCCGGGTTTGAATTTGAAAACAAGACGGGGCGTTTTTTTTTTTTAGAAAACAGAAACAGGCTTTGCGAAAATAGTTTTAAGCAAACAATGCATGATGATGACGATGCAATGCACAGATTCAACGCGATTTTCTAGTAGTGGTTTTGCGGGATGCCACAAGTACCGCTGCGCCGGTGGAGGTGTTGCCCATGCATAGTGGTTGCGCCGCCCGTGTCGGTGGTGCTGCCCGCTCTCCTATGAGAGAATGGCGGCCATGCTCACAGCGGCACCAACGTTGCTCCCCACGGAAGTCGGCTGTACTATCCACGGCGTCCAGAGTTGTACCCTACAGCAACCGTTGTTGCTTTGCTACCTACGGAGGTCAGCGTTTCTCCCTGTGGCGACCACCGTTGCTACATACGGACGCTGGCATTGATCCCTGCGACGTATCACCTTGCTACATGTGGCGGCTGGGTTGCTACCTACGGCTATAGGTTTTTCTACCTACGGCGTCCAGAGTCTTACAATTTTACTACATTAGCATAACTTTTTTTACAAAGTATCCGGCGAGTATCCAAGGAGTCTTCAATAAAATAGGTTTTTCTACATTACTATAATTCTTTTGCTACGGTATCTCCGACGAAGCCTGCGATGAGGGGTAGTTTTTTTTTTCTATTCTTGTGCGTACCGTGTTTTCCTACAGTGTAGAAAAAGTGGAATATTATATATAGCAAAAGTGGGATATTATGTTGCAAAACCGGGACATAGTATAGCAGAAATGAGATTTGAGACTTTTTAGAGGACACGTGTCAGTAGGAGGCCCCGAAAATTCCTAGTACACCCTTTAACTGTAGAGATATTGGCGCACGTTGGAGGTAGAAAAATGAAAGATATTTGGTAAGTAGTATTCCATTCTATTATCTAATTGGATATCCCGCCTTTTTAGAGAAAAACATGCATGATTTTCTATTACTCCATGGTGATATCAAATTGATAGCATGCCTTTTTAGCACTCGCCGAGAATGAAATTTCAGAGCTCCAATCATGATTTTCTATTACCTCCATTGAGATTATTAGGAAATAAATATTAGTCATTCAATGTTCGTTTGGCAAGTGATTGACGCTATTATGACTTCGCATGTAATTCCGTTTATTGTGAGTTTCCTTGTGGACCTTTGATTGTGAGTTTCCTTGTGTCCAGATGTAGGAGGAGACGTCTGAGATTTGATGGTTAAGATTGCTCTAATGTTTGATGTATGCTATTTGATGGCTGAGATTGCTCCAATATTTGACGTGACCTACAATCACCAACATTCTTTTAATAGTAAAAATAGTTCATGTTTTTATGTGGTTCGAGGCATTTACATTGTTATAACTCAATTTCTTTGGCTTCAGAGTGTCCCATGTTTTCTCAATCTGCTTGGATCTTCATAATTCAGATTACATATACTTCCTAATTTCTCTTAACTGAACTTTGTGTGGCATGATCTGAATTAATACTTCTAAACTATGTGCCCATATTCTGTTCCGCTTGTAGTATTAGTCCATTTCTTTCATAATACTCTCTCTGATCCAAAATAATTGGCTCAGATTTGTCTAGATTTGGATGTATCTAGACATATTTTTAGTATGTCAAGCGTCATGCATTAGCCAACGACTCCAAAAGTCCAAACTGATGAAAAGGGCTAGTGCAATCTACTTATACACTTCAACACCCCCTCTCACGTGTGATGGGGAGAAGTCAGCACGTGCAACCGAAAGAAAGCGACGGCGCGCGAAACTCACGTATGACTAAAGAGGCCTATACGTGGACACGGAGGGGTTAACAACAATTTTAGGATAGATTGCAAAAGCCAGGACTCAAACTCGAGACCTTAGGCTCTGATACCATGTCAACCTTCATGCACTAGTCAACGCCTCCAAAAGTACGAACTGATAAAAAAGGACTAGTGCAGTCTATTTATACACTTCAACACTAGATACATCCGAATACTAGGTACATCCGAATCTAGACAAACTTGAGTCAATTAATTTGGATCGGAGGGAGTATATGCTTGTTCTTTTGCAATACATATCCATGCTCATTTTCCTATTTCAAGATGGTAAGGCGAGTGACCATAGGATCTAGGCATGCAATAAGATCCGATTGTGGTGGGTTAAGAAAAAAAATCAAGGAAGCTTAGGTACAGAACTTTCTTACATGTCACACAGCTAGCTAGCCAAATTACTTCTAGATGTTATGAAGACATGCCTGCCATTTCTCTTATGAATGTTTGATACATCATTGAGATCTGAATGCATTCCATAGGCTTCTACAAAGGGATGGACGGAAGTTTGGTCAGTCTTGATTTAACTTTGTTGCGTCACCATAGAATTGCTCAATCAGATCCTGCAATACTTATACTATATATATATATGTACAACACTGTATTGTCAATTTTTATTCCAATTCCATGCGATTTAGCATTTATAAATGTGTTGCATGTACCTTGATAGGCTAAGTCACCCCAAATGTATGGAGGAAGCTGAAAGAACTGCAATGTTCCGTTGAGGATTGGATTGAGAAGTCCTATGAAGGAAGAAAGTGCAAGGAGAGGATGAAAACACCTGGCCACAATTAGAGAAGTGTCTCTGCAGTCCATTATGTAAAAACTATCGGTATGTTGCTTAAAGCTCACTATGCACACATGGCTGCTAGTATTTGTTCAGATTAAGCTCGTCGTCTGACTATTTCAAGCTTGGTGTTCTGATATTTCAATTCCCACTAATAAAAGGCTTCCGATATTATTTTCTCTGTTTTATTTGGATAAATAAACTTTAGAGGATTTAATAAGATAATCTTCAAATTTGCAGTCCATGTAAATCATAATGTTCTTGGCGATCCATCTACAGCTGGTTAGTATTTATGTTTCTATTTTAAACATCCCATCATAGTTGTTTATGATTCAATGGGATTTAGCTTAAAGCAACATAGAATACATAGCTGAATCTAAACTGAACTGCTTATATTACTGTCTTTTTTGTGCTTTTTAGCTCTGCTATGCAGGGAGACATATCTCGAATATTCATAGTCTATGTATCTTTCGTTTATTGCTGCCAACTAATTGTATGTACCAATTGGACTTAATTCAGTTATCTTACCATATAATGCATCACAATGTTTGTCATGGAGGTTACTGCCCTAGATATGATTACACGCGAACTAAACTATTTCATATACTTGATCTTGATTGTGTAGGAAGCATCATGCTCAACACTTGATCTTGTTCAGCTGGTGGTGTGAATTTAGAACAGCCCTTATGATGATCAATTGTATAATTGGGTCTAGTGGCCTCGGATCTGTAAGTTGCAATTACCGTCTGCTTTTGCTGCAGGTGGCCGATGTCTCTAATAAGCACTTGGGCAGATTGCCAATCATCAGGAAAGAGAAATGCAGACAGTAACTGATGAAGGTATATGCATACTCCTAAATAGACACCACATGACATACTTCAAGGAAAATTCTTCTTTCAATATGCCACTTCTTTTCATCCATCTTGATCCAGTTCCATTTTTTCACGTAGTTGTACAGACACACTTGTTTTATGTATCCAACCACATAGTAGGTGGATAATAAACGTATTAGTTGTACTTTATGTTTTTTACCAAGAAATACTTGTTTCTGTGGTAATACTTCCGAGTTATCACCTCTGTTCCAAAATATAAGCCTTTCTAGCACTTCAATTTGAGATAGTATTAACTTTTTTGCATTCATAGTTTAATCAACACTTGAATCTTGTTATTTGAGAGTTGGAACGGGTAATAATGTTGGAGATATGCCCTAGAGGCAATAATAAATGTAGTTATTATTATATCTTTGTGTTTATGATAAATGTTTACATTCATGCTATAATAGTATTAACAAGGAAACATTGATACTTGTGTGATTTGTAAACTAAAATAAGAGTTCCTAGTAAAACCTCTATATAATACTAGCTTGTTGGTTAATAGATGATTGTGGTTTCCCTATCATGAAACATTGAGATGTTATTAACAACAAGATCATATCATTAGGAGAATGATATGGTGGGCATACTCCTATAGATAAGCGTAGCATAAAGATCAAGTCATTTTAATAGTTCAATTGCTATATGCTTTCTGATACATAGTAACCTAATTCCTTCGACCATGAGATCATGCATATCACCTTTACTGGATGGATGCTTTGATGACATCAAACACCACACCGTAACTGGGTGGCTATAAATGTGGCATTGAGTGTTCGGAAAGTATTGGTTGAGACACATGGATCAAGAGTGGGATTTGTCCATCCATATGACAGATAGATATACTCTGGGCCCTCTCGGTAGAATGTCATCCAATTAGCTTGCAAGCATGTGACTGGCTCACAAGGGATCACATATCACGGGAACGAGAAAAGAGTACTTATCGGTAACGAGGTTGAACTAGGTATGCAGAGATACCGACGATCATAACCTCGGATAAGTAAACTATCGTGAGACAAAGGGAAATTGGTATCGTATGTAAGTGGTTCATTCGATCGCAAAGTAATCGTAGAAATATGTGGGAGCCATATGAATTTCCAGATTCCTCTGTTGGTTATTGTTCGGAGAAGTGTCTCGATCATGTCCGCATAAGTCACGAACCGTAGGGAGACACACTTAAGGATTCGACGTTGTTTGAGTAGTTATGGTATGATGAGAAAGAGACCGAATGTTGTTCGGAGTCTCGGATGGGATCCGGGATATCACGAGGAGATCCGGAATGGTCCGGAGAATAAGATTCATATAAGGAAAGTCTCGTTTCGGAGTTGGGGAATGATTCCGGTGTTTTCATCGGGAATGTTCTAGAAGGTTCCGGAATGTCCGGCACTCCGGAGGGGAAGGGGTACATGAATGTGTCATTACAAGTTGGAATGATTGCATCATGTACTAGGTGTCATCGCTGTCCAAAATAAAGGGTTTGTTCAAATCCTAGTTTGAAAAGTCAAACGGCTAGTTTGAAAAGTCAAAACGGCAGTTTTTGGAAAGAGGAGGAGAGGTGGAAACCGAGTTGGGAGGAGTTCCCTCCTCCAACCGGCGGCCCACCTCCAAGCCGAGTTGGGGAGGGACTCCCCTCCCCTTGGCCGCACCTCCCACCTATAAAGGGAGGGGCAGGGCTGCCCCTCCTAGCACACAAGTTCCCTGCCCCAAACCCTAGCTTGGCGCCACCACCTCCTGCAGCTGCCGCCGCCTCCTAGGGCTGCCCTAGCCGCCGACTTGGGCTGCCCCAAGCCCTAGCCGCCGGCTCTAACACCTCCTCCTTGGTGTGTCTAAACCCTAGATCGCCGAGGAGCTCTCTCATAATCCACCATACTCGCTCCGGCTTAAGGCGAAGCCCTGCGAGATCTCCCCTCTACTTCCGATACCACGCCGTTGTGCTGCCGGAATCGCGAGGAGAGTGCTACAACCTCCGCTGCCTGCTGGAACAAGGGAGAGGAAGGTCTTCGTCGAGTACCGAACGTGTGACCGACTGCAGGAGCGCTGCCGGAACGCAGCGCCGGAAGGATCGTCTACGCGATCTTGAGATCGGGAAGAGTACGACTACATCACCCACGAGAATCCGCTCTCGTTAAACACTTTGGAATCTTCGAGGGTGAGTTATTCCATCGACTCGTTGCTACAATCTAGTAGATATATCTTGGCTTGTTTGTTTGTATGCGGTAGAAATTTTTTGTTTTCCATGCTACGAAACCCTACAGTGGTATCAGAGCCAGGTTTATATGTAGATCTGTTGCACGAGTAGAACACAATGGTCATTATGGGCGTTGATGCTTTTATTGTCGATTGCTTCTTGTGTACTTTGCATCTTGTGGTATGTTGGGATGAAGCAGCCCGGGCTAACCTTACATGACATCGTTCATGAGACTTGCTCCACGCTTGACATGCAACTTGTATTGCATAAGTGGCTTTGCGGGTGCCTGTTTCTCCTAGCATAGTTAAGATCCAATTTACAACGGGTGATTAACAATAGTAGTATCAATGTTGTGGTTCATGTTCGTAAGTTAGAACGACACTTATTGAAAGCCCCAAACCACGTAAAACATGCAAAGAAAGTAGAGGCGTCTAACTTTGTTTTGCAGGGGTGTGCTGTGATGTGATATGGCCATGATTGTGATTATATTTGATGTATGCAATGTTCCTTATTGTAAGTTGGCAACCGGCAGGAGCCATATGGTTGTCTTTAATTTATGTTAAGACCCGCGTGTCTATTCAAAGTAGTTGTAATAGTTGAAGCCGGTGGACGACAACCATGGAGAAGCGTCATTGACCTTGATGCAATGCCGGTGATGATGGAGATCATGTTCGTGCTAGAAGATGGAGATCGGAAGCACAAAGAAGAAAGGCCATATCATATCACATATTATGAATTGCATGTGATGTTAATCCTTTATGCATCTTGTATTGCTTAGTAGACGACGGTAGCATTATAAGATGATCCCTCATGCACATGAATTTCAAATCATAAAGTGTTCACCCTTAGTTAGCACCGTTGCTAAAGCTTGTTGTTTCGAAGCACCACGTGATGATCAGGTGTGTTAGATTCCGCAAGTGTATACAACGTGAGCAAGCCAGATTTGCTCATGCGGAAACTAAGGTTTGATCTTGACGAGCCTAGCATGTACAGACATGGTCTCGGAACACGGATCACCGAAAGGTAAAGCATGAATCATATAGTAGATATGATGAACATGTCGATTGTTCGCCATTGAAACTATATCAACTCTCGTGATGATCGGTGTTGATGTGGTGGATTTGGTTCGTGTGATCACTAAAACAATGTGAGGGATATTGTTTTGAGTGGGAGTTCACCTAGATTAATTTTATTATTAATTTGAACTCAATTTGTCATAAACTTAGTCTAAACTATTGCAAATATGTTGTAGATCAATGACAGCCCCTACCATCAATTTTAATGCGTTCCTAGAGAAAGAAAAGTTGAAAAACAATGGAAGCAACTTCGCGGATTGGTTCCGCAATTTGAGGATTGTCCTCACAGATGGTAATTTGACCTATGTGCTGGATGCACCGCTGGGTGACCCACCTGCAGCTGATGCTCCCGATGAAGTAAAGAATGTTTACCTCACTCGAAAGACTTAGTACTCCACAGTTCAGTGTGCTATCTTGTATGGTTTAGAATCGGAGCTTCAGAAAAGGTTTGAGAATTCAGACCCATATGATATTGTCGAGGATCTCAAATTGATCTTTGAGACTCATGCGGCAATTGAAAGCTATGAGGCTTCTGAAAAGTTCTTTAACTGCAAGATGGAAGAGGGCAGCTCCATCAGTGAGCATGTGCTTAAGATGTCTGGGCACGCAAACAAACTTCAAAGCTTGGGTATTGTGATTCCTAATGCTTTGGGGATTTACCGTGTCCTCCAAACACTACCACCAAGTTACAAGAACTTTGTGATGAACTACAACATGCAAAACATGAACAAGACGTTGCCAGAACTCTTTGCCATGTTGAAATCTGCAGAAGTGGAGATCAAGAAAGAGCACCAAGTGTTGTTGGTCAATAAGACCACCAAATTCAAGAAAGGCAAGTCTAAGCAGAAGGGACACTTCAAGAAGGGTGGTAAGAAAGTTACCACGCCGACGAAGAAGACCAAGGCTGGACCTAAGCCTAATACTGAGTGCTTTTACTGCAAGGGAGAAGGTCACTGGAAGCGGAATTGCCCAAAGTACTTGGCGGATTTGAAGAACGGCAACATCAAGAAGAAAGGTATATCTGATATACATGTTATTGATGTGTATCTCACTAGTACTTGTAGTAGTGCCTGGGTATTTGATACTGGTTCGGTTGCTCATATTTGTAACTCGAAACAGGTGCTGCAGAATAAACGGAAGCTAGCGAAGAACGAGGTGACGATGCGCGTGGGAAACGGATCAAAGGTTGATGTGATCGCGGTCGGCACGCTACCCCTTCATCTACCATCGGGATTAGTTTTATACTTAAATAATTGTTATTTGGTGCCTGCGTTAAGCATGAACATTATATCGGGATCTTGTTTATTGCGAGACGGTTACTTGTTTAAGTCCGAGAATAATGGTTGTTCGATTTATATGAGTAATATGTTTTATGCACATGCACCTTTGATAGATGGTCTATTCTTGTTGAATCTCGATAGTGGAAATACACATATAAATAACATTGAGGCTAAACGTTTGAAATCGAGCGATAACTCGACCTATATGTGGCACTGTCGTCTTGGTCACATTGGAGTGAAGCGTATGAAGAAACTCCATTCCGATGGACTTCTTGAATCACTTGATTTTGAATCACTTGAAAGATGTGAAGCATGTCTGATGGGTAAAATGACTAAGACTCCATTCTCTGGTATGATGGAGCGAGCTACGGACTTATTGGAAATCATACATACCGATGTGTGTGGTCCAATGAGTGTAGCATCGCGCAGTGGTTATCGTTATGTTCTTACCTTCACGGATGACTTGAGTAGATATGGGTATATCTATTTCATGAAACATAAGTCCGAAACTTTCGAGAAGTTTAAGGAGTTTCAAAGTGAGGTAGAGAATCAACGTAACAAGAAGATTAAATTTCTATGTTCTGATCGTGGAGGTGAATATCTAAGTTACGAGTTTGGCGAGCATTTGAAGAAATGCGGAATACTTTCGCAGTTGACACCGCCGGGAACACCACAACGTAATGGTGTGTCCGAACGTCGTAATCGAACTCTCTTAGATATGGTTCGTTCTATGATGTCACTTACAGATTTAACGCTATCATTTTGGGGTTATGCATTAGAAACAGCCGCATTCACTTTAAATAGGGCACCATCTAAATCCGTTGAAACGACACCGTATGAATTATGGTTTGGGAAGAAACCTAAATTGTCGTTCCTTAAAGTTTGGGGTTGCGAAGCCTATGTAAAGAAGTTACAGCCGGACAAGCTTGAACCCAAAGCGGAAAAATGCGTCTTCATAGGATACCCAAAGGAAACTATTGGGTATACCTTCTATCATAGATCCGAAGGCAAAATCTTTGTTGCCAAGAATGGATCCTTTCTAGAGAAGGAATTTCTCTTGAAAGAAGTGACTAGAAGGAAAGTTGAACTCGACGAGGTTGTCGAACCTTCTCTCGAAATTACGAGTAGCGCACCACCGGAAGAAGTTCCTGTGGTGCCTGCACAAATAAGAGAGGAAGCTAATGATGATGATCATGAAACTTCGGTTGAAGTTGCTGCAGAGCCTCGCAGGTCAACGAGAATTCGTACCACTCCAGATTGGTATGATCCTGTTATGAGTGTCATGTTGGTGGACAACACCGATGACCCTGAGACATATGAGGAAGCGATGATGAGCCCAGATTCCAATAAATGGCAAGAAGCCATGAAATCCGAGATTGGATCCATGTACGAAAACCAAGTGTGGACTTTGGTGGACTTACCGGATGGCCGAAAGGCTGTCGAGAACAAATGGATTTTCAAGAAGAAAACAGATGCTGATGGTAATGTTACTGTCTATAAAGCTCGACTTGTCGCAAAGGGGTTTCGACAAATTCAAGGAGTTGACTACGATGAGACTTTCTCACCAGTAGCGAAGCTAAAGTCTGTGAGGATTATGTTAGCAATCGCTGCATATTATGATTATGAGATATGGCAGATGGATGTCAAAACAACATTCCTCAATGGAGACATTGATGAAGAGTTGTATATGATGCAACCCAAAGGTTTTGTCGATCCTAAAGATGCTAACAAGGTATGCAAACTTCAACGGTCCATCTATGGATTGAAGCAAGCATCCCGAAGTTGGAATCAACGTTTTGATAAGGTAATCAAAAGTTTTAGTTTTATACAAACTTATGGAGAAGCTTGTATTTACAAGAAAGTGAGTGGGAGCTCTGTAGCATTCTTAATACTATATGTAGATGACATATTGTTGATTGGGAATGATGTAGACCTTCTTAATAGTGTCAAGGAATATTTGAATAATAGTTTTTCAATGAAAGATCTTGGCGAAGCAGCTTACATATTAGGCATAAAGATTTATAGAGATAGATCAAAACGCCAAATATCATTGTCACAAAGTACATATTTGGACAAAGTTCTAAAGAGGTTTGGAATGGAAGAAAGCAAGAAAGGGTTCTTGCCCATGTTGCCCAATACGACCTTGAGTAAAACTCAAAGTCCGACATCGGCAGAAGATAGAGAAAGGATGAGTAAGACTCCCTATGCCTCAGCCATAGGATCTCTAATGTATGCCATGCTATGTACTAGACCCGACATTGCATATGCTGTTAGTTTAACTAGCAGATATCAAAGTGATCCAGGAGTGGATCATTGGACAGCGATCAAAAACATCCTTAAGTACTTGAGAAGAACTAAGGATATGGTTCTTTCTTATGGAGGTGATGAACAACTCGTTGTTAATGGTTACACCGATGCTAGTTGGAACACCGATCCGGATGATTCTAAATCACAATCTGGATACGTATTTATTTTGAATGGTGCAGCAGTTAGCTGGAGGAGTGCAAAGCAAAGCGTTGTGGCGAGATCTTCAACTGAATCGGAATACATGGCTGCTTCGGAGGCTTCACAAGAAGCGATATGGATGAAAGAGTTCATTACAGAGCTAGGTGTGGTTCCTAGTGCGCTGGACCCAATGTCTATCTACTGTGATAACATGGGCGCCATAGCCAATGCGCAAGAACCAAGGTCACACAAGAAGCTGAAGCACATCAAGCTACGTTTTCACGCTATTCGAGAACATATCCAAGATGGGGATATAAAGATTTGCAAAGTACACACAGATCTGAATGTGGCGGATCCGTTGACTAAACCTCTCCCGAGGGAAAAACATGACCAGCACCAAACTGCCATGGGTGTTCGGTATATTACCATGTAATCTAGATTAGATGACTCTAGTGCAAGTGGGAGACTGTTGGAGATATGCCCTAGAGGCAATAATAAATGTAGTTATTATTATATCTTTGTGTTTATGATAAATGTTTACATTCATGCTATAATAGTATTAACAAGGAAACATTGATACTTGTGTGATTTGTAAACTAAAATAAGAGTTCCTAGTAAAGCCTCTATATAATACTAGCTTGTTGGTTAATAGATGATTGTGGTTTCCCTATCATGAAACATTGAGATGTTATTAACAACAAGATCATATCATTAGGAGAATGATATGGTGGACATACTCCTATAGATAAGCGTAGCATAAAGATCAAGTCATTTTAATAGTTCAATTGCTATATGCTTTCTGATACATAGTAACCTAATTCCTTCGACCATGAGATCATGCATATCACCTTTACCGGATGGATGCTTTGATGACATCAAACACCACACCATAACTGGGTGGCTATAAAGGTGGCATTGAGTGTTCGGAAAGTATTGGTTG
The DNA here is from genome assembly GCA_910589765.1 of Avena atlantica. Lineage (NCBI taxonomy): Eukaryota > Viridiplantae > Streptophyta > Magnoliopsida > Poales > Poaceae > Avena > Avena atlantica. The sequence goes on along the minus strand of OU342734.1, from coordinate 461,183,258 downwards.
AGACACATGGATCAAGAGTGGGATTTGTCCATCCATATGACAGATAGATATACTCTGGGCCCTCTCGGTGGAATGTCATCCAATTAGCTTGCAAGCATGTGACTGGCTCACAAGGGATCACATATCACGGGAACGAGAAAAGAGTACTTATCGGTAACGAGGTTGAACTAGGTATGCAGAGATACCGACGATCATAACCTCGGATAAGTAAACTATCGTGAGACAAAGGGAAATTGGTATCGTATGTAAGTGGTTCATTCGATCGCAAAGTAATCGTAGAAATATGTGGGAGCCATATGAATTTCCAGATTCCTCTGTTGGTTATTGTTCGGAGAAGTGTCTCGATCATGTCCGCATAATTCACGAACCGTAGGGAGACACACTTAAGGATTCGACGTTGTTTGAGTAGTTATGGTATGATGAGAAAGAGACCGAATGTTGTTCGGAGTCTCGGATGGGATCCGAGATATCACGAGGAGATCCAGAATGGTCTGGAGAATAAGATTCATATAAAGAAAGTCTCGTTTCGGAGTTGGGGAATGATTCCGGTGTTTTCATCGGGAATGTTCTAGAAGGTTCCGGAATATCCGGCACTCCGGAGGGGAAGGGGTACATGAATGTGTCATTACAAGTTGGAATGATTGCATCATGTACTAGGTGTCATCGCTGTCCAAAATAAAGGGTTTGTTCAAATCCTAGTTTGAAAAGTCAAACGGCTAGTTTGAAAAGTCAAAACGGCAGTTTTTGGAAAGAGGAGGAGAGGTGGAAACCAAGTTGGGGAGGAGTTCCCTCCTCCGGCGGCCCACCTCCAAGCCGAGTTGGGGAGGGACTCCCCTCCCCTTGGCCGCACCTCCCACCTATAAAGGGAGGGGCAAGGCTGCCCCTCCTAGCACACAAGTTCCCTGCCCCAAACCCTAGCTTGGCGCCACCACCTCCTGCAGCTGCCGCCGCCTCCTAGGGCTGCCCTAGCCGCCGACTTGGGCTGCCCCAAGCCCTAGCCGCCGGCTCTAGCACCTCCTCCTTGGTGTGTCTAAACCCTAGATCGCCGAGGAGCTCTCTCATAATCCACCATACTCGCTCCGGCTAAAGGCGAAGCCCTGCGAGATCTCCCCTCTACTTCCGGTACCACGCCGTTGTGCTGCCGGAATTGCGAGGAGAGTGCTACAACCTCCGCTTCCTGCTGGAACAAGGGAGAGGAAGGTCTTCGTCGAGTACCGAACGTGTGACCGACTGCGGGAGTGCTGCCGGAACGCAGCGCCGGAAGGATCGTCTACGCGATCTTGAGATCGGGAAGAGTATGACTACATCACCCACGAGAATCCGCTCTCGTTAAACACTTTGGAATCTTCGAGGGTGAGTTATTCCATCGACTCGTTGCTACAATCTAGTAGATAGATCTTGGATTGTTTGTTTGTATGCGGTAGAAAATTTTTGTTTTCCATGCTACGAAACCCTACAAATAACACACATTGCAAAGTGCAGTTTAACATAAACTATTTTGTCATAAATCGTCTACATGCATATGCATATAGTAATCGATGTGTTATATTTGGTACCTATAGTTCTCCATTACATGCATTGCTATGTATATTCGGGATGTTATATGACGAGTGAAAGGTGAAATTGATGTTGAAGACAAACAATTCTCCACGGGAATTTCTGATTAAACATTACATCCCTAAACTTAATACCATTGGACTAGAGCATCGAACATTTTGTTTTCATTCCCACGTTTTCTGTCTTCTGCACGTATCATACACCCTTTTAGCTTTTGCCACTTTGATACTTAAATAGGAATTTTGTTTATTGCAGGACTAAAGGATTAGCAAAGCATGCTATGCTCGGATATAAGAGTTAAACATGTATACATGCATAAATATTGTAGGGATATATATATATAAGTAGGAGTAGTTAGATTGTAATATTTTGAATCAAGATTATAAGTTGTGTACCACTTCAGATACTTTTCATGTATTCTTATTGTGATCCAAATTGGGAATCAATATTGTAAGTTGTCTACTCTTCGGATAATTCTGATGTATTCTGATAGTGATTGAAAAATATACATTAATTTGCTTCTTCATGCAATGCACTTTTATTCTGTGTTTTTTGTGTGATGGTATGTCTATTCTAAATTATATAATCTTGCGGAGGAGAAAATATTGATGCTCTCAAACAATGCAGGCCACAAAATAATATTTATTTGAGCTACAAAGCATATTTTTCAAAGAAATGGCCCAGTCCTCTTATGTTGTCTACCAACGCACCCAACTGTTGTTTGAAGTATGTTGTTATTTTGCAACACTTTATTCATTGGTTACCAACGGATCTATATGTGTTGCATTATACCTTTGCGACGCCCAAAATGCAACGCATATTTATTCGTTGGTAAAGTCTCTAGCAACGCGTATATGGGCATTTAGATACAGATAAATGTGTTGTTGTAGGAGGACCTTGTAGTGAAAGTTGAATTTTGTAATCACATATATTATAGTGTGACAACCTCTTTTCACTTTTTCTTATCTAAAATTTTAGTAGGTTTACAAGTAAACATTTTGCTTCGAAATAGACCACCGAATCACATGATTTACTTCTCTATGTACTCAATTAGTCGTGCACCACTTCCCCACATAGCCCCTCTCAACGAAGAAATGTTTACCTGTGATTGATAACATTGATTTGAACCATTCTAGGATGACTATTGCTTCTGCAATTTCAACATTTGTTCAATGCGCTATTGTGCCACATGATGAAATCATTACCTTTCGAATACTGTCTCGGAAGATTGCTCCACATGCTCATTTACTTTCATCCTTCAAGAAACTAGTGTACACATTCAGTTTTTTCCAACGTTCTTCAGGTTTTCTGCAGACTTCGTTCCACCACTATTATGTTCAGGATTCTCGACACCAAGCTCAAGAACAGGATTTCTTTCCTTTGATACCTGGTTCTAATTCATAAGAATTCTCCTGCAGGAAGGAATTCAGATAGGGTTAGTCGATTTCTCAACTGTCAACACTACATTTTCCATCCCCCAAAATTATATTGTCTCCCCTATGCCAAGATATCCACCACAAAAAAAATTAGTTGCTATCTTATTTTTTGGACGCATTGATTTAAAATAAGAAACCAAATCATCCTTGTATATATGAATATATGTTGTGGGGACACTGACCGCACCTTTGTCAAAGACTGCCTAGAGTAGTAGCCTTAGTGAAGTTTACCATTGCATAGTTAGTTGTTTCATGTTCCATGACACAACGTCCATTTTGTCTGCACTGATGCACTTGCACTCCCAGTGTGTTACTTGCCAGCTCCCATCCAAAAAAAAGCTTTGGTGGCACCTTAGAGTTCCATATTAGCTTTAATCGATCTCTTCCTGTTTTCAGGTTAACTTGTTGATTCTTGATTATCCTCGTCAGGAAATTGCAATCCTAATCTCTATGTGCTTCTTACAGTTCTTACATGCCCTTCTTGCACAAGGTGTGTTAACATGATGAAGTTTGATACTTTTTAGTTTTTCTCCAATTTTTCAGTCAACGCAATCCATATGTTTGGTGTACATCACAGGCTTTAGGTCGTCTGCTTTGAACAAGCAAAATGGGAAAAGAATATGGTCTGGCAGAAAATAGAAGTTACCATAACCTCTATTGCTATGATAGATTTTTATGTCGTTACATGAACTGAAGGGAAAAAATCTATCTTGGAATAATCTTTTAGTGAGATTATCCAGCTATCTGAGGGAATGGACGAATTTAAATGGAAATTACTCCATAGTGGTAAATTTTCTGTTGATTCATTTTATAGAGCTTTGATTCAACCTAATATTCCAGTCGATGACAATAGTAAAATTTGGAAGATGAGGATACCCCTTAAAACAAAGATATTCGCTTGGTATCTCCGTAAAGGGGTGATTCTCACAAAAGATAATCTTGTTAGGAGAAATTGGCATGGTAGCACTGAATGCGTATTTTGTCATCATAATGAGACAATACGCCATTTATTCTTCCATTGTAAATCTGTTCGTACTATATGGTCAATCATCCAAATAGCCTCTGGTTTATCTCCTCCTCGATCGGTAGTCAATGTATTCCTTAGCTAGTTTGGAGAACTGTGTTTTCATTTACATTATTTTGTAATCCTCTTTTTCTTGACTTGGTCCGAGACTGTGTGGTTGATCGGCTGTGTGCATCCTAGCTATGCAGAGGCCGGGTGTAAACTTACTGTTAAGTAATAAAGCGCCCATTTCCAAAAAAAAAGATGACGTAAAACAATGTTTTTCTGGTCTTAAAAGTCCTTTCAAGACCCAGGAAGATAGCGGATCCCTCACAGCTAACATAAAGTACAAATATGGTTTAGGGATCTAGATCATGCTTATGTTAGCTAGTCTAGAGCATATTTTTTTGAATTGTATGTGAAATGCAAGGGGCTTCCGTCCATGGTGAAACCATTGTTCAGATGTGCTTTTTTTTTTGTTCAGATGTGCTTTTGAGTCTTCTAGTTACCAATTTTTTCGTACTACAAGCACTTGTGCTATTCACATGCATGTAGGCATGCATCTTTTTTTAGATAAAAAGGGGTTTTCGTTAAAAATGCAACCAAAAAGTTACAAGGTGCAAGCTGTGAACTCAGACTTTAAATGGCACAATTTTACCCACTAAGGGGAGCAACTAAACCAACAAAAGGAACACTACAAGAAGCCATTACATATTTACATTACTGGGTATCTCATGAGATGAGCACCATCTACGATCTTCTCGTAGGCCAACTCCTGGCGCCACTCTATCATCGGGTCTATCGTAGACCCACAAATTTTTAGCATAGCACCTATAAGTAGCACATTCATGTCAAGCTATTCTTAGCGACTCCCTGAAATCTAAATGACACTATTTGTAGTACTCCTCCCGTCTCAAAATAGATGTCTCAAATAAAATTTAGATGAATTTAAATTCTATTTAGTATATAGATTATTCAAATTTTGAGAAACCTAAGACATCTATTTTGAGACGGAGGGAATAGTAGTATTTTCATTGTTAGAGTGATTTTGATTATGATGTTTGTGCAATAAAAAATAGTGCCATGTAAACACTCTAACAAATGTTGATTCTGAGCGGGTCTTGCCCCCTTGGTCGGTGGAGGCAAGCGTCACGTGGCACTTGCCGGGCCACTGCCATGGTACTTTTGTCAATTTTGCTGGGAGGTGAAGTTTTGTCTAGTCACTCACGCATATGGTCTAATCTAACAAAAATTCGTGTGTGTCTACAATCCTCAAAAAGATTAAAGAGCCTTAATTTGAAGATTATATTATGAGAAATGCAATAACGAAAACATTTATTTCGTGATTTATTCTCATTTCAAAAGTTATTGTGTTTTATACTTTATTTAGGTTTTTATTTGAGAACTTATACTTTATTTAGGTGGCGATTCTTGGCTGGTATAGCTTGACGGAGGCCATTCTTTCTGTTTTTTCTAGTACTATCTTTGTTTCAAAATATAAGATATTTTAGATTTGTGAATAAAATATATCTAGACTTTATTTAGTTGTAGGTTTATTTTAAACTTAAGTGAACCTATACACTAAAAGAAGTCTAGATTTATTTCGTTCACAAAGCTAAAATATCTTATATTTAATCAACTTGTGGTTGGGTGGCTAGGAGGGTGGTTGTACCCCTAGCTCACCAGAGTTCAAACCCCGGTTTGACACTGTGTGTTGCATAAAAGGCGGAATATTATTTCAGGGGGACGCGATGTTCCCGTCGACAGTGAGGCGTCCGTGGTGACTTTGTCAATCTCAAGACCTGATCCGCCGACTTGGTCTATCGGAGGTGCTCATAGGGGTAGGGTGTGCGTGTTCATAAGGGTGAATGCATGTACGTGTTGTGAGCTTCTATAATTGTAATGTGTTTCTCAAAAAAAAAATCTTATATTTTAAAATGAATGAAATAGTATTGTTTCCGCGTGCAAGAGAAGAAAGCATCATCTACATCTGCCCGTTTGACCATCCTAAGAGTCAGCCCAATATTCAGTCAACCTGGAATGGTAATTCCAGCCCACAGTGGTAAAGCCATTCCGGTACCAGCCCAGCCCAGCCCAGCCCAACTACTGCGGAGACCATCTCGCGGAACGAAACACCTGCACGAGCCTGTTCAGTTCGTCTCGCTTCACTGCGCGGAGCGGCGACGAGGCAACCTCACCACCGGCGGGCGGCGGCGGCCGCCAGCCGGGGTTTCCGCGCCATCTCCGGACAACTTGTTCCAAGTATCTACGTAAGTGGATTCCATCTCGTAGCTCTCCTCCTCTTTTCCCAGTTTCGTTCTTCGCCACTCTCCGGTAATCCTCTAGGCCTCTAGGGCCTCCACTGTACGAAGCCTCGTGAGACCTAACTCCCCCAACTTGTAAATCCGCGATCAACTTGTCAAATCACTCGTGGACTCTGTTCAGTGGTGGGACTAGAAGAATGCCGCCGTACCCGAGAAATTTGGAAAGACTTATTGCAAGTTGCGTTCTGGATAATTTGTAATGCCCAACCGATCCCAAACCCTCGGCGAATTCTGCGCCTCGCGGCCTGTAGGGTTGCTCGTGTTGCCAGTGCGGCGTCGTATGGGCGCCGGGACGGCCAGCCTGCGGCTCTCTGGAGAGACCAAGTTGCGCAAGTGGCGATAAAATTTAGATTCTTTCAAACGAAGCTGAAGATTCCATCTGATGGTGGGCTGTTTTATATTTGTTATTATGCCTGAATTGCAGTTCCAACCTACAGTAAGTTCCTTGTCCCTTTCGGGGCCGGTGATTCATTCCTTGTCGTAGCTGATGCTGATGCTGATGCTCTGGTTTCTATGGTGATGATGCCCTGTGTTCGCTGAATCTTCCCTGTTTCTGGTTAGTTGTCTGGTATAACCTAATGTTCATCGGGATTATTAGTTAGGCCTCTTGCCGATTTGACTAACATTCATGGGGATTAGGTGCACCTTTTGGTATTGATGAATGGTGAGATTGAATTGACATGCCAGGTCGGCACTGTCAGTATATATGTCATCTTTTATACTCTTATTTAAGTATACCCCAATGTCAAATTGCTGTAAATTGTAGTCACTTGGTGTAAGGTTTGTTTCAGAAGCTAATATCTCAATATTTCTCTGTGCTCCCTAAATCAATTTTTTATTGATAATGATGTGGCACCAAACTTCTACTTGTGCTTAGCTAGAAGTTTTCAACCCTGAAATTCTTTCTGAATAGTATGGGGAGTTAGAAGGATCTTATTTTGTCTTTTTTGCCCATCTTATTCATTTTACCATGGATATCTCAAAAATGCCACCAGATTCAGACTGCTGTGCATTTTTGTATAGAAAAAGACACTTTCCAGTCAGTCCTTTTCATGGATGTCTTAAAAGTTCTCCAGTGTCGTATATGAACTTTCCAACAAATTTTCATCTTACAATCTACAGTATCCAGGTTGTCATCGAAAAGTTCAGCATATTAAAGATGAATTAAGGATAAAATCAGGCCTGCCAAGTGCTACTTGTTTAAAACTCATCCACCGTGTTTTCTTGAAAGAGACTTTCCTGGGAGCGCTAAAGTTGTATCATGGAACAGTCGAAATGTCATGAATTGCTAAACAACATAAATGTGACCTTTCCATCCATAATTAGATGAATCAGCATCACATTCCTACGACACTGCTGTCCTTTAAAATGCTTATTCTTTGTACTTATTAGGAGGAATCCAAGGAATGTGCTCAGGGTTGTCTAGTACTGAAGGTCCACTGGATGCTAACTGCTTGCTTCTGATGGCACATGGGAGTTTCTTATTCTGTTGGAGCAAGATGTTGCTAGTTGCAACTTCCGTAAGACCGTATCATGCAAATATACTACTGAACTGAACTTATTCCCATCAGACTAAAGAACTGGATTGATTTGGTAAGTTTTGATATTTTTAGAAGGTCAGAGATACCCCCTTTGCTTATTCTGACTGATTAAGCAGGCGTTTGGTACTTCCAGTGAGGACTCTTAAAGAAAGATTAGCTTCTTGTTTTCATTAATTATTACAGCTAACATCTACAGTTCACCCTAGTGATCGCATCAATGACGTGCGCATAGAGTTCATGGAATCAATTGACCGCGTGATTGACAAAATCTGATTACAAACTGAACGAGGTAGCCGTTTAATGATTATAGGTCGATTTATTTTTAGAATGCAGTCTGTATATATTTCATTCCACACTAGTAGGACTACAGACAGTTATCAATCAGCTGTTTAAGCAGACGTTTTGTACTTTCTAGTGAGTTGTGATTAAAGATAGATTAGCGTCTTGTTTTCATTAACTATTAAAGCTAGCCTGTACAGTTCACCCTAGTGACCACATCACTGACATGTGCATAGGCTTAGCAGTATCTATTGACCGTGTGATTGTTAAGCTCAGATTACAAACTTAATAAGCCAGCTCATTAATGATATAGATTAAAACCTTGAGAATGACATAGTCCATGTACATTTCATTTCACGCTCGTAGTAAGTTGATGTTTTCTGCAAATTCCCGGGCAAGTGCCTGCATTTCAGTAGAATGTTCCCAGCATAGATGTTTGACAAAGCTTTCTGCTGAGGTGCATTCATATTTTTAACTTGCATATTGTTGTTTAATGCTTATAGGTTGAATGTTCTAGAATTAGAGTCGTATATATTTTATGTCACTAGTAGAAAGTAGTAACTGAATATTTTGTATGAGTACTAATTCCTTTGCAAGTGGCTGCATTTCAGCAGAGCGTTGACATGATGGAAACATGAAAAAACTTTCTACTGAGGTGCACTTACACATCTCGGATGAACTGCAATGGAGGTTAACCTCAACTGGTATTTCCTACTAATATGTTTTGGTATACATACAAAGTGCCGAAGCTATATAAATACAAGCTTTGCCTCACTGTCATGCACTTGAATATTTCTTACCTGCTTGTTTATAATTTCTCGATAGTTGAATAACTGTTTTTATAAGTTAATGGTATGATTGGACAGCTCGACGGCATGATGGAAGTAGTGTTCTTAGCTGACACGGTCACAGAAGAGAGTGATGTACGAACTATATTATATATATTTGAACCAGAGTGCTTGCAGTACATGAACAACAATCATCCTAGGTAGTCTATCAACATGGAGAGAGGGACTAAGCAGAGCCCTTTCTTCCTCAGATCACTACACTCGTACAGCTGATTCTCGCTGTTATTTCCACCGCTGCTGATCACTTCTTGAACCAGACCAGTCGCCTGCTGCCACGAACCCGCATCGAGGAAATACTTGGCCTGCAATATTTGAAGAACACGATATCGTAAGATAAACACCTAAATAACATCTGACCGGAGAGATGGTAGCGATTGTTCTAAAACATACCATCTGGGTGGTGTCCATCCGGATGCGTTGACAAGATAGAAACATGACAAAATTTTCTACTGAGGTGCACTTACACATCGCATCACGGAAGAATTGCAATGGAGGTTAACCTCAACTGATATTTCCTAGTATACATACAAGGTACGGAAGCTATATATATACAAGCTTTGCCTCACTGTCATGCACTTCTTTATCTAAAAACTGTCATGCACTTGAATATTTCTTCCAGCTTGTTTATAATTTCTCGATAGTTGAATGCCTGTTTTTATATGTTAATGGTATGATTGGACAGCTCTACGGGCACGGTGGAAGTAGCGTTCTTATCTGACACAGTCACAGAAGAGAGTGATGTACGAACTATATTATATATATAATTGAACAGAGTTGTTGCAGTACATGAACAGTAATCATCCTAGGTAGTCTATCAACATGGAGAGAGGGACCAAACAAAGGCCTTTCTTCCTCAGATCACTACACTCCTGCAGCTGCTTCTCATTAATGTTTGCAGCACTGATCACTTCTTGAACCGGACCAGTCGCCTGCTGCCGTGAACCCGCATCGAGGAAATACTTGGCCTGCAATATTTGAAGAAAACTATATGGTAAGATAAACATCTAGATAGCGTCCGATGGAAGAAAGAGTTGATAGAGATTGTTCACAAACAAACATACCAGCTGGTTGGTGTCCATCTTTTTTGCATCCATGTTTACAATTGACTTCATCCACATATCATACATGCTGGTTGGCTGTAGAACAAAAGTCACAATCATGTTAGACCTGGAAGAAATACTAAAGATGTAGTGTTTGTTACTGAGCAAGATGCAACTAACTAGAGGAAGTTCATTTGTTTCCCAACCTTAGGACCAGCCGCGGATGAGCAAGCGGTGTCCTGCAAAGAATCGTCCTCGTCGTCTTCGTCCATCAGGTCCGACGTGATGAACGAGTCATCGTCGTCGTCGCCCAAGGAATCGAAGGAGGAAGAGAAGCCCGAGGAGAAGCTACTCTCGGAGGCTCCTCCTCCTTGACGACTCATCTCCTGCCTGCTGCTTGACGAGGCCAGGAAGTCCGCGAAGTGCATCGCCCAGCTGCTCTCGCCAGCCGACGTAGCCGCCGCCGCTGGTGTCGCTGCTGGGCTGATGCATGAAGACTGCGGTGGTGATGTGTTGTTCTCCATGTGTATGAGAAACTGCAAGCTTTTCTACACGCAGAAGCAGTGCTGAAAGCGTCGGTGTTGTGGTCTGGATCAGTCTGGAAGGATGGAATGCTGGATGCGGCTCTTGCGGGGCGTTATATATAGCTCCGGCTCTGGGCGAAAGGAGCGGATAGGAATAGAAGTATACTACTCCACATGAGTATGAACTGTCGTCTGTCAGACACTGACGTCCGTTTTTATAAAAATGAACTCTGCAGGAATCTTATCGCTGTGGCTTCCGTTCAAATCCTGCAATGATCACTTTAATCGAGAATTATTCTTCACTGATAGTAGTAGTAGTATACAGTATGATCATTGCGATCCCTACCATGTGTATTCTTTGGCGATTGCGGGACCCATGCGGCAGTTGGAATGCATAGCCGGCTGGTGGTGATACAGGGAGAGCTACACTCCACCTACTGTAGCTTCTCCCTGCCAATCAGAATCTGATGGCTATGGTTTGTTCTCTTTGTATTTTTTTTGCTACAGGTTTGGTTAACTATTGTAGGCTTGTGGTTGGGACCAATGATACATCATCAATTCATCATCACTAAGTACTTGTGTTATCCCTCCATTTGTGTCACGTTTCATGTGAACGGACTTTCCCGAGCAGTAATGGCGAAAAGGTGCAGATCGGAGATACGCGCGATCATGCTCGTGCAGGAGTGTGTTGGCGCCGGACCAATGGCCGACGACCACGTCGCGGGCTTAGCGCAACGGTCGTCGGTCACGCCTAATCCGATCGGCGATCACGATTACGGGAAGGATTACGGGATCTGACTGATTATGTCGCCGGCGCCGAAGCAGAGCAGCCGTTGGCGTGCATGCCGCGCGGGTCGCGACCGTATCCCATGAAACCATAGTTTAAGCATCTCGTGGAGATTAACTCAACTCAGCATGCCTTGCCAATGTACTACCATGGTGGTTGCCCGTTGCATGACAGTTAGTTCACATGATGTGTCTATACGGCGTACCACAAAGCTAGATCCATCGGTTGCAACTAATATGCACATGCCTACCCAGCTGGAGTACATGCATACCACAAGGGAATTTTGCTTTTTTTTTTCTAGGCCACAGATAAGCATGATTTCGGACTGAATTTTGCTGGTTCTCATGTCTAGCGGCACGGTATCATTAGCATACACTACTATATGGTATAAAGTTCATAGTACACCGTCTTCAATCACATGCATACTCGTGACAAAATTCACTAATCTCTAGCTGAAGCTCGTGACAAATTGATCGACTACATCCCCGCAAAAAAAAAACTTTCTTGTTCTCTGCAACCAAAGAAAAACAGATTTCGGTGGCAGAAAAGTTAAATCTGTTTTGCAACTAAAAATTAAATACTCCCTGCGTATATCCAAATTTTGATAAATTTTCGACATCTATTTTGAGACAAAGGGAGTAGAAAACATGTACTCCCTCCGACTCATATTAGTTGACTTGGATTTGTCAAAATTTGTATAAACCTATATACTAAATGGTGTCTAGATTCATCCAAACTTGAACAAATTTAAGTCAACTAATATGGGTAGGAGAGAGTAACTTTGTTATTGGTACTTCTTGGCAGTAAGCGGGAACCTACAACTCCAGAGCAATATAAGAGCATTATGCCAGTAACTTTCACCGCGGCGGATGGAGCGGGAACTTGTGCTTGGAGGGGGATGGGCCTGTTGCTATTAGGCTTCTAAATTAAGTTTGGAGGTTTGGGCTTGGACGCGACTATCCAACGGCACCCATTCTAGATCGAACGTCAGCGGGCGTTTCGACAGCTACCCCCGGTCCCCGCATCCACCGAACCCCGTGACTGCGTCCCCCCACAAAACGACAAAATCGACCGTATCATCCCCTCCCCCCGCCCACCAGTCCGCCTCCATCACGAATCCACCCCCATTGACCAGTAAACCTGCAAAAAAAACGATCAAATTCTCCTCCAAGACAAAAGAAGAGGCAGAAAGGGGAGAAACGGATCTAGGAGACTCACCTCCAAACTTTGAAACCTTCAGCCGGGATCAAAAATCACCATGGGGCATACTTCAGGATCTACCATGGCCTAGTTCAACCTCTACCTCCAGCTAACAAGAAAAAAAAGAAAAGAAGAACAACAAGAGGGAAATTAAGGTACCTTTTTCAAACACACAGCTCACCTTTTCTGGATGGAAACGAGGTAAAGTGTGAAGAACAACATACAATCTGAAGAATTTATATGAAAAACAGGAAGTGTAATGTTCAATTTCTGCAGACATCATGAAAATATACACAAAATCACTTTATATGCCCTTCTATGCATAGAGAGAGAAGAACACATAGCTACCGGTAGATCCCTTAGCCTCGAGGAAGAACTACTCCCTCCTCATCATGGGAATCAGCAACGGCGATGGAGATGGTGGTGGAGATCGATGGAGATGGCTCCGGGGGCACTTCCCCGTCCCGGTAGGGTGCCGGAATAGAGACTTTCTATCCCTCGAATCTCCCCTTCGGTGGCGGCGGCGCTACGGAGGTTTTTGTGGATTTCTTCTGGATGCCCTAGGGTTTTTGGGTCGGAGGCTTCTTATAGGTGCAGGAATCAAGGTCGGTGGGGTTCCAGGGGGGCCACACCCCCTGTGGGCGCCTCCAGGGCTTGCTCGCGCCTAGGGGGTGCGGCCACCCTATGGCCCCCTCCAGCTATGCTTCGTGGTTCCGTGTTGCTCCGGGAAAAATAATGACTTTGGCTTTTGTCCCGTCCAATTCCGAGAATATTGATTTCTGCCTTTCTGGAACCAAAAACAGAAGAAAACAGGCAACTGTCACTGTGGAAACTGGTTAATAGGTTAGTTCCAGAAAAGATATAAAAATACCTCAAAGTATAGACAAAGCAAAGCAAAGTAGATACAAAACAAGCATGGAGCATAAAAAATTATAGATATGTTTCTGACGTATCATTAACCAAGTCTTGCCTAAAAATTTGCTAAACAACTGAAATAAGAAAAATTCTCACAATTGAAGGCTTGGGTGTTGTCGTGTTTAGTCTTGAAAGCTTATTCCTCGAGACACTCAACACCACAGAAAATAATGATTGGCTTAATAGCTCTCTTTGAAAAGATTTGTTCAATTGAATTAATGTTTAGCGGTTTTTTTAAGCATGCCAAAGTTTGACCTATGAATCGTAAGAATGATATAGCTTTATACGTGTCAAACTTTATGGGATGACAACAACTCCGCTAGCCTACGAACAATCTTCATGGAGGAAAATCCTAGATTTCGTCTATGAGTTGATTAAACATATGTAGCAGGAATGCTATAATGGATAAGATTCTTGGCACTCCCCGGTAGTTATGTTCATGATGGAATCACTCCTATGGCTGATATGAGTAACCATTGTGCAAAAGGAACAAAAATCTTAGTGATACCACGAGTGTCCATCACAGCCCGATAAACTAATGTAATTTTTTAGCATGCTCTCAATTATTTAAGAACTGAAATTCTTGAAGGACAATGAATAGAAAAGTAGTGCTTGAAAAGTCTTGATTTATTGATGTGGGAGAATTGAGATACTTTAGTATATATGCTTTTCATGATGAACTCTCACACTCCTAATTTTATATGATTATATTTTATTGTTCAAAGGTAAGCTAATGAGTTGATTACATGACATGGAATAAAGTTTACTCTTTGAATCATCCATGCTTACAATAATTTTTTTGTGCTATAAGGATTCATGAAACCCGTATGATATGCTTGTCATTACTTTATCTATACTGAAGTTTTTCAGATTAATAAAGTGGAGGAAACATGAGACTACCAATCATGAGTAAGATCATCATCTCGTTATTTCAGTTTAAATGTTGAGTTTCTTTTTTATTTTGGTTTTCTTGCTCGAGGACGATCAAGTTTAAGCTGTGGGAGGTTGATGGCTGTGAAATATAGCCATCCATGTCTGTATTTAAACTAGATATTATTCATATATTTGATAAAATATCTCTCTAAATCCTGCCACTAATGCCTAATGATCAAAGGGGTATGCAATCCTTTCTTGCTATTTTTCCCTGCGCAGATAATGACGTATGATGATAGGAATCACTACATAAAAGCCAAATATACGATATTTCCAACATACCAAAGAAACCAGGAGCCATGAAGTGGATCCAGAAGCTTTAACGACCAACTATACGACGAGAAATTTATTCCAACCATATAGTTTTGGCCGTATAGTTACCATCGACTCTATTAGGTCAAACAGAACAACTTCCGTAAAGGGACCCCTATATAAAGAGGCTTCGGGCGACGAGAAAACCGTGCTTCTTTTCAACCTCAACTCTCCCTGCCACCAGAAGCCACCACGTCGGAGGAATTGATCTAGATCTAAATATCCAAACCCTTCTCCACCACCATAGCCATATTCCACCACTTGTAATAGTAGATCTCTTCTCCAATTAGCGACATTGTAAGACTATTTGCTATCAATCTGATGATCTATATTACAATGTTTATGATTATTGATTTCATCTCTATGTGTGAGTAATTATCCTTTGGCTAAGGGATTCGGTCTAGCCATGTAGCTTTTTGTGCATGTTATTTATCACAGATGGAATCATGTATTAGTTTGTATGACATGATGATTATTGTATCCTCTCTTGCCTCAATCTAAGGACATGTCAGGTACCCCAAGACCCCAAGGATTGATCCAGGTATAGGGAGTGTGAGTGATGACTGATCTGCAGGTTGGGAACCCCAGTGACAGAAGGGGTAGTACGGCTATATGTGAGGGATTTGCTTGGGATTAACGATGACATCACTATGCATATCATTAGGTCTCTTTCTTCTATGAATGAGACTAGTAGGTTATTGCTATAAGCGGTTGCGGAGGCAATAGAAATTATGAATGCACTGACCACATATAATTATCTTGCTCTAGCAATTACATGCATACTTTATTATTATCTTTTATTCCCATCAGATGTTTTTGCACAGCTACTAGTGAAACCGAAGGCCCTAGGCCCTCTCGCTCTCCATCGTCAACAACAACAAAGAGATCGCAAACTCTTGGTCCGGTGAAAACACAAAAGGAATTCTAAAACTCTCGAAGGTCCGTTTAAGTAATCTCACTTTGCTTTCTGCTTCCCGAGGATTCGATAAACCTAGGTCTACTACGGAAAAAGAACTATACTACATCCGTAATTCGGATCGAAGGTATCAAGTTACCCATGACAAACATATAACTTACCAATGCATTCTGCATAATGTTATCCATGATTTTTAACTAGAGTTACCCATGACAAAATAGAGAACTTACCCATGCATTCTGCATAATGTTATCTATGGTTATTACATTCAATAAACCATGCAACAAAACCACAAACTTACCTCCCAAACAAACCCACTTGACTACCACAAAATAAAATATACCCATGCCACTAAAAACACGAACCTCGCTTTGATGTTAAATTTTCATTTAGAATAACAAAACATGTAAACTATGGAAAATTTACACACCAGTGAACGATGACATGTTATCCATTAATTTACAATAGAGTAATCCATGAATAAACAGTAAAAATACCCATGCTTTCCTAAGTTACCCATGCATTTTACTGATAGAGTGACAAAATAAAAATAAAAGCAGGTGGTGCACATATTCTGGTGGACAGTGAGAGCGATGATGATCTGCAACCAGCTGGAGCAGCAACAGGAGCAAGCATTGGGGAGCCAACATCAAACACTACTTCCTTAAATGAAGACATTTTCCATGACAATAAAGATGATGTCCACTCCACTCCGCAGCCACCAACTACTCAGATGTGTTTTGATAGTTTTCAATCAACAAAAAAATATTATAGAGCATATGCGCAAAGCAAAGGATTTGGTATAAGGATAGACTGGTCAAGAAAAATATAAGATGGGGATTACAACAAGGTAGCAATTATGTGCACAAAGGCAGGAAAAATGTTTGAAGCAAAAGAGAACACGCAGAATCCAGCATGTGCAATGAAGAAAAGGAAGAAAAACACACATACAAGGACTGGTTGCGGAGCACATATATTATTAAAGAGAACAGATTCAAGTTTCTATGTTCGTGGCTACTCTGATGATCATAACCACCCAATGATCATTAAGCCATCTCTAACGAGGTTCTTACATTTACACCGAAACATACCAAGAGAAGAAAAAGAGTTCTTGAAGCTACTATGGAAATGCAACATTTCTACAAGACGGTAGATGCAGCTTATTGCAAAGTTCTATGGCAAGCTTAATGGCATGCCATACATAGAAAAGGATGTTGCTAACTTAAAAGCAACTTTCAAGCATGACACGAATAACCATGACATGCAGGAAACATTGGCACTATTTGACAAAATGAGAGCTGAAGACAAAGATTTCTTCTGCAAAATAAAGCTGGATAAGGAGGACAGAGTCGAGAACTTATTCTGCGTAGATGGTGTAGCGTGTCACGCATACAAATCAGGATACAACGATTGCATATCGTTCGACACAACGTATCTAACAAACAAATACAAGATGCCATGCGCTCCATTCATAGAGATAAACAATCATGGGCAATCCCTGCAAACCAAAGAATAACTGGATTGTGCAGAATGGGACATTTGATATCAAACAGTGGACCAAATCCCGTATTAACCATAGAAGCCTTCTGATTAGGAGATAGATCATTATTCAAATTGACAAGATTCTGAGGAGATGCATGATTCCATACATGTCTAGTTGCATATGGCTGTTCACCATATCCAATAGCATCTTCGGCCTTATGCTTCTTCATCGTACCTTACAAAACATACTAAAAGCAAAAAAAAGAGGGTTACATAAACAACAACAAAAAACAAAATAATAGCAGAAATGAAACCAGAATACACGCGCAATGATAAACATGCATGCAAACAATCAGTATCCACAAAAATACAAAACAAGCCTACAAAACCATTATAAAAAGCAGTTACTCATATGTGTCTAGTTATAGCCATCAACATATAGTAGTCATTTGTGTAAAAAGATAAAACATACCCACCCATTATTAATAAAGTCATCCACATGTTTAAATTGTAATTATCCACCTGTTTTAATTATAGTTATCCAGATATATCAGTTATTGGTGTGAATCAAAGTATGAAAAAATAGACAAAAAATTTAGACAAACTGAATAGAGTATCAACTACATGAACCAGATAAAATACACCGAAATAAACATACCCACCCATTATTTAGGAAGTTATCAACATGTTTCGATTAAAATTATCCATCTGTTTTAATTACAGTTATCGATATATATCAGTTATTGGTGTGAATCAAAGTATGAAAAAATTACACACAACAATGTGTAAAAAAGCATCCCAACAATAACTCCATCAACATTTACAACAGCCACCCATGATATGGAACTTAAACATCATACTAGTCCAACCCATAGTCAACCGCAATCACCTAATTAGACCAAAAATTCAGACAAACTGACTAGACATGCAACTACATGAACTAGAAAAAATACATAGAAATAAACTTACCCACCCATTATATATGAATTTACTCACCTATATCAATTATAGTTATCCACTTGTTTTAATTACAATTTTACAGATAACAGATAGGTGTGTGAGACATAGTTTGTCAGAAATTACACAAAAATGGGTACAAAAGACACATCCAAACAAACAGCCGCACAACAATAACCCAATCATCATTTACAATAGCCACACATAATCCAAACCATAGCAAGACAACTACATGAACTACTTATTAACTATAGAAATTAGAAACAAAATCAGCATCTCCACCGGAAAAACGTCCATACAGAAACATATACGAGATAGAACACAAGAGGAATCGAGGAAGCGCGGAGGCAACCGCTAGCGAGTATATAGGGACTAATGCGCTGAAAAATAAAACCCAGTATACTCCAACAAGCTCAGACGACGACGGAGAAGGGCGGAGAAATCATCTCAAACCGCCATTACAGACAACATAGAGCACCTCTAAAATACGACGCGAGATGCACATTGCTAGAAGGAAAAACGAGGGGCGGGTGAAAACTAACTCTGGGCACGCCAAAATCACCGGATATGCACCGGAACTTCTCCAGAATCCGGAAGAATCAGCAAGAATTTCACGATGGAGAAATGGAGAGAAGCGGAGCAGGGGGAACCAAAACGGTCGGGGAAGGGGGTTAATACGGGAGGAGGGGTGGGCGTCATGGGGCTCCCAGGTGGAGACTTGTATTCACGGCATCCGTTACAAAAAAACGGCGCGATCAGGAGCGTCCGCTTCGTTCGGCAACGAACAGCCCGCATGCGCCCGTTCAACTCTGACACGAAAACAAGCGCCCGTTTTGTAGATTTAGCGGGTTTTTTTACTAGTAAATGTGTACGTGCGTTCACGTCTTTAAAATATAAGTCACATTTTTTATGTTAGCAGACATAGAAAAATGGTGTAAAGATGCTCTAGCAATCCATTCACATGACATCACTTAAAATCTACAAAGCAATAAAAATACTCCTTCTGACCCATATTACTTGACTTGGATTTGTCAAAATTTGGACGAACCTATATACTAAATAGTGTCTAGATTCATTCAAATCTAGACAAATTTGAATCAACTAATATGGTTCGGAGGGCAAGAAAATTACAATCCAACACCAGTTTGGAGCCACACGCTAGTATTCAAATAACCATATTAAAACAATCCACGTCTATATATTCATCCTTCTTTAATATGTTCCTTATTTGTCTCAGATTTAATAGGATAAAGTTTGGAGCTTGTCACTCATTCCATGAAAGAATTTTTTGTAAACTAAAATGACAAGCGGTAATAATACGAAATAAACCGACAAAAAGTTTCTTACTTCAATGAAGGGGCATCATGATTCATGAAGCATGTGGATGTATAAGAAAATAAGTCGTCGTTCATTGGTTTGACAGATGGTAATAGGAATAATGATTAACTCTCAACTTCTCATGATTCCGTTAAGTCGGTGTTTGTAGTGTACAGTAAAAGGATCAATAATGACGATGTGGGCTCAACTACATAAGATCTACTCCCTCTATTCCAATTTATAAGACTTACGCGTATACCTAGGTCGTCCGCATGAGCTATATAATATGAATTATATAATATAAAAATTATATCTTTAAAAAATATAACATTTAAAGTTTCTAATAATATAGTTTTTATCTTATGTTTCTCATGCTAAGTTGGTTAATTTGTCAACCTAGAAATACGCGTAAGTTTTATAAACTAAGACAGAGGTAGTATATTATTTTCATCAACTATCATGTCTCAGCTTCTTACATCGTAATAGTTGACGAATCAACCGCAATTACAACCAATTTTGTTCTAAATTGTGTAATCTAAATTAGTTTTTAAATAATAATATTCTCTCCGTCCCAAAATAGATGTTTCAAATTTGTTAAAATTTAGATGAATCTAGACACTATTTAGTATATAGATTCATCCAATAATTGAAAAACCTAAGACATCTATTCTAGGACGGAGGGAGTATAATATATAAACAGGATGTCGAGCGCAAAATATCTGCTTAAGAATGTAAAACAAAATATCACATGTCTGATATTCCATGAAGTTTAAAATCAACAAACCACACGATGATCCACACGATTATGTATATTGATGATAGATTTTTAACATATTCAGGCAAAAACATCATTAGTACTATCTTTGTTCCACAATACGAAATGTTTTAGTAGGGTAATTTGTCCTAACGAAACGATTTATACTATGGATCAGATTTAGTAAACTTAATATCAACATCAGAAATTTATAGACTGGCCCTATACCAAGGGGAAAAAAGCACTCCCCACCCTATCGGACAATGCCTCCCCACTCTCTTCCTCAGTTTATATATCTCAGTCCGCCGTTCCCCTTTCCTCCACTGTCGGCGACCGGTAGCTCCGCCCCTGCCTCCGGCCTCGACGACCTCCCGCTCCGGCCGTTGCCGCCAATTACCTCCCGCCAGCCCGCCACTATGGCGAAAACCGCGCCCTCCCCTGGTTCCCCGCCATTGCCACGAGGACTGCACCCTCCCCTAGATCCTATCCGCTGGCACCAGGCGCCCTCCCTTGCATCCCCATGGCTTCAGCGAGGTCTCCTACCCTCCCTCCCTCCCTGCCACTCAGCAATGACCGGCCCTCCCCTACCTGGCCGCCGCTCGCTCTCGGCACGCTCGGGGTAGGCCAAGCAAACATGCGGTAGGCACCGACGCAGGCGTGGACCTCATCACCACCGGACGCGCGCTGGAGGGATCCACAACAACTGCGCTGGAGGAATCCGGAAGAAACAGCAAGAATTTCACGATGGAGAAATGGAGAGAAGCGGAGCAGGGGGAACGAAAACAGTCGGGGAAGGGGGTTAATATGGGAGGAGGGGTGGGCGTCATGGGGCTCCCAGGTGGAGACTTGTATTCACGGCATCCGTTACAAAAAAAGGCGCGATCAGGAGCGTCCGCTTCGTTCGGCAACGAACAGCCCGCATGCGCCCGTTCAACTCTGACACGAAAACAAGCGCCTGTTTTGTAGATTTGGCGGGTTTTTTTTATGCGAATCTGATTTGGGCTTGTTAAGCATAATCATTACCACTGCATAATCCTAATTACACCATGTTGCATGTCAACTTCCTAAAGCATTGACCCTGCTATAAATCCTTCGTGACATGATTTTGATCGCGCGCCCAAAGCAAAGGCAACCTCCCATGCATGTAGCACGGGTTCGTGACCGTATCCCGTAAAACGGTAGTTTAATTATGTCATGTAGGTTAACTTAAATATAAGCGTATGTAGCTACATTTGTTGCTCGCAATTAGTTCACATGTGTGTGGCAATCAACCGCAACTAATTGTATGCACATCCTTTGCAAACTGTTACACTATTAGAAAACAGCTATAGGTAATTTATATACCCATAAAGTACATGTGATGTAGTGCGGCAGGGGCAAATAGTCATGACGCATCCTCTATGCCTCACGGGTAGGTCACTTACGTGTGACGCATTGGCCATAGGTGCGCCACCATAAAGTGTGGGCCAATGTGCCCATGATCGTAGTCCACTTACCCGTGACGCGCATGACATAGAGGTGCCCCACGGGAGTAAGTGTGTTGTCCATTTTTCCAACTCAACCTCTGACAACTTTTTTAGTTTTGCAAAAAGTAAAATAAAATGAAAAACAATTCAAAAAAATAAAATCTTTTGACATGTAGGTAGGTAATAGAGTCTAGTTTATAGAAAAATTAACAAACATGATTTTCAACTTTGTTTGCAAAAAAAGTCATGCCACGGTAAAATGTCCATAATTTTTGCAAGCGATGTCGGAAAAAATCTTTAATATATCAAAATAACGAACACGGAATTCTTTGTCCACTCGAAATGACCTTAGAGATTTTTTACAATCTCAAAATTCGAAAAGGAAAAAATTTATGGCCAAAAGCACTTTTCTCCGGCAGAAAAAAGTGAGGCCACTTACCCGTGGCGCATGGCCTAGAGATGCGCCACGGGTAAGTTTGGGCGGGATTCGTGATTCAAATTTGAATCCCCACCCGGCCACCTACCCCCTTCTCCTCCACCTTCCCCTCTCCTTCTTCTCCTCCTTCTTTCTTCTTCCTCCTCCTTCTCCTCTCTTCTTCTTCCTTCTCCTCTCTTCCTCCTTCTCTATTTCTCCTCCTTCTCCTCTCTCCTTATTATTCTTCTTCTTCCTCCTCCTCCTTCTTTCCGCCGGCCACAACCTCCTCCGGTAGCTCCTTCGACACCTTCTCCGTAACCATGTACGCCACATTCTACCGCATCGGCCGACACCTCCCACATGCACCCACTCGATGCCCGCGAGGACTAGCGTGGCCACGACCTCCTGCACCTCCCTGTGGTGGTAGGTTGTGGCCGGTGAGGCGAGGCGACGACGGCGATGCGCAGGACTCGATTGCTTTTTTCAAAACGAGAGTGTTTTCTTTAAAAAAAATTGTTTTTTCGAAAAACATACCCATAACGAACCTGGACCCTTACCCGTGGCACATCCGGCTAACTTTTATTACCCGTGGCGCACCCGGTACTTTTACTACCCGTGACGTACCACCTAGTGCGCCATGGCTAAATTTTACCCATGGCATGGGCATAGTGGTGCACCGTTAGTGCGCCATGCGTAATGAAAAACAGTGCACCATAGGTAGTCTTTTTTCTAATAGCGTTACATGGATGGATGTATTTTCTAAATTGCATATTTTGCGGGTTCACATGTTGTAGTACACGCTCTACTTTATCCATAAAAAGTTCCATGACTAAGGATGGCAATGGGCAGGGTAGAGCAATATCATACCCATACCCGTGTAGTCAATGGATACAAAAGTTTACCCATATTCGTACCCGTGGATATAAAACTTTACCCATACTCATACCCGGCGGGTACCCGTACCCATTGGATATCCGGTGGGTTGATCCAGTAGTACACAAGTTATATCATATTTGAAAAAAAAGACAATTGTCTCTACTTAATATCAGTTAGATGAGTACATAAAAGTATCAAAGTTTAGAAATTGCAATCTCATACTTGTCCCTAGGCTTCTCAGCCGCATAGGTTTAAATTCTACAGGTAAGTTTGATATGTCAGTTTAAATAGGCTGGGTATACCCATGGATACAAGTATATATCCGTACTCATACCCGTGACTTAACGGATATGGTATGGGTATTATCCGTAGGTATAAAAATATATCTATACCCTGTTCATGCGGATACGGTACCTACGGATACGCGTGTACCCGTGGGTAAAATTATCATCCTTATACATGACCGTACTCGCATAGGCGTGTATCTAAACTAAATTTTGTGGGTTTACGTGTTGTTGTATATACACTATCGGGCATGAAAAGTTATACTTGCATAAGAGACTTCGATTTTGAACTATTTTTTGTAGGTTCACATGAACTCTCTCATCAAAAGAACTACAAAAAGTACAAAACGCTCCGCTTTCATACTCCTTATTCCCCTACACAAAACAATATTACTCTCTCCGATCTTCTATATTAATTGTCACTGAGTTGGATGTATCTAGCACTAAAACATGTCTAGATATATTTATTTCTGTGACAAGTAATATGGATCAGAGGGAGTACCTCCAGTCTATATTAGTATTCCCAACTTGTCTAGATAAGAATGCATCTAGTCTAAATGCTTAACTAGATATATATGAATTTGGGCAAAGTTAAGAACATTAATATAGACCGAAGTGAGTAGCAATAGCAATTTTCCTGAAATACCCACTCGGTAGCAAGAAATAACCTCACTCCTCTACACCACCTTCCACAAAATAACCCTCCTCCACGCTCCACCTTCCTCCGGATCATAGCCACATCGCTCCTCCTACACCACCGCATGTCGGCTCTTCCCCCATACTATGTCGATTGCTCCTTCCTTCGCCTACTCCACTATCGTCGACACGCTGCCTTGGTTGGTTCTTCTCCCGCCGCTACAAGTGCACTGATTCATTGCATGGCGCTTCTTGTGGTCATCATTGGATTTTTAATCCAAAACACCATCACTATATGTGGATCTATGAGGATGAAAACATGAATGTTTACATTAAGTGACCAACCCTGGCAGAATTGTATTGCACTTCATATCCTTGTATTGCTTGCTTATTGGAAGTAGATCCATAAAGGAATTACATACATAACCATTGTCATTAGTGTCAATTGTGAACATCTTGTCCTAGAATTTCTAGCATGCTCATTGACTTCAGTTGTGCACGGATATGTAGAAAGTAGCCTCCTTTCTCTTTCTAGGCTTGATTTATTCATGTGGGGCATCTTCCTCCTCTGATTTTATGGCTTCAAACATGCACGCCTAAATTGTTAGAAATACTTCGTTCAATATTGAAACATCAGACACATCAAAAATTCCGTCGACATCATGAATTAATTCTTCGTTCAACATTAAAATATCCAAGTTCTAGAACATTCATGTCTAGCGAGTCAGAAGGTTGCTGCAACATACATATGTATATGCCAATATTTGCAACATCTTGTTGGAAGGATTGATCCTTTGGAAGGATATGTGTCATGACGTTATCTTGTTTGATGAAAATAAGCTTTCCAGCAACCTCTTTAGGTCATTGTTAACTATGATTAACTTGGTATTCAAAACACTTCATGTATCAATATTGCATCATTACCTCTCTATTAACTATGATTAGCTTAGTCTTCAAAGTGCCCCTTCTCTATTCTCGCTCCTTTTGGCTGCAGGTGTTTATTTAACAAAAGGTTGTACATCAACTAATCTTTCATGATCTCGCATTTCCTTGGTGATCAAACCTGGGTCTAGCCACAACTGTAAGAAACATGACTTTTCCAATGCAATTCATAATTGTTTTCTTGTAGTTAGGATCTTCTTCCAATAAACTAAATCCATCAAAATTTTGTAATTGTTGGAAATGGTGAACTATTTTAACCATATCTATTTCTTTGTCACAAATCAAATTAAATATATTTTGTACTAGACTTTTATACTTGTTTTAAACTATTTTTTACCATATTATCATATTAATGAGTATGATTTTCTATTACTCAGACTACATAGATAACCTGTAACAATGTTTTGGAACATCAATTATGTTTTTCTTTGTTGTATGATTCTATGTAAATAGTTGCAAAGTTTGCTATACTAGGTTTAAATTTTATTTTGTGATAATACTTCTATTAAATCTATTTTTCATAATTGTATATATTATAAAGTGTATCCATATTTGTGTGTATGTATGTGTGCCAATATATATTTTTTAATATCTCTAAATGGCATGATAGAGATCTCTAAAGCATACAATCAAAAAAATATCTTGGTAGTTTTCTAGAATATTATTAAGTAAGTATACTTATATGAACTTATAGGTTATAAAATTGAAACTTTGGCAAAACATGTCCTGTAAGTCGGGTTCAATAATAAGTTGACAGTAGTGCATGTTTTTCACTTGGTATGGAAAGTAAACATTATATTCCCTCCATCCAAATTTAACTGATTTAACTTTGTCCTGATATGCATGTATCTCAACACTAAAACATGTCTAGGTACATGTGTAAGTTAAGTCAATTATTTTGGGACATAAGGAGTAGTAATTATCGACTGACATAAAATTGTGGCAGATTCTACTTTGATGGGTGATATAATTATTCGGTATGGTTCCGAGCTCCTTCTCACCCTGCAGTTGCTGTTTGGCCCTCTTCCAACATCGACAAGGCATTCTCAGCTCCCCATGAGAATGTTCCTCCTCGCCCAGCCAACACGTGTCAACCATGTCATCTTCGGCAGACACCCTATCTCTAGGCATGCCGCCTGAGAAAGCTCTTCCTCCCACCCGTACATGTGCCTCCTCATCCAGCCAGCTCCACTCCGGCCAGCACTGCAACTACCTCTACCTTCCTACTGAGTACTGCCTCCTACCATCACTCATGTGAGCTCCTCCAGGTCCAACGGTGTCGCCAAGCCCTAGCGGTAGCGTCTCCCGATATTGCTAGTATTTCATGTTCTGGTAAATGTGTGGTGCATTTGTTCTATTTTCAAAATTTCTAGTAGCGACGTGCGATACATACTACTATCTACTAGTAGTGTGGCTATATTAGTGGTGTGGGTGCTCTATAGCACACCACTGCTATCCTGATACTAATGGTGTGGGTGCATTGTAGCAGGCGACGTATACCTTGCTACTAGTGGCATGCATATACTATAATATGTCACTAGTAATTTTGTTAGTGGTATGCCTTTTACGTGCCACTAGTAACAGTTTTCATGGCCGCATATTGATCAGTGTATTTTTGTAGCATGTTTATCTTATGTTTTTGTATAAGTAATGATAAGATTTTGATATTTTACCACGCTCGCGCGCATCTTTTATGCTTTTTTTTCATCAGGATCCCTGAATTAAAGGTGTTGATGAATAAATAAATGGAAGCTATGATTTTTTTTGTATAAATCTAGTAATTGGAGGGCACTAAGGCCCAGTTCTTTTGGCGGCTTCTCCGAGAAGCTGTCCTACCCTCAGTTTCATGGGAAGCCGGTTCCAAAAATTTATGAGGCTTTTAAATTAGTATAGCCTTAACCACTTTGGAAGGCTTGCAATTTTTTTGAACCGGCTTCCCTAAAAAGCTAGGAGTAGGGTAGCTTTTTGGAGAAGCCGTCAAAAGAATTGGGCCTAAAGCCTTCCATACAATTTGCCACGCACTTGGGATAGAGGGCAAGAAGAATACAATTCGTAGGAGGCATTCAGCCACTTTAACGAGCATTGGTACGGGCATTGGCCTATACAAGTGTCAGCGACTTCGTCTCGCCAAATACTTCTGCTCCGTGGAGATGAATCTGAGATCCGACATTCATAAATACTAGAACCTGCAGAAATCTCATCCCTAGAAGGGATCTGGTGGGGGATTCAGGTTATCAGCGATCCTCTGACGCTCCTCATCAGAATAGCCCAGAACCATCACCTCACTCTTGTCGAAGTTGATCGTCAAGCCGGAGAGGGACTCGAAGCAAAGGAGCAGGAATTTCAAATTAATGATATCGAGGGCCGAGCCCTGGACCATGATCATGGTATCATCCGCGTACTGGAGGTGGGAGATCCCGCCACCGGGGATCAGATGGCCCACCACCCCCGAGATGTGGCCAGCTACTCTGGCCCTATCCAAGATCTCTGCCAGGGCATCCACCGCCGCGTTGAACAGGAGAGGGGAAATAGGATCCCCTTGCCTAACCCCGCAGGATGGACGAAAGTAAGGGCCAATCGCGCCATTAATGTTGATCGCCGTCTGTCCGCTCATCACGAATTGCATAATCCAGCGAATCATGCGGTCGTCAAACCCCCGCCTTTCCAACACCAACCTCAAGAAGGCCCAGTCCAAGCGGTCATATGCCTTCTGAAAGTCAAGCTTGAGGAACACCCCACGTTGACGCTGAGTCTTGACCTCATGAATAATTTCATGAAAGGCCAGGACATCATCGTGAATGAGGCGTCCCTTCAAAAAGGCGAATTGAAGGGGGTGAGTAAGCCGCTCCAACACCGGAGCGAGCCGTAGAGCACAGACCTTGGCAAAAAGACGCTGGATGACGTTAATCACAGTAATCGGACGGAATTGGCGAATATCCGTGGCCCCCACTACTTTGGGGATCAGGGTAATCACGCCAAGGTTCAGGCGAGACATCACCAGGGTCCCAACATAGAACTCCTGGAACATCTGGAGAACCACCGGCTGGAGCTGAGGCCAGAACGACTGGAAGAAAGCCACGGGTAACCCATCAGGACCCGGGGCCGAACTAGCCTTCATGGATTTAAGGGCTGCCGACACCTCCTCCAGGAGAAAAGTACGGGTAAGGTCCTCATTCTCGGTCGAAGAGACCAAAGCCCCAGCCGCCCAGAAGTCCGGCGCAAGCGAAAGACCCGAGGGGGGCGATGCCGAGAAGAGCTCCCGGTAGAAGGCGTAAATATGGGCGGACAGGGCCTGAGGGGTTTCCAACAGGACCTCACCCGCCCAGAGGCAGGGGATCGAGCACTTCCTCCTCCTACCGTTCGCAACGGCATGGAAGTAAGCCGTGTTCGACTCCCCCTGGACAGTCCAGTTCTGGCGGCTCCGCTGCCGCCAGAATGCCTCTTCTCCCTTGTAGATCTCCATAATGGAGGACTCAAGGGAGTACCTATGGGACCACTCCTCGGCCGAAAGGCCGTGCCGGTCCGCCTCCCGATCCAAGGACTGAATGGCCTCAAGAAGAGACGCCTTCTGGGCACGAAGGTCCGCCCCCAGATTTGCCCCCCAACCCCTCATGAACTGGCGAGATAACCTGGCACAGTGGTGCCAGATGTCCACCGCACAGTAAACCCGAGGGGTCGAGGTGGCCGCCGCCAGCCAACGCGCCCGAACCGCCTCCACAAAGCCTCGCTTCTGGATCCAGAAGGATTCAAAGTGGAAGCGGTTCAGACGAGGGGGGCGACCCCCTCCGGAAGAGAGGAGGAGCGGGGTATGATCAGACCCAATCCTAGTGACCGCCTTCAACGAACACAGCGGGAAAGCCACTTCCCACTCAACAGAAACAAAGACCCGGTCCAGGACGCTGCAGATGGGATGGAGTTGCTTATTTGTCCAAGTATATCTAGCGCCCACCCGCGTAATCTCACGGAGAGCAAGGTCCGCGATGCAGTCGTTGAACATGCGCATCCTAGGGAGGTCCACGTTAGCCGAGCTCTTGTCCTCAATAGAGCGGATCAGATTGAAATCGCCAGCTATAACCACCGGGATCTCCGTCCGTTCCACCTTCAACTTGAGCTCGAGCAGAAACTCAGTGGACCTCCTATGGTCCGCGGGGCCATAGACAATAATCACCTCCCATTTGAAGTGAGTTTGTCTATGGGTGAGGGTCATGCTCACGAAGAAATCCCCGCGGTCCATATCATCAATCTCAAAGGTATCCTCCTTTACCCCCAGGAGGATGCCCCCAGAGTGGCCAGAAGCAGGGAGCCAGGACCAGGAGAACTTGCAGCGGCTAAGGGCCTCCAATTCCGCGATGGAGAAGTCTTGACGAATCGTCTCCTGAAAGCCAACAATATCTGGCAACTCCTGACGCAAGTAGTCCTTGATCTGCCGACGCCGACCCTCGTGACCGAACCCCCGGATGTTCCAAATGAACATCCGGAAGGCCCGAGGGAAATCCATCAGGACCCTCAGGCCGGGGCGGTCCCCTTAGTGGGGACCGAGCGGGCGCGGGGGGGGGGGGGGGGGAGACCGGGACGCAGTAGCCTTGGGAGGTCTCCCGCGTTGCCTACCCGAGGGGGTGGGCATCTGGGTAGCCTCCAGCGCATCAGGGGCAGAAGGGGGATCCCTACTAAGGTCAGGCCCAGAAAGCCTGTCCTCCATAAGGATCCGGGAGCGTTCCCGTTCCCGGGCGTCACGCGCCCGGGCAGCGGCGATCGCCCCCGCGTACCCCTCCCGCGCCTTAATGGCCGCTAGCTGCTCGAGACGCGGGCCCTTCTCTCCCCGAAAAACAATCCCACAGTCATTCGCCACCTCGCCAAGGTGCGCGAGAGAGACCCCTGAAAGCACACAGAACGGAGAACCCGATACACCCAAGGGGTCCGGGGGAGGCGGGGGGGGAACAGAGCCGGAAGAGGTACCTGAGAACTCGTCGCGCGCCGCGACCCGGCGCGAGGCCCTCTCCGCCACGGTCGGCTCAGGCCCGGACAGACCTGTCCGGGAGTCAGCGAGGCGAACACTGTGGCGGGAGGGAGGCGGAGGCGGAGGCCTGGGGGCCCTGGCCCGACGCAGCTTGGAGGCCGCCGCCGGTGTGGCGGGGTCCCCGGTGGTCGGAACGAGACCCAGCGGGTCAGGGGTGTCCGGAGCGAGGGAGTAGCACACCACCCCAGGGGAGCGCGGGGACAGGTTCGGGCACACGACCAGCCCCTCACTCCCCGAGGACCCCAGCACCAAAGGGGACGGAGCGACCGGGGAAGCTGGGCGAAGAGGTGAGTCCCGGGAGAGGTTGGAGCCGTACTGCGCGATGTCGAGGTCGATGGAGGCAGGGGGGTCCGGGCGGAGGCAGCGAGGGAGATCCACCGGGGCCAGCTTGGCCGGGGCACTCAGAGACAGGGGACGCCTCCCAGGGAAGAAGGGATCCCTTCCGGAGAGACAAGCCGACCGAGAGGGGGCCAGGCCCCCTCCAGTGGTACCCTGGGCGGGGCGCTGCGGAGGTGGCGAGGCGTCGATGGGGAGAGGCGACTCAGGGTCAGAGCCCGAGTCACTGTCGTCGGAATGCTCGGCCTCGCGACCCGCCCCTGGGTTACCGGCGTCCGGGGGAGGGAGGCTGGGCGGGGGCTGACCTCCGAGGTGACCTCCTCCTCGTCCAGCTCCACCAGGAGGTCCCGGCCAACACGGTCGAAGAAGAACCGTGGGAGCGAGACCGGGAACACCGAAGCGGACGGGCAGAGAAGGCGAAACCTGATCGCACCGTGGCCCTCCAGAGACCCCAAGTCCATCTCCGTCAGCTTGCCGACCGCCTGGGAGATAAGGGCCACAACCTCAGGGGTGCGGGCCTCGAAGGGGACCCCGTGGAGGCGAACCCAGACCTCCGAGAGGGTGGCAACCGTCTCCTGAGCCGCCGAGGAAGGCTGGATGGCAACCTTCAGCTGGTGGAGGGGGAGCGTGAAGGAGGAACCGAGGGCGCACATGCGCAGGACCGCCACCGAGGGGAAGGAGACCACAAACTCGGAATCAGAGATGCGGCGGACCGGCCACTCGTGACCCGGCAGCACCGCGCGGAGTTCCTCCTGGAGGAGGGACTCCGTCACCGTCACCGAGAGGGGAGGCAGCTGGTCCGGGAGGATCATCACCCTCGCCAGCGTCTCCGGAACCGTCATCTGCACCCCGCCAAGGTCGATGAAGTAGAAGCCACCGTCGACGCCGTGACCGTAGTATTCCAGAGACTCTCTGGGCCGCGGGATGGCGGCCGCCGGAGCGCCGCCACTCCTCCGGGGGGCCACGGGGACGGGGGCAGGGGCGGCGGTCCCCGAAGTCCCAGCGGCGGCCAAAGGGGTGCTCTTCTTCTTCTTCTTGCCCTTCTTCTTCTTTTTCTTCGGAGCCGTCAACGCATCCACCATGTCCACGCGGCGGGCCGGCATCACTGCTGCGGGAACCAGAGCCGGGGCCTCCCCGCGCCAGGGGCCAGCGTCCGCGCGGCCAGTCGCCTGGCGAGCCGGAGCTGCCCCGCCGCGGGCCTGCAGCGCCGCAGACCGGAGGAGAGTTTCCCGGTCCCTGTCGGCCGCGGAAGGCCGCGGGGGGGAGCGCCGCTGGTCCTCCAAGCGACGCCGCACACGGGGAGGGGAGCGAGAAGGCCGGCGGGGAGGGGACCGCGAGGGGCGGCGGTCGGCCTGGCCCCGCGCCGGCGGCGGCGAGCGGCGGGCCGGGTGGCGGTAGGCCCCCTGCAGTCCCCGCGAGGGCGTCAGCCGGTGGTGACGCACGGGGGAGGGAGAGCGGCGCGGCTGGGGAGAGAACCGGCGAGGGGAGGCCGGGCGCGACGCCGCCGGCGGGCTGCGGGGACGGGGGACCATCAGCGCGGCGAGGTAGGAGCGCCGGGGAGAGGCACATGGGGTCGGCGGCGGAGGCGTGGTGAGGTGGGGAGAGGGCGAAGCGAGGCGTTCGCGGGCAGGGGTTAGGGCATCAGAGGCGTCCGACGCCACCTGGGCCGTGTTGGGCCTAGGGGGGCGACGACCCACGTGGGCCCCCACCGCAGACACCGCTGGCGCCCGGGACGGACGGGCCGCATCACCCGCAGGCCTTGGCCCACAGGTGGCCCAGCCCCCCATCCCAGACACCGCCGGCCACCCACCCCTCCCAACCCCACCGAGCCCTTGCTGGGGCGCCGCCGGGGCCGCCCTGGCCGGGGACCCTCCCCGCCGGCGGGGCCGCCGGGCAGTAGCCCTAGCCAGGGGGAGGAAATCTCCCAGGGAAGGAGGGAGGAGGGTGGAACGACATCGGGCCCGCGGGACGCCGCGTTCGCCGTCGGACGTCTCGCCCTCCAAACGCACCCCGAGCACCGTCACAGTCGCCGGCACCACCTGCGACGGGGCCGTCCTCGCATCACGCGACTCCGGCTCCTCCTCAACATCCCCCCAGGCCAGGCCGTGGAGGTCGGCGAGCGCGGCCACCTGCTCCGGCGGGAGCGGGTTGGGGGGCGGCGGCGGCGGCCGCTGGCGAGGGCGGGAGAGTGGAGAGGACGGCGACGGGAGGCGGGCTCCCACCTTCACCGCGTGCGCCGGGAACAAGACGGACGCCCCCTGCATGACGAATTCGTGGCGGCGGCGGTCCCTAGCGTCCACGACGACGCCGGCCCCGTTGAGGAGCACCAGCCGGCCCTCCGCCGGGCGGAGGATGAGGGTCGCCGTCGACCATCCCGGGCGGCAGCCGGCGAAGCGCGAGGACGAGGATGCCCGCCACCGCAGCGGCGGGAGGTCCGACGAGGGGGGGGCCAGGGACCGACATGGAGGAGGGAGGGAGAGGGGAGGGAGGAGGGTGGCGGACCGGCGCGCCGGCCGTCCGAGCACGCCGCCGGCGGAGTTCAAAATTTGAAAACCATCCCCGCCCCCAGTCCTTAGCACAGAGCTCGCTTTGCAGAATTGGGCCTCGGATATTGCCCCGTCTTGGATGAAGTCTCCTTAAACACCTCACATAGGACATTGTTTAGGGTCGGGCTTTGCTAGATTTAGATTTAGGTATTGCAAAGAGGGAGTGTTGGTTGCCAACTAGACAAGATATAGTTCCAATTTTCAGTTCAACATCGGTTTTGGTTTTGCACAGTGTTCATTTAAACTAGCATAGTTTTCTCGTACGGAGTCCGCTTTCCTAAATGTTTTCGCCAAAAATAAAGATTGAACGGATTCTCTACCTTGCCCTATTAAGAGCTCCGCTGCTGGATGCCTCGATACGGCTCGTGTTGCCCTTATATATTGTGAGTGAGCTCGATCGGTGGCTCAAAGAGCAAGGGGAGGAGTGGATGTGAATACAGACAGACAGGTACATGGGCATGAACTTGTCTCTCGGGACACTGGGCCGCGTCCATTGAAAAATGCCTCTACGGCGCGGAATCTTCTCGCTGTTTAACTTTGTAATTACCTAGCTCCTAATCTAGAATTATTCTGCAGTAGTACTAGCTATCCAGTAGTATAATGTATACAGTATGATTCTGATGGCGACTGTTGTTTATTCTATTCTCCGGCGATTGGATCGGATGAAGCAGGCAGCGGTTGGAATAATGCATACCAAGTCCAGGCCCTGGTCAAGTTCAAGTTCAGACGCGCCGATCAGATGTCATGCTGGTACGAATTTGAGCAGACCAAATCAGCGCTGGTCCAGTGGCCGTCTGGCACGTAATATATCGACTCGCACCTAATACGATCCTGCGGTGATCACGATTACGCCAAGGATCACGTTTTGGCGCGAAGTATGATCCGATCATCGTCGGCCTAAGGCAGACTTAACGGGACATGATTGTTGCTTGCCGCGCGTGTCGCGACCGTAGCCATAGTTTTGGTGCTGTCGGAGCATCAAGAAGCATATACACTTTTATTTTCATGGTAGTTCACATGTGTTCGCTGCTATATTTTCAAAAGAGTTAAATACATGTACTTGTAATCGCGTACTTGATAATTGGCCTCGATTTAGTCATAAACTATGTTGCCATCGAAATTACCCTGACATGGATGTTACGTGGATGTGGGTCCCACTCGCAGGAGACGGCTGCCTAGAAATTTGCACTTAGCCCCTTTTGGATTGCACTTGATGATGGCCAACTCCCTTGTGGTAACACGTTGCTTCTTCACACTTGAGCTGGAAGCACGGAGGCCCTCTCCATGATGGACCTCCAACTACGCGAGCCACTGGTCACAGAGGAGATTGTATATCTATAATTAACCACCAAGGTTCGTATATTTGGTCTGGCGAAAGATTAACTAACCGTAACGGGGTCACATGAAAGGGACTAAGTGCAAATTTCCAGGCAGCTATCTCCTGCGAGTGGGATCCATGTCCACATGGCGTCCGCGTTAGTGCAATTTCAACGACACATATGATTTAGGACTAAACCGAGTCTAATTGACAAGTACACAGTTAAAATTCTGCAAATTGCAAGTGCGAGGACTAAATCAAGCCATGTGCACAAGTATAGAGACTACTATTCTGTGTAACTCTTTTCTAAAGAATCAAAATCGATTATGAAGCATATGGAACATGTACGGTCTTCTCTTGCATGATTTCTCCTTTTTAGGGAAAACGGTAGGTATTTTTTTTTATAGATTTTGGGTTTTAAAGATTACAATGTACAAAAGAGATATATAAAAAACACACGATGGGAAGCTCTGATGGAGCTATCTACCCAGGATCGAAATACAAAGTTGCTCATTCAACGATACTAACTTGACTAGGTCAAACAAGAGTTGCATCACAAGGCATGGATCTCAAAGATCAAGATGGATACTAACTTGGCCATTCCTCACATCCAATAATATATTCAGCTTTGGAGCAAGCTCAATGAGATTCAACTTAGAGAGGATGTGCAGGACACAACCGTTTGGAATCTCACCCCCAATGAAGAATACTCAATGACTTCGGCATACAATGCCCAATTTTTTGGGTCCACCCTCACATACTTCAACATAATGGTTTGGAAGGCATGGGCACCTCATAAGATAAAATTCCTCACTTGGTTGGCCATCCAAAATAGGCTACAGAGAGCGAATTGCCTAGAGAAAAGGGATTGGACAAATTTTTGGTCTTTGCCCTCTTTGCAAGCAAACACAAGAGACGGCGGCTCACCTTTTTTTTCCAAATGTTGGTTCACCAAGAGGCTTTGGGGCATGCTCAAGGATTGATTTGGGCTCCCATCCATCCAAACTCGTATGTGGTTGACGGAGCTTTCCATCCAAGATTAGTGGTCAATGATGTCTTGCAAGGCAACCTCAAATCAAAAAGCCATGGCATCCATCACAATGCTTGTTACTTAAACAATTTGGAAGGAAAGAAATGTGAGATTCTTCGACAACAAATCCGCCCCGCCTCCTATCCTTCTTGAGATCATTAAAGAAGATGCAAAGCTTTGGATCAATGTGGGTGCCAAGCATTTGAGTTTTGTAATGTTAGGAGAGTAGTCCCTTTTGTGCTTTAGTTTATTCTTTTGTCTTTTGATACTCTTGTCATGCCACGACCACTCTCCTTATTTAGTCAATGAGGTTTTCCTTCATTTGAAAAAAAAAGACTTGCTCTTTCTCTTGGCATGATGTTTCAGCCATCACAACTACTTCTTTGAAGATGGTTATGCATGGATTAGGCCCAAGCATATTGAAAATTGTTGCTTTTCTAGTCTTCTAGATGGGCCAAGTAGAAATAAAAATCAGGTCCATGGAAAAAAGGTGTGTCCAGCTTTGAGTTGATGTTATCCATATACTCTCTTACAACTTTCATCACTGGATAAGGCATATAGCCATCATTGGTGGACAAAAATTCAATTCAATTGCTATTATTAATCAAATTAGCACCTTTCTAAAAAGAAAGCCATTTTTCACTTAAGGTATTCATCATTTTAGTAGAATTGTTGCAGTAGAAGGGCCCATAAAGACACTAGTCGCGATGTAAATAATATGAGAGCTTGGACCCTATAGAGATGATAGGGTTGATGCAAGCGTAGCAAGGTGGGTATTCAATTACACAAAATAATATAATGCTCAAAATAACCAAAATAGAGCAAAGAAGAGGTTTTGGCATCATAAAGTCAACCCAACCCAAAAGAAGGCACCAAATATTTTTGCAAATTTCAATAGAACACGTACATCTCAAGGTTTTTAGCATTATGGCAATTAGTTTTAGTCAATGATACACAATTGATCAGTAAGTTTCCTTTTGAATTTGCTAAATGTAGTTTTGTGTCCTAGCTAGGTAAACATGTACCCATGTATGTACACTTCACATATCCCCCTAAAAATAAGAAAGAGTGTCAATATAAAATTTATATGTGCAAGTGAAAGAGAAGAAAAAATATAAATTTGAATTCAAGACATCTTACTTTTTTATTTTAGACGCGGACATCGTCTTTCTTTGTTTAGGTTCCAAATGAGTAATCTAAGTATATTCCCATGTAAAAACTTGTGCTCGGTCATAATATCCACAATGACCGAGTGTTAGATTTTATTTTTCAAAAGATGGGTACTCAATAAGTTGAGGTCACCCCTTCCCCATTCTCTAGAGTGTGGTGTGTCCCAACTTTACCCATGTATCCTTTGTTGGCTTCGTCTCACAGACCTCAACTACTATGGCAAGGGTAGAAGGTCTCCGCCTCACGGGAGTAGCCTGGTCGCAATCGACACATCTGAATAACAAAGGTGGCTTCGACAGCGATGCTGACCGACGAGTAGATGGCTCAGGTGGTTTGGCCCCTCATGTACATAGTAGTTTAGGTTGTAGAGTTGGTTTGCCGTGATGGCATCTGGGCTCTATGCCCATATGGAGGAAGTCCCTGGCCTGCTCGAGCCAGATCCGGTGGATGTTGTTGTTCGTCGTCCTCTCCACGGCACTTTGGTGGTCGGAGCCAAAGGTGGAGAGTATCGATGGCATCAAGATCTCCTTAAATAAGCTCGAATCCTCTTCAGATCCGCATCTGGAGGTTCTTGGCTATGCAGGAAGCTCCTGACCGGCGTTATGCTCTCTCTTCTTCAACCATCAAGGCGGTGGAGGCTGGGGGAGGCACGGCGTTGTCCAGTGGCGAGCTGCACGGCGGGGTTCTGTAGCTGCGATTCATTTGAGTCCTTCAGTAGAGGAGGTGCGATGGTGCTGCACGTCTTGCCTCTGCTTCTTATGGACGAATGGCGGCTCTCCATGGCCACGGTCTTGTGGCTCTTCAACCTCCATCTTGGAGGCCCCTTTACTCTGTAGGAAGGTTCCACAGAGGCGTTGCATCAAGTGGTTCGTCCCCGATGTTGGCGTCGCTGCTTTGGCCGTAGAGTGTGTTCTTGTGTTACGGTGGAGAAGGTCCCTAAGGACTCGATTGCATTTTCTTGTTTATCTCTAGGGTCCTTTGTGTTAAAGTAGAGGTTCTGGTTGTGATTCTCTTACAGTTTTGGGCATCTTTGTATACTGTGTAAACCACCGTTTATTAATGCAGCTCTGGGTCCTTAGAGACCCTACCCTTGTTAAAAAAAAGAATAACAAAGGTGTCTTTTCTTACATAGCTAGTCTAACAAATATATAAGGGCGCGCGCCATGGTCAGGAAATTCAATGTGGAGCAAGTGATCCCAAAGTTTAAGTATGAGGCAAAACAAATTACATGTTGTATTTATATGACGATCAAGGGTGAGCGGTGCGCAGAAATCCCTTTTGGCAACGTTTGCATCTATTATGAAAAAAAAATATTTTAAAATATTTAAATATTTAAAAAATATCTACATGTACATTCGAATATTTTATGTTTGTTTACAAGTTTTTGAAATAAAAGAACATTGTATGTGTCATGTATTAAAAAGAGTTAAACACCCGACTGGTCTATCAAGTAGCCATCCATGAGCGCATTGGTCACTAACTGGAAAAATGCAAACTATCGGTCACAAAGTTCTGTGGTTGTGCTCCGTTAGTCACTCTGTCATGTCCACCGTTAAATCGTTGATGTGGCTATCTATTTTTTGCAAATATTTTCTTAAAATTTAGTTTCTTCTAATTGCTAGGTCCCTTTTTCATTAAACTGCATAGGCCAATCTTCGTTGGCCCTCAATGCCGTGCTCGCGCTAGTCCTGTCACTTTTATAGGATAGTTGTGTGTTACTAGATGGTAGTACCAAAGCTGGAATTGCCCCACAAGCTAAGCTTTATGTGGCGGCTGAATTCTCGCGGGCCTCCATGCTGCAATGTTGCTTCTCTTTTGCACATGTACGATTTCAGGAAGGCAGGAACGGCTCGAGAGGTAACTAATCTTGCTTCGTTCTCTCCATAGATAGGAAAAGCTCCATGTTGATCTACAAGATTCTGGAATGATTGTTTCTGAAAAAGCTCAATAACTTTACCAAAGCTTAGAAGCGGTATATGTTGCTGGTGCATCCTGAGTGGATACGTACGCGCGTAGAGCTCCTAGCCGCCCTTGATCTCACCGATTTTGACCGTGTCATGGCGGAAAACAAGCGCTCCAAACCAGAACCGTACTAGCGGGGAGGACGGTCTTGCTACTGCGTGGCTCGCTCGCAACCGACTTATGCAGCCCTAGCCACGACAATTGATGGGTGGCTTCCCTGATACGTGCACGAGAGGGTATTCGATAGAATGTCTCTATGAGAGAGTTGGGGGGATGAAGAGGCTGATAGATGGGCCCTACATCTATTTTTACGGCCTAACCATAGGATAGTGGAAAAAAGGACATAGTAATTAGAGAAAATAACATTATAAGGAGGTATTTGAAAAAACATATAGCCACGTCAATGGCAAACATGAAAAAATGACTAACGGGGCACATTCATACAACTTCGTGACCGATAGTTTGCATTTTTCCAGTAGGTGACCAATACGCTCATGCGTGGCAACTTTATAGACTACACAGGTGTTTAACTCTATTAAAAAATAAAAAATGTCACGTGATAGGACTATTCATAGAATATTTTTTTGTCTTTTTGCACGGGACAAATAGAATGTTCTTTTATCATAAAAACTTGTAAATGAAAATAAAATATTTAAATATATGTATAGAATTTTGTTTTCATATTTTAAAATATATTTTCTTACGATGGATACACATGCACGGCGTGAGCCAAATAGCCACCTCCGCTGCGGTGGGTATGTTACGTCATCGCTGGCCTCTTCGTCCTCTTCTCGGCTGATCAGGTGGCTGGCCATCATCAGTCCAAAACTAGGCTAGTCAATGCACGCCTCGTGGCGCGCCTGGCGCCGGCAGCCGTAGATTATATAAAAACCCGTAGTCCCCCGATCCCGTGTAGCTCACCGAGCAAACACGGCACGCATATGGATTATCCCACACTTAACCCCCACATCTTTCCAAAACCAGGTAATTGACCCCCTCAACCCTTTATTAGCTGTTTTGTAGACCAGTTTTGCTGACGTGGTGGAGGGGAAATATTCCAGTCGGCGGTGCTCAGGTCGACTAAGAGCCAGAGCATACACGGGAGGGGCCTCGCCGGCTGGGACGCTTGTGTGGTCCTCACGTGTTCCTAGGTCAGTAACTCGCCTGAGCTCGCATGTGTGCCTATGATAATCCCGTCGCGATGTTGTCCTCAACTCCATTCACGGGTTATCTTTGGTTGCTGCTCCCGCGGTCGTGCGTGTCGGCATGATGATAGATGAGCCGCTCTGCCGCCAGCATGTGCATGCCGCCATGCCTGCCCGGATGCGTGTGCGGCGTATGTCCATGCCACAACGTCGCAGCTGAGAGTCGCCCATGTCCGCGTGTAGACTCAAATGCCAAGATCGCGCTCGAGTTGACTATCAGCGACACCCAGTACAGCGCTATGTCGTAGGCCTTCTTGGTGCGCGTCTCGGCGAGCCGCCTCACCTCCACGCCGCTCGTCATGTGCCTCCATGAATTTCAACTGGTTCCGCTGCATCATCTTGGCAAGGAGGACGCTAAGCATGCCGCAGACAGCGACAAGCCCCGGCAACGTAGACCGACGCCCGTGTAGCCCACGAGCTTGCCCAGCGTGCCCATGTCGGTGACGAAGAAGACCTTGCAGTACATGTGTTTGCATGTGTTGCACCGAGCTAGCTAGCTAGCACTATGGATGCATTAACATGTGTGCTTGCTTAGCTAGATGTGTGTCTCAGCGAGTTAGTTGTTGCTATGCGCGTGACTCACCGGACTAGCTCGAGCGAGCCTTGCAGCGTAATACTCGTCGGAAGGTGAGCACAGGTAACTGCGCGAGGATGACGTGTAACTGCGTCTGCCACCAATCGCATTGCGGAGAAGAAGCAATGTGAGATTAACGGGTCAACAAAACCACCGTCCACCACTAAAACTGCTCTACAAAATAGCTAATAATGGGTGAGGGAGTCATTTACCTGGTTTTGAAAAGATAAGGGGTTAAGTGTTCCACTTTAAACTTAGGGGGTGTTGCGTCCTTTTTGTGAAACTTATGGAGGTTATTGAGAGAGAGAGAGAGGGGAAGGGAGGGAGATGCCTAATACTATATCACTATATGAATGGTAATCACGTCCTTATGTTTCTCACACATTGCTAATCCAAAATAAATATTCATTTAGTATTTAGAATTTTAGTATCCCGTAGCAACGCACGGGCATTCAACTATAACACTAGTAGAAAACGGCAAAAATCACTGTTTTGATCTAATTAACGATTGATCTCACAAATTGACCTACTTTTTCGAAGATATCTCGATCTGACCTGTTTTCATGGCGCTTTATCAGAGGGCGCCATGGTCAGTAGCACGGCGCCCTCTGCAAAAGCGCCATGCCCCCATGGCGCTCCCTCGGAAAACGCCATGGCCCCGTTGACGTGGCGGCAGTCGTGGCACACGCGGGCCCGTTTTAATGTTTGGCGCTTTCCGCCGGGGCGCCATGCTACTAGGCACGACGCTTTTGCGGAAAGCGACATGGTCCTTAACCCTAGAAAAGGCTCGGGCGCCCTCCCAGCGCCATACATCTTCGTTTCTCCCAGCTCCTCTCTCTCTCTCTCTCTCTCTCTCCCCAAGCTCTTCCCCTACTCGAATCCCTTCGAATCGGTTGCTTTTCTCCGTGGATTTGGACTTCCCCTTGCTTCAAGAGGTAATCTCCCCCTAACCCCTTGGTTTTGTCCAAATAGATTTGTAAAATTTGGTTCTATTTTGGTAAAGAATGTAGAACCCTAACCCTAGCTATATCTTGGCTTGATGTTGTTGCTTCTAGTTATTAGATTGGTAGTTTATGGCTAGGATTTGTATAAGTGGCATGACTTGTTTTAGTTGGTAGCTACGGTTGGTGGTGGTAATATAGTTGTCTTTGATGCGTAATGGTTGGTGTCATTGTTTTTTAGATGGCAAGAATCGTTAATGTTCATCATGTGGACAAGGCCGCATTCTTGAAAGGCAATACCGAGTGTGACCCGGAGGAGGTAGTCATGGTGTTTGGCACAAGTCCTACATATGCCGAGGTTGCGGAAAGAGTGAGGAATGATTTGAAATGGATGGAACCTAGTGATGTGTATGAGTTGGTTGGAAGGTATAACGCCGGGTTCGGCCATCACAATAGATTGAAGATAATGCCTATCAACTCCGAGTTGAATTGGAGTGCATATAAGGAGATGGTGGCGGAATCTGAAGATAAGTCACTCGAGATATTTGCCACAAGAAAGGTTGCGGCTCGGTTGCACATTGACTTGAACCGGCATGTTTCCATGAACCCGGCTCGAGGTGAGCCACATGTGTATGACACAACAATGAGCCAACCTCCATTGAGCCCGGTTCGCGTAGAGCCAACCTACGATGATACAACAACGAGGCAACCTTCCATGAGCCCTTTTCGCAATGACAACTATGAAGCACCTCAAATGGAGGATGATGACTTTGAGGGTGATGAGGTTGAGTATGGGCTTCGTGACAATGAAGTAGGAGATGTGGAGGCAAATTGCCATGAGGAGGACATGGACCATGATCTCCCTTATTTGAGGTGTCATGCATCGGACTCCGAGGATGAAGGACCGGATGAAGATGTGGATGAGGATGGTCTAACGGTTAAATTCGTCGAAGCTCACAAAAAAGTAGTAGGTCGGGATCATCGACCTTCATTGTTCCGTGATGTTAGTCTTGCGGACGAGGCCCAATTTGACGGTGGAATTAGTCGAGTGCTCGAGGCACGAGCATCTTCTAAAAAGGACATGAAGCCGAAAAAATACGGGATAAATCCCGGGGTGAAGTTTGATAGCTTGTTGGAATTTCAGATGTGGATCAAGGACTATGCGGTGAAGTACCACCGACCATACAAGGTGGCTCACTCGGACACTAAGGTGCGTTACACAGTCAAGTGTGAGAAGCAAGGATGTCCATGAGTTGTTCGCATACGACCATTGAGGGGCAGGCCACAATGGATCATTGTAAGTTGTCAGTCCATTCATATGTGTGATGACAAGTTTATCAAGGATGCCAAAGTTGTGAAG
Organism: Avena atlantica; assembly: GCA_910589765.1. Taxonomy (NCBI): domain Eukaryota; kingdom Viridiplantae; phylum Streptophyta; class Magnoliopsida; order Poales; family Poaceae; genus Avena; species Avena atlantica. Next base: position 461,141,055 of record OU342734.1, on the reverse strand, counting down.
GAGGACCATCGGCAGCTGACCTCCGATTTCATCGCGTATAGAGTTGCAAATAACATAAGGTCTCTCCCAACATATACTATTAAGGGTGTCATAGATTTGGTTAAAGAAGTATTCGGTTATAAAGTGAAGTATGGTAAGGCGTGGAAGGCCAAACAAGCCGCATTTAAGATGTTGTATGGTGATTGGGAAGAAGCATACAACCGCCTCCCTAGGTTGTTGGGAGCAATGGCCGCAAGGAACTCAGAAATGTATTATGTGGTGGAGCCTCTTGGGTCGGTGACTAGGTTGTACAATGGTGCCACTGTCCGAGTATTTGGCCGTGCATTTTGGATATTTGGACCATGCATCAGGGGATTCAAACATTGTCGGCCTTTATGTCCATGGATGGCACCTTTTTGACCGGCAAGTTCAATGGGCACACTATTAACTGTCATATGCCACGACGCAAACAACCGGGTTTTACCTTTGGCTTTTGCCTTGGTTTCGGTGGAGAACAACGACAAATGGGAGTGGTTTTTCCATATATTGAGGACCAAGGTTATAGAACCTGATAGAGAGGTTTGCATCATCTCGGATCGCCATCAAGGAATACTGAATGCAGTCGAGAAGGACATTCCTGGGTGTGCTCGTATCCACCATCGATGGTGCATGAGGCATTTTGTGTCCAACTTCTATAGAGCATGTGGCAACAAGGAACGTGCCGACGATCTACAAGATTGTTGTCTTGCCTTCACCACTCGGCATTTTCAAAAACTATATGATAGATTGTATTGTCTCACAGATGATGGTGGCAAAGAGTTTCTCAGAAGGCACCTTAATGAACGGACAAAGTGGGCAAGGGCTTATGATTATGGCGGTAAGAGATACGGTGATTCCACCAGTAACATGGCTGAATGCTTCAATAAAGTATTTAAAGGTGTACGTCAATTGCATGTGACTGCTATAGCAGAGTACACATTTCAGAAGTTGAATGAATACTTTCTAAAGTATAGTGATGAAACGGATAAGCAAATCGCTGGGGATAACAAGAAAAAAAAGAAGTATGAGTACCCACCATTGGTTGATAATTGGCTGGAATATCAATCAAAGAAAGGGGATACACAAACGGTTGAATGTTTCGACAACCAAGAACTGATTTACCAAGTGAATGAGCATGGAGGCAGCACAAGGGAAGGTGTGCAACATGGGGGACTGCCTATAAGGTGTGGCTACGCAATGGTTATTGCTCCTGTGAGAGGCCGACATTGTACCATCTCCCTTGCTCACACGTGATGAAGGCGGCATCTGAACGAATGGTGGGTCTTAATCACCCGGATACGGTTAGGTTGGATGAGCATTCCATCCAAGCGGTGAAGAACACATGGGCGGGTAGATTTCAGCCTTACCTTGACCAATCTCAATGGCCAGAATATCATGGTGTCCAACTTTGGCCTGATCCGTCAACGAAGGTTGTTGGTCGGGGAAGAAGACAAACCAAACGTTTCCGAGGTGACATGGACGATTGGGCTGGTGGATACTGACGGGAATGGGGGAGCGAGTATTTCGCGGAGCCTCGTGACAAAACCCGTTGTGGAGAATGCAATGCTGAGGGCCATAATAAAACATCATGTAGCAAAAGGAAAAAAATCAAAGGAGGCCAACACCCCTATTGGCAGCACAAGCCAAGGAGGTGGTGATGGTGGTACAAACACAAGCCAAGGAGGTGGTGATGGTGGTACAAACACAAGCCAAGGAGGTGGTGATGGTGGTAGAGGTCGTGGCGGTAGAGGTCGTGGTGGCGGTAGAGGTCGTGGCAGTAGTATGTTCACGTATCTTCGAGAATAATTTCCGTATGTGTTTTCTTGATATTTTTAAATAATTTTTATTGTGCATTTAAGTGTATTTCTATTTACTAACTATTAGGTTGCATTCTTGTTATAGGTATGTCGACCCAACCCACCAAGGAGAATAATGATGGGAACGGTATGAGCTACTCCAAAGTGTGGGCAGAGGGTTTGAGGAGGGTGAAGGAGAGGGAAGATGAAGTAGCTCAGTTGATCAAGAAAAGGGAAGATGAAAGGAGGGAGGCTTAAGAAGAACGTCGGTGGGAAGAAGATTTCAACAGAAGATTGTGTGAGTCAAGCATCAAGAAAGCAAAGAAAGAACGTGAGAGGAAGGAAAAAAGAAGCAAAATATGAAAGAGACATGTACTTGAAGAGCTTGAGGAATCATCGTCGGTTTGAGAAGGTGTCTGAAGAGGCTAGCCTCATAATGGAGGAAGAGGAGATCAAGAAGAAAGAAGAGAGTAGACGCCAATTCGAGGCGCAGTTCAACTCTGTTGTCCATCTTGCACGCGACTTGAGGGAAAAGGAAGAGACAGAGGAAGAGATGAAAAGGAAGGCGAAGGGGAAGGAGCCTAGCGCGACACAGTAGAGTTGTCATCATGCTATGATCTATGTTATAGACTCCACTATGTGGAATTTATCTTGAACATTGTCATGCCAAATTTGTCGTATGTAAAACCCCTTAAGGGCGCAACGCCATGTATTTCGTAAACATTCACTTCACTTTCTGGAATGTTTCTTGTGTCAATATACCTGTGTGTACTATAAATTTTCTGGAATGTTGCCACTAGCATAAAAACTAGCTCCAATTTATGAGAATGCAGGCGCATGGCGCCCTCGCCAAAAACGCCATGCTAAGATGCATGGCGCTTTCCTGGAGGGCTCCATGCTACCATGGCACTTTGAGCCAGCTCTGACGCGCTGGGACACAGAGCCCGCGCGCGGTCGAAGAAAACCTAGACCAGAAAATCTGCTAAGTCAGGCGCATTGCGCCCTCGCCAAAAACGCCATGCTAGGATGCATGGCGCTTTCCTGGAGGGCGCCATGATACGTTGCATGACGTTGTGCTGAAAAACGCCATGTTTGTTAGCACATTCAGTTTTTAGCAGATGAACAGATCCAAACCCATCAACAAGCATCGAGTTTAGTTTTTTACAGATCCAAACATCAACATCAACAGATCAAAACATCAACAGATCCAAACATCAACATCAACAGATCAAGTTTTCCTCACATCAATAGATCCAAACATCAACAAGCATCCAGTTTTTTAGCACATCAACGCACCAACAAGTTCAAAACGACGACACCAAACAACAAGTTTAAACTACAAGTTCATAATGACCACAAGCACTAGTTCAAGCTACGAGTTCACTTTCTCCCTTTCCCCCTTTTGGCCACTCGATCCTCATTCGCCTTGCTCCGTCCCTCCTGCCTCCTAGCCCTCCGCGGAGGATCGGAGTCTTCCTCCTCGCATCTAGGATCACGGCGTGACACATGTGTCCGACGCTTGTTCTCCCATTCACTTGACGTGTATGGATTCCTCGGTAGCCTCCTCCTCCTCACCCGCGACCGTTGACTAGACTGCGGGGCGTCGTGTAATTAAGACATGCCTATCTCCTCCTGTTCATCCTCGTCCTCACAATCTTCCTCCTCATCCTCATCCTCATCCTGGCCAGCTTCCTCCTCCTCGTACTCGCCCTCTTCCTCTTGTTCATCTTGTGCATCATCTTCTAGGCTGGAAGACCTAACTGGCGATGCGGCATCGACGGTGCGGCAACCAAGCAAGACACCTAATCCACGGCCCCAACGCTTGGTACGCTATGACATTGAAGAATATGTTAGAACATTTCAACACACATAAAAATACAATAGAACTAGGAACGATATGAACACATACCTCCACAAATGCTCGAAGGGCTGACTCAGACTCCTTGCCAGGAGGATGTTTAAGTGCTTCCTCGGCCTCGTCCACGTGTTTCGAGATCTCCTCGCGCTAGCAAAAGAACAAAAAGTCAATTTTATGTCGCTATAATCGCATATAACAGTCCCCAGGACAATGCTTACCACAAAGCGGACAACCCCCGCTGAATTTGCACCCCTGCCGCCTCGGACAAGTATGTTGTACTCTAGCTGGCTCAGATCGTCAAAAGTAGGATAAGGATCCTCCACTATGTCATGAGATGCAAACGAAGCCGACTGCAGGTACAAACGAGACACCTTCCCAAGCCACACAAGGTACCGATTGAACGCTGCAGCATCATGCGGCGCCTCAGGATGAGAGACCGCATTCGGGTTTTCGATCTCCTCAATCCTTGCATAGAACTTCTGAACATACTTGTGATGATATGCAGCCCAATCTTTTTCCCTCTTCTGCTTGATATTGTCCAATCTACAATCAAATTCATCGACTTAATACTATCATGAGACGCCCAAGAAAATTAGATACTGAGTGTATAAGGATCACTCACCCGTGAAGAGCTATGCTAGTGTCCTTGTATGGCGGCGGGGTCTCCTGAAATAATCCAAATTGCCTCATCACCCGTTGTGGAAGGTGGAACTCAACAGCGTAGACACAAATCAACGGGGCACAAATCCTCCAGAGATGTGCTTCTTGCATACATTTGCGATTCAAGTCCGCCTGGAACCAAACACCCGTACCCACATTCCCTCTAGTTCCGTATGGCTCCCATTCCACCTGAGCGAGGAACACAATATTAGCATGTCGACTCGAAGTATATATGGTGGAAAAGATGAGTTCTTGAGAACAATCAAATTATTACCTTCTCCGGGGTTAGCAAGTTGATTTGGTTAGTGTAACGCAAGTAGCATTCCTCGGATTCACCGTGAAATACTTCGGTATTATCCCACAAGTACGCCCATGTAGGAGCACGGAGACGGCTATTGCCATGATCATCCCACGATTTTTCCTTCATCGGAATGGGTCGACCAACTGGTATGCGCAACCAGGACCATATGGTCAGTAGCACCATAGGTCCACCAATACTTGCTCATTTTCCAGTTCTACAACACGCCTCGTCCAGCTGCACATACAACAAGCATACATAAGTATCCGGTCGATCAAGCATATGTACTACTACCATGCAATATATATGGTTTATTACTTGTCGATACAAGTAAGCAAGTGCTGCCGAACCCCAGCTGTGCATATAGCCCCATTCCGCAAATAGAGTGAGCCACATGAATGAATCATTCCTTCCAGTGCCATATGAGAAAAATGTCCTACTAATGGCATACCATAAGTATGCACGGGCATACATCTGGATCACCTCCTCATCGGCGTCCTCGGGGCACTTGCTGAAATTTTCTTGTATCCATTTGTAAGTAGCACCGGCAGACATCTTCTCTTGCGTTGGCGCCTTACCAATTAAGCCAATCATCACTTCATGCCACTTACCTGAATCTAAGCTCATACACACGGGCTGTCCTTTGATGGGAAGCGCAAAAATCATGGAGACGTCCTGCAGAGTGACCGTCATCTCACCACAAGGGAGGTGAAAACTGTGTGTCTCCGGTCTCCATCTATCAACAAGCGCTGTGATCAAACAAGGGTTCATATGCGGCGTCGAACGCGAGACAAGCTGGATGAAAGGGAGAAGTCCAGTCCGCTCAACATATGGAGTGTAGCGCTCATCATATGGCATCTTCTTGCTATGCACCTCCTTGGATCTTAGGTGCAACCACTTGAAGACATGCTTATTCTCCGCGATGTACCGCCCACGGCGCCGTTGATCATAATGCCCATGCAAAATAGATTGTCCTTCCATCCTACAAGTGGTTGCAAAATTCCAAGTGAATACACCATCCACCACAATATGCACATATGAATACATATATGAGTACATTCATGACATATACCATTCATTCCATATAAACAATAGCCTCAATTGCCATATATGCCAACAATAGCCCAACAATAGTCCATACATTAATACATTCATTCCATATCATCTACACAAATCACAATATGAACACACCATTCAACTAAGCTACTAACCCTAACTAAGCATTTCATATCATCCTCACACCATTCCATATCTTTGTATTCATATGCCCATATGTACATGTCAAATATAAACTACTAACCCTAACTAAGCAATTTCAATGATTTACTAACTAACTTTAACAAACTATCATTCTACCACACTTATGAATACAAAGAAATTCGACATTATACCATATACATGCCTCGTTGCCAAAGAACTAGGGTTGAGAGGTAGAGGACCATGTGATGATTTCAACCAATACAACAAGGAGAATCGAAGGAGAATACCTCAAGTGGGGGGAGAGGAAGAAATTCCACCAGGAAATTGACTCAAATATGAGGGGGGAGCATGTGGATTTGAGGGGGATTGGGGAGAGCCGCCGCCGCCGCTGTCTCTGTCTGCTCGGGGAGGGGTATGGCGCAGGGGGGTATGGCGCTGGGAGGGGTAGGGGAGGGCGCCCGAGCCTTTTCTAGGGTTAAGGACCATGGCACTTTCCACAAAAGCGTCGTGCCTAGTAGCATGGCGCCCCGGCGAAAAGCGCCAAACATTAAAACGGCCCCGCGTGTGCCACGACTGCCGCCACTCGGACGGGCCATGGCGTTTTCTGAGGGAGCGCCATGGGGGCATGGCGCTTTTGCAGAGGGCGACGTGCTACTGACCATGACGCCCTCTGGTAAAGCGCCATGAAAACATGTCAGATCGAGATATCTTCGAAAAAGTAGGTTAATTTGTGAGATCAATCGTTAATTAGGTCAAAACAGTGATTTTTGCCGTAGAAAACAGGACTCTAGTCCCGGTTTGTAAGAGGCTTTAGTCCCGAAATGCAATCCAGGACTAACGTATCGGGACTTAAGGTTAAGCCTTTAGTCCCGATTCTGTTACAAACCGGGACTAGATTGTCTCCACGTGGCCCCGCTGCGTGCTGGGCCGGAAGATCTACGAACCGGGACTAAAGTTCTTTTGCCGCGGTAGCGTTTTGCACCAACCTGCTGCCGCGACAGGAGGTGGGGTTTTAGGGTTTTCTTTTTTTGTGTTCGATTGTTTTTCATTTTGTGTTTTCATTTCAAACAATTGTGTTTTTATATACATATTATTCTATGCTACTACATGTTGTATACATTGATGCATATATAATATAATTTCTCTCACGATTATATAAAGACATATAAATATATATACACAATCGAGACTAGAGCTCATCTATTTGATTTACACGAAGATCATTACATTACACGGATACTGTCCTTTTGTGCCTATCCAAAGTCTATCCACTTTATACTCTCTTTTTGTGTCCTAGACTAGAGAGGAGAGCACGGACCACATGAATATGTGGTGAACAATCTATTAAAAACAATATCAAAGGAACTTAGAGCTCGTATGAAAAAAAAACAATATCAAAGAGAGAAGAGCACGAATCTCCCTTGGGACAAAAAGATCGGCTGACCAGAGCTCAATTCATTTATGTCTTATAAATTATAGACTATCTAAGACGGCATGCATCATAGATGTAGAGGCATGATGTTTTTTTTAGAAAAACACGATAAAATAATAGTGAGTGTGTTTTAGAAATGCTCTTTCATAAAGCACTGCATGCATCAATCAATGAAGAGGCCAGGTTAAAGGATACTCGGCGCTGTTAAATCATATTGAGGATACCCCTACTGAACAACCTTTGAAAGGGAAACAACCAGTATTGAGTGCTCTGGTTCATCGACATGAACTGTTAAAAAGAGGAGCAACTCTAGTGATATGCTGTGGGTTAAGCCTCCGGGTGGATGGTTAAAGCTCACGATCAATGGTTCTTTCAAGCAAGATAATGGCACTGCCGGTACTGGTATGGTTTTAAGAAACGAGGAGGGTGATATCATCTTCTCAGCATGTAGGTTTCTAGACTCGCGCAATGATGCATTCAAAGCATAGCTACATGCTTGTCGTAAGGGCTTGTAATTGGCTATTCACTATAGCCAACTCCCAATTGTCATTGACTTGGGCTGTTCTCAATTGATTTTGGCAATCACACGATCGCTCCGTCTACATGTTCATTGTTTTAGAAATTAAAGCATTAGCTAGTAATGTTAGAGTCTGCAAGTTTGTAAAAGTAGATGAGGGCAGGTAAGGGTAAGTCATTGTCTTGCCAATTGGGCAAGAGCAAAACGTCGAACTATGATCTGGTTGGGTTCAGCTCCTGATGTCGTCATGTAGGAGATTAAACTTATCAAATGTAATCCCTACCGCTTAATAAGATCTATTTTTGCCTGCAAAAAAATGAAGAGGCAGGGTTATTTCCTCCATTTTGAAAAAAACAATGAAATGCTCTTTCTTAGAATCTCACAAGGTGATCTATTTAGGCCCATACCCAATCAACACCGAAGCCTTCACACTTCCCTTTCCTCCTCACACACCATAGCTCATAGGAGGCCTCCATGCTCCCCTCTCCTCACGACAGACCATAGGCCCATCCCGAACCGCCCGTCACGTTTTCCCCACCCGACACGGCCCAGCCCTACGCTTTTCTCCCCCACTTCAACCTCTCCGCGCGTCGCCGCCGCACTACCACGCACGCCGCCGCGGCCGGCACGCGCGGATCCCCCGCGCCGCCCGCCGCTTCCCTCGCATTCCTGTCTCCACCCTCCTTCACGCGCAGTGCCTGTGTCGCCGAGCCAGATCCCGCGGTGCCGTTCCGGGAAACTCCTCACGCCCCTCCCCCTCCTACGCCGCGCGCGAGCCACCGTCCACCAGAGATGCCGCTCCTGAGGCCTCCGCCGCCGCGGCTCGCGCTCCACGCGGTCTCCTGCATGCGGAACGCGCAGACGGTGCTCCGGGACATCAACGTCAGCGTCCACGACGGCACGGCGCTGGTCCTCACCGGCGCCAACGGCTCCGGCAAGACCACCTTCCTGCGGATGCTCGCGGGCTTCTCGCGCCCCTCCGCGGGGGAGATCCTCTGGAACGGCCACGACGTCACCTCCCCGGGGGTCTTCCAGCAGTACAAGCTGCAGCTCAACTGGATGACGCTCAAGGACGCCGTCAAGGAGAAGCTCACCGTGCTCGAGAACGTCCAGTGGTTCGAGCTCCTCGAAGGGAAGCACGGCAAGTCGGCCCCCGCCATCGAGCTCATGGGCCTCGGCAGGCTCATGAACGACAAAGCCAGGATGCTCTCCATGGGGCAGAGGAAGCGGCTGCAGCTGGCTAGACTGCTTGCCATCGACCGCCCGATCTGGCTCCTCGACGAGCCCTCCGTCGCGCTGGACTCCGAGGGTGTCAAGCTGCTCGAGTACATCATAGCGGAACACCGCAAGAAGGGCGGAATCGTCATCGTCGCCACGCATTTGCCGATTGAGATTGAGGATTCGATGATGCTCCGGCTTCCACAGAGGTTCCCCCGGAGAAAGACTTTGGTTGATCTTGTGCGTTGATGGGAGCTCAGGAATGTAGTTGTATCTTTCTAATTGTTCTTCTCCAGTCATGCGAATCTGCTGGAGCAACTTCTGATGGTGCAATTTTGTGACACTTTCTTCTGGAAAAATAAGAACATATTCACCATGTCAATATATATGCTGGTGCCCTCTTTGCTCACATACTGCATTTTGGAGATTTATGGTTTTTTGACTTCGATGCATTCACCCATTCATGCCATTGCCACCTGCTTTTAGAATCTTTTGTTCTTTGTTCAGTGTCTAGCAGTTTTAGTCATGATGTGATCTATTGACATGAAGCTTCGATCGGGCAGAAAGCTGACCAAATTGGAAGATCATTTTACAAGGTAATGGATTGCTGGTTTAGGAATTCGGAAATTTCCTTCTACAACCAAACTGCATTGTTCTAGTATCTATTGTATCAATTATGGTAGACTTTTGTCCTGAATTTGTTATTGTAGTTATTTTTACGCTGAACTTGTTTACAATGTTAGGGCATATCTTGTCCAGCTATTGCTATAATATTTGAGTGATCTACTGCTGTTAGAATCAGTAATCCACTGCTACCCTACTTGATCGAGCAAGTCAGCTTTACATATCTAGAAACTTGGCAACTAGTTGAGTCCACTTGGTACGAAGATGAAAAAGGTCCCGTAGGATGCTTTTCTTTATCACCATCTAAATTTTGATAAGCAACTTGCAAAATACAATTAGAATCAAAGCAATGCTACTTGTACCCCTTCAGCAAAAACAATGCTACTTGAACTGAATTTGTCATGCAGATGCAGTATCTTGCAAGTATTTATGTACTCCCTCTGACCCATATTAGTTGACTTAGATTTGTATAGACACGAATGGATATAGACAAGTTGTAGTGCTAGATACATCCGTATGTAGATAAATGTAAGTCAACTAATATGGGTTGGAGGGAGTACATGGTTTGAAAATTTCTTCAGAAAACAGGAACTACGAGAACAGTTCTATAGATATTTCTCTTTTTACTGAAACCGTTTGTGAATTGTTTACTGAAATGGAACCTGCAGGAAGATTAGTATGACCTACAGATTGTCTCCATAGAATGTAGTAATCTGAAACTTCCGACTAATGTCAGATCGGCATTTAGGCATGCATATTTGCACGCATGGACGTAGGAGTAATGCCAAAATAGCATTCTTTCATAAATGTTATGCGTACTTTGTTGTTCGACTTCGATACTCCCATTTGTTCAACTGGGGAAGATTTCAAGGAAATAGTATGGTTTGTCGAGTTTTATATGCACCTGTGTACCAAAGATCGAAATTAAATTTCTGTGATCTATTCAATTTTACAAGCTGTGAATTCTATTGCCTGCTGCGTAGGACATTGTATTCTTTTACACTTCTGACAAAAGTAGATATATCTTGTAGTAATCTGTCTTTGTAGTTTCTACAGAAATGGAAAAAGAAAGGAAATCAGAAACTAGGTTTGATTTGCTAAAATAAAATCTTATGACAATATTTATTGCTGATATGTTTAGTTGATCTCCATCTGAATCTTGAGTAACATCATCTTGCTATTACCAAGTTTGAATCATTTGGTGCAGTATACAGAATGTATACTAGGCTGGCCTGTGTTAACTCTCGTACTACACTGGTGCAGGCTGTAACAAGGGAGCACTGAATGGTGCAATGATAAGTACCCAGGGACCATTGGAGAGGAGGTGCTCTCTGACCCCATTCTGCAAGTAGCTGGCCCACTATTCAAGACAAGGTGTTAAGCCACTTCCCAGGCCAGCACCGAGCCACCAATACTACATAAATGCACTCTGTTCTTTTGCTGTATTTTGTTTGGTTGTTTGTTACTTCCTCTGTAGTCCCCCATCTACATGATCTCTAGCGTCGATTCTGTTTACCAGAGATCATGATTGAATATTGATCGTTATAGTGCAAATGCTCAGGTCTAAGCCCAGATCCTTGATATCTTGATCTTTTTTGTAAATGAAAATGGCATTTCCATGCTTAGAATTCATTATGATCTGGGCCATCTGGCCCAATACAGTTGAGCTGAAAGGATCCTGTCATCATCTTTCTGACTTAAGATTAGATTCCTCATGCCTTGTACTGTCGAATTAGAAGGAACAAGAGTTAAGATAACTGTTAAATGGCGGTTAAATGGAGTATTTAGGATGCCTTATGGTGTTTTGATAGATTTGTATGGAAATATTTGGTGTTTGTAAGAATGATATAAAAAAGGGAGTGCCTTGTTAGAGTGAGATATTCCTTTTTGGACTATTAATTTACCCTGTACTCGCGAGGTAGGTTTAACTTCTTTCTGCAATGATTTATATTTTCACAGGGCATAAATCTTGTTTGTGTTTGACTTGTGATGGACAGGGAAATACAGCCCATTTATATACTGAAAAAGGAGGCTCGAAGATCCAAAGATAGACATTTTTTTGGTATCAGGTTAGCATATAAACATCCCTTTCTTTCTTCCAAGCTAACTTCTGCAATTCTATGTGCAGATTACTTATAGTTCCACTTTCATATGTATGATCGTGGAACATCAAAAGATACTAGTAAAACTAGAGAAGTGGTAATGAAAATGCAAACAAACATCGCAATTAATTGAGCCTATGTTTTTCTGGAGAGCTGAATAGTGTTTGGAGTTATGGGGTTGCTTAATTCAAACCTGGAGTAGAAGGAATTGACAATGATACCTAGAGTATATTTATGGCATTAAACCAATGTTTGCTGGCATTCAAGTGTCATGTTGATTTAGCTTTAAAGGATTACCTAAAATGGGAACTTTTTTGCTGTTAGTGCTTAAGAAACAGGCATGGGCCCAACCCTTATAAATATTGTCAAGTTAAATTGTTCATCATGCCTGCCTCTTGGTAGGATTCTCTTTAATGACTGGTGTCTTTGACCACATCAAACATTTAATCACAGACTTGAAATCCTATTCCATTCCTTAAAGGAACACACAGCGTGCGCACCCACAAAGGACCTTATTAATAGGCATACTAATGTGAAAAGGTGCAGTGAAGTGCTTGATCTCCCAAAAGTCTAGGAGTGAGACATGGGGGCATAGCTATAATGTATTGCTGCCAGTACATTGTCTCTCTAGGGCATACTCTAATAACTGCAATCACTCAGTAAATGCCATTCTGCTTTAGGAAAGAAAACTTATTGCACAAAGATAATAATATTGGAATCTGTACTTCTACTTCAACCAGCACAATAATACAAAGATCAAGTGTGTGCCACATGTCAATGTCAATATGGCATCATTCCTCTATTAGTATAATTTTCTATGGCCTAGGAGATAATATCTTGGACATGTTTGTCTAATCAAAATTTGGTATCCATGTTGAGATGAAACCTTCAGAAGGGTGCTTAAATGCCACACTCTTAGCAAAAATATGTTCTATAAATATACAATATTAACTTTATTTTATTGTAGTTTCTGTAAGGTTTAGTGTAGTCAGTTTGTGTATAATGTTGCATTGATTGTGACATCGACACGTTAGTTAGAAAGCGATGCCCATATATAAAGTAAGAGAGAACTGTTGAGAAGTTATTAGGATTGACAATTCAGGATTGTGGCCCCCATGACAGTCATGCTAGGTAGGGAAGGCAGCCGCATCTTCTGTTCTAGTCCATTATCAACAAAGGAAAGAGGGATTTGTCATGATAATTAGGAGCTACTTGTCATGCACGATGTCCATGGATTAACTATATGGAGAGGAAGATGCCATGGTGTTCCAGTTTGATGGAGAAACGACTAATTTCACTTTCTAGGTTTATTGCTCTCCTCCATCATGGCTTCAATTCATGAAAGGGAGAAATTTATCCATTCGAACAAGTTGGTTGCTTTGAAAGATGGATATCACCATCATTGTGGTGTGATGTTAGGATTGATTGGAGGTTTCTCTTTCCAAGAGATTGGTATACCTAGCCTACCACACTATAGCCTGGGAACTCCTGACCTGGAAATTTCCATTGCTGTTTGCAAAACGTGCACGGCAATTTATATAGGTTTTCATGCAACTTCAGGGAAAATTAGAGAAATAAAGAAACAGTACTAAATGCCAGTCCATTGAAGGAGAAAGATAGCCTACATCTAGGTTGCTTAATCTGGTAGATGGCACTGGACTCTGGGAGTACACCGGGAATAAACGTTCTTTAATACCCATAGGAAGTTTGGTTGTTAACATATGGTCATCAATGCCTTTCATGGGGCGGGCATCTTGATACAATTTCCGTGTACAACTGTGCATTGAATGTTTAAGTAGAAAGTACCTAGATACCAGGACAATTGAGTACATGCCACATACTAAAATGTATAAGTGTAATTAACTACACATTATGTAGTACTACTCAAAAGTATAATTGAACAATTAATTAACTACACATCATATAGTAGACCGTGTTTCAGTGTACAATTAAACCACCGCCATAGCCCGTTGAATGAATAGAGCATTTCTTTTCAAGAATACACAGGCGATATGCACATGTTTGTATTAGAAAAGCAGTGACGGGGTGGCAAACATACAAAAGCGCAAATCGATTTGACCACACGCGAAAAAAAAACAGGTCTGGACAAAAGATAGACCAGCCTCTGGACTAGCTGTGACCTTATATTCAAACAAATGGAAATTGTAAGCCTGCAAAGTTATGACAATATCACATTATTGGAACGGTTGAATATATAGGATGATCAAAGGAAAATTGAATGAATCAATTAAACATAGCAGAGTAATTAAGTGATTAAACTTTATTGGCATCTGCAGATCGGTCAAGGGAATTGAGCTCCAAAAGCATGTTATCAAACCTAATGATGCAGTACCATTGAAAATCTGTATGTTTGACTCTTTGTATAGCGCTTATATATTTTTGTAAGTACATCGTTGGTAAACATTTGAATACCATCAATATTTTATGTTTTGTACTAACCCTTACAAGTTTGAAGTATATGATATCTTTGTATTAACCCTTGCAAGTTTTCTCATCAACCATATATGTAGGGAAAAAAAAATGCTAGAGAAAAATAATAATATCTTAGGCTATTACTCTTATGTTGAAGTGGACTAGACAAGTGAAAAGTAGCGAGTGTATGCATGCAGGTGCTGTCATCAGTAGAATTTGCATGGAAAGTGCATATTCTTCCTCACAAAAAAAAGGAAGGTGCATACTCCTAGTAATTTAGCTTAACACATGAGCTTAATATCCTTTCATAATAAAGGAAGTTTGTGCATATGAGTATGCTTTTCTCATATCCACAAACGATCTTTGCTGTCGTTTTTCTTCACAAATATACGCATGACTTTTCCAGATCACACATAACGTGCAGCATGAGCAACCAACAGCTGGTGTTTAGTTGATATTATCAACCCAGATCTTCAATTTTTTAAAAATCTTCTGGAGTGCTCTACTTCTGAGTTCTGACCAATGTTAGACTATTCTTTTCTTCTGCAGAGGGACCTGTACGTCCTGGAGCATCCTGTAGTACTGATACCCAATAACTAGCAGTAAACATTCGTCCAATCAGGTGTACTCTGGTAGTCCCCAGATCAATTAATTCTGGTTTTCCTGTGGAATGTGGGAATTTTTTACGTGTGGTAAATGCAGTGTCCTTTTCAACAATTGGCGAGAAGCTGTTACAGTTAGTTAGCAAGGCCCGTCAATCATGTTGCTGAAGTCAGCTGTAATGGCATGGAAGAAGGTTTTCTTGACAGGACATGGAGGAAGGATTTGCGAAGGAAGCTTAAATGGGAGGGCCCTGCTGTGCTGAACATGGGGAAAGGGATAGAGAGTTTTAAAAGAAGTCATAGCAGAAGGTTAGCAATAACTTCCCAACACATATCCAGATAAGTAACTACTAAGTAAGTCAAGTGCTGCTCATGCTCCGCATCTCTTAGTCCTGGGTAACAGTAGCTTTCTTAATTCTGTATGCTTACTTTGATCGCCACGTCGTTTCCTTTCTTTGAGGTTGTGCTACAGCCAAAAGTTCAGTGTAGGCAATTGTCGTAATTCTAGTTGCTGTCAAAGGTAAAACGAGCTCTTGAGGTTTTGGGGCGCACTCTGTTCTCCTGTCCGAGTCGCTGTTATTGAGATCAGAGGCTACTAATGCCTTACTAGGCTCCTTTATCTCTACCATATTTTACTACTGTACTATGACATTCGACAATCACACATCCTTTAGCTAGGGAGTTTGTGACTGCAACTGATAGAAATACTGTTGGCGGTTACCTGTTGTGCCGGTAAGGAATTATCGGTTTAGAAATCGAGCGGGTAAACTGAATTCGAATCAATGAACTGTATAACCCAGGAAGCGGACCAGCTGGTACATGGACGAGCCAGCTTTAACCGCTGAGAAACTAACCATCCAAATTCGAAGCTTGATCGGTCGAAATCTGGTTACCGCCTGTTATTGGAATGGCCCAGGGCTTGGTATTTCAAAAATCATTTGGTATGGTCTTGTGTTCTTCCCGATCAACCGGGTTCTTGGATCATTGAGCACGCTACTCCTGTCAGAAGAGTAGTACCGGGGTACCAACCAAATGTACTACTCTACCAACAAACCCATCTTGGGTTGATGAGCTAACAGCTGACTCCCTAATAAATACTGGAGTACTTGCATTTTTAATTTGTCGAATTACTAGCAAAGATTTCGCTTCGAAACCCTTGGCAACCACTACATACTAATCAACGCCTTTTCCTCGTCTTGCTGGTTTGCTCTGCAGGGAAGGGAGGGAGGAGATTTAGAAGATGCAGCCTTAAAGAAAGACCTTGGATTGGACGGGGATAGCTGGCTGTGTCTGAGAAGGACCATATAATTGTAAATGTGCGCTTGTCTCGTTGCTCCAGCAGGTCAGGTGCTCGATCATGGCACAGTCTGATTGCGGCATGCTGGTGATGAATCTCGCAGGGAAGTTTCGTGCGAGCTGAGTTTATGGTGTACTTTCGTCGACTCGGGGCACACGACACGAGGCTGCTATCCGAGAGGCGCCCTCGAGTCATGGCAGATGGCGGACTCGTTCATTCATACGTAGTTGGCTAGTTGCTCCATGGCGGACTCGTGCGCGACTGGGTCTGGGACTGATGTGTCTGTGCTCCATGGTGGTTGCTGCCGGAGTCTCCGATCAGTGTATGAAACTAGGAATCTAACTATAGATCATGATGGCAGGGATGAGAAGAAATTGCGGTTAGGAATTCGGATCTGAGAATTCTTACGATAGCCTATATTTCCAGGAAGCTTAGTACGTATATTGTTGGGAATTAATCTCTTGTACTAGTTCTTTCTCCATTACTACTAGTCCATGCATTCACGGGACATCTGACCTAGTACTGTAGTAGTACTGACGGATTGACCTATACACTGATGGAGAGCGAGATGGATTGACCTATATATGTTGATCATGCATTTAGGCAGTGACCGTGTGAGACTGATTGACCTCTTCCAAGGAATTCAGTGATCATTGAAAGGACTAATAAGGGTTGACGAACAACGTCGGAGAGTCTTCCATCGCAGATGTGGCGAACAATTCAACTCCCCGGCCGTCCGTTTCAAGTCGATTCAATGCCCAGCCCAAGAATTCTGCAAACGTTGAGCGAGTCATCAGGGGCTCCTCGTAGTAATAGCTAGGAAACCCACCTGAAAGGGGCAGCCTCGTGACAAGATAGTACTACTACTATGTCGGGATTAAGTCAGCGCGCCTAGTCCATCCACAGAAGTGTTCCGACCAGTTTCCATGAGGATTTGACCCTATCTCCCATGCAAATGCATTTACCATGCATCGTTCTCCCTCCGTTCCAAATTACTAACATGTTGCATCTTACTAGTACTCTCTCCGTCTTAAAATAAATGTCGTAAATTTATCAAAACTTGAATGAATCTAGACACTATATATATATATATATATATATATATATATATATATATATATATATATATATATATATATATATATGATGTATATACATCCAAATTTTAACAAACCCGCGACATCTATTTTAAAATGGAGGGAGTATAATTTTTCTTTAAAGTCAATTTTATAAAGTTTGATCAATTATAAATGAACAGATATCAACATCTATAATATATCAAACTTGAGAATCACCATGAAATATATTTTCGGATTTGCTAGTTCTCAGGCGCCCGAGAACTTCTTAAGTCTCGGTCACCTTTTTCATCGTTTGATTTACCTCGTGTTTCGTGCAATGTGTGAGTTATACATGAGTTGCAACTAGGGTGTAACTGAGAATTTAATGAGTTGCAACTAAGAATTAGTACAAATTTTAAAAGTTACAACTAGGTTGTAACTGAGAATTTTCACAAATAGTAGAATGACATCAGGGACTTAGACATAAGAAGTTGCGCCTGAGATCTAGCCACTCCTATATATTTTCATGTTGTATGCATTAGTACTATGTTTGTCTTTACGTATGGTCAAACTGTAAAAAAAACCGACCTTAGCTAAAAACTACTACTCCCTTTGTTTTGACATATATAGATGTTAGAGATTTATCTAAATTCGCATATATCTTGACATGTTTTACTCCCTCTGTCTTGACCTAGATGTTAGAGATGTATCTAAATTCACTTATATCTTAACATATTTTAGTGTATAGATACATGTAAATTTATAAATCTCTGACGTCTATTTCAAGAAAGAGAAAGTATATAACACATTTTGAAACGTAGGTACGTTTTCGTCCGTACATAGCACGCACGGCATGGACACGATCGAACACGAGATGGAGGTTTCGATCGATCAGCATCGAAGCGGTTCGTATAGGCGCCGGGGGCAGCACGGCCACCGGCCGGGAGCACGTTGCCAGGGCCCCCCGGAAGCTAGCGGCGGTCGCGGGGCCGGGCTGCCGGCGGTGGCGCCTTGCGTTGGGTGAGGGGTGCGAGGGAGGCATGAGCTTCGTAAATGACCGGGCTAGGTCAGGCCCCAGCCTCTCGATCCCCTCTCGTCTCCTGTGTGGGTGGTGTCCACCTCACGCGGTGACGCCCAGAGACCATTCAATGCAGGGAGAGATGCAAGCGAGGCTCCAGCTCATGTCCTCCCATTCGCGATCCTTCCTCGTGTTTCTCACCACAGGCAGAGATCGATCGTCAATGGATCTACTCGGAGGAATGGAACATTTCACAACCAGCTTTTTACACTTCACCGCATGCACTCTAAGGATTGAGGGCATCTCCACCGGGCCGATCTAAATGGACGATGCAAAACGTCTTATTTGGTTTGGATGGGTCGGGCAGCGAAGAAATTTGGGTCGCGGTCCAGCCTATCTGACCGGTGCGCCCACCGGCGTGATCTAATTTGTCTGTGTTGGCCTGTTTGCCGTAGACACACAAAAATTTCAAATTCAAACTAGGTATAAAAGCGCGCAAATTTGATAAAAATTTACATAGATTCATAGATAATTTACATAGAAAATAAAAGAAAAAGCCCTAGCTACGGCCCTTGGCCTGCGGCGGCGCTGTGGCCATCTACTTCTCGCCATCGGAGACAAGATTGTTGTACGGCGGTGGCGCCCAGAGGTTCTGGGGTGGCACCGCATGCACCAGAGCCGGCGGGTCAATCACCTGGTAGGGCCATGTTGGCCACTCGGGCTAAGGCGATGGCGGCAGCGAATGCACCAGATCGGCCAGCTCCACCCATAGCCAGGTAACTATCGGTGGTACCCACGCCGGCGGTGGCGGGGGAGGAGGCAGGGAGGCGTTGGTCCCCGCGACCATCTCCATCGGCTGGACGGCGCCACGGAAGCCCGCCCATTTCCCGTCCTCCTCATCCATGGACACAACCATGACCTGGCCGAGGATGGCGCCCTCATCGTAGCCGGCCGCCAGGAGGGCCTGGTACTCTGTGGCAGTGGCTGGGCACCCTCCTCCTGCTTCACGATGTGGTCGCACCCTTGCCCTCACCGTCATCATCTTGGTCGTCGTTGCCATCGTCGTGGTCGGAGGGGGGGGGGAGGGAGTTGGGGACGCCCTCGTAGAACTGCCACGGTTGAAGCTCGCCTCGGAACGAAGACGAGTGTCGCACGTTGTGCTCCCAAGCCATGAAGTTCTTCTAGTATGCCTTGCTCTGGTAGGCGGCTAGGCGCTCTTGCACGGGACTTCCCGGGGAAGCTTGGCAATGCAGCGACTCATCTCTGCCTCCAGCACCCTCCCCTTCTTCGGTGCGGGCTCCATCGGCACCCTATCCAAGTCGTGGTGCTCGATGCGGCCCCCCTCTCGCCAGCGGTCGCGCCGAACGGAATGGTCCGGATAGATCGCCCCTCTGGAGGTATGGCTCAAATGTGGTGCCGTTTGGTATGGCCTCAACTGTTGAAGCACGTCTTCCTTTCGTGCTCCGTTCGTGTCAGAAGATTTTGTGCAAATTCACTGCAGCTAGCAAAGCTAGAAATAAGTGGAGGCAAGCACACATACGGATCCGAACTAGTAGTAGGAAGTAGCTCGAGGCAACACGCATGCATGCATGCATGCGGTCAAAGAAACGAGACAACGCACGCATGCATGCAAGGCGCCTACAAAATAAAGTCGATGCTGTTTTGATCCGCACATGCATGCATGTTTCGGTACGATCCATGGATCGATTGGGAGGAAGAACGCGATCGATCGAGCGAGTCCAGGTTGGCATCACACACAACACACCCCTATACGACGTCGATCGCATGCAAGTGACAGGAAGGCAACATTGATGGTTTGTTGACCTTGGTCGGTACTACAGTGTGATCGTGTTAGTTCACTCCGATCCGATCATGTGGTTTCTGCTTCATGATTGTGGATCGATTGGCTTTGGGTCTGGTGTCTTGTTGGCTCGCCAAACCACGGTGCAAATAAGTCTCCGCGCGACACTGGTCGATGAAGCTTCATCGTGCCTTGCTGTCTCAAACAGGTGGAAAATATTGTTCCTCCGGACATTACTAATACGGTGCAAGTCCGAATTTTGAATTCTAGAAATCCCATGCTTCTCCTAGTATGGGCACAATGTCCATAATCTTGAATTCTAGAAATTCTACATAGTACATGCAAACCGAAAGTGCATTTACTGTAATTAAGAGACTAATACGTTTATCTAGTTTACAAAGGAACTTAGTCCCAGAAGTTTTTTTAACTATGATGAAGTTGAAGCAAGTAGGGTTAAAGAATCATGACTCACAACACTTGGGTGAAGCAAGAAGTTGTTATGGAGTGCTCAATCCGAGCAATACTTTGGAAATCTTTTGAGGGGTCAGTTAGCTTTGATAGCTTGAGACCCTAGTTTGGACACATGTTTGAAGCAAGGCCGCGACCTGAGTATAATCAGAGTTGAGTCTAGCCCCTCATGAAAAGCTTTTTCGTAGTAGTTAGAGCTTCATGGTTGTGACTGAAGCTATCGCCGGTTGATCCATGCGTGCTCAACACTAGGGTTTGAAGCAGGATAGACCATTGGACATTCTCGTACATGAATATCCAATAGTAACTAACACCTGTGTGGTGGGCCTATAAATAGCACCCGAGCCCCAGTAGGTAGGGTTGGCAAATTGAGCTGAATTTCTAGATTTGTACAATCTACTTTGTCGAGTTTCCTCCCCCTCTCTCTCACTTGTTCTTGGGAGAGTTTTACTAGTTTGGGTTAGAGTTTAATTGAGCACCAAACAAGAGAGTTATGGCCGGCGATATATGCTTGGTAATCTTGGAGAACCGGCATGTCCATATAATACATTGGCATATTATCCGGTAAGAACGAAAATTGACGTTATGATTACCCAGCCATGAAGTAAAGTTTGAAGGCCTCACCACTTTCATATCATATCCAAATCTAAATGTGCCTCATGGCTCTTTAGTAACGGTAATACTTGTCATTGAGAAACTATCGGTAACAATATTGATGTTGTATTTCACGGTATATCATTCGGGGTCTATCCAACACCATTGTTCCACCAATAATGTTGTTCTCATATATCACTGGCAACATTTGTAACAACTTTACATTTGCTATAGTCATGAAACCAAAACTATCAATGATATATAAACTAGTCTTAGAGACGAGACTAGGAATATGTTTATGGTGTTTATAACTCCACACATGTATTTTGGTTTTTCTCTAAATACGTATTATTCAGAACTAATACATAAAATTATAACACAAAATAATAAACTAGAAGTATTAGATATGATTTAGATGCAACAAATCAAAACTAAACTTTTAAACTGGCTTGCCATGATCATTGTGAAAATTAAAGATGATGGGATTATGATAAAAATATCGCTAGCCATCTTATATGAACCAATGCTAGAGGAAAAAGAAGTTCTAAGCTCTTACTAACCAAGACCCTATTTACCTTTTCCATAGTAGTATTTAACTAGTTCTTAGACCATGTACACAATCTCCCAGTCATCACCATATCTATGAGATCATAAATATTAATCAAAAAATTAGACAAATCATGTATGTTACTTCTCAGTTATTTGTTTTTCTCGAAAAATAACCCGACCAAGCTTAAATCACCCTGATACGTCCAATTTACACCACCATTCTATATTATAATTTGCCTCTATTCATTGATATATGTCTTATTATGAGGTATTACTTATGTCTTTTCCTCTATTTTTGCATGTTGGATGATTCTTGGAGGATGGACTGCCGGAGTCAGGTTTTTGATGGAAAAAGAGGTGTTTTGATGCAATTTCACGAAGATCAGAAAAATACCAGAAAAATATTGGAAAATTATATTTTCCCAGAAGATGGAGGAAGCGAGAAGGGGAGGCGTAGCCGGGCCACAGGGGGCCCACACCATCCTAGGCGCAGGCCCACCTTGCCCCGCGCCTAGGGCTGGTGTGGCCCACCTGGCCGACTCCCGGCTCCGCCCTCTCGCCTATATCTTCTTTACGGAACCCTAACACCAGGGGAGCGACCACAGATAGATTTCTGCCGGGGGAACTCCTTCCCGGAGAAGGGAGATCATCGCTATCAACACCATCATCAAGCTAGGCTTCATCGGGATCATCATCATCATCATCATCCACACCATCATCTCCACCAGCACCATCATCACCACTCCGTCCCGCTGTAACAATTGTGTTGGATATTGCTTTAGTTCTTAGGGGAAACTTTCCGGTGTTAATTACTATTGTAGTTGATGCTTGTGAGTGGAACCATTGGATTATTGTTTATGTTTAGATTTTTATTCATCACCATATCATCTTTGATCTTGATCCATATGATGCCTTGTGAGTAGTTCTTCTAGTTCTTGAGGACATGGTAGAAGTCATGTTGTTAGTAGTGGATTTGTGTTGAGTTATTATTCAATTGTTTAGTATTTAAGTTGTGCTGCTATTCTTCTAGTGGTGTCATGTGAACGTCGACTACATGATACTTCACCATTTATGGGCCTAGGGGAATGCATTGTGTATTTGGCTACTAATTGTGGGGTTGCCGGAGTGACAGAAACCTGAACCCCCGTTAAGGACACCTTTGCACAAAGGAGTGTAGGATCTCAGAGTTTAAGGTTGTGGTTAGGTTTATATCTTAATTACTTTCCTGTAGTTGCACATGCTTGCAGGGGGGTTAATCACAAGTATGTATTAGTCCAAGTAAGGTTGGTACATTAGCATAGGTTCACCCACACAACACTTACAACACCAAAGAAGAGTACTTAGCTATTTGAAGCGAAAGCACTTGACAGAATTTCCATGTGTTCTTGAGAACGTTTGGTCCTTATAAGTATTTCAACCGGCTTGTCCTTTGCTAAGAAAGGATTGGGCCACTTGCTGCGTTTGTTGAGCACCAACGTCGTCTAAATCCTAAGATAAAGGATGTGGTAAGAAATGAGGTATTAAAACTCCTTGATGCTGGTACTATTTAACCTATTGTTGATAGTCAATGGGTTAGCCATGTTCATTGTGTTCCCAAGAAAGGGGGAATTACCGTTGTGCCTAATGAAAATAATGAGCTTATACCCCATAGAGTAGTGGTTGGGTATAGGATGTGCATTGACTTTAGAAAGGTTAATAAAGTTACTAAGAAAGATCATTATCCTCTGCCCTTTATTGATCAAATGCTTGAGAGGTTGTCCAAAAAGACTCACTTTTGTTTTCTTGATGGTTATTCTGGTTTCTCTCAAATTGCTGTGAAAGCACAAGATCAAGAGAAAACCACTTTCACTTGTCCTTATGGTACTTATGCTTATAAGCGTATGCCTTTTGGTTTATGTAATGCTCCTGCTACCTTTCAGAGATGCATGTCTGCTATCTTTCATGGTTTTGTGAAGAAATTATGGAGGTTTTCATGGACGATTTCTCCATCTATGGAACTTATTTTTATAACTGTTTGCACAACATTGATAAAGTTTTGCAGAGATGTGAATAAACCAACCTTGTTCTTAATTGGGAGAAATGCCATTTCATGGTTAATGAAGGGATTGTTCTTGGACACAAAATTTCTGAAAGAGGTATCGAAGTTGACAGAGCCAAAATTGAAGCAATTGAGAAGATGCCCTGCCCTAGAGACATAAAAGGTATTCGTAGTATCCTTGGTCATGCTGGTTTCTATAGGAGGTTTATTAAAGATTTCTCTAAAATTTCAAAGCCCCTTACTAATATTCTTCAAAAATATGTACCTTAATTTTAAACTTTGAAGAAAGCTTTGACTACTGCTCCTATTGTTCAACCACCTGATTGGAGTTTACCTTTTGAAATTATGTGTGATGCTAGTGATTTTGCTGTTGGTGCTGTCATTGGGAAACATGTTGATAAGAAGTTGAACGTTATTCATTATGCTAGTAAGACTCTAGATGTTTCTCAAAAGAATTATGCTACTACTAAAAAGAGTTCTTAGTTGTAATCTTTGCATGTGATAAGTTTAGACCCTATATTGTTGATTCAAAGGTCATTATTCATACTGATCATGCTTCTATTAAGTACATTATGACGAAGAAGGATGCTAAGTCTAGGCTTATTAGATGGGTGTTGCTTTTACAAGAGTTTGATCTGCATATTATAGATAGGAAACATGCTGAAAATCCTGTTGCTGACAATTTATCTTGTTTGGAAAATATTTCTTTTGAACCTCTGCCTGTTAATGATAGTTTTCCAAATGAGCTGTTGGTTGCAATAAGGGTAAGTCTGCATGAAAGTCCTTGGTATGCTGATTATGCTAACTTTATTGTTTCCGAGTATTTTCCTCCCACTTTTACAGCCCAGCAAAGAAGGAAATTCTTTTATGATCCAAGGCATTGCTTCTGGGATGACCCACATCTATATAAAGAAGGAGTAGATGGCATTATGCGAATATGTGTTCCAGAATTTGAACAAGAAGAGATATTGAGAAAATTTCATGGCAGTGCTTATGGAGGACATCATGCCGGGGATAGGACTGCACAAAAGGTTTTACAATCTGGATTTTATTGGCCTACCCTTTTTAAGGATGCAAGGAAGTTTGTCTTATCATGTGACGAATGTCAACGCGTTGGTAACATTTCTAGACGCAATGAAATGCCTATGAATTATTTTCTTGTCATTCAACCTTTTGATTGTTGGGGATTTGACTTTATGGGTCCTTTTCCTCCTTCAAAAGGGTATACTCATATTCTTGTTGTTTTTGACTGATGACCCGCAAGTATAGGGGATCACAACAATCTTCGCGGGTAGTATTACCCAATTTATTGATTCGACACAAGGGGATCCAAAGAATACTTGCAAGCCTTAACAACTGAGTTGTCAATTCACCTGCACCTGGAAATAGTTCTTGCTCACAGAAGTTTATCAGTGGCAACAGTTTGGTAGTAGCAACAGCAAAGCAACAACAATAGTGAAACAAGAGCAATAGTAACAGTAACGGTAGCAGTGGGATTCGCGTGCGGTAGGCATAGGGATGGATGGACGGGCGTTGCATGGACGAGTCTAAACATGTAACTTCAAGACCTAGGGCATTGCATATAAATAATAACAAGCATCCAAGTACTAAACAATCATAGGCATGTGCTCCAAATATAGTCATACATGCTCGCAATAAGAACTTGCACAACATCTTCTGTCCAGCCAGCCCGTGGCAGCGGGGCCTCTAGGGAACTACTGGCAATTAAGGTGCTCCTTTTAATAGAGCACCGGAGAAAAGCATTAACACTTCGTGAACACATGTGATCCTCACACCACAGCCATCCCCTCCGGTTGTCCCAATTATTGTCACTTTGGGGCCTTTGGATCCGGACAATGATATGTGTACACAACTTGTAGATAAGATCACAAACAATACTATCATAATGATTCAATAATAAGTTCAGATCTGAGATCATGGCACTCAGGCCCTAGTGACAAGCATTAAGCACAACAAGTTGCAACAAAGTCAAATAGCACTAATAAAGATGTAGGCACTATGCCCTAACAGATCTTATTCGATTACATGATAGAACTCATCCAATCCCTACCATCCCCAAGCCTACATCAGGGGTGTAACACCCCAGTTTTAGTAAATCATTATTTAGGGTTTTGATTGTGCATTCATAAGCATCATCTCTTAAAGAATGCATGCAAAAAGAAATAAAGCAAAAACCCTAAAACCCTAGTTTCCCCTCTCTCTTTAAAACATTCTAAAATGGTTTTGTATTTTGAACTACAAAATTATTGGATCCCACATGGATTACAAGGGATCATAAATATTTTACATATTTTGTAAAGCCTCTGGTGTTTTTGAAATTACCCAAAACAGATTCCAAATGGAAATACAAAACAGGAAATCAAAACAGATAAAGAAGAGGGTTTTCTTGAAAAAAAGAGAGCCAACAGCTATTAGGCCCAACCCAGCTTTCCTATCTCCCTCTCCCCTTCTCTCCCCGCCGCCGCACGCAGCGCCTGCAACCTAGCTCGGCCCAGCAGCAGCCTTTCTGAGGCCCATACCCCTTCGCCCTTCGCTCTTGTCGTCTTCCTCGACGACGAGGAAGCAACTCGGTGTCCCGAGCGCCGTCGTTGATCTCACCGCCTCCTCCCTGCCATCCATAGCTCTCTGGGGGAGGATAAGATCATCGCGCCGACGCCTCGCTCATCCTCATCCATTCTTCCCCTCTCTAGAAATCTCCCTCTCTCTTCCCGTGCGAGACCAAACCCTAGCCGCCACAGTCACCGTGCGTCGCCGCCATTCCCGATCACCTCGAGCCTCGCCGAGCATCCCACGAGCTCCGCTGTGTTGTGCTAAGTCTCCCCACCGAAGGAATCGGCTGCGCGTGCTCGAAAGCGAGCCACCCAAGCTCAACTTCACCGTCGGTCTCCGCCATTGTCGCCATCGATTCACTGCCGTCCAAGCTCCTCCGGCCTCCCGACCTCTCTACCCGCATCGTGGTGAGCCCCTGAGAACCCCAGTGCCCTCCAATCCCTCCCTCTTCCTCTCTGTCGCCTCCGCCACGAGCACCACCGCGCGCCGCCGCAGAACCTCACCACAGTTACTGTTCCGGCTACCCTAAACTAGCGGCGCCACCCTAGTTTGGTTCCTCATGCACGCGCGCAGCTAAACCGCGTGTCCCCTTAGCCCCGCTCACCCTTCTACACCATCCTGTCATCGACCTGGGAGGAGCGCCGCCGCGGTGACGTCATCTCGACGTCACATGCACATGTCAGCTCCGGTCAAACCCAGGGTGGGTTCCCCTCTGCCAGCGTGGCTGCTGATGTGGCATGGGGCCCAGTCGTCAGTGACTAGGGATAGCCTCTGCCTCGGTGTAAAATAACCCCGACCCTGTGATGACATCAGTGTGATGCAATAAATCAATTTAAATGGCTTTAATAATTTCCAGAAATTGATATAAACTTGTAAATTCAATAAGTAATTCATATTAACTCAGATAAATATGTGTAATATATCAAAATGTTCAGAAAAATGAGAACTATCTATATAAGCTATATTCATGCATTGATAAACAACTTTCATAACAAGTTTAATTAGAAGAACAAACCAACCCCTCTCATATACATCCGGAGTTTCCCCGAGTTAGGGTTTTCACCCCTCGGAACCTCGATTAAATTGTCGAGCATGTTTTAGGGTTTCAATTCAATACAATTTAACTTGTCATATCATCATCCTTGCTTGAGCATTGCATCGATGCCATTGTTGATTGTTTCCCTCTCTTTCTGGTGTTTGGTTCTTTCCAGTAGAATACGAGATCAAGATCGAAGTCAGAGATCAACACCGTCGAAGCTCGAAGATCAACGAACAATACTTGACCAACTATAACCAAGTCAAGTACAAGGCTCCCAAAGATCTACTTATATGTTATCAACTGGCAAAGGCAAGCATAGCCCCACATGATATAATCCTATGATTTCAAAAGCATTTATATTCTTGCCATGTTGCATACGATTCTACTATGGTCTTTTGTAGATATATAGAGTATCCTATTTGTTGCATTACTCCCTTTGAGCTTATATTACCTGATCCACTGCTCCTAGCATAACTAGGTTTGGCTTGTGTGCACTGCTAGAGCTTATATTTATGTCCTGCTTAGCCATGCATAGCTGTTGAGTCTGGTCCATCCAGATGATATATCAGATGCAGAGAATCTAGTATGACAGGAGAACGTGATGAGATGATATCAGAGGTGATATGAGTTAAACATGCAAAGGCTTGTATGGGAGGTCACTGTGGGATGTGGTTTTTCTAGTCCCATGCTCGGCACCACTAGGAGCTGAGTTCTTGCCTTTGGAACCGAGATGAGCGTACAGCCACACAGGGCTTGGGAACCCCTCGCCTGATTAACTTGCCTAGTAGATTCCATGAGTCACATAGTTCGGCGTTCCATTCGACATATGCATAGAAAACCTTTCGAAAGATTTGTCGGGTGAAGGTGCATTCATAACAGGTAGGGAAGCGTGGACCGGGTTGCTTGGGGTTGATAGCTCCCCTGGTAAACCAACCTCGCCTCACATCTTTAAGTACCGGCTTCGGGATTTGACCCGTTATGACGGAACCATACTTATTGCATGACTCATGGTCTCAGCGAAAGCAAGGTAAAGGTCATGGCCAACCATCCTCTGCCGGCCTTCCAAGGAAGATGGCTAAAACGTTGACATTAATAGTCGGTTGGTACGTGTGGGTAAAGTTGTACACCCCTGCAGGGTTAAATCTTTTCGAAAAGCCGTGTTCACGGTTATTAACGCTTGGTGACCAGATTCTAAGATCATAGAGAACTATAACCTAATCGTAAAACTTGGCAGATCAACGTGTGCTTAAGGATGATTCCTCATGGGTACGAGGGGGTGATCCTAGTTAAGGTTGAGATGATGATTTGGTGGGTATCAAAGGATGAAGATCAATATTTTGGATATGTCGCTCTCTTATCCCCTTTTAAAATATTCTGATTAGACGAGCTTCTTATCCCTCTTGTCTTACAAAACAAAGATGGCTTTATGCAAAACAACTCCACCAGCCATAAGTCTTGCGGAGTACACCCTGTACTCATCCTTGCTTTGTTGATACTTTTGACAGAGTAAGTGTTCACCTGAAGACGGGTTCCGTACTACATCGACATCGACGAGTAGCTTGGGGTTCCCGACCGGTAGCCTGGAATCTATGGGCTGGGACGTCATCATTATGCTTCAGGCCTCTTAGGCCATTTGTTAAGTTTGATATACTTAATAGCATAATTTGCCTTCCATTGTTTGATGTTTGTGGTCAGTGACCTCTGCTTGTAATAATTTGGTTTTTTGCTCAGTTATGAGCTTGCTGTAATAAATTTTGTATCATAGGGTCACTGCCGTGTTACCGATTCTTCACTGGATATTCTCGAGCTCAAGGTTAAGCTTATGTCAGATGGAGGTCTGGGATTTGTTTAGCCCTGATCCCGGGGGTGTCACAGGTCTTGGTATCAGAGCAGTACCGACTATTGGAAAACCTTGCTATTGGTCGATGTTGAGTCTAGTGTATGTAAAAACTATTTTAAAAGCTGAAAATTATTTGCGAAAACTCTAGTATGCTTCTTTTACTCCTTATCTAGTTTCACTCTAACTCTGGGTTATCTTATCTGGTGTTGATTTTGGAAAAGTTTTGATATCTCTTCTGGTCTTTCAAAGCTTAGGTGCCTTCTTGGCATGTCGTTTCTCAACCAGTTAACCTAGTGTTGAGTTCTCTAGAGTTGTGTGTGTTGTGAATTCCTTGTTTCCCTTGCTCTTGTTCATGAGAGATTCCTTTCCATCATGATCTCTCTGTTTTATGGATCCTACAATATAATGATCCATAGTGTTCTGTTCTAGGCTTCGAGGTTTCCTTTCGCCTCGTGTGCCTCCTTTTTATTTGTTGGGTACTTCAGAAGTTGTTTCTTCTCTTGGAAGCTACCTCATGATTGCTATGTTGTAGTGTACCCTCTGTCACTCAAATAGTATTTACTCCTTTCTTAGGTTTTAACCCTTGGACTTGAACCTAAGATTCCCGATTGTGCTGGATTCCTGTGTTCTGAATCTTGTACATGAAGCTGATCTTTAACCCAAGATCCATATCTTTGAACCTTGTTGTTAATGTTCATACATTACCTCGGGATGGCTCATACTACAATTCTAGCCTTCAAGCTTGTGGTTTTTGTCGCGATTGAATTGTGATAACTAAGGACTTTCCCTACCACATTTTATGGCAGATGTTCTTTACTGGAACCAAAAAGATCATGACAAGAGTACTCCTCGAGAGTCTCGCATCTATACTTGTGACTCTTCCACACCTTACCCCTTCTATGCATTGGTTTTCGGAAGATTGTTAATCTATGCATCCACATCTCTTGAGCATGTTCCTTTTTCCCTTGTTGTTTTCTGACCTTTGTCTACCAGTTGGTAGCCAAGTAGTAAATGTGCATCGGTGTCTTCCGATGCAAGATACCCTTGTGGTCCATCAAGACAAACTATTTCGGGATGTCTAGGAGAAACAAACTCCGGTACCTTGTCATATCTAGGACCAGTTCAAAGCGTTGTAATCTGCAGATCAAGAGGCATTGATTAGCTTCTATTTGTTATATCTTAAAGTATCACACTCTTTTATACTAAGAGGTCATGTCGAGTTCCATGACCCCTTAACGAAGTGATGCCTCACACATCTTTATCCACCCTTCCTCGAGCTTTCGTGCTCGTGAGTGATGCGTGTGCGTAATAATGTGGTCACTCGAGATTCTTAGCAATTATTATTGTTTTGAACTCTAAGGACATTTGTGTCATTCTCAGTGTGATTGGTTAACCCTGTCACTAAGCAAAGGATGATTGTGTTACCAAGTCCGTTATTCTGGTACACTCTCTTCGGTCAAAGAGTTAAGCTTGTGTTGAAGCTCTAAGACTATGTACTCTTGCCCTACAAAGCAAGTTTCCTCTCGAACTAAGTGACATATCTGTGGTTCGTGATATTCTAGTTGTCTGCTAGAAGTGTCGCCATGTTGCCACATGACCGTGTTGTCAAGTTCTTGAGCAAGCAAGTTCTCCGAAGTACTCTTTTCTCCAAGTATCTGTACTGGATACCCCTAAACTAGTTGGTTGAGCTTAAACAACAACTTGGAGAGTTGTAAGACAGAAGTTATAGCTGACTTGTTTCTTCAAAAAGGGATGTCTAGTTTTGTTCGTGTCAAAGAAATATAGTATCTCCTTCGTGGATATGTTATCTTCCCTACCTTTGATTTGGGTTATCGTCAAATCAAACTCAGTTCCAAGGATTATCTTGATGTTGTTTCTACTTGTGATGTTTCACTTGGGTACATCTTCATGTCTTTGGTCTAACCAATAGTTTGCCTTGTTCATACCACATATGAATTCATCTTCTTGGAGTGTCTATATAAGTTTGTTGTTGAGCTCATCGATGACATCCATACATT
Organism: Avena atlantica; assembly: GCA_910589765.1. Lineage (NCBI taxonomy): Eukaryota > Viridiplantae > Streptophyta > Magnoliopsida > Poales > Poaceae > Avena > Avena atlantica. The sequence continues at coordinate 461,110,006 of OU342734.1, read as the reverse complement.
CTCCATGTTAGATTGAATTCATATGGGACATTGGGCAATAATGTTGGAAACTTTTGAGAACCATCTTTGAGTCATCTCGAAGTATGTGTTCTGGATGTTAGTAGTAACCCTCTCTGGTTCATGTGCAATTGTTAAAAGATGTCGCTATGAACTAAAGCAGAGTTATCTTTCTTTCCTTAAGGACACCAGTATGTTTTATTGTTAGTACTTTATGTGAATGCAGTTGTCTTTCGACAATTTGCTAAATACATGGGAATAGCAATCCAGCTCATCTTTTGGAGCTTTACACTGTAGTTCCTATCTTGAGAATCTAGTAACTTTACCTCTGAGTAAATGTTGCAAACTTTCTATTCGGACATGCTGAGTCTGAAATATCATTCCACGTAACCAAAGTTGAATCTCAAGCAACAATGATGGTTGGTGTTCTTCAAGGTTTTGACATAGGTCTCTATGTGAATCTGGCAAGATTAATGTAATGGTGACACAACTAGCCAGAAAGACCTACCGTCACATACTCTTGATTCAGTAATAACAACCACTCTTCATGAGGATCCTTCTATAAGTTGTTGTAGGAGTTGTTCTTATGGTTTCCTTTGTATACGAAGTCCGACCTTTACTTGATGTTTGATTTCTTGAACATCAAGAAGAACATTTAAAGTAGTGTTGCTAAATGTCTCTCGGTCGATCCTCTAGACCCTTTTATGTTGGGAATCATTTGGTTTTGCCAACTAATGGAAGTCCGAGAATGAAGTTTCTTTCTTCTCGTGTCATCAGGAATCTTATTAACTATTCATCTGAGTGGTGTAAAGTGATATCATGATTTTTGGCAAGGATTTTTGATATACCTAGATGAATAAAGAGTTTCCTTTGCTTTTTCAACTATGTTTTAAGAGTGACTATGATTGTGGTAATCAGGAGTTCCTCTTGCTACATGTCCCTTATGACCCTTATGAGTCCTCTCCACAAAACAATTTTCTTCCTTGGCCTTCTGTGGATGAAAGAGTGACCCTTCTGTTTCAAAATTAGTTTAACAACTTGGTTTTGTTGATCCATATCTCTGCAACCCGAAATCTCTACTTAAGTCGTTTAGTAGAGGTTCAATTATCGAAGTCTGTGCTTATGTTCTTACTGTTGTAAGATTTCCTTCTCAGAAGCTTAATCTCTTCTATAAGTTTCATGGTCTCAATCCTTATGAAGACGATATATCTAACAACTTGAAATCTTCTCCTCTTGTTACCTCCGTTACCTTGATGTGTCTCATGTTCGTCATCTCAGAGTTGTTCTTGAACACTCCATCCATGATTTTACCATGAGATACTCTGTGTGTTGTTTATTGCGTTTCCCTCTTGTCTTTAGAGTGGCCCTGTTTTCCTCTCTCTCTGTCTCTTTTCCTACCTTTGGAATCTCGGGTCGAGATTCTCATGAGGGGGATAGATCTGTAACACCCTAGTTTTAGTAAATCGTTATTTATGTTTTTGATTGTGCATTCATAAGAATCATCTCTTAAAGAATGCATGCAAAAAGAAATAAAGCAAAAACCCTAAAACCCTAGTTTCCCCTCTCTCTTTAAAACCTTCTAAAATGGTTTTATATTTTGAACTACAAAATTATTGGAGCCCACATGGATTACAAGGGCTCATAAATATTTTACATATTTTATAAAGCCTCTGGTGTTTTTGAAATTACCAAAAACAGATTCAAAATGGAAATACAAAACAGAAAATCAAAACAGATAAAGAAGAGGGTTTTCTAGAAAAAAAATGAGAGCCAACAGCTATAAGGCCCAGCCCAGCTTTCCTCTCTCCCTCTCCCCTTCTCTCCCTGCCGCCGCGCGCAGTGCCTGCAGCCTAGCTTGGCCCAGCAGCAGCCTGTCTAAGGCCCATACCCCTTCGCCTTTCGCTCATGTCGTCTTCCTCGACGACGAGGAAGCAACTCGGTGTCCCGAGCGCCGCCGTCGATCTCGCCGCCTCCTTCCCGCCATCCATCGCTCCCTGGGGGAGGATAAGATCATCGTGACGACGCCCCGCTCATCCTCATCCATTCTCCCCTCTCCAGAGACCTCCCTCTCTCTTCCCGCGCGAGACCAAACCCTAGCCGCCATAGTCGCCGTGCGTCGCCGCCATTCCCGATCACCTCGAGCCTCGCCGAGCAGCCCACGAGCTCCGCCGTGTTGTGCTACGTCTCCCCATTGAAGGAATCGGCCGCGCGTGCTCGGAAGCGAGCCACCCAAGCTCAACTTCACCGTCGGTCTCCGCAGTTGTCGCCGTCAATTCACTGCCGTCCAAGCTCCTACGGCCTCCCCGACCTCTCTACCCGCATCGTGGTGAGCCCCTGAGCACCCCAGTGCCCTCCAATCCCTCCCTCTTCCTCTCTGTTGCCTCCAGCACGAGCACCACCGCGCGCCGTCGCAGAACCTCACCAAAGTTACTATTCCGGCGACCCTAAACTAGCGGTGGAGCCCTAGTTTGGTTCCTCGTGCACGCGCGTAGCTAAACCGCATGTCCCCTTAGCCCCGATCACCCTTCTACGCCATCCCATCGTCGACCTGGGAGGAGCACCGCCGCGGTGACGTCATCTTGACGTCACACGCACGGCTCAGCTCCGGTCAAACCCAGGGTGGGTTCCCCTCTGCCAGCGTGGCTGCTGATGTGGCATGGGGCCCAGTCGTCAGTGACTAGGGGTAGCCTCTGCCTCAGTGTAAAACAACCCCGACCCTGTGATGACATCACTGTGATGCAATAAATCAATTTAAATGGCTTTAATAATTTCCAGAAATTGATATAAACTTGTAAATTCAATAAGTAATTCATATTAACTCAAAAAATATGTATAATATATCAAAATGTTCAGAAAAATGAAAACTATATATCTAAGCTATATTCATGCATTGATCAACAACTTTCATGACAAGTTTAATTAGAAGAACAAAACAACCCCTCTCATATACATCCGGAGTTTCCCTGAGTTAGGGTTTTCACCCCTCGGAACCCCGATTAAACTGTCGAGCATGTTTTAGGGTTTCAATTCAATACAATTTAACTTGTCATATCATCATCCTTGCTTGAGCATTGCATCCATTCCATTGTTGATTGTTTCCTTCTCTTTCCGGTGTTTGGTTCTTTCTAGTAGAATACGAGATCGAGATCAAGATCAAAGTCAGAGAACAACACCGTCGAAGCTCGAATATCGATGAACAATACTTGACCAACTGTAACCAAGTCAAGTACAAGGCTCCCAAAGATCTGCTTATCTATTATCAACTGGCAAAGGCAAGCATAGCCCCACATGATATAATGCTATGATTTCGAAAGCATTTCTATTCTTGCCATGTTGCATACGATTCTACTGTGGTATTTTGTAGATATATAGATTATCCTATCTGTTGCATTACTCCCTTTGATCTTATATTACCTGATCCACTGCTCCTAGCATAACTAGGTTTGGCTTGTGTGCACTGCTAGAGCTTATATTTGTGTCCTGCTTAGCCATCCATAGCTGTTGAGTCTGGTCCATCCAGATGATATATCAGATGCAGAGAATCTAGTATGACAGGAGAACGTGATGAGATGATATCAGAGGTGATATGAGTTAAACATGCAAAGGCTTGTATGGGAGGTCACTGTGGGATGTGGTTTTTCTAGTCCCATGCTCGCCACCACTAGGAGCTGAGTTCTTGCCTTTGGAACCGAGATGAGCGTACAGCCACACAGGGCTTGGGAACCCCTCGCCTGATTAACTTGCCTAGTAGATTCCATGAGTCACATAGTTCGGCGTTCCATTCGACATATGCATAGAAAACCTTTCGAAATATTTGTCGGGTGAAGGTGCATTCATAACAGGTAGGGAAGCGTGGACCGGGTTGCTTGGGGTTGATAGCTCCCCTGGTAAACCAACCTCGCCTCACATCTTTAAGTACCGGCTTCGGGATTTGACCCGTTATGACGGAACCATACTTATTGCATGACTCATGGCCTCAGCGAAAGCAAGGTAAAGGTCATGGCCAACCATCCTCTGCCGGCCTTCCAAGGAAGATGGCTAAAACGTTGACATTAATAGTCGGTTGGTACGTGTGGGTAAAGTTGTACACCCCTGCAGGGTTAAATCTTTTCGAAAAGCCGTGTTCACGGTTATTAACGCTTGGTGACCAGATTCTAAGATCATAGAGAACTATAACCTAATCGTAAAACTTGGCAGATCAACGTGTGCTTAAGGATGATTCCTCATGGGTACGAGGGGGTGATCCTAGTTAAGGTTGAGATGATGATTTGGTGGGTATCAAAGGATGAAGATCAATATTTTGGATATGTCGCTCTCTTATCCCCTTTTAAAATATTCTGATTAGACGAGCTTCTTATCCCTCTTGTCTTACAAAACAAAGATGGCTTTATGCAAAACAACTCCACCAGCCATAAGTCTTGCGGAGTACACCCTGTACTCATCCTTGCTTTGTTGATACTTTTGACAGAGTAAGTGTTCACCTGAAGACGAGTTCCGTACTACATCGACATCGACGAGTAGCTTGGGGTTCCCGGCCGACAGCCTGGAATCTATGGGCTGGGACGTCATCGTTATGCTTCAGGCCTCTTAGGCCATTTGTTAAGTTTGCTATACTTAATAGCATAATTTGCCTTCTGTTGTTTGATGTTTGTGGTCAGTGACCTCTGCTTGTAATAATTTGGTTCTTTGCTCAGTTATGAGCTTGCTGTAATAAATTTTGTGTCGTAGGGTCACTGCCATGTTACCGATTCTTCACTGGATATTCTCGAGCTCAAGGTTAAGCTTATGTCAGACAAAGGTCTGGGATTTGTTTAGCCCTGATCTCAGGGGTGTCACATGGGGAATTACTCACTCATGGATGAGGGATACATCGGTGGTTGATGGAGATGCGTTGGTGATGACGATGGAGATGATCCTCTCCAAATTCCCCGTCTTGGCAGGGTGCCAGAACGGAGTTTCTGGATCCGAATCTTGGTTTCTCGTGGCAGCGGCGGATCGGAACTCTTTCTGGAAAACTATCGACCCCCCCTAGATTTTTAGGTCGAAAGGCAACTTATAGGCGCAGAGGGAGGCCGGGGGGGTGCCTGGGGTGGCTGCACCCCCTCCAGGCGCGGCCAGTGGTGGGCCCACACCTGGGGTGGGTGTGGGTCCCCAGGACTCCTCTCCGTCTCTTCTTCTGGCTCCGTGGATCTTTTGGTGAAATATAATTTTTGGCATATATTCCGGGATTTTTCCTGATAGTTCATTTTCTGCACAAAAACAAGAAACCAAGGTAATTCTGCTGAAAACAGCGTCAGTCCGTGTTAGTTGTATCCAAATCACACAAATTTAGAGAAGAAACAATAGGAAAGTGTTCGAGAAAGTAGATACGTTTTGGACGTATCATTGACTATGTTACAAAGTGGGTAGAAGCCATACCTACAAACAACGCTGATGGTAAGACCTCTTTGAAAATGCTTAAGGATGTTATTTTTCCTAGGTTTGGTGTGCCTAGATATCTCATGAATGATGGAGGATCTCATTTTATTCATGGGGGTTTTATAAAAACTCTCGCTAAGTATGATGTAAACCAGAGAATTGCTTCAGCTTATCACCCCCAAACCAGTGGGCAAGTAGAACTTTCCAATAGGGAAATTAAATCTATCTTGCAAAAGACTATTAATAGATCTAGGAAAAATTGGGCTAAGAAGTTGAATGACGCTTTATGGGCTTATAGAACTGCTTATAAGCATCCTATGGGGATGTCTCCTTACAAAATGCTGTTGGAATTATGCCCTAGAGGCAATAATAAAGATGTTATTATTATAATTCTTGTTCATGATAAAGTTTATATTCCATGCTAGAATTGTATTAAACGGAAACATTAATACTTGTGTGGTTTGTGAACAACACCGTGTCCCTGGTACGCCTCTAAGGACTAGCTCATTGATCAATGATGGTTAACTTTCCTAACCATAGACATGAGTTGTCAATTGATAATGAGATCATTTCATTGGAGAATGATATGATGGACAGACCCAAACTAAGCAAAGCAATTAGATCGTGTCATCGTGTTCGTCTTTGCGAAGCTTTTCTTATGTCAAATATTGTATTCCTTAGACCATGAGATAATACAACTCCCTGGTATCGGAAGAAAGCTTTGAGGTCATCAAACGTCATCCTATGAGAGGGTGATCATAAAGGTGTCTCTCAGGTGATCGGAAAGTATCTGTTGGGTTGTATGTATCGAGATGGAATTTGTCCCTCCCAAGTCGGAGAGATATACTTCGGGCCCACTCGGTAATCGATATCAACACCGCTTGCAAGCATGTGGTTAAGGAGTTAATCATAAAGTGATATCGGATTACGGAACGAGTAAAGTACTTGCTGTGAACGAGATTGAACTAGGTATGACGGTACCGACGATCGAATCTCGGGCAAGTAAAATATCGCGAGACGAAGGGAATATATATATGGGATTGATTGAATCCTGGCATCGTGGTTCATCCGATATGATCATCGATAAATGTGTGGGAGTCAATATGGGTGCCCAGACCCCGCTATTGATTATTGATAGAAGATCATGTCTGCATATTCTCGAACCCGCAGGGTCACACACTTAACGTGTCTTGACGCTAGGATAAATTGGATAATTGGTTTATGAATTTTTGTTTGGAGTCTCGGATGGGATCCGGGACATCACGAGAGGTTCCGGAATGGTCCGGAGAATAAGATTCATATAAGGCAGTACAGTTTTTGGAGTTCGGAATTGTTCCGGGTTAATCGGTATTGTACCGGAAGCTTCTAGAACCTTCCGGAAGGGGACCAACGTGGCCCCACCTTCCGGGAGGGGGCATGGGCCTATGAGGGAGTGTCTTGGACGCATTGGGCCAGGGGCACAAGGCCCCATAGGGCCCAGCCGATCCTAGAGAGTTTAAATCGTTTAAACTAGAGATAGGGTTTCTAGAAGAGGGGAGAGTCCATGCCCCCCACTCCTTATCCTTTGGGCTTGGGGGAGGGGCTAGGTCTGCGCCCCCCCTCTATATAAAGAGGGGTGGGGGCGCACCAACCCCCCACACCTCTCCTCCAAACCCTAGCCGCCTTGCTAGCTTTCCTCTCTCCCTCCCGACTGTTTGTAGGCGAAGCCCTGCTGCAGAAATTCTCCACCATATACACCACGCCGTCGTGTTGTAGATCCAATCTATCTCTCCACCATACTTGCTGGTCCGAGGAAGGAGGAGACGTCGAGGTGCTGCACGTGTGCATCTCACGGAGGCACCGCCACTTGTGGTGCTAGATCGGATCGGATCGCGAGGAGGAGAAGCGAGTACGACTACATCACCCACGTTCCGACGAACGTTCCGCTGTTCAAATCTTCAAGGGTATGAAGATCTAATCCAATCTCTCTCGTTGTTTGCATATCCTAGATTAGATCTTGGCTTTCCCTCTGTTCGTTCCGTAGAAATTTTTGATTTACTATGCCGCGAAACCCTTCAGTGGTATCAGAGCTAGATCTATGCGTAGATGTGTTTCACGAGTAGAACGCAACATGGTTGTTGTGGGCGTTGATGTTTTTTGTTGCAAGCCTCTTGTTTGTGTTCTTATTATGACGCGGGATAGTGAGATTGAAGCGGTCCAGGCCAACCTTACGCGACGTCGTTCGCGAGACCGACTCCGCACTTGACGTGTGGCTTGTTCCACACATGCGGCTGGTGGATGTCAGTTTCTCTCACTATAGTTGTCATGGGATTAACACCGGAGTTTGGCAACCATAATATCACCGTTGTGGCTTTCCGTAGGTAAGAATCGTTCTTAGCATCTACTCCCATAAGCCACGTAAAACATGCAACAACAAAGTAGAGGCGTCTAACTTGTTTTTGCAGGGAGTGTTTTCTGTGATATGGTATGGCCCAAGATGTGATGTGTATAATGTATGTGATGATCATGTTTTGTAATGTTTCACGACTTGCATGTCGATGAGTACACAACCGGCAGGAGCCATATGGTTGTCTTTATAATTGTGTATGACCTGCGAGTCAACTTCTTATACGCCATGTAATAGCTTTACTTTATTGCTAAGTAGTTAGCAATAGTTGTAGTTGCTATTCGTGGTGAAGGCAATCATGGTGGAGTGATGGAGATCATGCCGGAACGCACAAGATGGAGATCATTGCGCGAAGATTGGCTATACCATGTCACATAAAGTTATATGCATGTGATGTTTATCCTTTATGTATCTTATTATGCTTAGATCGCGGCGGTAGCATTATAAGATGATTCCTCACTTAAAGATCAAGATAAAAACTGTGTTCTCCCCAAGTATGCACCGTTGCGAAAGTTCGTCGTGTCCAAGCATCACGTGATGATCGGGTGCTATAGACACTACGCTCACATACAACGGGTGAAAGCCAGTTTTGCACACGCGGAAATACTTGGGTCTAGCTTGACGAGCCTAGCATATACAGACATGGCCTCGGAACACAAGAACCGAAAGGTTAAGCATGAGTCATATGAATGATATGATCGACACTTTGTTGTCCACCATTGAAACCACATCTCTTCTCGTGATGATCGGATTAGGTGTGGTGAATTTGGATCGTGTTCACTAAACAACTTGAGGGATGTTGAATTTAGTGGGAGTTCATTTAGTAATTTGATTAAGTTGAACTATTTATCATGAACATAGTCTAAATTGTACTTGCAAATACTGTAGATCACATGGCCAAATCCAACTTCAACTTCAACGTTTTTGCTGAGAAGGAAAAGCTTAGAAACAATGGGTCTAACTTCACCAATTGGTTCCGCAATCTAAGAATCATTCTGTCTGGCGGACAAAAGGACTATGTCCTTGGGAAAGCGTTAGGTGACCCCCCTGCTGCAACTGCGCCGGCTGATGAGAAAGCTGTCTATCAGTCGCGCAAAGATGATTATGGTGTGATTAAGAGCACCATGTTGTTTGCTATGGAACCAGAACTTCAAAATCGTTTTGAAACCTATCCCGGGCCCTTTGAGATTCTCGAGGAGCTGAAAACCATGTTTCAGACTCAAGCCCGTTCTGAGAGATATGAGATCTCTGAGAAGTTCTTTAACTGCAAGATGGAGGAAGGGAGTTCCGTTAGTGAGCACGCCATAAAGATGTCGGGCTACACTCAACGCCTTGAGCAACTGGAATGCACGATTCCAGAGGAGCTCAAGATTGACAGGGTTCTGCAATCACTCCCTCCCAGCTACAAAAGTTTTGTAGTGACTCATAATCAGATTGGCTCCACTGATACGATCACGAGCTCTTCGCAAAGCTGAAGGCTGCGGAGGTGGACATCAAAAAGGATAATCATGTGTTGATGGTCAACAAGCCCTCCTTTAAGAAAGGTAAGGGAGCAAAGAAGCCCTTCAAGAAGGGCGGCGGCAAGCGCAATGCTCCTGCTGAGAAGAAGCTCAAGTCTGGTCCTAAGCCGGACACTGAGTGCTTCTATTGCAAGGACAAGGGTCACTGGAAGCGCAACTGTCCGAAGTACTTAGCGGACAAGAAGGCTGGCACCATCAAAGGTATATTTGATATACATGTTATTGATGTTTTCCTTACTAGCCCTCGTTGTAGTGCCTAGGTATTTGATACCGGTTCAGTTGCTAATATTTGTAACTCGAAACAGGAGCTACGGAATAGACGGCGGCTTGCGAGGGATGAGGTGACGATGCGCGTTGGCAACGGATCAAGAGTTGATGTGATGGCCGTCGGCACGCTCTCCTTTGTTTTACCTTCGGGATTAGTTTTAAACCTTAATAAGTGTTATTATGTGCGTTGAGCATGAACATTATTTCTGGATCGTGTTTATTGCAAGACGGTTATTCATTTAAATCGGAGAATAATGGTTGTTCTATTTATATGAGTAACATATTTTATGGTCATGCACCTCTTATGAATGGTTTATTTCTTCTAAATCTCGAAAGGGATGAAACACACATCCATAACATTGAGGCTAAGAGATGCAAAGTAGATAGTGATAATACTACTTATTTGTGGCACTATCGTCTAGGTCATATTGGTGTAAAGCGCATGAAGAAACTCCATTCTGATGGACTTTTGGAGTCTCTTGATTTTGAATCATTTGACACATGCGAACCATGCCTCATGGGCAAGATGATCAAAACCCCGTTGTCCGGAATGATGGAGCGAGCAACGGACTTGTTGGAAATCATACATACCGATGTATGCGGACCGATGAGTATTTCGACGCGCGGTGGATATCGCTATTTCCTTACTTTTACCGATGACTTAAGTAGATATGGGTATATCTATTTAATGAAACATAAATCTGAAACATTTGAAAAGTTCAAGGAATTTCAGAATGAAGTGGAGAACCATCGTAACAGAAAGATTAAGTTTCTACGATCCGATCGTGGAGGTGAATATTTGAGTTATGATTTTCTCACGCATCTTAAAGCAAGTGGAATCGTTTCACAACTCACGCCACCCGGAACACCACAGCGCAATGGTGTGTCTGAACGCCGGAATCGAACCCTATTAGATATGGTCCGATCAATGATGTCTCTTACTGATTTGCCGTTATCATTTTGGGGTTATGCATTAGAAACCGCTGCATTCACTTTAAATAGGGCACCATCTAAATCCGTTGAGACGACACCGTATGAACTGTGGTTTGGTGCTAAACCTAAGTTGTCGTTTCTTAAAGTTTGGGGATGCGAAGCTTACGTCAAGAAGTTGATGCCGGACAAGCTCGAACCCAAAGCGGAGAAATGCGTCTTCATAGGATACCCTAAGGAAACTATTGGGTATACCTTCTATCACAGAACCGAAGGCAAAGTGTTTGTCGCAAAGAATGGTTCATTTCTTGAGAAGGAGTTTCTCTCGAAAGAAGTGAGTGGGAGGAAAGTAGAGCTTGACGAGGTTATTGAACCTTCTCTTGAATTGGAGAGTAGCGCAACACCTGAAATTGTTCCAGTGCCGCCTGCACCAACAATAGAGGAAGCTAATGACAAGGATCATGAAGCTTCGGACGATGCTGCTACTGAACGTCGCAGGTCGACAAGGTCGCGTGCTCCTCCTGAGTGGTACGGCAACCCTGTCTTGACTGTCTTGTTAGTAGAAGACAGTGAACCTACGAACTATGAGGAAGCGATGATGAGCCCAGACTCTGAGAAATGGCTAGAAGCCATGAAATCCGAATTGGGATCCATGAGCGAAAACCAAGTATGGACTTTGGTGGACCCTCCTAGCGACCGAAAGGCCGTTGAGTGCAAATGGATCTTCAAGAAGAAAACGGACGCGGATGGTAATGTTACTGTCTATAAAGCATGGCTTGTCGCGAAAGGTTTTCGACAAGTTCAAGGTGTTGACTACGATGAGACTTTCTCTCCCGTAGCAATGTTTAAGTCCATTCGGATTTTATTAGCAATTGCTGCGTTTCATGATTATGAAATATGGCAGATGGATGTCAAGACTGCTTTCCTCAATGGCAACATTGATGAAGAGTTGTATATGATGCAACCCGAAGGTTTTGTCGATCCTAAGGATGCTAGTAAAGTATGCAAACTTCAGCGTTCCATTTATGGACTGAAGCAAGCATCTCGGAGTTGGAACCTTCGTTTTGATCAAGTGATCAAGAGCTTTGGATTTGTTCCAAATTGCTACGAAGCTTGTATCTACAAGAAAGTGAGTGGGAGCTCGGTGACGTTTCTGGTACTATATGTGGATGACATATTGATTATCGGAAATGACATCAACATACTTAACGATGTGAAGAGTTATTTGAACAAGTGTTTTTCAATGAAAGACCTTGGTGAAGCTGCTTATATATTGGGCATCAAGATCTATAGAGATAGACAAAGACGCCTGATAGATTTAAGCCAGAGTACATACCTAGACAAAGTTCTGAAAAGGTTCAGAATGGATAAGGCAAAGAAAGGTTCAGTGCCTATGTTGTCAGGTAAGATATTGAGCAAGGCTCAGTGTCCAGCTACGATAAATGATAGGGAAGCTATGAGAAAAGTGCCTTATGCCTAGGCCATAGGTTCTATCATGTATGCCATGATGTGTACTAGACCGGATGTGTCCAATGCTCTTAGTTTGACGAGCAGATATCAAAGTGATCCAGGAGTGGAACACTGGACAGCCGTGAAGAACATCCTAAAGTACCTAAATAGGACTAAAGAAATGTTCTTAGTCTATGGGGGTGATGAACAACTTGTCGTAAAAGGTTACGTCGACGCTAGTTTTGACACCGACAAGGATTATTCCAAATCTCAGACAGGATACGTTTATATTTTGAATGGAGGAGCTGTGAGCTGGAGAAGCTGCAAGCAAAGCGTGATCGCGGGATCTACAGTAGAAACGGAATACATGGCTGCTGCAGAAGCGTCAAGTGAAGGAGTTTGGATCAGAAACTTCATCACTGAGCTTGGCGTGGTTCCAAGTGCATTGGACCCACTGGAGATATTGTGTGACAACACTGGCGCCATAGCACTCGCTAAGGAACCAAGATATCATCCAAAGACCAAGCATATCAACCGCAAGTTTCATATAATCCGAGATTATATTGCAGATGGAGATCTGAAGATTAGCAAAGTACATACAAATCTGAATGTCGCAGATCCATTGACTAAACCTCTTCCATGTGTAAAACATGATCATCACCTCAGTGCCATGGGTGTGAGATTGTTGCCAAATGTAAACTAGATTATTGACTCTAGTGCAAGTGGGAGACTGTTGGAATTATGCCCTAGAGGCAATAATAAAGATGTTATTATTATAATTCTTGTTCATGATAAAGTTTATATTCCATGCTAGAATTGTATTAAGCGGAAACATTAATACTTGTGTGGTTTGTGAACAACACCGTGTCCCTGGTACGCCTCTAAGGACTAGCTCATTGATCAATGATGGTTAAGGTTTCCTAACCATAGACATGAGTTGTCAATTGATAATGAGATCATTTCATTGGAGAATGATATGATGGACAGACCCAAACTAAGCAAAGCAATTAGATCGTGTCATCGTGTTCGTCTTTGCGAAGCTTTTCTTATGTCAAATATTGTATTCCTTAGACCATGAGATAATACAACTCCCTGGTATCGGAAGAAAGCTTTGAGGTCATCAAACGTCATCCTATGAGAGGGTGATCATAAAGGTGTCTCTCAGGTGATCGGAAAGTATCTGTTGGGTTGTATGTATCGAGATGGAATTTGTCCCTCCCAAGTCGGAGAGATATACTTCGGGCCCACTCGGTAATCGATATCAACACCGCTTGCAAGCATGTGGTTAAGGAGTTAATCATAAAGTGATATCATATTACGGAACAAGTAAAGTACTTGCTGTGAACGAGATTGAACTAGGTATGACGGTACCGACGATCGAATCTCGGGCAAGTAAAATATCGCGAGACGAAGGGAATATATATATGGGATTGATTGAATCCTGGCATCGTGGTTCATCCGATATGATCATCGATGAATGTGTGGGAGTCAATATGGGTGCCCAGACCCCGCTGTTGATTATTGATAGAAGATCATGTCTGCATATTCTCGAACCCGCAGGGTCACACACTTAACGTGTCTTGACGCTAGGATAGATTGGATAATTGGTTTATGAATTTTTGTTTGGAGTCTCGGATGGGATCCGGGACATCACGAGAGGTTCTGGAATGGTCCGGAGAATAAGATTCATATAAGGCAGTACAGTTTTTGGAGTTCGGAATTGTTCCGGGTTAATCGGTATTGTACCGGAAGCTTCTAGAACCTTCCGGAAGGGGACCAACGTGGCCCCACCTTCCGGGAGGGGGCATGGGCCTATGAGGGAGTGTCCTGGCCGCATTGGGCCAGGGGCACAAGGCCCCATAGGGCCCAGCCGATCCTAGAGAGTTTAAATCGTTTAAACTAGAGATAGGGTTTCTAGAAGAGGGGAGAGTCCATGCCCCCCACTCCTTATCCTTTGGGCTTGGGGGAGGGGCTAGGGCTGCGCCCCCCTCTATATAAAGAGGGGTGGGGGCGCACCAACCCCCCACACCTCTCCTCCAAACCCTAGCCGCCTTGCTAGCTTTCCTCTCTCCCTCCCGACTGTTTGTAGGCGAAGCCCTGCTGCAGAAATTCTCCACCATATACACCACGCCGTCGTGTTGTAGATCCAATCTATCTCTCCACCATACTTGCTGGTCCGAGGAAGGAGGAGACGTCGAGGTGCTGCACGTGTGCATCTCACGGAGGCACCGCCACTTGTGGTGCTAGATCGGATCAGATCGCGAGGAGGAGAAGCGAGTACGACTACATCACCCACGTTCCGACGAACGTTCCGCTGTGCGAATCTTCAAGGGTATGAAGATCTAATCCAATCTCTCTCATTGTTTGCATATCCTAGATTAGATCTTGGCTTTCCCTCTGTTCGCTCCGTAGAAAATTTTGATTTACTATGCCGCGAAACCCTTCAAATGCTCTATGGGAAAGCTTATCACTTACCTTTAGAATTAGAACACAAAGCTTATTGGGCAGTGAAAGAGTTGAATAGAGATTTTAAACTTGCTGGAGAGAAAAGATTGCTTGACATGAGTATCTTAGATGAGTGGAGAAGTGAAGCTTATGAAAATGCTAGACTCTTTAAGGAAAAAGTAAAAAGATGGCATGATAGGAGAATTCTCAAAAGGGAGTTCCATGTTGGTGAGAAAGTTCTTTTGTATAGGTCTCGCCTAAGATTTTTTGCAGGGAAACTACTCTCAAAATGGGAAGGACCTTTTGTTATTGAGGAAGTATATCGTTCAGGTGCCATCAAAATATCTTCTTTGAAGGATGACACAACACAAGTGGTGAATGGTCAAAGACTAAAGCATTATATTTCTGGAGATTCTTATAATGAAGATGTTGATGTTATTGAAATGGTGACTACAAAAGAATTTATTAGAAACCAAACACCAGAAACTGCAAAGTTCGTCTTGGAATAGGTAAAAGTGGTGAAAACAGAAGGTTCGTGAAACCCCAATCTTTTTATATTTTTGATGTTTTTAATACATAAGGGAAGTTATGAGATGGAACAGAGGAGGAACCGGAGGCCGGGGTGGCCAAACCCACCCCAGGCATGGGCCCCAACTGGCTGCGCCTGGAGGGGGTGAGACCACCCCAAGCTCCATCTCCGCCTCGTTTTCGTATCAAAACCTTCCTTATGCTTTGAAACTTCGTAATATATAACACCCTGGATTCCCTGAGGTTTATGCATCGTGTTCTCGTCGTGTTTTCGTTTCGATCTGTTTCTGTCAGGCAAATTCTCAGTTTTGGAGCTATAATGTCTTTTTTTGGATCACCCATGGAGGATTCCTCTGCGGATGTCCTCAACCCATACATGTATGAGTTGAGGATCCATCCCAAGGAGTTGATGCTCAAAGATGGGAAGGTACAGATGAAAGAAGTTCAAGGCCCCAAAGGAGAAGGCAGTCTGGAAGACAGGATGGAAGCATTGGAGCAGGAGGTTTTCAGGTACAGGGAGATGGCGGAACGCGAAGTGGATGTTATTCACAAGATAAGTTCAGAACTCATCGACAAGCACGAGGAGAAGGTGGCTGAGCTCTGAGAAGAAATCTTCTCGCTCCGTCAGACCACCAACCAATTACAAGCACATCTCGACGACATACAAAATAAAAATTGTGAGTATGAGGCTAGATTTGATCGCATAAGCTCTGCTGCTAGTTTAAGGATTGCGGAGACAAGGACATCCTTTTTGGATAGGGAACCTTTGCCTTGGAAGTTTGATGATGACAAGAGAACACCACCACCACCGAAGGAGTAATTCTTCATCAGGTTTGGCATCCCCTTGGCTTGTTTCAAGCTTGGGGGGAGTGTCGCGGTATCACCATCATTATCTTTTATCTTTTACCTTTGTAGTGGATTCATATATTTGGTAGAGAGGTTATCTGATAGTTTGGTTTGCATGTGGAAGTATCTCTGCTTTAGTTGATTACCTATGTATCCCTTGGTGTGAGTGCCTTTATGGAATATTAATTAGAAGTTTCATCTTTTACTTTTTGCACTTCTTATTTTAGTTTGCAATCTCTATTATATGATGGATCTTGTTGATCGGTATTGGCATCACTTTGGGATCATCAAGTGGATCTAAATTGGTTTTGGCAAACCGAGTTCTGGTCAGTAGCAATACTCATTGAGGTTTGAAAGAAAAAGAGAAAAACTTACAGGTATTTTGTATCATTTATTTTCTTTCTTGTTGGCTTTTAAGCCTAGTATTCTTTATTTAAGAAAGATCTTTTGTGTCTTCAAGGAAGATTGCATGTTTGGCTTTATCACTTGTAGGTTTGCTTGTTTCTTTCAACTCTTTTGCTTGCTACTCAGCCTTGCTAGCCAAAAACCTGTTTTGAGAAGGCATACTTCTCATTCTTCCAAACCCTTTAAACCAAAACCTTTGCCATTTGTGTTCACCATATCTACCTATTAGCATTATTGCTATTCCAAGAAAATTCTCAAGCTTTATCTACCTTTCGAATTGAAAGTATTTTGTTATGTGAAAACTAGTTAGTAAAGCTCTCATGAACTTGATGGTACACCTTATTTCCTTGCCCCTAATAGACTTGAACCATTGTGTCATCAAAGTTGTATATGCTTGCATCTATACATTAGAATTAGCAGAACCGTGTTGTCACGGGGAACGCTTTCAACATTGCACTTGTACGTTGTACACAGTTGATATCATGCTCTTTTGTTTGCGGATGTCGACGGTGTGAAATAAAGAGGGAACTTGTAAGTCCATGGAGTGGCGTATGTGTGTTAGAGAAACGCCTGGGCCACTAGCCTAAGTCATGCCTAATCTTGGTGGAAACTTGCAGCATCACCATAGTGAGCATTCTGTGAAGCATCCTCAATAAAAAGCTATGCACATAGTAAATAAAAAGATCGCTGAGATGCCCATTTTCTGCTTGCCTTGTCATTTTGGTTATGGGATAGCTCCTATACCATGTGAAAGGGGTACCCCGTTGGCGGTTCTTTATGATACACATGTACTTACAATGACAAGAACTTACAGGTGACCAAAGTTGAGTAGCATGAGGAGCGGCCCTCGTACTCAAGGGACATGAGATTGCCAACTTATATTTCGTCAAGCATATACTCCATCTTTGTGCACTTTAACCTTAATATCTCAAGATGCCTATGATAGGGGCAATGAGGGCTCAAAGCTAGTAAGTACCATAATCTTTTGGAAGCTCTTTTTGACTTGAAATCCCTGCTACCCTCTATGAAGGGACCTTTCTCCTATTTTCTGAGTTGAGTCAGTAAACCTACTTCCTCTCTATCTCCAGCAAGCATGTGAGTTGTTGTGTTTCAAGCATTCATATTGTGATTTATTCAATCATGTTCTTTATCTTCCTTGTTTGCATAAAACTCTTTTCTATTGAGTATTACTTTGAAAGCCTTCTTTTGAAAAACCTTTTTGAGCAAAGAGTGCTCCTGTTATAAAATTTCTACAAAAGCTTTTCGTGAAACTGTTTGCCAGTTGTTCTCTGACCAGGAACAAAGTTTGCAAATTCCAATTATGATTTATCTTTATGTATCTCTATTGTGACTCCTATACTTGTTGCACGCTAAGTTATATAATGGTGAGTTGCTTTCTTCTATGAGTTGTGTAATGGTAAGTGTGATGCTTTTTGTCCGTATTCTTTTATCGACACTTCACTCCATAAACCTATGGACATGTTTACTGAGCTCAGTTTTCGCTTGGGGACAAGCGAAGGTCTAAGCTTGGGGAAGTTTATACGTCCAATTTGCATCACCATTCTATATCATAATTTGTCTCTATTCATTGATATATGTCTTATTATGAGGTATTACTTATGTATTTTTCTCTGTTTTTGCATGTTGGATGATTCTTTGAGGATGGACTGCTGGAGTCAGGTTTCTGATGAAAAAAGAGGTGTTTTGATGCAATTTCGTGAAGATAAGAAAAATACCAGAAAAATATTGGAAAATTATATTTTCCTAGAAGACGGAGGAAGCCAGAAGGGGAGCTAGCCGGGCCATAGGGGGCTCACACCCCCTAGGTGCGGGCCCACATTGCCTCGCTCCTAGGGCAGGTGTGGCCCACCTGGCCAGCTCCCGACTCCGCCCTCTCGCCTATATCTTCCTTACGGAACCCTAACACCTGGGGAGCGACCACATATAGATTTCCGCCACGTCTGTAGGGCGGAAAACACCGAGAGAGTAAGATCTCTCTGGGAGACAGATTTCTACTGGGGGAATTCCTTCCTGGAGAGGGGAGATCGTCGCCATCAACACCATCATCAAGCTAGGCTTCATCGGGATCATCATCATCCACACCATCATCTCCACCAGCACCATCATCACCACTCCATCCCGTTGTAACAATTGTGTTGGATATTGCTTTAGTTCTTAGGGGAAACTTTTTCGGTGTTAATTACTATTGTATTTGATGCTTGTGAGTGGAATCATTGGATTATTGTTTATGTTCAAATTGTTATTCATCACCATATCATCTTTGATCTTGATCCATATGATGTCTTGTGAGTAGTTCGTCTAGTTCTTGAGGACATGGGAGAAGTCATGTTGTTAGTAGTGGATTTGTGTTGAGTTATTATTCAACGGTTTAGTATTTAAGTTGTGGTGCTATTCTTCTAGTGGTGTTATGTGAACGTCGACTACATGATACTTCACCATTTATGGGCCTAGGAGAATGCATTGTGTATTTGACTACTAATTGTGGGGTTGCCGGAGTTACAGAAACCTGAACCCCCGTTAGGACACCTTTGCACAAGGGAGTGTAGGATCTTAGAGTTTAAGGCTGTGGTTAGGTTTATATCTTAATTAGTTTCATGTAGTTGCGGATGCTTGCAGGGGGTTTAATCACAAGTATGTATTAGTCCAAGTAAGGTCGATACATTAGCATAGGTTCACCCACACAACACTTACAACACCAAAGAAGAGTACTTAGCTATTTGAAGCGAAAGCACTTGACAGAATTCCCATGTGTCTTCGAGAACATTTGGTCCTTATAAGTATTTACACCGGCTTGTCCTTTGCTAAGAAAGGATTGGGCCACTTGCTGCGTTTGTTTTTTGTCTTTATTACTTGCACTTTGTTTTGTTGTTTTATCAGAAAACCACTAAAAATCCGTTTGCTAAGTATTTACAGAGAGTTCCTGCTCCATACCACTAGTCAACACCTTCTGTTCCTCGTTGGGATCGACACTCCTATTTATCAAAAGTACTATAATACACCCCCTATACTTGTGGGTCATCACACCCCCAATCATCAATGGTATAGCTTGATTGGATAAAATTACAACCATCTCAATAAAGAATTAATCTTTATCTCCCTCATAAGAAACTCCATGTAAGAACTACGAAAACCCAATAACAATTTATCATCTTATTATTATGACAACTGTTCTCGGATTAAATTCCCAGATGACAAGGCAATCACATCAAATCTATCCATAATAATTCCTCCTAAAATCCCACAAGATTTATAAGAGTATGGCAACCAATGCTACTTAAAATTACCTCATCAACCAAACTTTCTTAGAAAGCTACTAAAAAATCCTTCATCGTAGTTTTCTGAATCCCTATAATTTCCACACTATTCTAGATAAGACTAGCCATGATTAGCTTTTCTTCTTCTCATTTGTCTTACAGTCATGGCATACACGGCACCAAACAGAGGCAAAACCTTTAAGATTGAAGTACCAACGACACCAAACAGAGTTTTCTTTTTTCTCATTGTTAGAACCAGAATTGTTCGGTTGTTTCGAACCACAATAGCAACTTCCCTATCTCTTCTCTAGTTAACAACAGAAGTTAAACCCTCCACATCTTCAGTCACAGGGTTTTTCCAGTCCAAATACACCGCATCAGGATCTTTCATTATTAACATATTCCATCTTATCGTTAACTAAATTACTTTCATGTTTTTATCAGTAGCATGTCTAGATATATTTCTGAATATTTCATAAGAATAACTTTCTCTAAGCTGTACTCATCACTATTAACACCCATTTGTAAGGCCCTCTGGCTCTGGGCAATCTAAATCATCATCAAAAGCAGAGAAAGAATTAGATGTGTTCATGTTAGTACCTTCGTGATTTCTTTGGCTCATTCTAGCAGCAACAATATCCATATTCTTTCCTGTCTGGCATGCGGTCTTGCACAGAATAGTTTTTTTTTCTTCTGATTCAGAACACGCTATTAAACGAGGGAGCAGTTTTACTTGTTTGATGCTCCTCACTATCATTTGATGGCAACTCAATTTCATTTGATGAACTAGCTTTGTTGAAACATTGTGGTGATTGGTCATTTTATATCTTTGCATACAACGTTTTGGGTTGTCAACAAAAGTAGTTTTCAGAATCACTCCAAGAAATAGTCTGCAGACTGGTTGACAATAGACAATTTTGCAAGAACTGGACAGTCATTTGCAAGCAAATATGTTCTACTGCCTGATAATTGGCATATTATTTAGAGGCAGTTCTGTGCTACTAGAGGAGTACTGTGTGTGTGGAGGAGACCAAAAAATAAACCCACGAGCTGCAGCGCTGCCAGCGCCGTGCCCAGGTATGCAAACAGCACCCGCATCAGTGAAATCATCGGTCTCTTCGCCCACGCGGCTCCTTGAAACTCGGGACGAATAAAAATGATTTTTTTTCAACTAAGGTCAAAACCTGCACTGCTCCTATGTACTATACTCCTAGTCAAACTCATCACGAATACTTTTTGACTCGTGCTAACCTCCATTCCAAAAGAAAAGGGCGTATAATTTTTTAGAAAAAGTCATACCACCTCTCGTTCCGGTTTATAAGTTAAATACGTATTTTATTAAAATAGTTTAACAGTAAATAAAATAGTTCGATGAAAGGGCTGCCCACACCGGCCCCCACTCTGATGTCATGCTGTAGATTTTCCTTGTACCTTAACTTGAACTACTATCTATGAAAAAAGGTTAATTCCAAAATATGTTTGGGTGAGATCGTTGGAGGCCGGTGTGAGCAGCCCTCCCCAATCGCTGGAAGTTTGGGAAACCCTTCCCGAAGTCGTTGTCGTCGCATTTGCCAGACACACATTAGGGGGGCGCCGGTGGCTTTGAAATAGTATCAGTAGGGTTGTAGCTAAGCTCCAGTCATGTATTTTCTTCACGATACACATAGATTTGAAGCCCCTATGGGGGTGGCTCGAGCGGAAACCCTAGTCTCCATCCCACCCCCACAACCTTCTCCGTCGATGTAGCCGGAGGACATCGGCTTGTCTGCCTGGTTAGCAGCAGTGGTGTCTTCTTATGTTGTGATCATGAGGGGATCCCTCCCGCTGCGGTGGCGCATCACCCCGGATGGCACGTCAATGGCGACGCCATAGGGAGCCGAGGCGATGAACCCGGTTGCTGGCGGGGGGGGGGGGGGTCCTGATGTGGCGATTGCGTGGGCGGCGTGGTTCCATGTGCTTCGTGCACAACTCTTGCTATTCATGTGGCTCTAATAGAGGAGTCATATGGTGATCCTAGTAGTCTTCATCCGATCAATTCTTGTGATATGTCTGTTGTCGTGTCGATCATCCAATATCTGGTCACCGTTGAGTTCTGGATTATTCCACGGACAGTGTTCACAGATTGGCTATGGTGCTCCTGGATCGTTGGTGGATGCGACCTAGTCGTGCACGTCCGCAACTTTCATCCTATGGGGAAGTGTCACGAAGCTCTACTTCTCGGTAATACCATGGGACATGTTGATTTCTGTGGTTTCCACAACATTGGCAGAGGTGCTGAATGTCAAGACTGGTATGCTTGAAAGATCAGAAAGTATTGGCGGAAGCAAAGTCTTGAGAAGATGAAGACATTGCTTCATATGCTATTGTGCGGGCACGGTTGCAGGACGTGTTCATGTCTGTATCACGCACATGCATGTGAGCCTAGTGTTTGATGCTTTGCAGCGACAGGCCCCAGTGTATGGGAGCGGTAGCACTTGGGTACTTCAGTGGGTACTTCAATTTTGATATTGCTCTTCAAGTATCGAGTCTAGGTGTCTAGCATGAAAACCTAAGATCCGATCTTCATTAGTTGTACCTAGCAGTAGTCTTTGTTGAAACCATTGTTTGAAATTTCGGATTTCCTTCGAGGTGAAAACATATAATCTTTGAGTGAGCGACGACGATGTTGGTGCATTGTTCTGTTCTTGGAGATGTCACTTTTGGAGAACCTCTTCTGTAGTTAGGTGTTGTATTTGATGGTAGTTTAGATCCCGTTGCTGCGAGTGGTCGATCATTTTGAGGGTTTTTTCTCTGTTTTTATTTTATTTTTTGTTGAGTGCATCCTTAATACTTTGACTATTTCTTGATGTTATGTTAATGCAGAGCCTAGATGTAATCGTACATTCCATATATTAATAAATTTTCTTTAAGGAAAATGTATTTTCTTCGTCTTATCCCTAGTTTGAAGGTTCAGGATGTAGATGACACATGTGTAAGCCATCTGTAAATGTGACCGTCCAAGTGGAAAAAGTAAAATTTTTCCTCCCACTCAATAAATTAAGCTGGTTATAGTGAATAAATTTTACTATCATACAGCTGATCAGAAATTAACTCATACCGTCTCTTTCCAATTCGAGAATAGAGATAAAAAAAATTTACTGGATCCCATATATTTTCAATACTCAAGCAACTTAATTAATTTGATGACGATGATGTATTCAGCAACAAAGATATACAACATGATCCAGGGACTAGTCGGTTTAAAAGAAACTTTGGAGGATTTTATATCTTAGAGATTTGTAGTAGTAAAATCCATCATTGTTTTTATGCTCTAATTTGCATTATATTTTGAAAGAATTTTTTCGTTGAACCAGCACATGCAAATTTTCCTTTGCTTCTAAGATAGCTATGTCATGCACTTAAAATTTTAGGAAATACTTTTTCTCATGGTAAATCAAAATATATTAGATCACCGATTCTTGTGTTTTCAGCTTTGTATGATTTAATATGCCATGGCATATTAACTTTGTGTTTTTTCTATTTCCATATCTTTAGGATACTGTAAACGAAAGAGGCCCTTAGGAAGCTCATTTTCGATTTATATTTCTATAACATTGTCAAGCGGAAACTTAAAATGGAGGCTGAGTTACATGTAGCCTTTTATTTTCAAAATTTTGAAAATCATATTTTAAAGTTTCAAAAACTAAATCTGGATGTAGCCGATAATGTATCAGCATGAACTACGATGTATTTTAGGTTACACAAAAATTGCAAAATGCCGATCTAAGTATAGTGAATAGTGCACATTTCAAAACTACAAAATTCATAAGATTTACCATTTTTGTGTAGCCTTGAGTATAGAGAAATTTAAACAGAGATTTTGCACATTATTGTATCGTACAGTACACACCTACTTAATTTATTAGTTAGCATAATCAATACTTTTAGCCAGATTTTTTTTGTCAAATCATAACACTCACTATGAGTTTAACCTTCTACAAAAGAAATATTAGAATCATGAAATTCAACAAATACACAACACGCGGTTAGAAAACTAGCATGAACAAAGTTTTGGCAAGTAGCTTCATCAATGAACAAATAGTGTTGATTTTTGAAATTAAGATTTCTAATGTGCAATTAAAGATTTACCAACCTAGTAGGAGTGTATTATTATGATAACTAATGTGCACTTAAAGATTGATTTGCAAGTGGGTTATAACTAAATTCATGAGACATTAGTTTGGAATTGTGATTTAATAGCAATGACAAGAGCACACTAGGTAGATTCATTACATTCATCATGAATTTAGTTAATTTGGAAGGACAATGAAGAAATATGAGTCAGAATATATCTCTAAAACATACTATTACCGCGGGACTCACCTTCATTTTCGCATGGCATCTTGGTTTCACGGTATCTTTTTTCAAAATAAATTAATTAACATCGGCTGAAATTGGTTTTTGGAGTTTTCTAAAACATACAATTACCGTTTTTGGAATAGGCCTCCAAAACATACCGTTACCGCAGGACTCACCTCCATTTTCGCATGAAGTCTTGGTTTCATACTTTCATGGTACCTTTTTAAAAATAAATAAATTAACATCGATTGAAATTGGGTTTTGCAGTTTTCTAAAACATACCGTTACCGTTTTGGAATACTTTCTCCGTCCGCAAATAAGTGTACATCTAGCACTCAAAATTTGTCTCAGAAAGAGTGTACATCTACAATACCAAGGCACTAAATAAATGCAATTAGCTCCTCGTAATCACTCCCCCATCTCATCCTCCAATCTATATTCTTCTCCTCTATATCATCCACCAATTCTCGTTCTTCTCTTTTCTTGATAATTGATAGAGCCTCATAAAAGAAGAGAGATAACTAATTTGTCTAGTATTTCCTAGATATACACTTATTTGCGGACGGAGGGAGTAGATCTTCAAAACATAGATTTACCGCCAGACTCGCCTCCATTTTTGCATGGCGTCTTGGTTCCACGGTATATTTTTTCAAATAAATTAATTAACATCGGTTGAAATTGGTTTTTGGAGTTTTCTAGCCATTTTTTTTGTCTTTGTGCATGCATATATATATACAATTCCAATAGGAAAATAAATAACACTACCAATGTACTACAATAAATGACATACTGTATCTCGTTTTTTTGCATCTTAATACTCCATCATAAAGATCTTTGTACCTCTAGTCCATTAATACGAAATCTCACCGTATATGGAGAGTATAGTAGAGTAGTATAGAGAGAGAAAATAACACACTGCTCTCTGACTCTACATCTTTCTCTCCCCTAGCAATTGCTCTACGCCTTCTCCATAAATGCGATTGCACCCTCTCAACACTCTCCGGCAATAACTTCATCTCCTCCTCCCTCTCCACATTCTCTTCCCCTTTCTTCCTCCTCCTCCTCCTTCTCCCCTCCCATGGCCGCCCAGCTCTCTTCTTCTTCCTCCTTCTGAAGATCTCCTCATCTCGCTACCCCTTCTGAGCTCTCGCAAAAGTTTATTGCACGCAGCACCACTCCATCTATATACAAGCCACAGAGAGGTTCTACACATATAGACATTAACGGTTCTCATCTTAGATCTCTCACTGCCTTGCAAGGTTCTGGGCTTTCTTCTCCTAGATCTGCCGCTACGTACTTGTGCAGTTGCTTGCCAAGCAAGATATATATACCTCTCTCCATATATAGCACCTGTTGTTTAGATTGGGGGGAGAGAGAGATGAAGGTATCTATGTGAAGAAATGGAAGGTGTGGGGAGGAGGCAATAGCTAGGTTTTTCAGAGGTTGGGAGAGGTTACCATGATGATCCCGGCGAGGCATATGCAGTCGTCGATGATCGGGAGGAGCAACGGCGTCGCAGGCTACGGATCCTCATCGGCACTGTCACTCGGTCAGGTAATTAATACAGTATAATCCTCCATGCGCAGGGTTTCCTTAATTTATTTGAGGAAGTGGAAATCGTGAGAAGGGCCTCTGCCTGTTCTATTTCGCATCAGTTCTCCTTTGGAAAGATCACTGCTTGCAGGAGTCATTGATGGTGTTGTCTTTATATTGTGTGTTTAAAACTCTCTTGTTTTGACCTGCATGTGTAATGATCCTCCATATGATTTTTTGCTCCTGCAAGAATTTCTTGCTTTTATTTGCGCAAGTCCTGATCCTGATCGATGAATGATTTCCTCCTTAAAAAAATTCTTTAATTCATTTCCCCCCTGTGCCTTTTTCTTGGGAAGAGAGAAGATTCAGAGAGAGAGAGAGAGAGAGAGAGAGAGAGAGAGTCAAGTAAATGGAACAGATAAGTTGCTGCTGTTCACACATAGATTAGGTCATCAGAGTTCAGAGTACACGAGCCCCCTTTCTTTAAGACCCACTCCTATATAAACGGATCAGATAAAAAAGAAGACTGGCTTAGGTTGGGTGGAGAGAGAGAGACTTCACTATACCTAGTTCTTGATCTTGCACACATCCAGAGATCGAAGTAGAGAACAGTGATTCCACAGGTTTGCTGTTGCTTCCTTCCTTGTTCTTCCAAATCTTCTGGGGTCTTGTGTGGCGCTTTATGAGCAAACCTACCTTTTTGTTCCTCTTCTATTCATTCTTCAATCTCGCTTTCACATCTATGGAGAAACAGAGAAATCAATCATGGGAGAAAAAGTTCCCATGATCCACACCGGCCCCCCTTGATTCCTGATTTGTAGCAAGCTCTTCCATTTCTTCCCCCAATTTTTTTGTCTGTATGAACACACTATTAATTCTTGTCCCGAAACATCAAATCAAAATTGTTTTTTCACAATTTATTTCCTTCCAATTTTATCCCTTTATCTGTCTACTAATTAATATGCATATCTAGACATTGTGGAGGGGCAGCTGCATAATTAATTTTTTCTATGTATATATATTTAGCAGTAGGATAAGCAGGTATACACTGAAGACCGATCTTAATTTCGCCCCCTCTACAAATTGGTTTGCAGCCGAACTTGCTGGACAGCAATAACCAGCTTCTCGAGCACACCCTCCATCAGCACCATCTTCTGGATCATCAGCAGATCCCGGCCACGACGGCGGAGAGCGGCGACCACCACCACCACCACGGCATGATCCGCGGCCGGGAGTCCGTGGACCCGCTGGGGGACGAGTTCGAGAGCAGGTCCGGCAGCGAGAACGTGGACGGCGACGCCGTGGACGCCGACCAGGATCCGAACCAGCGGCCGCGCAAGAAGCGGTACCACCGCCACACCCAGCACCAGATCCAGGAGATGGAAGCGTACGTACCTGATAGAATCCCTTGCACATTTTAATTCTCACTATACACTCTACTTTATTCTTTCTTGTTCTTCTGCTAGTACTCCTATGTATGCTGACATCTAATCTGGTACTATTCATTAATCTGTTCTTGTTCTTGTAATGCCTTAGATTGATGCAAAGTTTCCTTAAGGTGTCACTTGTTCTTGAAATGAGATTGAAGCATCCCTTCTTAGTCATTCTCATTGCATATGCATCTAGTAATTTGTTTAATTCTTTCTTGCCATTGGCATAAGCCATGAAATCAGTTTCCTATAAATTTTCCATAGTTCTTGGAATGCCCCCAATAATTTCATATTAAAAAAAAGGCATGAAATATTGTTGGGTGTGTACTCCTGAATTTTGTTCCGAGGGGATGAGAACGAAACAGTGTGGCTGGCTGGATCAGTCACCATAGCCGCTGGCTTTCACACGCAGAAGTCAAATTGAGTTCTCGGGTGCGGCCAAAGAGCGTACGTTTTCAAGTTTGACCAAAGCCAAACGGTTTCTGTTCTCTTGCGCTTCCCGAAACAAACGGACGGAACGTCCAGCGGCATTCAAGAACCAGCCAGCCAGCCAGAGCTAGGAGGATATATACGTATTGCGCTCTGTATTCACACTGGACTATCTTTTTTTATTTTGGTACTACTAGTATTTTTTATGATATTATTAATAAATAGGTTGCTCATTTTGCAACGTGCTGGAATCATTTTTCTTACAAAAACAATACTATCGATGATGTGTTTCTGTATCCGGTGCAGGCTCAATTTCTTTTATGTGTTGCGAAATAAATAAAGATCTGATGGATGAGGTTGTACGTACGTGTGCAGGTTCTTCAAGGAGTGTCCTCACCCTGACGACAAGCAGCGCAAGGAGCTGAGCCGGGAGCTGGGTCTGGAGCCTCTCCAGGTCAAATTCTGGTTCCAGAACAAGAGAACCCAGATGAAGGTACTACTAACTGCTAATCAAATCAAATTACTGCTGTAAGTACTACTTTGGAATTGGAGTTTGTTCATCATCTTCCTGTGATCTGAACCATGAATGAATTGGAAATCAAAGAAATGTGCGTGCGTGCATATATTTTGGCCATCATCATCATCGCCTCAACTACCTTCATTTAAGCCTGCTCTGACCTAGGTCGCTCGCTGCAGCACGCATTCATGGCCTATTTGCTATATCTGGACAAAGTTGGCCCCCACACAGTACGTACAGCTAGCCCCATGTCCGTCGTCTGCGTGCACACTGCCAAATGTGGCAGCCAGGCAGGCAGGCCATAGTCAAACCCCACCCTCCCCAATCTCTGCTGGCATATATGCCACTGCATGGCGTGCTGACGTGTACAGTGCACTGCTGGCTGCTGCTCATCGCCTGGCCACTGCACACACATCTCTGATAGTATCTGCATGCATGCACAGCCCATCGGTCGTCGCAGTATGATCGATCTTGCAAACACGCGCGCGTGGTGCATGCAGATGATCGTCTCAACAAGTATTTTCGTTTTGCAAATTAACCGTGACGATGATGATGGTTTCATATGGGCGACAATGCAGAACCAGCACGAGAGGCACGAGAACTCGCAGCTGCGGGCGGAGAACGACAAGCTGCGCGCCGAGAACATGCGCTACAAGGAGGCCCTCAGCAGCGCCTCCTGCCCCAACTGCGGCGGCCCCGCCGCGCTCGGCGAGATGTCCTTCGACGAGCACCACCTCCGCGTCGAGAACGCCCGACTCCGCGACGAGATCGACCGCATCTCCGCCATCGCAGCCAAGTACGTCGGCAAGCCCATGGTGCCCTTCCCTGTCCTCTCCAACCCCGCGCTTGGTGCCACTATCGGAGCCTACGCGGATGTGTTCGGAGCAGCCGACCTGCCGGCCATGAGGAGCGTGGACGCGGACAAGCAGGGCGTGGTCGTGGAGCTGGCCGTGGCGGCCATGGAGGAGCTGGTCCGGATGGCGAGGATGGACGGGCCGCTCTGGACCGCGGACGGGGCGCTGGACGAGGACGAGTACGCCAGGATGTTCGGCCCGCGCGGCGGGATCGGGCCCAAGCAGTACGGCCTAGTCTCTGAGGCCTCCCGCGACGCTACAGTCGTCATCATGACACCCGCCAGCCTCGTCGAGATCCTCATGGACGTCGTAAGCGACCACATCATCCATCCTTCCTTCCTCCTGCACTGCATTTCCCTCTACATTTTTGCTCGACCGTTCTGAACTAATTGTGGTTGATTGCACCGCGGGCATCATCTGAAAACAGAACCAGTACGCAACGGTGTTCTCGAGCATCGTGTCCAGGGCGGCGACGCTGGAGGTGCTGTCCACGGGCGTGGCGGGCTGCTACGACGGCGCGCTGCAGGTGATGTCGGTGGAGTTCCAGGTGCCATCGCCGCTGGTGCCCACCAGGGAGAGCTACTTCGTCAGGTACTGCAAGCGCAACTCCGACGGGACCTGGGCCGTCGCAGACGTCTCGCTCGACACCCTGCAGGGGATCAAGTGCCGCCGCAGGCCCTCCGGCTGCCTCATCCAGGAGGCCCCCAACGGCTACTCCAAGGTGACCTGGGTGGAGCACGTCGAGGTGGACGACAGGGCCGTGCACAACATCTACAAGCTGCTGGTCAACTCCGGCCTCGCCTTCGGCGCGCGCAGGTGGGTCGGCGCGCTGGGACGGCAGTGCGAGCGCCTCGCCAGCGCCATGGCCAGCAACATCCCCACCAACGACATCGGCGGTACACCTTTATTTGCTACCTGCTTGCAGCCCATTGAAAGTTTATACTACTGTCACCATAGAATTGCCTAGTACTGAATTTAGTACACTCCACATTATTTCCATGCAGTGATCACAAGCTCGGAGGGGAGGAAGAGCATGCTGAAGCTGGCGGAGAGGATGGTGGCGAGCTTCTGCGGCGGCGTCACAGCCTCCGTGGCACACCAGTGGACCACGCTGTCGGGAAGCGGTGCCGAGGACGTCAGGGTCATGACCAGGAAGAGCGTCGACGACCCAGGGAGGCCGCCCGGCATCGTCCTCAACGCCGCCACCTCCTTCTGGCTCCCCGTCGCGCCCAAGCGCGTCTTCGACTTCCTCCGTGACGAGTCATCTCGCAGCGAGGTACCCACAATTGATCATCATGAAATTCAAATATATAAAGATGATGAACCATTGTATCTTGAAATTCTTTTGGCATGCAGTGGGACATCCTCTCCAACGGCGGCGTTGTTCAAGAAATGGCTCACATCGCCAATGGCCGCGATCATGGCAACTGCGTCTCTCTTCTTCGCGTCAATGTAAGTAAAACTAAAGGGATCTGATCATGTAAATGCAACAAGGATCCTCATGCATGTGATAAGCTGATAATCCAATCATATTTGTGTGTGCAGAGCACCAACTCGAACCAAAGCAACATGCTGATCCTGCAAGAGAGCTGCACTGACGCGTCGGGCTCCTATGTCATCTACGCTCCCGTGGACGTTGTTGCCATGAACGTGGTGCTCAACGGCGGTGACCCGGACTATGTCGCGCTCCTTCCCTCCGGTTACGCCATCCTGCCCGACGGGCCTGCCGGGACAGTGCACGCCAACGGTGGTGTCGGCTCTGGAGGGTCGCTCCTGACAGTGGCGTTCCAGATCCTGGTCGACTCCGTCCCCGACGCCAAGCTCTCTCTTGGGTCGGTGGCGACCGTGAACAGCCTCATCGCCTGCACCGTGGAGCGCATCAAGGCGGCCGTCTCCGGCGCCGGCAGCTCTCCGCAGTAGCCTCGCTGAATTGAACAATCTTCCTATGTCTGTATCAGAGGTAAGTCGACAACCAAACAACTAGCAATTGGAACTATTGACAGAAAATTTGCTGTTTTTTTCTGAATTCTGATCATTTTGTTTCTGGATGCAGGAGCAGCAAATTTTTGGAGCTTTCATCAGTGGGAAGTCAAGAACGCACCTCAGACTGTCCTTGCCATGTGGTGCTCATAAATTTGGGCGATTGTTTTCCGCAAATTCGACCGGGAAACTCCATCAAGTCATTCAGTTTTTTTTGGCAGAAAGAAATGCTGTCACCACTATGCAAGGGCGGTTGGTTCGGGTATTGACTTCCTCTTCAGTGTTGGCCTCTCGGATGCTGCTGCCTCTGAAGTTTTAGGTTCTTGCTGTAGTACAAAAACCATAATTCGTTCAGTCTCTGTGTCGTCGTTTGCTGCTGTTGTTCAGACTTCCAGTACTCTCTTAGGTGCTGCAGAATAGAGATTTGAGTCTGCCTGCATGTCTGTTGCTTCGCGTTTATAATTTTGTGATCCATCACCGTTTCAATCCAAAATTTGTGTTGTGATGTTGCTGGCGTTTGTAATTATCTCTTCCTTCTCGGCTCTGATGAAGACAAATGTTAGTTCTAGAGGAATGAACCATTTCATCACAAAATTTCTGCTCTCCAGTGGGATTAACTGAGGTATTCAGAATTGTAGAAACATTACTTTTCCTCAATCACAAGAAGATAATACATTTCACACAGAACAGCCTCTCCTTAAGTAGATGTGCATCAAAGATCTTAGTTTACAACACTGCCACCCTTTCAGAAGACAACTCATTCCCTGTACAAACATCTAGTGCTTGTGAATACCTACACCCCCAAAACTGCAACATCAGATCATCTGGGCCAGCACTTGTTGGTTGAAAAAATGTAACTCAGATAAAAAAAGCTGTCTTTTGCATTTGGATCTCGAGCATGCTATATGATCATCAGTGATCTCTGCGCACATGGTATCTGCGAGAGAATCAATGCACGAATCCATGCTACTCATGAAGGCGTTCTCATTCGGCAGGGAGGAGGTCCGCAAATGAAAAATCATGAGATGGTGGACCTGCAAACACATGTCGAGTCCGGGGGTTAGGTGGCTCGTTGATTCTCCATAAGACTATCAATACAAAAGCATATGATAAAAAACTACGACATCATGAAGATCAAGTTACAGAATCAGTTTGTTCAAAAATGCTGTTTTTGTACTTGATTCTTGAGTAACACTTTGAGTTTTATCCCTAGAAAGATGGGGCAGCTTTGCATCATATCTCTGCTGTAAATAACAAGAAAGGTACCTTAACTTTTGGTACAGAATTCTACACTGCTCATAATCAGTTTACCTTTTTGTTCGGCCAAAAGGTAAAATGGAATGTGAGCTACCATCTCCGTTCCTCCTTTGCTCCAGTTCACAATCCCTGGACCATTTTCTTGCGCAGTGGATGGTCCCAGTACAGATAAGCAAATGGCTGGTTCATTCATGAGCCCTAAATAGTCACAGGCACGTTGCCAGACTCTCCTGTCTAAGGTTCTGGACCGAGCAACCTGCAGGGAAACAATCAACATATTTCAAAGATGGGTGATGCTAACATAGCAAATTTTTTGATAAGTTTGTTATGCCGGAAGGACAAAGTCTATATGGAATTGCTTCACACACGACATTTCCATATGATCTGTGTACGATACTTCCTCTACCGCTCCACCTCCCACGACTCCTTATTTTTGTTCTTTCTAATCCCGAGCCCAAACCAGACCAAATCCAACCCCCTTGTCCCCTCCCACGACTCCTCTTCCCTCCAACTCCTGCAGGCCGTCTCTGCCTAAGCTTCTTCTGGCAGCTGTGCGATTGGTGCCCAGTCTCCCTCTCCTTGCACCCCTCTCAGTGTGCAGGCTACGAGAGCATGCCAGCGACGAGCTCAATCACAGAGGTTTCTCGACTTACGAATCAGGCTCTCATGGAACTCACTATGGTCAAATCTGTAGTAGTGGCTGCTAGCCTGCTAGAAGACTACAACTGTCAATCCAAGTAGAGCGAGATTGAGCCTAGAACTGCCAATCCGAGGCGAAGGGGATAAGATAAAGTGAACAAAGAACTGTCTATCCGAGGCGTCAGGGCTGGTCCGATCCAAGTCCCAGCCCACCCAAAACCCAACCCAAACCGTGTGTATCCTGTTGCCACGCTTAAGGAGGTTCGCTGCCACGTCAGATCATACAAGCATCAGATGCAAAAGGTCGTGTGTATAGCAGGACTCAAGTCATACCTTAGCCAACGACATGCGTGCTCTTGGAAGCAACTCGCTATGGCATGTTGCTAGCTTCGCAATGGCAGTCACCACAAAGCAGAGAAGCCTAGCTTGGGATGACTTTCGAGAAGTTGTACCCATAGAATCAAATCCTGGCTCCTGGCTTAATCCCAAACGACTTGGAACCAAGAGATGAAAGAAGTCAATCATGAGTAGTACTACTGAGGCCCATAAACGAAGATATTGTATAAGAAAGACCAACCTAGTTGCGAAGTTTTCGTATAATAGCACATCCAAGTTTTCAAATAGTTCGCGCGCTACATCTTTGTGGTTTTTACCTCCTGCTCCATGCTCACCAATGGCCCAACACAAATGCAATGCTAATTCTGTCTGCATAGACTATACTCCATCAGAAAATTCGATTGTGGTGGAAAACGAAATTTAGCTATTTATTTTATGACAGTCAGCACACGAACCACAAGACCAGGCAATGACAGAGCAACTCAGTTAGGATGTGAAAGCACCAAGGATAAATTAGATGCAATAGTTGACAGTTATACTTACCTTCGCAGGATTTCCCTGAGCCTCCCCAAGTCTATCAATAATAGGCTTCTGCAGAGTATTTCAAATTGCTATGTAAAAGTGCTCAAAAATGCCATTATAATGACAACTATGTATACTATGAAGTGAACTGCTAAATAGTAGTAGTAAGAGTCACTCAGCTGGTACCTTTAGTAGTGCAATGATATCAGGGGAGCGCTGGAATGCAGACAATAAGAAATCCGAAAGCCTTTTCCTAACCTAAAACGTGTTATAACCAGGAACTTGTTCAACTTAAATTCAAATATATAACTCGAACTAGTACAAGTGATATGAGCAAAAATAACCAAAACTAAATCTGGACATGCCATATCAACATATATCTATATTTACTAAGCATCATCATCATATTGAACAGAAAAGAAAAGAAACTTATTAAAAAAAATTCTACCTTGAAAGAGAAATCCTTGTCAGGGAACATTGCAGAATATCTTGACATAACTACTGGAATCAGAGCACACAAGAGTGCTGAACCAACAAAATAGATTGTCAATTTAGCATTATGTTTGTCATTGGCATGCAGCAACAAACAAATATACAGAACCTACAGTTGTTGACGTCCCGTAATGCTGTCGCAAAATATACGGTAAGAAAGCAAGGTGCCATTTTCAGTGACTGTTTTAATCTGCCCGACTGTGGGCTGTTGAGAGCCACTTGTAAGGTTGAAGATATCGTAGGGGATGTCCAATGTTTTGCCTAAGGGAAACAACAACAAAAAATAAGATTATTAACTAAGAATGTACTGAAGGATAGAAAAAACATAAGCAGCAACTTATTGCCAAGGAGGAATTACTTACAGCAATGCCATCATTTTCATCTTTTAGAAGGTCAAGGAACATTGGGTCAGCAAGGTCTAGAGGACCATTGTCATCAGAACCTGAATTGCCACTTTGGTCTTCTATTGCAGAGCCAGTATATGCTTCATCCATTAATGCAAGGAGCATCTGGAGTATAGAAATGGATAACAGGATTAACAGACTGGAGCTGGATATCACACTCATAGTTTCTGGGGTTAAATAATTTCTAAAGCAAACCTCAGGAGCAGCACTCTTCTGTATAGTAGCTAAACTACTACCGATGAGAGTTCCTGAACTTCTTTCCACCTTTTCCAATGCTACCACTAACACTGATTGATGTTCAAGGAGTTAAATAAGGAATAAAGCAGTTGAAACCGATTCATGTAAGGAAAAAACTGAGGAATAGTGCAGGATAAGCAGCTCTAAAATAGAATGAATGACAAGTAATGCTCATCATGAGATTCACAGTACATTGTGGTACATTGTTCCAAAGAGAGGTGTGCATCATATGCCAGCACTCAGAGGTACAATAATGACTTATTTATCATTTTTACCTGAAAAGGCTAGTTAACCGCTAAATAAACCACCATGAAAGTTTTAATAGTATGAAACCAGCAGACATACTTGGCAGATCCATAAGGGACAGGAAGAGAGGAAGAAAAGATCCTGCTGACAT
The DNA here is from genome assembly GCA_910589765.1 of Avena atlantica. Classification (NCBI taxonomy): domain Eukaryota; kingdom Viridiplantae; phylum Streptophyta; class Magnoliopsida; order Poales; family Poaceae; genus Avena; species Avena atlantica. The sequence continues at coordinate 461,075,175 of OU342734.1, read as the reverse complement.
CATCAATGGAAGCACTTCTGAAAATTTCTTATCCAATCTGGAACAACAGAAAACCAAATAAGGTAGGTGGATGGTCAACAAGATTATCTAAAATATTTAGTTACCAGTACCAACTAGCAAGCCATTTGATGGAAAGGGAAATAATAGACTTCTCCAAATATCAACAGAAAAATATTACTCCATACGATCCATAATAAGTGTCGGGGGTTTAGTTCATTTTGTCCAAATTTGAACTAAATCCCCGACACTATTATGGATCGGAGGTAGTAGCAAATATGTGGGAGATGCCTAGAAACTAAAAGGGCATACCTCTCACCATTTGATGCAATCAACTTCAGTAGTAATGGAAAAAACTGCATAAAAACAACATTAGTTAGTATGTTCTGAAATTACATAGCGAAAAGGGAGTCATATTAGAAAATTAAGGGAAATTGATTGAGATATTTCAGAGCAATATGCTTTGGAACTGCATGACCAGCAGGAGCATAGAGCTGATTTGTGAGGAAATATCCAATTGACAACAAACTGATCATTTCATGTGCATCACACCTGAGGAACCAAGGTGGGAAAGCAACTCAGGATCTTCGTCCTGTTTGCTATCAGGAAATCAAGTGTGCGCTCAGCGACAATAGGATCTGCAAACTCCCTACCATGAAATAAAGTTTGAGAGATTTGGAAGGCTTGTAGAAGCAATCCGACCAGGCATTCATGCCCAACAGAACAAGAAACAGATGCATATAAAAAATATTACCTACTTAAGCAAGAGCGGAAGAAAGTTTTCAAGCTACCATCAGCATCGTGCAAGACCGCCTCCCCAAAATCCAGGAAGAACTGCAGAATTGTCTGGATAGAAAACAGTATAACACAGATTATAGTACAAATTTTGCTACTATCAATTATCATAACTAAACTCATTTCACAAATCAGGAAACATTACAATTAACCCAATCGTAAATGACTACTCCCTCCATTCACTAATGTAAGACCTACATATTTTGAAATAGACTAGATTCGGACTAAAATGGATGAACCTAAACAATAAAACACGTCTAGATACATGCATTTCAAAAAAAAGCTAGAAGGTCTTACATTAGTGAAGAGAGCTTTTTTTGGTATGAATCATGGAGTAAGTACATTTTTGCTTAAAACAACAACAAGATTCCTCCTAAGTTGTAACCACCCAAAGTTAGTGTATTGCAGTATAGGGACAAAATTGTAATTTAGATGTAGTACAATTCTACCACGAAGACAAAAATTCCAAAAGACCGAGCAATTCCGTCGAAATGTAACATGTAAGAGCATCTTCCCCTAAAAATTTGAGGTTGGAGGCTTACAAGCAACAGCACGCCGGTGGAGGCCGTGGACAGCGTTGGCGCGGCGGCACAGCGCTGGAAGAGTTTGCTCATCACCGGGAACGCCCGCGCCACCATCTCGTCGTTTGCCCCCTTGGCCTCCTTGCACATCTCGAACACCATCCTCACCTTCAGCACCAAGGGGCAACACAGGTCAAGGGACCAGACATAACACCACGTGGCCGTCTGAGGGGAAGAAAGGGGGGATTGGAGGTAGATGCGCTTACGGACTGGAGGAGGTTGGGGTCGGAGGCGGGATCGGCGGCCGCGGCGGAGTCCCGGGATGCGGCGGAGAGCGAGCGGAGGTGGAAGTCGTAGCTGCCGTCGCCGGCGGCGAGCTTCTGCGAGGCCATCGCCGTCGTCTTCGTGTTCCTCTCTGGCGAGCGAGTTGAGTTAGAGATTCTAATAGGTTTGGGCTTTGACTCGTAAGATTTTACTTATTAAACCCAATAAAGGCCCAAATATCATAGGCTCGCTTTTAGAATTCTGGCGCTGCAAGACCCAAAGTGGTCTAATCCAAACCGTTCACTTTTTTCAGAAGAATCGGTCTAATTCTTTACGCTTTCCTGCATGAACGATAACTTTATCCAAGATTTGTATGAGGAAAATAATTATAACATGACGCCAGTTCCCTCTCATGACATCCCATTTCTTTTCATTACATACAAATTAGAGATTTCTATTTTTGTGTTCTTAGTTGTATTTACTTTTCTTTTAGCCAGCAAATTGCCAATGTTTTCAATAGTCCAACTACACACCTTTTCGGCACGCTTAACTTTTTTTTTTTAATTTTGCCCATCTATTTCGCCGAAACTATCAAAGAACTTGAAGGCAACTGCCATCAAGTTGACCGTTGGCTGACGTATCGGCCACACGGTGTGGGACTATGTGGGGCCGGTTGGCCAGGAACGTAGTGTAAGGCCACGTCATGTGGGACCGCGTGGGGCCGGTTGGTTGGGACCGCGTTATGCTGACGTGGGGACGTAGTGCGGGACCATGTGAGGCGCGTTTGGTAGTCATGTGTGCACTTGTCGTCTAAATTGTAAGTTTTCCTTTTTATTATTGTTATGATTGTCCTTTTTAAGAGTACAGTTTCCCTCTCGGTCTCCGTCTCCTCCCTCTGGCGCTTCCTCTACTTTTTGCTGCCCAGTCCCTTGAAATTGGGCATCTTAGGCTTGATTGGGGGCATGCGACCATGTTTGATGGCCACCTTTTGGAGGTTGCGGAGGTGAACGCCGAGCATCTTGTGCTTGGCTCTAAAGGCGTTGACGTTCATGGATTGGCCGCATGTGGTCACATCCTCGACATGCTTTACGAGTGAGTTAAAGTCAATGGCTGAGAAGTCTCCTATTGCAAAAGGGGCACGTGTGCTTTACGAGTGAGTTAAAGTCAGTGGCCGAGAAGTCTCCTATTGCAAAAGGGGCACATGTAGAAGTCGGCTGTGAAGTAGTCGTCGTACTGGCCGGACTCCAGCCTCCTCAGCACCTAACGAGTCTTGGTGTTCTTGGACTCGTCGTTGTTGCAGACGTCGCTGATGACCCATAAGTATAGGGGATCGCAACAGTCTTCGAGGGTAATATTACCCAATTTATTGATTCGACACAAGGGAGCCAAAGAATACTTATAAGCCTTAACAACTGAGTTGTCAATTCAGCTGCACCTGGAAATAGTCTTGCTCACAGTAGTTTATCAGTAGCAACAGTTTTGTAATAACAATAGCGAAGTAACAGCAACACTAAAACAAAAGCAATAGTAATAGTAGTAGCAAACAGTATGTATGAGTGCGGTAGGCATAGGGATGGATGGACGGGCGTTGCATGGACGAGTCTAAACATGTAACTTAAAGATCTAGGACAATTGCAGATAAATAAGATAAAGCATCCAAGTACTAATCAATCATAGGCATGTGTTCCATCTATAGTCATATGTGCTCGCAATGAGAACTTGCACACCATCTTTTGTCCTGTCAGCCCATTGCAGCGGGGCCTCAAGGGAATCTATTAGCAATTAAGGCACTCCTTTTAATAGAGCACCGGAGCAAAGCATTAACACTCTGTGAACACATGTGATTCTCACATCACAGCCATCCCCTCCGGCTGTCCCAATTTCTATCACTTCGGGTCCTTTGGATCTGACAATGATATGTGTACACAACTTGCAGATAAGATCACAAACAATACTATCATCATGAATCAATAATAAGTTCAGATCTGAGATCATGGAACTCGGGCCCTAGTGACAAGTATTAAGCACAACAAGTTGTAACAAAGTCAAATAACACTAATAGAGATACTAGGCATCATGCCCTAACAATCTTATTCGATTACATGATAGAACTCATCCAATCCCTACCATCCCCATAGCCTACAGCGGGGGATTACTCACTCATGGATGAGGGAAGCATGGATGGTTGATGGAGAGGCGTCAGTGATGATGATGGCAATGATCCCCTCCAAATTCCCCGTCTTGGCAGGGTGCCAGAACGGAGTTTCTGGTTTCGAATCGCGGTTTCTGGTGGTGGCGGTACAACGGAACTCTTTCTGGAAAAACGTCGAACCCCCCCTGAGTTTTTAGGTCAGAAGGAAACTTATAGGCGAAGAGGGAGGCCGAGGGGGTGCCCTAGGCGGCCACATCCCCTCCAGGCGCGGCTAGGCCCAGCCCGCACGGCAGGGGGTGTGGGTCCCTCAGACCCCCACTCCGTCTCGTATTCTGGCTCCGTGAGTCTTCTGGTGAAATTGGATTTTTGGCATATTTTCCGGGATTTTCCTGATAGTTGATTTTCTGCATAAAAACTAGACACCAAGGTAATTCTGCTGAAAACAGCGTCAGTCCGTGTTAGTTGTATCAAAATCACACAATTTAGAGGAGAAATAATAGTAAAAGTGTTCGGAAAAGTAGATACGTTTTGGACGTATCAACTCCCCCAAGCTTAGCTTATTGCTTGTCCTCAGGCAATTCAGTTGAAAAATGAGTGCGATAAAAGAACTTTCACGAACACATTTACTTCATATGATGTAAATATTCTCAGCACATGAGTATATACTTAGACAATTCATAATAAGGAGTATGCAACTAAGTCTACTTAATAGCCATTGCAAGCTATGAAGAGATTCCAACTCAATAATAATAAGTAGCATAAAACATAAACATAAGCAACATTGCAATGCTCATAAGAAGGTATGATAGAGTGGTATCTCGCTTGCCTTTGTTTCAAGAGCACAACATAAATGTCAAGGCACCTTTAAAGTTCAAGTGAAGACTAGAAGTAAAGATATCAGAGATACAAGCATCAAAGTCATGACATAATTAACCAAGTTTTGAGACAAGCACATTAAACTAGGAATGACAACTATGCTCTCAAGAAGGTGCTCATTGAACAAGTGATGACTCAACAAGGAAGTGAAAAGGTTTTGAAAAGTTTGAAAGACTTCCAAATGCTGAAAGTATGGTACTCATTAGCTTTGAACTCTCATTGCTCCTATCATAGGCATCTTTAGATGGTTAAGGTGAAAGTGAGGTCCAATATGAGTTATATGCTTGACAGACAATAAACTGGAAATCTCATGTCCCTTGGGTACGAGGGCTGCTCCTCATGCTACTCAATTTTAGTTACCGGTAAGTTTTTGTCATAGTAAATATATGTGTATCATAAAGAACCGCCAACGGGGTACCCCTTGCAAATGATACAGGAGCTATCCCATATCAAAATGACAAGGCAAGCAGATAAAGAGCATCTCAGCAATCTTCTTATTTACCATGGGAAAATGGTGATTTTTTCTCTCTTTCCTATTTTCAATATGTCTCATTTTTTCCTTTTTCTCAATCTCTATCTCTTTTTTTATAAGAAGAATGCTTCATAGACTGCTCACTATGGTTATGCTGCAAGTTTCCACCATGATTAGGCATGGCTTAGACTAGCGGCCCATGTGTTTCTCTAACACATATACATAACTCAATGGACTTACAAGCTCCCCTTTTATTTCACACCGACGACATCCGCAAACAAAAGAGCATGATATCAACTGGGTATATATTTACAGGTGTTGAAAGCGTTCCCCGTGACAGCACGGTTCTGCTAACCCTCAGCCTATAATTTGCAAGCATATAACTTTCATGGACAGTCACAATGGTTCAGGTTCATTAAGTGCAAGAAATAAAGTGTGCCATCAAGTTCGTGAGAGCTTTACCAACTAACTTTCTCATAACAAGCAAACATTTTATTTGGAATAAAACAAGGTATAATGAATATGCACGGAATAGCAAATGATGCTAGTATGTAGGTATGGTGGACACTTTTAACAATATTGGTTTTTGGAGTTGGAAGCACGAGTAGAGCTCATACTCGGTGCAAGTGAAGGCTAGCAATAGAAAGGGAGCGACAAACGAGAGAGCAACAACTGTCATAATCATGCTTGCAACAAAACAAAACTAATTATGGCATGAAAGTGATACAAGAACTCTGAGGCAAAATAAATCATCGAGGCTAACTGACTATTTGTTCAGTCATATTCATGCGTGAGCATGTGCCAAGTCGATTCAAATGAAACATTCAGAGGAGGATACCACAATATCCTACCAAGTTATGAATAGAACAATGCAAGCAAACATTCATATAACATGCTACAAACTATTAGCAAGCTGGAGCTAATCATAAGAGAGCAAGAACTACTAATCATCCATAAATAATATACACCTTACATGAACAGACTAAGCATGCCCACAATGATAAGTATATGTACAAAAATGAGAACAAATAGAGTTTGTTAACAGCCTCTTACCACACCTCAAGTTGTCTTAATATTCATTATTTTCCTTCACTTGTGTGTCTTGAATAATAACAATGAAACCAAACTCAACTAAGGACTGCTGAACCCTGCAAAGAACTTCACAAAACCAAAGAAGAACAACAATTTTTTTTGGTGTTTTCGATTTTTAAAGAAAGCACACAAAGCAAAAACAAACAAAGCAAAATCTTTTTGGATTTTTATTTAAGGAAAACCAAAGCTAAAAAGCAAAGAAACAAACCAAGAGAAGCAACAAAAATATTTTTGGTATTTTTGTGTTTTGGGAAAACAGGAACAAGAACCAAAAAGGAAGCGAAACATGGATATACAAAGAACCGACGAAACATGATGTATAGATGAGTGTGGTGTCGGTGTACCTCCCTCCAAGCTTAGGTTTTTGGCCTAAGTGGGGCTCAATCCCATGGTGACCAAGAAGGTGCACCTCCATAATGCGATGAAAAGGCCCCTTCGTCCTGGTACGTGCTCAAGGAAGCCCTCGTGTAATGCATAGAGTGGTCATAAGAGGGTGCGTCCCCTGGTAGTGTCCCTGGAAACCACGAATGTGCAGCTTCTCGTCCATCTCCTCCTTGGAGCGTGACCAAGGTCCCTAAAAAATACTGAACAAAGTAGTTTGTGGCAAAGGAATTTCCTTTTATTCCCCGTCAGTAAACATCATCCTATAAACCAAACTCTCAATGGTAGAGTTAGCATTGATAAAGTGATGCGCTTTCATTGCATCAAGATCAAGCCTCTAAGGAGCCAAAATTGTATCATTTGGATCAACAGACAGTTCTAAAGCAGCAACTACACGTGCAACAATAATACCCCCATAAATGGGTCCTCTAGCAGCTAAGCGACGAGCAATGAGAGAACCAAGTTTATACCTGGTTTCACTGTTGAGTGCAGCAGCTAGAAAGGCCAAACGATAGTTGGAAATATTGTTAGTGTTCTCCCTACCAAGAATACTAGTGGAAAGATAATAAGCAAAATATCTGATAGCTGAGAGTTGAATATTTCTTATCTTTCCGCGCTGGGCTTTGCGGTTGATACGTCGGAAACGTATCTATAATTTTTGATGTTCCATGCTTGTTTAGTATCTACTTTGCTTTGCTTTTCTACACTTTGAGGTGCTTTTTACATGTTTTCTGGTACTAACCTATTAACAAGTTTCCACAGTTCCAGTTGCCTGTTTTCTGTTGTTTTTGGTTTCAAAAAAGCTAGTAAAGAAATTTTCTCAGAATTGGACGGGACAAACATCAAAGTTAATAACTTTCCGTGTGGAACAAGAAGTCCAGAGGGGAGATGGAGGGGTGAGCCAGGGCGCCCAGACCCCCCTAGGCGCGGGTGGGCCCTGCCCCGCGCCTAGGCAGGCTGTGGGGCCCCTGGCTACCGCCTCGGCCTCCCCCTTCGCCTATAATAAGCCCCCGATGCAGAAACCCTAAGCACCCGATCAAATATCCACGAAACCGTCTATAGCCGCCGCCACCATCGTCCCTAGATCGGGGGATCTGAAGTTCTTCTCGGCACCTATCGGAGGGAAGATCATCCCGGAGGCCTTCTCTCCGGTATGATGCGTGAGTAGTTCCACCTTAGACTATGGGTCCATGTAGTATCTAGATGGTTGTATCTCCTCCTTTGTGCTTTCATGTATAGATCTTGTGAGCTCCGTTCATGATCAAGATCTAATCTATTTGTAATCATGCATGTTGTGTTTGCGGAGATCCGATAGATATTGAGATTATTATATTGATTTGATTAATGGTTTTGTATTTATGATTCCATCATGTTTGTGTTGTTTGTGATCTTGCATGCTCTCCGTTGTTAGTAGCTATTTTGGCCAAGTAGTTGCTACTGACTCCAAAAGGGGGTATTTATGCTCGATAGTGGGTTCATGCCTCTAGTTTCCAAGGGAAGTGGCAATAATCTCTTCGGTTGTAGATGTGTTGTTGCCACTAGGGAGAAAACAACGGTCTCTTGTTCATGGAACATGTGGACTGTTTACCTTACACACTTTGCTTAAAGCAGTTGTCTGTTGCTGGCAACTTAATACTGGAGGGGGTTTAGATGATAACCTGAAGGTGGACTTCTAGTCATAAATGAAGTTGGATGGCGGTCTATGTATCTTGTTGTATTGCTCAATCGAATCTCATAGGATCTTTCTGACTAGTAATTGCATTGTTATGCCCTGCTTAGTTCCTGTCAATTTCCCTACTATAATTTGTTTACCCTTCATGCCATGTTTGTTTATCTAAGGAGAGCACCTCTAGTGAACTATGGACCCCTGTCCAATCTTTACATTGATACATCTTCCTCTGTTACTTGTTTACTTGCTGCAAACCATTACCTTCCACACCATACGTTTAATCCTTTGTTACAGCAAACCGGTGAGCTTGACAACCTCACTGATTCGTTGGGACAAAGTCTTGAGTTTGTGTTGTGCAGGTTTCCATGTTGCTTGCAACACCTTTGAGACGTTTCCTTCCTCCTTCTGGTTCGATAACCTCAGTCTCTACTGAGGGAAACTTGTTGCTGTGCTCTTCACACCTTGCTCTTGGGGTTACCAACGAAGTACTCCACGTCAACACCTGTCGAGTACCATCAAGGATTTTTGGCGCCATTGTCGGGGAGGCTAAGGAAGTCTTTACAAGGGGAGTCCTCCACTTCCTTTCTCTTTACTTTTTTTTAGTTTGCTTTGTTTCTTTTGCTTGTTTTTGTTTGCCTCTTTTCAAAAATCCCAAAAAAAAATAGTCTAGTTTGGTTTGGTTGCTTTATTCAAAAACACAAAAAAAAAAAGTTCCTACTCTGGTTGCTGGTCTGTTATTGCCTTGCTTGGTCATGCTTTCTATCAATGGATGGTTTCTTTGAAACTAGTTCTTATTGGCAAGGAGGGTTCACGGAAGAACAAAAGTATTATTATAAGGAACACCGGTTGTCACAAAAAGGGAAACACTTATGGGAACAAATTGATAAGTTGAATACTATTGCTAGAGACGTGTGCTCTACTTATAATGTTACTTATTGCTTTGATAAATCTTGTTGTTGTAGGAGGTATAAACACCTGCCTTTTCAATGTGAGTATAATGATAATGTTACCATATCTTCTTATGTTAAAGGAAATTATGACTTTTATGATGTGAAATAGATTGAAGAATTTATTGCTTTCAGGGTGCATTTGAACTTGCTAGTTTGCTTGAAAATACTGATGATGCACCTTATGAAGATGAGGTTTATGAGATACTTAAGTTTTGCTTTGATAATTACAAGGAAGAAAATGGCTATATTCTTGAATATTTTAATAGGCGCTTTCCACAAATGGAAGAGACTAATGCCTTGCAGGAGCCTATGTAAGAAGAAATTGTTGAAACTAGAAGCTCATTAGATGAAAAAGAGGAGGAGAGTGATGAACAAAAGGAGGAAGAATGGATTATCTAACCATGCCTACCTTCTAATGAGAGTACCTCTTTATCCCTTACATTATTTCCCCCATGCTTACCAAAGTAGGATGAATGTTATGTTCCTGTGGATCCTTTTGAAATATCTACTTTGGGTAAAACATGTGAAGGTTTTAATCCCACTATTTTTGAGCTTGATAGAAATTATGTGTTTATAGATCATGAAAAGCATGATTTATGTGATAGTTATATTGTTGAGTTTATTCATGATGCTACTGAAAGTTATTATGAGAGAGGGAAACATGGTCTTGTGTATCTCAACAATATTAAGTTTCCCCTCTTTATGTTGAAAATCTTGAAGTTGCACTTGTTTTGCTTTCCTATGCTTGTTGCTTTGTGCTTTCATGACTTGTTTCTTTACAAGATTCCTATGCATAGGAAGTGGGTTATACTAAATGTGTTTTGAATTTGCTTCTTTATACTCTCTTTGACTTCAATTCATATTTCTTATGAGAGCATCTTCTCAAATTATCATGCCTAACTTAAAGGGGTTAAAGGAAAGTACTTGTTGGGAGATAACCCAAGAGTTTCCTTGAGTCTTGGAAGTTATTACTTCAGTAATAACCTCTCCTTATACTTTTTTGTTTGCTTTTTGTACCAAGAATGACCTCTAATGAGAGGGAAGTAAGATTTGGGGAGTTGCTGTCCCGAAACAGATTTCTGTCCTCCACCAAAAAAAATTGTGAGGAGTCTATGCAACTCGGATGGAGCTAAAAATTGATGAATAAATCCCCCAGTATGTTATATAACTTTCGTTAGTTCAACACTTTTTGATTTGAGCAACAGAAGATTTTCGAAAAAATCGGTTTCGGCCTTCTGATCTATTTTGACAGATTTCTGCCATTATTTGCATTTGCTTCTTATTGATTCCTTTTTAGTTCTTTTTGGGAAAATGAGCTTTTTGAAGGAGTTACTACAATAGCTTGTGTTTCTGAAGGAGCTTTTTGAAGGAGTTACAAAGCTTTGCCAGAGGTTTAATATCTTTTGAATACACTAATGTTGCTAATGAAGATTGTGTGAAGTTTTGTATGAAGGAAAAATTTCAGGTGTAGAGAGAGAATGATTTAAGGAGATGAATAATGGACAAAATCTCAATCTTGGGGATGCCACCATGGTTTCACCCCAAGAAATATACAAGAGGTACAAGCGTCAAAGCTTGGGAATGCCCAAGGCATCCCCTTCATCAATAAAAAGCCCAGGTCTGTCTAGACACTTCACTTTTATTGTTTCATGCATAGTTGTGTTGTTCTTGGAGCGTCTTAGTTTTCGTTTGCTTTGCTTAGTTGTTTAGTTTGCTTTAGTAGTTTGGACCCCCGTTCTCGCTGTGTTGTTTTGCAAATAAGTTGCTTGGTGTTGGAAAGGAGTAGTAAGTTCTTGCTTGAAGTGCAAGAGGAGCTTGCATTGACTGTGACTTAGACTTTATCATGTCATGCTAGGTGTTGTTTTGACTTTATACTTAGTAGTTATTGTTGTAGCATGGCTTGATCCAAGTCATTGGGATTGATTAGTGTGCCTTGAATAAATTATGCGTTGTTTTAGCATGCAAAAGCTTAGTATTGTGGTATTCTCCTTTGATGCTTTGTTTGGGTTGACCTGGCACATGCTGACACCATGTTATGACTCTCACAAGTCACCATTAGCCTCTATGATTGTTTAGTCCTTGACTTGTAGTACCACTCTATGCTTTGATTAGTAATGCTTTGTTGCTCTGCATGATTATGGCCATTATTGCTCTCTTAGTTGGTTGCTCCCAGTCTTTTGCTAGCCTCCACTTGTATGAGTAAGCTCTACTCATGCTTCCAACTCCCAAGAAACCAAGTTATTTCAAAGTGTCCACTATAAACTCCTATGCATGGTGTGTTACACCATTCCAAGTATATTCTTGTTTTCAGCTATCTTCCAATTAAAAACTATTTTGTTATGTGAAAACTTAGTGATTAAAGCCCTCACGAACTTGATGGCACACTTTATATTCTTTGCCCCTAATAAACTTGAACCATTGTGGCGCTATGTTGTATATGATTGCACGTATACGTTAGAATTAGCAGAACCGTGCTGTCATGGGGAACGTTTTCAACATTGCACTTGTACTTTGTACTTAGTTGATATCATGCTCTTTTGTCTGTGGATGTCACCGGTGTGAAATGAATGAGGGAACTTGTAAGTCTATGGAGTTTGTATTATGTGTTAGAGAAACGCCTGGGCCGCTAGCCTAAGCCATGCCTAATGATGGTGGAACTTGCAGCATCACCATAGTGAGTCATCTATGAAGCATCCTCAATAAAAAGCTATGCATATAGTAAATAAAAAGATCACTGAGATGCTCATTGTCTGCTTGCCTCGTCATTTTGGTTATGGGAAAGCTCCTGTACCATGTGCAAGGCGTACCCCGTTGGTACTTACAATGACAAGAACTTGCCTGGGCCTGAAATTGAGTAGCATGAGGTGTGGCCCTCATATTCAAGGGACTTGAGATTGCCAGCTTATACGTCGTCAAGCATATACTCCCTAGTTTGTTCACTTTAACCTTAATCACTTCAAGATGCTTATGATAGGGGCAATGGGGGATGAAAGCTAACAAGTACCATAATTTTTGGAAGCTCTTTTTGAAACTTGAAATCACTGCTTCCTTTACAAAAAGGCCTTTCTTCCACCACTATTGAGTCTCCACCTTCTACCTTTAGGCACCATTAATAGAGCATAGTTGTCATCCTGTGTGCAGTGTTCCAAAGCTTATTGATTAAGGCATATTGCGATATTACTTGTTCTTGTGCTATCTGTTTCTAGTCACCCTTGTGAACTTTGAAGGTGTCCTATGCATCTATATTGCTACTATGCTATGTTTTATGTATGTGAAACAAACAAAAGTTTTTCATTGCATATTATTCATGATCTTTGTTTGTAGCCTTTCATGTTGCATGCATAGTTACTATGTCCAATTGTTAGAACTCCATTCTTTCATGCACATGTTTAGAGTTCTTTGATCCCAACTTTCAATGCTTGTAAATGGTTGGATATTTATTGTGAGGGTGCATGTTCACCTCAAAAATTATTCTTTTTATCACTTACCTACTCGAGGAGGAGCAAGAGTTAAGCTTGGGGATGCTTGATACGTCGGAAATGTATCTATAATTTTTTATGTTCCATGCTTGTTAGTATCTACTTTGCTTTGCTTGTCAACACTTTGAGGTCCTTTTTACATGTTTTTTGGTACTAACCTATTAACAAGTTGCCACAGTGCCAGTTGCCTGTTTTCTGTTGTTTTTGGTTTCAGAAAGCTAGTAAAGAAATATTCTAGGAATTGGACGGGGGATGTCAAAGTTAATAACTTTCCGTGGGGAACAAGAAGTCCAGAGGGGAGATGGAGGGGCGAGCCAGGGCGCCCAGACCCCCCTTATAGAGGTCCCAACCTGATAAGGTAGGGATCCATGTGTTTACAATGCTAGTCCCTGGATCAATAGCTAGCATCCACAGTTTAAGATGTAATATCAAGAAACAAAGGTGAAAGAACATGTTGGGCCCCCATGTGTGGTTTTGGTAATTAATGACAATCTTTATGGACTAATGTGTGTATTAAGTTATACTTGTAGGATTTGTCCATTGGCATCGCTTGGAGCATGTGTTGGCTTCAAGATCAAAGAAATGCAAAGAAGATTTGTTGGGCACAGATTTGTTGGGCAAGCTCAATATGCGAGGTCGATGATGAGGAATTAAGGAAGGTGTTCCATCTTGAGAAGGTCAAGATCGTCTACATCGAGATCAAGTGGAATGCTCAAGGCCAAGGTATAATATTGATAGGTTTTCCCTTTTGCCGGTCTCACGTTATGTGTGTGAGAGACCGGGTTTAGGATAGATAGCCGTACTATCAAGAGGGGCTCTCGTATGAGTAATTCGGTCACATCGTTCGGAGAGAGCTCAAACCTTTGCATACTTGCATCATCATATTTGGTTGTTATTTGGTCTTATCCATGTGATGATATAGAGCTTGTGGTAATCTCCATAACAAGCTCTTGTTCATCTAAATCGGATCTCCCATTTGTATCTTGTTGCGATTTTGATTTATGCGGCTTTTCGGTTTCTCAGCAAGTGAGGTATATCATATTATTCTACTTTATACTTTCTTACTTGGTGATAATCAATATTTCCACTTTTTATTTGGAAGCCCTTGTCGCCCTCTATCCAACGCAATTTGAATCGGGTCAATCGAAGCTTCCAGTCAAAAGTTATTGTCGTTTGAATATTTGCCTGTCGGTCTGTTTTTTGGGCCAAGCGGTAGTACCGCCCGGACGGGCCGGTACTACCGCCCGGACCTAAAAATGGCCCGTTTTCTCTCTCCCTCGCCGGGTACCTTTTTACGGTAGTACCGGCCAGTCCGGTAGTACCGCCCGCGTGGCCCGGTACTACCGGCCGACCCAGAAAAAGTGTCCAGATATTTTTCTGATCTCCGATCCAGATCTCGTTTTGACCAGCCCCGAGCCCATCTTCTCGCGTTGCGTGCCCGCGCGCTGCTCCTCGCGCCTGCCGCCCGCGGGCCCTACGCTGCTACGAGTACTGCTGTTGCGCGCCTGCTCGCGTTGATCCTGCCGATGCGCTGGCCCGCTGCTGCCGCTGCACTGCTGCTACGCGCGCGCGCGCTGCTTCGCTTCTTGCTGCCTGCGCTGCTGCTGCTGGCACGCGCGGGCCCCGCCGCATGCCTCGCTTGCACGCCCGCGCTGCTGCTGCGGCCGCGCTGTGCCTTGCGCTGCTTGCTGCCGCTGCGCATGCGCAGCTGCTCTGCCCCACACCTGGCCCGCATGCTCTGCTGCTTGCTCTGCTCCACTTGCTTGCCATTGATTTGTTTTTTATGGCTGTGCTCGCAGGGTGCGGTAGTACCGGGTTTTTGCGGTACTACCGGACCGTCCAGAAAAATACCCCAACGGCCATATTTTGGCTAGCCCTATATAAGTGTTTTGTCCATTTTTTTTAGGGTTACTTTCTTTTTCCTCCTCTTGTCCAAGCTTTGCCCCCATTTGCTTTACTCTTTGAGCTTGATTTCTACTCACCCCTCCATTGATTCTTGCATATATTTAAGGGGTAGTTGGAGGAGATCTAGACCCACGTTTTGACCTAACCGATTCATCTCTTTGTGAGTGTATCTTTGGGGATCTAGATTTTGGGGGATTTTGTGTCTCTCTTTGATTTCTCCTCTCTTGTTCCCCCAATAGCTTTAGTAGCTTTTTTGGAACTTGAGAGTGAGGGATTTAAGCATCTTTGTGGTGTTCTTGCCATTTGCATTTGTTGCATCGGTTTGAGTTCTTTTTGGAGGATTTGGTTTGAATTGCTCATTGGAGCTTGTCCCTCTTGGGTTCTTGGAACCCTAGACGGTTTTGTGGCCTTGGTGGCATTGTGGCCTTTTGTGGCATTTGTTGGGAGCCTCCAATTAAGTTGTGGAGTTGTGCCCCAACCTTGTGAGAGGTTCCGGTTGCCACCGACAAGTGCACCGATAATGGAAGCGTGGATCGATCCCATTGGGGTGAGATTCACCGGAGAATAAGGGAGGCCTTTTGTGGCGTTGGTGGTTTGATACCACCCCCTCTCCAAACGAGACGTACTCCATGTTGGGAGGAACTCGGTAAAATATCGGTGTCCCCGCGTGCCTCGGTTATCTCTATACCCGAGCTCTTTACTTATGCACTTTACATTGTGATAGCGTTCGTGCTTGAAGTAATATATATCTTGCTATCACTTTGTTGTTTGTATTGCTTAGCATAAGTTGATGGTGCACATAGGTAAACCTTAGTTGTTTCTAGGTTGTGCTTTACAAAGTAAACACTAGTTTTATTCCGCCTTTGTTGAGCCACTCTAGGAAAAGTTTTAATCGCCTATTCACCCCCCCTCTAGGAGACATCCGTATCCTTTCAAAAGGTCATAATACAACTTTATAACCAGGAATAAAATAATCATTACATCTTACATAGCTCATTTGGCTATCTCATTACAATGCAGCAGAAATATCTATATAGCATGGAGTCCTTCATCCTCAAAGTGCCATAGGCAATCATGTTGGTTGTAGACATGTAATCCTATTCAACACACTTCACTAACATCAAACAAACATGCAACATAATAAGTTACAGCCACAAGGGTCAATACATTTGAATTGTATTGGCAAGTTTCACTACTATGTGGAAATAAGTTGGAACCTATCAATATATGCATATTTGGCTAAGTAGGGTTTAGGCTCATTTTCCGAAAGCAATATGTTTTTATCCCATCTTTTCAAAATAGTTTTGATCTTTTAACAAACTTTTTGAACTCCTTGGCAAATTCCAAGTGATTCTAATCCCTTGTTGACACCATCAAGTTTTACTTTAAGAAATTGGAATGTCGAGATCTTCCATAGCTTCAGGCCTTAGTTGCTCAGAGTTGTCCGTAACCGGGGACACGACTAAGTACATAGAATTTGATCTTTTACAGAAGTTGTACACTTTACCCACATGACACAATCTCGTCTTGACGCCACCAGTGGCCGCTGGATAAGTACACACCAAATGGAGTACTGGCAGATCGAGAAAGTGACAAAGTCTTTCCATAGAAGTCCTCCCAAGACATAATGCTAGCATGTCTACCAGGCACCAATGTAAGGATAT
Source organism: Avena atlantica (assembly GCA_910589765.1). Taxonomy (NCBI): domain Eukaryota; kingdom Viridiplantae; phylum Streptophyta; class Magnoliopsida; order Poales; family Poaceae; genus Avena; species Avena atlantica. Next base: position 461,058,958 of record OU342734.1, on the reverse strand, counting down.
ATTTCCAATACATGAATCTAGTTAACATGAATAGGTGCCAATGCAAGGGTCTTCCACTATGTAATTGACTAAGCCAGTGCCCATTTAGCATGTGGCTGTACACGGAAGCCATTGTACGAGAAACATGTTCAATCTCTAAGTCCCTGGGTGGTTTTATTCTAGTGCACATACGAAAAAGATAGCCATATATACATGGTTCCCTTCGTTGCCACCTTATCCACAATTGAGTATCCACATTCCACCCAGGTGGTTTATTGAGTACTTGTTTTATTATATAAAACATATATTTTTCCAACACTTCATATATTCATAACATGGTATTCCACCCCAAATCTATAGCAGGGCTAAGCATACTACAACTACAATGTTTCCACTAAGGAAGATATAAGGATATCCTAATAGGACATAGCATAGCATAGTAACATAGTAGCCCTATAATGCATACTACAAAAATTCCACTAAGTGTAATGAAAATAGTAGGACATGGATGATAGTGCAAATTGCCTTTTTGGTAGAGAAAATAGATACAATCCTTGATCTCGCAATAATCACACTCTTCAAATTTCACTACAATTCAATCAAGCAAGAACATATTCAAAATAGCATTCAAACAATTCACCACATAAAAATAATGAAAACAAAACAATACATGCAAGCATACAAAAGATTTGTTTTATTTGGAAAAGTGGTTTCTAATAGGCTATAAACATTTTAAAACACCTATTGGTCATTTATAAAAGTGGTAAAACCATTTAAGTTCAAGTTTAGTGAAAATGGCCATTTAAATCATTTTTGTTTTGCTAGAAATGATTTAAATCAAAGTAATGATTTCTAGTGTTTGCCAAATATATTTTTGAAAACAAATGTTAATGTTTTAAGGTTAAAGTGTTTTAGACTAATCCATTTGCAAAAGGTTTCATCCAAATTCCATTTTAAATCAAAGCAATATTTTTATTTGCTAGAAATGCCTTTAAACAAAGTAATAATTTATTAGGGTTCATCAAATATATTTTTAAATCCTAAAAGTTGGTTTTTATGGTCAGTAGATTCAAAACAAAACATTCACAAAAGATTTTACCCTAAAATCAAATTTAGAATAAATTTTATACACAAAAAAAGTCTAAATATGTTCCTGCAAAAACAACCAATTTTACAGAAGCAAAATACTAAACTAATGGCATGGTTGCAAAGTTTGTATTTTTGTGATTCCAGTGATATAAAACTTGCAAAATTTGGCCAAGCAGAACAATAGTTATGATTTTTAGAAGTTTAAACAAACAAAAACATTTTCTAGATTTTAACAGACAGACTCAGGCCACGTGGTGTGTTCCTATTGGCCGGTACCGGTTCGCATGGATCAGTCGTCGCGAGTCGTCAGATTTTAAGTGGCAATCGCACGGTTCTGATAAATAGATACCCCTTCGTCTAAATCCAATCCTAGTCGATAGATATGCATCCTACGGTTCTAAACACAACGACCACAAATGGGCGACGCTGGCGGCGGCTACGCTGCAGCGCGCTCTATTCGCGGTGGTGCCGGCTATTACAGGAAGCTATAGAGAGGGGGAAAAGGCTTATAGTGTCCACGTCCATCGTAGTGCCATGGTCGAGGGGCACACGGGAACGACGGCGATTGCTCACCGGAGATGGCGTCGGCGTCGGGCACGCTCTGCCATGGTCGAAGGCAAGGTTTTAAGCCACAGAAAAGCTAGAGAAAAGGTTCGTTAGACGCACGAGAGAGAGGAGAACAAATGAGTGTTAACCAGAGGAGAGGGGGCGGTCTGTGATTACGGGGAGGGGTCATCGGATTAGGCACAATCGACAGCGGCGCTCTGTTGAAGTCGAAGCCGAGCTTCTAGGGCTTGCGTGGGCGAGAGGGAGGCACTGGAAGGTGCAGGAGACGATGGGGAACATGCTCGTTTGCTCTGGGGGCAATGGGGTGGTGAGGGTTGGCCGGATTCGGCGGAGGAGCTCGTCGGAGTTAGTGGCGTTGCCGCGAGCAATTCAGGCAGCCTAGAGGCCGAGGGGTGTAGGGAATTGAGGGGAAGGGTAGAGGGAAGGAGGGCGCTTATGAGGGCGTGGTCTGTAGAGGGATTAACGTTGCCATTTACACGAATTTACGCCGGGGATTTACGACTGAGAACGGCAGCGAGAATGGGTCGTGTGAGGTTGATGATGATGTGCTGGCGGTGGGGCTGCGTCGTCAGCGAGAGTGAGGAGGTGCACGTGGGGTCGCGGAGTCAGTTGCTGTGTGGGTTAATTCACGAGTAAAAAAAACGATTCGGGTGAGGGCTGCCGGGTGGGCTCTTGCTAGGCTAGTTGGGCCATGTTGGGATGGACTGGCTGGGCTGGTTCGTTTCCATTTTTTCCTTCTGTTTTCTTTTTCTTTTTCTATTTCTATTTTTCTGTTTTGATTTGAATCAAATAATTTAAACATTTATTTGATTTCAAACCTTTCCAAACTTTCAGTAAGTTTTTAATATTGTTTAAAAATGTATTTTAAATTCTATTTTAGAATAATTTCTTTTATCCTTTTATGGTTTATTATTTATTTAAATTAGACACTTGTCTTTATTTAAATATGATTTTAAATACATTTTCAAACTTCTATTTGAATTCCAATTTTTACCAAACCTTTTTCAGTAGATTTTATTTTATTCATTAGTGTAAATAATTCAATTTGAATTATTTAAAACATTTTAATATGATTTAATGTTCATTTAAATTGGGCATTTGTCTTTATTCAAATAAAATTGGATATTATTCAATCCTTATGATTTTATTTAAATAATATTTCAATCCATTTTATTATTCAATATCTTCCATTTGTTTCATTTGGCCAAGATTTTTATTTGGCTTTTAAATAATCCTTATTTATTTATTTATTTGCCTTATAAAATCCATATCTTTTTATTTAAAGATATAAAATTGGTGTTTCCAATATGTATAACTTTATTTAATATTTGTTTATCTTTTTAAATCCTTTTAGGATTATTTTGCTCAATATTTGGCATGGATTTAGATAGGAGCTTTATTAGCCTTGGAAATTATTTCCTTTTAAATTATTAAATTCATAAGTTTTTATCCATGGTTCCAAATTGAATGAAACCAATTTCTATGGTTTTATAATATTTTTATTTATCATTCTTGATCATTTATAAATGTTTGTTGACAAATTTTTATATGGATCAAATCCATTGTCTTAGAGAGATCTTGGAAATGAATTATTCCATTAGGGTTTTAGGGTTTTGATGTTTCCTTTTAGAAACAAAAAGTTTCTTTTCACCCTAAATTTCAACAATCATTTCTTTTATTTATTTATTTTTCACATTTCAAAATTTGGAAAATTTTGGGATGTGACAGGCTACCACCCTTAAAAGAAATCTCGTCCCAAGATTTGGGAAGGCTAGAGGTTACAAGTTGGATTGAAGACAACTAGGGTACTACCACCCTTAAAAGAAAATTTTGTAGGGTTTCATTTGATGGTTCACTTGACTATAGATTCAATAATTGATATCCAAACAAGGGATCCTTATATGACTCAACTGAGTTAGCTAAATCCTGCCATCCACATCATCTAATTCTTCAAGGGTTCCATACATGTCGATGTGGTTCATATGTCCTTTCTAGGCCACATTGGAATCGCTTCCATTGGAGTTTCTAGCATCCTTTTTCTTTTTCTTCTCAGGACAGTCTGATGTATAATGTCCAAGTTCCTTACAATTATAGCACTGCAACTGGCTAATGTCTTTCTTCTTGGGAATGCCATGTTGGTTATGACCAAGGTCATCTCCACTGTCAGTATCATTCCCATTATTATTATCACTTCCATTGTTGTTGTGGTGATTCTTATAATGAGTGTGTCCATTTCCTTCATGTTGATGTGGTCCAGAATCTCCATTGCTCTTTTTGAATGAACGCTTCTTTTGTGATGATCCTAAGTGATACTTGAGGCTATGCTTCCTCTTTCTGTTCTCAACTTGATTCATCTTGTTTTCCAAGATGGTGGCTTTGCCACAGAGTGATTGATAAGTTGGGACATAGGCAACAGACAGCTGCAGGTTTAACTCATCATTAAGTCCTTCGAGGAATTTCTCTTTCCTGTTAGCATCAGTATCCACTTCATCCGGTGCATAGCACACCAGATTATTAAACTCCTCGATGTACTCAACCACACTATGGTGACGCTATTTCAGGTTATGGAATTCCTTCTTCTTCAAGTTCATCACTCCGGATGAGATGTGAGCTGTACGGAAACCATCCTCAAAAATATCCCAAGTCACATCCTCAAGGGGAGTGGTGATGTGAAAGTTGTCCCACCAGGTTACTGCTGGTCCTTCGAGCAGATGTGCTGCAAACCTGACTTTTTCCTCGTCGGTGCAACCAATGGTCACTAAGTCCTTGTTCACCGAATGTAACCAGTCATTGGCTACCATTGGCTCAGTTGTTACATAGAACTTTGCAGGCCTCAGTTTCAAAAATCTAGTGAGCATGTCAAATGCTGGAGGATTATTCTGATTGTTGTTGTTATTGTTGTTATTCTGATTCTGATTCTGATTCTGCATGAACTGCGTCATCATCTGCATCAGTTGAGCTTGAGATGTGATCAACTACTGCATCTCGGGAGTGTTGTTGTTGTTGTTTTGGTTGGGGTTGGCACGACGGGGAGGCATCTGTTGGTTTAATAGGGATAAGTAATGATAGATAGATCTAAGGAAGTTCTAACACACAACCCAAAACAATCAAATTCAATCAAACAATCAACAAGCAACTATTCACTGAACAACTTATGAGTTTAACTCATGAGTTGAAGGAAAGTTTTCTTGAAACAATCAACCTAGTATAGTCATACCTCATAGGTCAGTATGATCCATACACTAACATGATATCAGTGTCTTAGATAGTTGGTAGGCAATCTAATGTCTCTTGGTTCTCATTTGTAGTCCTTAGTGAAACTAAAGTTGAAGTCATTGGTCATGGTGGAGGCTTTATCCATCAATTTGAAAAGGAAGAGATTTAGAATCAAAACCAAAAAGGTTGAGGAAAGAGTTTATAAGATTGTTTGTAAATAAGTTTTGGAACAAATACAACTCCTATTTTCTAAGGGATTTTGTCCAATCCTAGGGTTACAATCCTACAGGCAACACAGTGCTCTGATACCATCTGTAGAGGTACCAACCTGATAAGGTAGAGATCCCCGTGTTTACAATGCTAGTCCCTGGATCAATAGCTAGCATCCACAGTTTAAGATGTAATATCAAGAAACAAAGGTCATAATACAACTTTATAACCAGGAATAAAATAATCATTACATCTTACATAGCTCATTTGGCTATCTCATTACAATGCAGCAGAAATATCTATATAGCATGGAGTCCTTCATCCTCAAAGTGCCACAGGCAATCATGTTGGTTGTAGATTTGTAATCCTATTCAACACACTTCACTAACATCAAACAAACCTGCAACATAATAAGTTACAGCCACAAGGGTCAATACATTTGAATTGTATTGGCAAGTTTCACTACTATGTGGAAATAAGTTGGAACCTATCAATATATGCATATTTGGCTAAGTAGGGTTTAGGCTCATTTTCAGAAAGCAATATGTTTTTGTCCTATCTTTTCAAAATAGTTTTGATCTTTTAACAAACTTTTTGAACTCCTTGGCAAATTCCAAGTGATTCTAATCCCTTGTTGACACCATCAAGTTTTACTTTAAGAAATTGGAATGTCGAGATCTTCCATAGCTTCAGGTCTTAGTTTCTCAGAGTTGTCCGTAACCGGGGACACGGCTAAGTACTTAGAATTTGATCTTTTACAGAAGTTGTACACTTTACCCACATGACACAATCTCGTCTTGACGCCACGAGTGGCCGCTGGATAAGTACACACCAAATGGAGTACTAGCAGATCGAGAAAGTGACAAAGTCTTTCCATAGAAGTCCTCCCAAGACATAATGCTAGCATGTCTACCAGGCACCAATGTAAGGATATATTTCCAATACATGAATCTAGTTAACCTGAATAGGTGCCAATGCAAGGGTCTTCCACTATGTAATTGACTAAGCCAGTGCCCATTTAGCATGCGGCTGTACACGGAAGCCATTGTACGAGAAACATGTTCAATCTCTAAGTCCCTGGGTGGTTTTATTCTAGTGCACATACGAAAAAGATAGCCATATATACATGGTTCCCTTCGTTGCCACCTTATCCACAATTGAGTATCCACATTCCACCCAGGTGGTTTATTGAGTACTTGTTTTATTATATAAAACATATATTTTTCCAACACTTCATATATTCATAACATGGTATTCCACCCCAAATCTATAGCAGGGCTAAGCATACTACAACTACAATGTTTCCACTAAGGAAGATATAAGGATATCCTAATAGGACATAGCATAGCATAGTAACATAGTAGCCCTATAATGCATACTACAAAAATTCCACTAAGTGTAATGAAAAAAGTAGGACATGGATGATAGTGCAACTTGCCTTTTTGGTAGAGAAAATAGATACACTCCTTGATCTCGCAATAATCACACTCTTCAAATTTCACTACAATTCAATCAAGCAAGAACATATTCAAAATAACATTCAAACAATTCACCACATAAAAATAATGAAAACAAAACAATACATGCAAGCATACTAAAGATTGTTTTATTTGGAAAAGTGGTTTCTAATAGGCTATAAACATTTTAAAACACCTATTGGTCATTTATAAAAGTGGTAAAACCATTTAAGTTCAAGTTTAGTGAAAATGGCCATTTAAATCATTTTTGTTTTGCTAGAAATGATTTAAATCAAAGTAATGATTTCTAGTGTTTTCCAAATATATTTTTGAACACAAATGTTAATGTTTTAAGGTCAAAGTGTTTTAGACTAATCCATTTGCAAAAGGTTTCATCGAAATTCCATTTTTAAAGCAAAGCAATATTTTTATTTGCTAGAAATGCCTTTAAACAAAGTAATAATTTATTAGGGTTCATCAAATATATTTTTAAATCCTAAAAGTTGGTTTTTATGGTCAATAGATTCAAAACAAAACATTTACAAAAGATTTTACCCTAAAATCATATTTAGAATAAATTTTATACACAAAATAAGTCTAAATATGTTCCTGCAAAAACAACCAATTTTATAGAAGAAAAATACTAAACTAATGGCATGGTTGCAAAGTTTGTATTTTTTTGATTCCAATGATATAAAATTTGCAAAATTTGTCCAAGCAGAACAATAGTTATGATTTTTTCAAGTTTAAACAAACAAAAACATTTTCTGGATTTTAACAGACAGACTCAGGCCACGTGGTGTGTTCCTATTGGCCGGTATAGGTTCGCACGGATCAGTCGTCGCGAGCCATCAGATTTTAAGTTGCAATTGCATGGTTCTGATCAATAGATACCCCTTCGTCTAAATCTAATCCTAGCCGACAGATATGCATCCTACGGTTCTAAACACAGCGACCACAGATGGGCAGCGCTAGCGGCGGCTGTGCGGCAGCGCGCTCTGTTCGCGGTGGTGCCGACTATTACAGGAAGCTAGAGAGAGGGAAAAAAAGGCTTACAGTGTTCGCATGATCGAAGTGAATCTCAAGGTGGCTTCCGTTTATCGAGGGGCGCACGGGAATGACATCGATCGCTCACCGGAGATGGCGTCGGCGTCGGGCACGCTCTGCCGTGGTCGAAGGCGAGGTTTTAAGCCACAAAAAAGCGAGAGAAAAGGTCCGTTAGACGCACGAGAGAGAGGAGAACAAACGAGTGTTAACCAGAGGAGAGGGGGCGGTCTGTGCTTACGGGGAGGGATCAACGGAGTGGGCACAGTCGACGGCGGCGCTTTATTGAAGTCGAAGCCGAGCTTCTAGGGCTTGCGCGGGCGAGAGGGAGGCACTGGCAGGTGCACGAGACGATGGCGAACATGCTCGTTTGCTCTGGGGGCAATGGGGTGGTGAGGGTTGGCCGGATTCGGCGGAGGAGCTCGTCGGAGTCAGTTGACGAGGTTGAATCTCGTCAATGCCCATTGTTATGGACTTGGGTTTTGGAGAAGATGGGGATGCTGGAGATCGTGGCACGGTTAACAGACAAGCAACCAGGGGACACGAGATTTACACAGGTTCAGGCCCCCGGAGGGAAAAACCTACTCCTGCTTGTCTGCTCTTTGATTACGGCGGAACCGAAGGTTACAGGGTGCGCAGATTCGATCTGGCGTAGATGCGGTAGCGAAAGTATGAGTCGAGAGATCTAGGACGTGCCCTCTTGGCCTTTATATAGACTTAGGCAGGTCCCGGGCATAGTCCTAGTCGGTTACAAGTTCTAGGGTTTTACCCCTTTGAATTTCCTATCTACGCTAGTCTTGCTCTCCAAGGATCCGAAGGTGTCATGGGCTTTGGCCACCCGAAAATCGTCATGGGCCAGTGTATGTCCACTGTGGGCCTTCCTTGGGCTGGACCAGGTATGCTAAAGTTATGTACCCGTAGGGTATAACCATGTCAGTAGCCCCCGAGTGTTCAGTCGAATCGTAGATTCGGCTGAGGACTCTTCCATCCTTCGGGTGCAGTTATATATTAATAGTATATGTGTGTAGGGATCGTTGACGCGTGTGCCTGACTCACCCGACGGATCAGGGTCAGTTAACTGTCTTAGGACGAAACGACACGATCTTCTTCAGGTTCGGGTCCCTCAACCCGGACCTGGAACGTATGCTGGTGTAATTTGACTCAGGCCGCGGAGGACTTACAGGAGTGAAATTCCAGTGGTTTTAATCGATGTACCCAACGCGTCCGTCGGGATTTTCATCGTACCTGCTGGTACGGATTCATACTAGCAGAGCGCAGTCAGGTGCGTTGCCAGGCCATCAGATGATATCTGCAGGTCTTATCTTTGCGTCGCAGTCGCAGCATCCGAATCATTTATCACCTCGGAGGTGCTTCGGGTGGCCAAGGAGATTGTCACTCACTTAGCGTTTTGTTGGGGCAGAGTTGCCAAAAAAAGTTTTTGCATGCGGATCCGGAAGATCGCAGTCGAAGATTTCATAGGGTGCGCGACCAGCGCTCCCTATGGGAGTAGCCCCCAAGTGTCTGTTCGAGTCGTAGACTCGAACGGAGACTTTAGTTCAAGCATTGTTTCAATCATTAGGTCCGCAGGACTCTAAAATTTTCGGATGCTTAAATCCATCCTCCCTATGGGAGTAGCCCCCGAGTCCATAGTGGAGTCGTAGACTCGACGTGGGACTCGGAGAAGTAATTTTTGTCCTCATTTGTCTATCGGGTGCGGGGCCAGCGCTCCTGATAGGAGTAGCCCCCGAGTATTTAGTCGAATCGTAGATTCGAGTGAGTACTCTTAGCTGTGGAGCCGAGGTGGTGCTAGTATAGCTTTTGATGACGTCAGTGCTTACGATCGATGACCTCAAGCGTCTGCTATGCCAGAGATGACTTGACTGGACGAAGTGTGGGTCCCACTTGCTGACTTTGAATTGACCGGTCACGCGCGATGTGGAGATGATTACGGTGTCTCCTCGATTTCCGCGCGTAGTGGACGGCGTGGTAACGACGGTTCGTTTTGGTGCTGACACGTGTACGGCTAGATCTACCGTTGGCGTTAGGTCTTCTCGATGGATGGCCAGCGTGCGTCGTCTTCGCTGTTATAATCCCTGGTGAAATCGTGGTTTGTTTTTCACCGCAGCAGTTCATCTATTCACTGCCTCCTCGTTCTTGAGCTATTCTTGATGCGCGCTGAGAGTTTCTTCCACATTTCCTTTGTCTTTCTTCGTTGGCAACGCCACCACCGCCGTAGCGCCATGGACAAAACAAAGAAGTCCTCATCTGCGGTTGGGACCAGCACCGCCGGAGGCAAGAAGGGCACCGCCACTGCTCGCGTCACCGATGGTGGCTGGCGGCGATCAGAAACGCGGGAGAGCGATCTCCGCAAACTGCGCGAGCGGGGCCTGATCCTGCAAGACACAACGGCCGTGAGACTCCCCGGCAATGAGGTAATCCCCCGTCCCCCATCTGGGTACCGGGTTATGTTTGTTGCCTTCGTGATTCGCGGGTTTTCTTTTCCGATCCATGACTTCCTCTGTGGACTGCTCTTTTTCTATGGGGTTCAACTCCATCATCTGTCTCCCAACTCCCTTCTCCACATTGTGTGTTTTATCACGCTTTGCGAGTGTTGGCTTGGTATTGAGCCGCACTTTGGCCTCTTCCGGAAGCTTTATTCCGTGAAGAGGCAGTCTGGTTCGGATGGTGTGTATCCCATTGGGGGTTTCATCATCTCCCTCAGTCCCAATGTGCAATTCTTTTCCTTTTCCATGTCCGAATCTGTCCAGTACTGGCGGAGGAAATGGTTTTACATCCGTGACTCCGTCTTGCCTGGGCAAGATTTTGGTCTCGTTCCCTTTGACCCCTCCCAATTGATTGAGAAGAAAAGATCCTGGAAAAACCAAATCTTAGACGGTGAGGTGGCGGAGATAGAGGCCCTGTACCGTCGGGTGGAGGATCTCCAACTGATTCCTGAGAAGGAGGTGAACGGTGTCGACATTATCCAGACGTTTCTTGAGCGTCGGGTGCAGCCTCTCCAAGCGAGGGCGCACCCGATGTTTCTTTACTCTGGGCGCCGTGATCCGACAAGGGTTTCGAGTGAGAAAATCTCCGAGGTGGAACTTTACAAGGCTCTTCGCGCGCTGTTGAAGTTCAAGGCCGACGAAGAAATCCCGGGGAAGTCGCTGACTCCTCCCTTTTCTTCGACGTTGGTCGTACCGAAGGTGTAGATTTGCGCACGTAGTGCTCCCCCTTTGTTTTTGTCGGCTGTGTATTTTTTCCTTTGTTTGCTAACAAAGTTCCTTGTCCTCTTGCAGAGCTTAAAAGTGCCGGGCATGGCACCACCGTTTCCCGAAAGGTATCCGAATGCCCCGGATAATGAAGTGGTGGATTCCGTGTCCGAGCTACCGTCAGCGCGATCTCCAGCGGAGGATGCCGACGAGTCGAGTGAGGACCATTCGCGCAAGCGATCACGGAGCTCTAGCGAGGCTTCGGATGCCTCGACTCCTCCGACTCCCAGAAATCCTCTGGGCCTTGAGCGTCATGATGATGTTCATGGGGGTTCTTCCTCTCCCCTTCCTGCCATTCCTGTGCGGGCTGTTGCTCCGCACCCGCCAGCAAAGCGGAAGAAGGAAGAAAAGAAGGAGGAGAAGAAGGAAGAGAAAAAGGAGGAGAAGAGGGCCCGAAGGGCTTCTCCTATCTTCGACCTGAGCGCGTTGGGCTCGTAAGTTTTCTTGTTGCCACTGTTGTCCTTTGTTCCCTCATTATTTTTGCACCTGTGTTGATTGGTTCATATGCAGGCAATCCTCCGACGGCTCTAGTGATGGTGCGCGGGAGATGATGGGGGAGTCGAACATTGCGTCGCCTCCTCCTCAGACGGTGGCGACTTCGGGTGGCGCCGCTCCAGTTCCTCCTGTGCAGGAGAGGCTGGTGGTTGCGCCTCAGAATTTCGCAGGCGGGCCTGCGGGTTCGCCTTCGGAGCACGTAGGTTTTTCTGCTTTATGTTACAGGGGGAGCCCCCGAGTGTCTTCGTATGCTGATGTTGTTTTTGCTTCTTTGTGTTGGGCGTAGCCCCCAAGTCCTGTTCTTACTGCTATTGCCTTTTGCTGCAGCCTTTTGTCCAAGAAGCAAACGTCTAGTGGAGGAACGCCTGACGCTGGAGGCGAAACTGCGGCAGCTTCAAGGTATTCGTCTGCCTGTACTTCTCTTGTTTATCCTGGTCCTGTTCTTTGACACTTGCTTGTTGTAAATGCAGAGGAGCATAACGGCTCTCTACGTGAGGTCGACACTCTTAAAAAGAGCCTTGGCCAATCAAAGCAGAAGGCCGAAGCCGCCACTGGTGCGAGAGAGCGCCTTGAGCTGTAGCTGGCGAAGGCAGCCGAAGCGAAGGAGTGTCTGCAGCAGGAGGCCGCAGATCGTGAGGAGCAGCTGGGCACCGTTGCGGCTGCTCGTGAAAGAGGGGTGGCAGATAAGCTCATGGCTGCTGCCAAGGCCATTTCGGGTGAGTATAAGCTTTTGGACTTGTTTCTTTTTCTACGGATATTCTTCTATTCTGCCTTTCTTCATGTTTTTCTTCGTTTTTGTCTCAGATGCCGCAGGCATCGAGTTCGACCGCGGTGCTCTGGAGCACGGGAGTGCTCTAGATGATGCCACTGTGGCGGCCGAAGGCCGCTGCGGCACCATCGTCAACTCCCTTGCCAAGGCGAAAGAGGTCCTTGGTCGCTTCTACCAGGATCTCTTCCCGAAGGGGGCATCCCTTGAAGATGTGGATGCCCTGGCAGAGGCTCTGTCAGCCGAAGCGCCTGCAGCGTACAAGCGCAAGCAGAAGGGCATCGGCGCGTCCGTCGGGCTGGCGATGGCCATGTCGGCTGGGGCGGAGCTGGACCTTCCCCAGATTACTTCTCGGATGCCGACGGCTGCGGACGGATCCGAGGTAGCCTTCGCCGCCTACTCCGCTCGCTGCAGACGATATGGGCCCAAGCTCATTGACTTGCTGTCTGAGTATGCATTGCGGCAGCAGGGCGAGGCCAAAGCTAGGCAGTCTGGCTCTGAGGCGACTCAGTGTCCTGCGCCTTAGGCATAGTAGATGTAGGGTAGTATGTAGTTTACTTTTGCTGTAAATATCTTTTGTAGTACCATCCTTGTGCCACGCAGTGGCCTTATATATTTAATGAATTTCTCCGAGTTGGACTCCATCCTTGGCTGAATGTCTGTGTTCCTTTCTTTTTTCTGCTGCTATAGGTTCCTTCGGGTGATGGCCCAGTTGACACTTCATCCGAAAGGCCCTTGCGACCATCATTGGGTGATTCCTCGCAGCTCGCTTTTCTTTGAGATCGCGTGCATAGCTTGGAGAGGGATTTTCTCGGGTTACGCGGTCGTGCCGACGTTTGGAAATCCAAGGCAGACCGTGGTGCGGCCAGAGAGGAGTATTTGATGGCCGAGCTGGGTTTGCTGTCTGAGCAGCTGCAATGTAAGTTGATCCTTCTTTCGGGATGTAGCTCAGTTCTTCGGGTGAGCCTGCTGGCCTTATTCTTGTTTTGTGCAGTTGTCGCAGGTGCCAATATCGCTCCGAGGGAAGAAAAAGAGCGTATCGCTGTTCGAGTCAACTGCTTGACTCAACAGGACATGGAGGCCGGCGGCTTCTTCTGGATGGATCGTGATCGCGCCATGGTTCTGGCGACGGTGCAGGATCGTGTCTATCAGGTTTCGCGGGTGATCCGCCAGGTGCAGACATCACTTTCCTCGGTGTTGCACGTCATGTTTCCTTTGGATGCCGTCCCAACGACCCTTGCAGGTCTTCTGACGAAGTTTCGGAGTGCCAGCAATGTCAAGGAGCTGGTGCGGCAGCAGCTCGTCGCAGGGGTGAAGGCTGCCTTGTCCCTTGTGAGGGTGCACCGTCCTGACGTAGATTTGGCTACTGTGGCGACTGGGCCACCTCCTCGACCAGATGGTGGCGAGTGGAACATGCGTCCGCATTACGCGGCTATAAGGCAGTATGCCGAACAGATTGTAAATTTGTTTGAGCAGCGTGCTATGGTTATTCTTCAGAATAGGTAGGACCTGAAAATAAACAGATAGATGTAAAATATGTATATTGCGGCTGGGCGTTTTTGTGCCCTTTGTTGTAAAGGTTTGCTTGTTTGTGAGCACGCAGTGCTTTGATTGAGTACGTGCCCTTTTCGTTTGCCTGACGTGGTCAGCTACTCGGGTGTACACGTTTGGTACTCAATCGATGAAATCGTGAGGTGGGGGGAGCCCCCGAGTGCGTATGTAGCATGTAGTAAAGTTGCAGAAAGTAGTCAACCGAAGGTTGGGGGCGAGGTACTTAGCTTTATTTATATCGTAATGGAGGAGGTACATGGTTCGGCTGAGTAGCCTTGGCTGAAAGCCTTATTGAAAGTAAAAAAGGGGGCTAGGTTGCTATGGGTAGAATCGTCGCAGGTGCGAGACGTTCCATGGGTTGGAGTATGCGACTCCAGACTCCACGTGCTTGAGGCGATAGGCGCCACCTGGGATGACTTCGGTGATGACATAGGGTCCTTCCCATGGCGACTCGAATTTATTTGGTCGCTTTTGCTTGAGCCGTAAGATGAGGTCTCCTTCGACGAAGGACCTTGGGCGTAGCCGGCGGCTGTGGTAGTTGCGGAGACTTTGCTGGTACACCGCTGATCTAGCTGATGCTATATCCCGTGCTTCGTCGAGTGTGTCGACGGCATCTTCGAGTGCAGCCGTGGATTCGGATTCGCTGTAAGCGACGACTCGTGGAGTATGATGGCGTACTTCGGCTGGTAGCACGGCCTCAGCTCCGTGGACCATGAAGAACGGTGTGTAGCCGGTGGAGCTGTTTGGCGTAGTCCGTAAGCTCCACAGGACAGACGGTATCTCTTTCGTCCAGTTTCCAGCTTTGTGCTCGAGTGAGCTCATGAGGCGCTTCTTGATGCCGGCGCCGATTAGGCCGTTGGCCTTTTCCACTTGCCCGTTTGTTTGCGGGTGTGCCACTGAAGCATACGTGATATTGATCCCGAGGCCTTCGCAGAAGTCCTGGAACTCTTCGGAGATGAAGTTCGATCCGTTGTCGGTGATGATGCTGTGCGGTATGCCAAACCTGTAGACAGTGGATTCGAAGAACTTGACGGCAGTTTTGCCCTTCTGGTTGGTGACTGGCATGGCCTCGATCCACTTGGTGAATTTGTCGACTGCGACCAGGAGGAAGACGTGTCCTCCTTTCGAGGATTTTGGCAGTTTGCCGATCATGTCGAGGCCCCATTGGGCAAAAGGCCAGGCTATGGGTATGGGTCGAAGTTCGGACCCAGGTGCGTGCGGTTTGTCGGCGAACCGTTGGCACCCGTTGCATCTTCGGATGATGTCCTTCGCGTCGCTCATGGCCGTTGGCCAGTAGAATCCTGCTCGTAGAGCTTTGGCGACGAGGGAGCGGCTACCTGCGTGGTGGCCGCAGATGCCCTCGTGGATATCTTGGAGTATGGCCTTGCCGTCGTTGATGGTCACGCACCGTTGTAGTACACCCGTAATGCTGCGTTTGTACAGCTCGCCGTTGATGATGGTGAAGGCTTTTGACCGACGAGATACGCGTCGGGCATCTGTCGGGCTGTCTGGCAATTCTCCTTTTATCAGGAACTGGAGGTATGGACGTGTCCAAGTTTCTTCGACTGTCATGACCTGCATCAGGTTGACCATGGCAACTTCGGTATCCAACTTTTCGGGTCCTTCATGACCTTCGGGTAGCGTAGCCCCCGAGTGTTCTGCTTCTTCGGGTGATCCCTTGGGGAATTTTCGCTTGATGGATGGCACGCAGATCTGTTCGAGGAACACACCTGGTGGCACCTTTGCACAAGTGGAGCCGATGTTGGCGAGTCTATCGGCTTCCTCGTTGCTCTCTCTTCCAACGTGCCGAAGTTCGCAGCCGTCGAATTCTCCTTCGAGTGCGTTGTATAGCGCGCGGTACGCGATCATGTTTTCGGCGTGTGCGTCACACTCATTCATCGTCTGTTGTACGACAAGGTTGGAGTCACCGTAGATGACCAGGCGCGTTGCGCCACATATTTTTGCCATCTTCATGCCATGGATGAGGGCTTCGTATTCGGCCTCGTTGTTGGAGGCTCTGAATTTCATCCGAAGAACGTACTTCATCTTGTCACCTTGCGGGGAGGTCAGTATGACTCCTGCCCCTGCTCCGGCTTCGCGCTTGGAGCCGTCGAAATGCATTGTCCAGGACCGCGACATATCCGGGGTGTCAGGCAGCTGCAGTTCCATCTAGTGCACCAGGAAGTCCGGAAGGACTTGAGATTTGATTGCGTGTCGCTTCTCGTAGATGATGTACAAAGGTGACAGTTCGATGCCCCACAGGGCCACACGTCCTGTGGCATCTGGGTTATTCAGGATGCTGTTCAGGGGTGCCTCGTTGACGACCATCACCTGATGTTCCTGGAAGTAGTGGCTCAGTCGTTGAGCCGTCATGAACACGCCGTAGGCCAGCTTCTGGTAGTGCGGGTACCGCTGTTTTGTTGGAGTGAGAACCTCGCTGAGGTAGTAAATTGGGCGTTGGACCCCGTGGGTCTTGCCTTCTTCGGGTCGTTCGACCACGAGTACTGTGTGTGGCTGCTATGTACAGCAGCAGGGGCTCGCGCTCTTTTGGCGTGACCAAAACGGGCGAGGTGGAGAGGAGCCGCTTGAGGCTTTCGAATGCGTCGTTGGCTTCTGGTGTCCACTCGAACTTGTCTGCCTTGCGCAGCAGCTGGTAAAATGGTAGGGCCTTCTCGCCCATGCGGCTGATGAACCTGCTTAGTGCCGCTACTCGCCCTGCGAGCTGCTGAACGCCCTTGAGGTTTTTTGGCTTCTCCATTGTCATGATGGCTTTGATTTTCTTCGGGTTCGCTTCGATCCCTCGTTGAGAGATGAAGTACCCGAGCAGCTGACCCGAGGGGACGCCGAAGGCGCACTTTTCTGGATTGAGCTTGATCCTGTAGCGATCAAGGTTGTCGAACGTCTCGCGGAGATCGTCGATAAGTGTTCTTGCCTCCTTGGTTTTTATGACTATGTCGTCTACATAGACTTGGACGTTGCGACCGATCTGGACCTTGAGGCAGGCCTGCATGCATCGCTGGTACGTGGCACCCGCATTCTTTAGCCCGAAGGGCATTGTGTTGTAGCAGTATACTCCGAACGGTGTGATGAACGCCGTTTTCTCTTGATCTTCGACCTTGAGTCGAATCTGATTATAGCCTGAGTAGGCGTCGAGGAAGGAGAGCTTCTCACAACCTGCAGTTGAATCGATGATCTGGTCGATTCGAGGAAGAGGGAAGTGGTCCTTTGGGCAGTGTTTATTTAGTGACGTGAAGTCCACGCACATCCGCAGGATGTCCGTGTCCTTCTTTGGGACCATCACCGTGTTTGCCAGCCACTCGCTTTCCTTGATTTCCCGGATGAAGTCTGCTGCGAGTAATCTGTTGATCTCCTTGCCGATAGCTTCGGCTCGTGGCCCCGACAGTCTTCGGATGGACTGCTTGACTGGCTTGGTGTCTGGGAAGACATTGAGTGCGTGCTCGGCGAATTCCCTGGGAACTCTTGGCATGTCCGCAGGACACCAGGCGAAGATTTCCTAGCGCTCACGGAGGAATTCGACGAGCGCGCCTTCCTATGCGGTGCTGAGGTTGTTGGCGATCAGTGTCGTCTTGGAGGCATCCGTCGGATGGACCTGCACTTTCTTGGTGTTGATGGTGGAGTCGAAGGACATGTCAGGTGCGTTCTGCTTTGTGACTGGGGGTAGCCCATTGTCCGTCACCTCGCGGAGCCTTACAAGCTCGTCTTGCATACCGAAAGACTGGGAGATTTTGTTGAAATCCCTGTCGCATTGGTCCGATCGGGTGAAGCTCCCGTGGACTGTGATGACGCCCCTTGGTCCTGGCATCTTGAGTAGTAGGTATGCGTAGTGTGGGACGGCCAGGAACCTTGCAAATGGTACACGCCCCAGGATGGCGTGGTATTGCGACGACCAGTCCACCACTTCGAATTCTAGTCGCTCCTGCCGAAAGTTGTCCGGCTTCCCGAAGATGACGTCAAGTCCTATTTTGCCTAGGGGGAATATGCCCTTTCCTGGGACAATGCCGTGGAACATTGTGTTTGACTAATCCAGGCTGCATTATGGGATCCGCATAGCTGCTAGAGTGCTTGCGAACATTAGGTTGATGCCGCTGCCGCCGTCCATGAAGACGCGACTCATCTCGAAGCCTCCGATCTGCGCCTCCAGCACCAGGGCAGCATGACCTGGGCGAGGGATCTGGCAAGGGTGATCCGCGCAAGTGAATGTGATGCAGGACTCCGATCCGCAGAGGTACTCAGGGATTGCAGGCGGAGTTGACACGGCCAAGTTGATTTGTCGGGTGATTTTCTTCTGCACCCTGTTGGTGGGGCGTCCCTTCCGTATCATATTTAGTGCTCCCTTTGGTGGGGGGTATGCGACCCTGGCGTTGTTTTGCGCTGGTGCGACTGGTTGATTTGGGACTCCAATAGGCGGCGGTGGAGGAGCTCCGTGTGCTATTTCACCTGGCGCAGGTGCGTTTCCGAATGCGGGAATTGGAGCTTGTTGCCTCATCTACACCATGCCTTCGCTGAGTTTCTGGAACTCGCGGCAGTCCTTGAGCATGTGGCTAGCTTTCTTTTTGCCATCTTGTTTGTCGATGTAGAAGTGGATGGTGCATGGACCCGAAAGTTTGTCGAATGCTGAGGGTCCGTTTTCGCGGTCGCGGCGTTGCCACGACTGCATTGGTCGTCCGTTGTCGCGGAAGTTTCCGCTGCGGTATCCTCCGTTGTTGCGGCTGTTGTCGTTACGGCGGTCGGCGTAGCCGGCTGCGACCATGTCGGGTCCGTCGCGGTCCTCGTAGACGCGCGATCTCCTCTTGCTGCGGCGTTCGCGTCTTCGGCCGTAGTCGTCCTCTTCATCTGATTGCGCCCGCTGGATGCAATCTTCGCCGTCTGCCCAACTGTTGGCGATTTCCATGAGGTGGTCGAGTGTCTTGGGCTTTACACGCCCAAGTTCCTCCTTGAAGTCTGGGCGCTTGACGCCGTCCGTGAAGGCGTCGATGGCCCTCTCTTCGGAGATGTGTGCTGTGGAGTTCTTGGTTGTAGACCAGCGTAGTATGTACGAGCGAATAGATTCACCCGTTCTCTGAGTGCAGGCTCGCAACTCTTCGATTGAGGCGGGCCTCTTGCTGGTGCCTTTGAAATTTCGGATGAAGCTGTAAGCGAGCTCCTCCCAGCTTCGGATGGATCCTGATGATAGGCTGCTAAGCCAGACCCGCGCCGCGCCTGTCAGCTACAGCTGAAGGCATTGCATGGCGGTTTCTTTGTTGCCTCCGTGAAGCTTGACGGATGACAGATGGTCACTGAGCCAGGACTTTGGATCTTGCGTGCCGTTGAACTTCGGAGTATCCGAAGGAAGCTTGAAGTTGCGTGGCATCTGTGTTCGCTGAACGGATCTGCTGAAGCATCGAGCCCCGCAGAGTTCTCCTTCATCTTCAACCATCTCAGATTCAGACGAGCATGCGCGTTTGGCGCGTGCTTTGTCGATCTTGCGCTGTGTGAGCTTGTCTCTGGCGTCGTAGTCGCGTTTATGGTGGTGCGAGCTCTTCTTACTTCGAGGAAGATCGTGTTCCTCTTCATCTTCGGATGAGGGAGTGGGGCTCCGGTCGCGCCTGGCCGGAGCTTTCTTCTTCGGCTCCGCAGGAGCGTCTTCGTGGAGCGCAGCTCCGATTAGTCCTAGTCCGGTGAGTGCGGACCTATGCATGGCCCTTTTCGGGTCCCCCTCCGGAGGTGGGTGAGCCGCGAGATACGCAGTGGCTGCCATGATCGCAGCTTGTGGCGTCTTCGGGATGATGTTGCCGTCAGCGTCCATATCCATGAACGATGTGTGGAGAGTTCGGGTCACGTCACGCCATTCCTTGGGGTCCATGTTTTCCACCCGAGAGCGGTGCTTGTTTCCCTGATTTCCGTTTGTGCTAGAGCCAGGTGCCATGGCGGAGAGCGCAGCTCGTCGCGCGCTGGACTCGGAGGCTGCTTGCTTGCGTTTGTCGAGCGTCTCCTGCATCTTGACTTGTTTCTTGTGCTCCTCGATGAGGAGGTAGTGGTATGCCATCAGTAAGTCACGTGAGGCGTCTGCAGGTAAGACGATGTCGCCTGCAACGGCACGGTGAGCCTGGACCCATCCTTCTTTGCTAAGTTGGATGACGTGGCCGTTGCTTTCCCTGTTGGGTGGGGGGGACTGGCTTCTTCTGTTTTCGCCGTTTTCGCCGTTTCGATTGGGCGGCGGGTTAGGCGTTTCTTCATCGGTTTGGATGACTGCGGCGCACATATAGCGCTTGCAGATTGGTTGGCTGCTGCCGCAGCTTTCGGATCCGGAACCGTAGGTCCCTTCATCCGAAGGTGGATCACACAGATCGGAGTTGCAGCTGCTGCTGCTGTAGAACTCATCTGTCAATGGTGAAGTGTGTAGCACGGGGTGTGGAGCCCATGAAGCGGGCCTAATTGATGGCACGGGCACCCGCTCAGGGAGGCGGAGGGTGCCGGTTTGTCCCACCTGGAAGCAGAAGCTCCCGAACAAAATTCCGAGTCCGTCGCCTACGGGCTCGAAATCCTTCATGGTAGCCGGCGAGTGGGCGATGAAGTCGAAAGCGCCGAAGAGGAGGTGATTCTCCGTCGCCGCGGAGTTGTAGATCGATCGGGTCGGAACCGTCACGACCGCATAATCAGCAGCCCCAATTCCCACAGACGGCGCCAATTGACGAGGTTTAATCTCGTCAATGCCCATTGTTATGGACTTGGGTTTTGGAGAAGATGGGGATGCTGGAGATCGTGGCACGGTTAACAGACAAGCAACCAGGGGACACGAGATTTACCCAGGTTCAGGCCCCCGGAGGGAAAACCCTACTCCTGCTTGTCTGCTCTTTGATTACGGCGGAACCGAAGGTTACAGGGTGCGCAAATTCGATCTGGCGTAGATGAGTGTGCGAAAGTATGAGTCGAGAGATCTAGGACGTGCCCTCCTGGCCTTTATATAGACTTAGGCAGGTCCCGGGCATAGTCCTAGTCGGTTACAAGTTCTAGGGTTTTACCCCTTTGAATTTCCTATCTACGCTAGTCTTGCTCTCCAAGGATCCGAAGGTGTCATGGGCTTTGGCCACCCGAAAATCGTCATGGGCCAGTGTATGTCCACTGTGGGCCTTCCTTGGGCTGGACAAGGTATGCTAAAGTTACGTACCCGTAGGGTATAACCATGTCATCAGTGGCGTTGCCGCGAGCAATTCGGGCAGCCTAGAGGTCGAGAGGTGTGGGGAATTGAGGGGAAAGGTAGAGGAAAGGAGGGAGCTTATGAGGGTGTGGTCTCTAGAGGGATTAACGTTGCCATTTACACGAATTTACGCCGGGGATTTACGACTGAGAACGGCAGCGAGAACGGGTCGCGTGAGGTTGATGACGATGTGCTGGCGGTGGGGCTGCGTCGTCAGCGAGAGTGAGGAGGTGCACGTGGGGTCACGGAGTCAGTTGTTGTTTGGGTTAATTCGCGAGTAAGAAAGACGATTCGGGTGAGGGTTACCGGGTGGGCTGTTGCTAGGCTAGTTGGGCCAGGTTGGGCTGGACTGGTTCGTTTCCATTTTTTCTTCTGTTTTCTTTTTCTATTTCTATTTTTCTGTTTTGATTTGAATCAAATAATTTAAACACTTATTTGATTTCAAACCTTTCCAAACTTTTCAGTATGTTTTTAATACTGTTTAACAATATATTTTAAATTCTATGTTAGAATAATTTCTTTTATCCTTTTATGGTTTATTATTTATTTAAATTAGACACTTGTCTTTATTTAAATAAGATTTTAAATATATTTTCAAACTTCTATTTGAATTCCAATTTTTACCAAACCTTTTTCTGTAGATTTTATTTTATTCATTAGTGTAAATAATTCGCTTTGAATTATTTAAAACATTTTAATATGATTTAATGTTCATTTAAATTAGGCATTTGTCTTTATTCAAATAAAGTTGGATATTATTCAATCCTTATGATTTTATTTATATAATCTTTTAATCCTTTTTATTATTCAATATCTTCCATTTGTTTATGGATTTGGCCAAGATTTTAATTTGGCTTTTAAATATTCCTTCTTTCTTTCTTTCTTTCTTTGCCTTATAAAATCCATATCTTTTTATTTAAAGAT
This sequence comes from Avena atlantica, assembly GCA_910589765.1. Lineage (NCBI taxonomy): Eukaryota > Viridiplantae > Streptophyta > Magnoliopsida > Poales > Poaceae > Avena > Avena atlantica. Next base: position 461,037,193 of record OU342734.1, on the reverse strand, counting down.
CAAAAATTGGTGTTTCCAATTTGTATAATTTTATTTAATATTTGATTATCTTTTTAAATCCTTTTAGGATTATTTTGCTCAATAATTGGCATGGATTTAGATAGGAGCTTTATTAGCCTTGGAAATTATTTCCTTTTAACTTATTAAATTCATAAGTTTTTATCCATGGTTCCAAATTGAATGAAACCAATTTCTATGGTTTTATAATATTTTTATTTATCATTCTTGATCATTTATAAATGTTTGTTGACAAATTTTTATATGGTTCGAATCCATAGTCTTAGAGAGATCTTGGATGATAACCTAAAGGTGGACTTCTAGTCATAGTTGCAGTTGGATGGCGGTCCATGTATCTTGTTGTATTGTCCAATCAAATCTCATAGGATCTTTCTGACTAGTTATTGCATTGTTATGCCTTGCTCGTTCCTGTCAATTGCCCTGCTGTAATATGTTTACCCTTCATTCCATGTTGTTTATCTAAGGAGAGCACCTCTAGTGAACTATGGACCCCTGTCCAATCTTTACCATTGATACATCTTCCACTGTTACTTTTTTACTTGTTGCAAACCATTACCTTCCACACCATACGTTTAATCCTTTATTACATCAAACCGGTGCGCTTGACAACCTCGCTGATTCGTTAGGAAAAAGTCTTGAGTTTGTGTTGTGCAGGTTTCCACGTTGCTTGCAACATCTTTGAGACGTTTCATTCCTTCTTCTGGTTCGATAACCTTGGTCTCTACTGAGGGAAACTTGCTGCTGTGCTCTTCACACCTTGCTCTTGGGGTTACCAACGAAGTAATCCACGTCAACACCCGTCGAGTACCATAAGCGGTCATCATCATTAGTCACCCCGCGGTAGAGCTCCAACAAATCAGCAGGTATGGAATCTTCTTCGTCGTCCCAGCCATGCCAATACCCAAAATTTCGCAAAATTTCTTCAATGTCATGGTGATAGGCCTATTATACCTCTGACCTAAAAGGGTTGTTAGAAAACGAGAAACTCTCCACAAAAGTTTTGATGAGCATAACATATTGCTCACTCTCATCTTGCATATAACTAGTTAGACCAACCCTCCTAATAAGAGTTAGGAAATCATTGAGAATCCCTGCATCCCGCAAAAGGTAAAACAAGGGAAGGTAGAAGGGTGCGCATCCCCCTCATCTCCCTCATTGCCAAAACGCGGGGTAATAAGATCCTTATTGTATGATGGCCTAGATCGGGAGGATGATTTCGAAGGCCTTGTCCTCCTAGGTGCATCACTCTCAAACACTTCCCCAAAGGTGTCGTTGTCCATGACCCTTTTTTCTGAAATTTTTAGACAAACATCAAACCAAGTGATTTCCAAGTTGATAAATGATGAGGAACTACTATAGGAACTTGCTAGGAGGGCTAAACATGAATCAAAATGAAATCTCTAAGCATAGAACAAGTGTGCAAGCTCACACAACCTGACATCTACAATAGCTAAATACTCAAAATACAATCTACCAATCAAAAATTTAATTGGACAAGCAGAGGAGGCACATACCGGAGAGCATTCCCTCCAAAAATCAGCAGCAAAGATGGGATGAGCAAGGAGATCAAAAATCGGGAGCAAGAACAGTAGGAACTCGAGCTTGAAAAAGTTTTCCGGTGTTTTTTGGGAGAGATAAAGAAGTGGCTAGAAGGAAACACTTTGGAGGGCCACAGGTGGGCCCCACCCAGGCCAGGCGCGCCTTGGGGCTGGATGCGCCACCAGGGGGTGTGCTGGCCTGGTGGGTCCCCCTGGGCCACTCCAGGTGTCCCTCTGCCCCTTTTTTCGAGGAAAAATTTAATATGAATTTTCTGGAATTTTTCGGGAAACTTTATTTTTGGCCAATTTTGAGGTTATGAAAATTGATTTTCTCGCAGAAAAAGATTTTTTAGAAGAAGCAAAAGGCAAACCAAAACCAAAACTACATAAGTTCTAAGACACTCTAACAAGCAAACAACTAGCAAAACTAAAGCTAACAAGAGGAAGAGCAAGGACTAGGAAAGAGAAAAATAAAAGTGAGCAAGTATAACCACTGTGAAAGTATTGTTTTGTTCATTAAAATCCCTTTGTTAACATGGTTGATCAGGTATTGTTACCAAAACAATCTTATATGAAAAAAAACTTTGCATTCCACAAAGTGATTATGTTACCTCAATCTTGATAGCAATAGTCCCAATCATGATAGTTTCAAAACTTTCTTATGGAATGGGACAATATATTTGTCTAACTTTGGTGCTCTCAATATTTTCAATTGAATTCAGGCAATAGCTCTTATCAATCTTCTTGGGAAATAGATAGTATTATCTTTGTCATTAATATTAAAAGTTACTTTTCCTTGATTACAATTGATGATAGCACCTGCAGTATTAAGAAAAGGTCTCCCAAGAATAATGGACATATTATCATCTTCAGGCATTGCAAGCACAACAAAATCAGTTAAAACCAAGCAATTATGAGCCACTTGAACATGAACATCCTCACATATACCAACAGGAATAGTAGTTGACTTATCAGCCATTTGCAAAGATATACCAGTTGGTATCAATTTTTCTAGATGAAGTCTCTTGTAGAGAGAAAAAGGCATAACACTAACTCTAGCTCCTAAATCACATAAAGCAGTTCTAACATAATTATTCTTAATAGAGCAAGGAATAGTTGGTACCTGGATTACCAACTTTCTTTGGAACCTTACCATTGAAGGAATAATTATCAATCAAAGTAGAAATTTCCTCATTAGGAATCTTCCTTTTATTAGAGACAATATCCTTCATATACTTTGAATAAGGAGGCAACTTAATAGCATCAGTCAAAGGAATTTGCAAAAATAAAGGTTTCATCCACTCACAAAACTTGTTATAGTGTTCTTCCTCCTTTGACTTGTGTTTCTTATTGGGAAAAGACATAGGTTTCTGCACCCAAGGTTCTCTCTCACTACCATGTTTATTAGCTATAAAATCTTCCTTAGTGTACCTAGTGTTCTTAGTGTGCTTCTCAGGTTTTTCCTCAACTTACCCCTTATGAGGAGCATCATTTTTATCATTACCACTCTCAATTTCAGCATCAGAGACAGATATAATATTAGGGTCTATAGGCGGTTCAGGTGGTTCCTCAACTATTTTGTGTTTCTTTTTCTTTCTTTTATGAGGACTACCACTACTTTCAGCTTGTTGAGAATCCTACTCAATTCTTTTAGGGTGTCCTTCAGGATATAAAGGATCTTGAGTGGCTATACCACTCCTAGTTCTAATTCCATAAGCATGTTTATCTTCTGAACCATTAACTAACATATATTTCTATACCTTAGCAAGTTGTTCAATTTGAGTTTGAACCATTTAGAAGTGTTTACAAAACATTTTAACATCATTAGCAGTTCTTTCCACAATATCTTTCAACTCATTAATAGCTCTACTGTTTTCCAATAAATGATTCTGAACTTGTTTATTAAAATTACCTTGTTTAACAATAAAAATGTCAAGTTCCTCTAAGCATTGATCAAAAGGTTTACCATAGGGAATATCACCTTCCTCAAAATGTTGGAGAGAGTGTACCTCAATAGTGGATGAGTGGGGAATTGGCTTACATAATTCTTCTATAGGAGGTAGATTCTTCACATCTTCTGATCTAATACCTTTCTCCTTAAGACATTTCTTATCTTCTTTCATCACTTCATCATTTAATGCAATAATTCCCCTCTTCTTTGATGTTGGTGTTGGAGTTTGTTTAGGCACAATTGGTTCAGGAGTAGTAGGCTTAGGTGTAATTAACTCAGTTGAAGTCCAATCATCATAATTATTGCTTATGTTAGCCATTAATTCTTAAGCATCTGTAGGAGTTCTTTTCCTGAAAACACAATCAACAAAACTATCTAGGTATGTCCTGGAATCATCAGTTAGTCCATTATAATAAATATCAAGAAGCTCATTTTTAGGTAATGGACATCCAGGATGTGCATGAATCAAGCACAGAACCTTGTCCATAACTCAGGCAATTTCTCTTCTCCATGTTTAAAATCAAAAAGTTTCTGCAAAGTAGCATGTCTAGCACTAGGAGGAAAATATTTCTGAACGGAAGAAGCAATTAAACAATCAGGGCTATCAATGGAACCAGGAGGTAATATATTAAACCAAGCTTTAGCTTCTCCTTTTAGTGAAAATGGGAAGATCTTAGTAACAAAGTACGTGCGCATCTTAAAATTATCAGAGAATAAGGCACTCATAGTGGAAAGCTCATTCATATGTGCCACAACACTTCCATTTCCAGTCCCACAAAAAGGTTCTTTCTCAGCAATTTTATATAGGATAAATCAAGCGAAAAATCATAATCTTTATCTTTAATATCTATGGGAGAAGTAGCGAACTTAGCATCAGAAGACAGTTTAGGAATAGTGTTACGTCTCTCAAGGAGACTTCTAATAGCACTAGCACCATGTGTGTTTTGGTACTCTTCAATAAATTCATCAGTCATTTCAATGTAATCATCACTAATATCATATCTCTCTCTAGACTCAGGTGAGCTAACAGGTGTAATAGTGTCTTCACTAGGAGTTTCAGTGTTTCCCAAAATAGTTCTAGCAATTGTAGCATTTAGGAAAGGACCTAATGAACCACTTGCATCAAGCACAGTAGAAGTAACATCATGAGTATCAGAAGCAATTTCAGATTCAGCAGTAGTAGCAGTGTGTGTAGCATGTGTATGTGGTGGTGGTGTAACAAGCTTACTTATAATAGACAGTGAATCAAGAGCAATAGAGGTGTTTAGGACTGTACCTCTTCTTGTAGTGGATGGTAAAATAGGAAACTTTCCATCACAAGACTTACCAATGATGAAAGGAGTAGCAGTGAATAATAATAGATCCAAGTGAACTTACAAATAAAGCTATGCTCCTCGGCAACGGCGCCAGAAAATAGTCTTGATGATCCACAAGTATAGGGGATCGCAACAGTCTTCGAGGGTAATATTACCCAATTTATTGATTCGACACAAGGGGAGCCAAAGAATACTTATAAGCCTTAACAACTGAGTTGTCAATTCAGCTACACCTAGAAATAGTCTTGCTCACAACAAGAGCAATAGTAACAGTAGTAGCAAACAGTAGGATATGAGTGCTGTAGGCATAGGGATGGATGGACGACCATTGCATAGACGAGTCTAAACATGTAACTTCAAGATCTATGGCAATTGCAGATAAATAAGATAAAGCATCCAAGTACTAAACAATCATAGGCATGTGTTCCATCTATAGTCCTACGTGCTCGCAATGAGAACTTGCACAACATCTTTTGTCCTGTCAGCCCGTTGCAGCGGGGCCTCAAGGAAATCTACTGCCAATTAAGGCACTCATTTTAATAGAGCACCGGAGCAAAGCATTAACACTCTGTGAACACATGTGATCCTCACATCACAGTCATCCCCTCCGGCTATCCTAATTTCTGTCACTTTGGGGCCTTTGGATCCGGACAATGATATGTGTATACAACTTGCAGATCAGATCACAAACAATACTATCATCATTAATCAATAATAAGTTCAGATGTGAGATCATGGCACTCGGGCCCTTGTGACAAGCATTAAGCACAACAAGTTGCAACAAAGTCAAATAGCACCAATAGAGATACTAGGCACCATTCCCTAACAATCTTATTCGATTACATGATAGAACTCATCCAATCCCTACCATCCCCATAGCCTACAGCGGGGGATTACTCACTCATGGATGAGGGAAACATGGATGGTTGATAGAGAGGCGTCGGTGATGATGATGACAATGATCCCCTCAAATTCCCCATCCCGGCAAGGTGCCACAACAGAGTTTCTGGTTCCGAATCGCGGTTTTTGGTGGTGACGGCACAACAGAACTCTTTCTGGAAAAATGCCGACCCCCTGAGTTTTTAGGTCAGAAGGCAACTTATAGGCGAAGAGGGAGGCCAAGGGGGTGCCTGAGGCGGCCACACCCCCTCCAGGCGCGGCCAGGCCCAGCCCACGCGGCAGGGGGGTGTGGGCCTCTCAGACCCCCACTCCATATTCTGGCTCCGTGAGTCTTTTGGTGAAATAGAATTTTTGGCATATTTTCCGGGATTTTTCCTGATAGTTGATTTTTTGCATAAAAAATAGACACCAAGATAATTCTGCTGAAAACAACGCTAGTCCATGTTAGTTGTATCTAAACCACACAAGTTTAGCGGAGTAACAATAGCAAAAATGTTCAGAAAAGTAAATACATTTTGGACGTATCAACCGCTGTTATCCACCTGTTGGAAAAAACAGTAGCGTGCAATAAGGACATGCTTGAGATACCTTAATTAGCGGGATTGATTATTTGCATAAATTAACCGATTTAGATCCCCTGATCATTCACATAAATTAACCTAGTGGGTTAAATTCTCTAATCCCCAAATCTCAAACAAAATCAAATGCTGATCCGACCTGCAGATCAACGCTAGTACTAACTAGTGAATCCCTTAACTACAACTCGAAGGAAAAATAAAATAGAATTGAAATATGAACAGGGGGATTCATCAAAATACGAGATCTAACATAAGAGGATTAGATTTTGTAAAAATACCTAGCATCCAACGATTGCAAATACGAAAAGTCAAACCCTAATAACACACGATTTAGCATCCAACGATGGGAATGAGGGAAGAATAAGGGAAGGGGAGAAAACCCTAGTTACCTCCGACCATGGCTCGATGATGCTGGTGTCATAGGGTTTCTTCGGCATGATGTACTCCTTCTTCTCGTAGGGGTCCCAGCCGAGCGGGATCTGCCCGAGACCGGCGGGGGCCTCCTCACCAACGGCTACGACGAAAGCGGGGACGGGGGCCTGGACAAGGACGGAGGCTGCCTTCGATGCCTCTACGGGGCCCCTTTATGGGTACGGGGGCCTCCTCGCCGGTAGACTTGGAGGCGACAATGGCCACCGCACCCTTGTTCTCCATCGCCGACACGGTTGGGGTTTCCTTGGGGGTTTGCAGAAGGTGATGGGACAATGGTGACGGTTGCGTGAGTGAGCAAGTGAGCGAGCGAGTGAGTGATAAGTGAAAGTGAGTAGGCCTCTATAACGTTAAAGGGAAGGGACGTTTTGTTGCACCACTGTGTACTGCGTAACCGTGTACGCTACTGCACCGAGCACGTCCACACGTGTCTGCTACCGCGCGATGCACTGCGACACGCATTACCGTGCATCACGTTTTTTTCCTCGTGTCTAACCCCGACGACTTAGTTGAACTCAGTTGTATCCTCGAGAGTAGCACTGACAATTTGGTTGTACTCAATTTTTCCCTCCAGTACTAACCTTGTTGCGTGCAATATACTTGGTTTTACCTTTCGGTGGCTGGTCAATAGATAGTTAATGAATGGGTTTTAGCTATCTAATTGAGTCATTTTATGCACAATAAATTCAAAAGGATCAAAATATAGTGGCACATATTCGAGAAGTCTTCTTATGTGACCTGCCACCATAAAAAATATATAGAAATCAAGTTTTAACCTAAATCACCACTTCTTAAATCACATGCTATCTATGAAGGTTTATGGCTTTCTATTCAAGCCCCTTCTCGAAACAACCCTCTTCAAAATATAGTTTGTCTGAATGAGGCAATGATTGTCACTCATGTATATTTGAATTGCAAATAATTTGATGTATACCAAGATGTAGTTTATTATATAAAAGATACAATTTTCAAATCTCTTTCTATTTTCTATTTGAATTCCTTTATCAGTTTTGCTTTTGGTTTTTAAGTTCTACTCGGTTTAATTTCCCCTCTCTCTTAGTCATAAACTCTCACGTGTGCTTATCCTGATTGCTACGCTTTGATTGGTCGAGACAGTTATCACGCGGATCATACCCACCAACCGTTGATACTCTGTGATCTAGCGGACATGATAACCCTTATATCTATCAGGGGGCACCCCTCTATCTATGCAAAATAACGAGTTTGCCACCGGTACTTTAACTTCATAAACAAATGATTTTGAATATAATTTAAAGAAAAAGTGTTCAAAGATGTATCATATATGCAAGTTTATGCATTATATTACACTATATAAAAATAATAATCTCTTAAGATTTTTTTAGCATATATTATCACCGTCCTAGGTACGACAAAGTGTTCAAAGATGTATAAATTTCGTATATACAAATTTGTACATTGCATTTCACTATGTGAAAATGATAATCTTCGGACGTGACAGCGACAGCGTGGTAGAGCGAGATTGGGCGGAAGGAAGATGCAGCTTTCGTCGCCGACGGCGGTCTCCGGCGACGCCATGGCCGACCCGCCTCCGTCCCTGCCTGACCGCGTGGGTGAAGAGATGGGAAAAGCGTGGGCTTCCACCACCCTGTCCAGCCTAAGCCCAGTGACAAAGCACACGTAGAAGCCATGTAAGTAAGTCCAGCTAACTCTATGGGCCACTGGGCTCGTTACGCATACAGGTCCCGGGTCTGGTGTTGTAGCGGACGTGGCAGAAGACCATTGGGTGTCCCCGGATGCGCCTCTGCTCTCCACCGTCTTCTCTGAGGAAAGCTGCCACGGCCACCCACATCATGGTCGTGGTCATGGTCATGGGGGATCCACTGCGAAAGGGAATCCCAACAAGACGTCCACGGCGCGGAGGAGCCGAAGCCTACGACACCCGGAGCCATGGCCCTTCCGCTGCTGGGCTCCCCCTCCTCCCCGTTCCCGGCCTCACGCCCTGCATCCTCCTCTCCCAGTCCCAGGTACTTCTCACTGACCAGTAGCAGCATCAATGCGGGTTTCTCCTACTAATTCTGGTTGATTTCTCCGTATAAAGTGTTCGATCCGCTGGGACTAGATCAGGATGCTACTGCACTTGCTGCAACATGTCCTGGTTTTTCTGATTTGGATTTGGGGTTGCCACGTTCAGTAAATGATAAAGTTAGATGCATGGAATTGGTCTCGGATTTTGGTTTCCTAACCTCTCGAATGCTTCTCGGCAGGATAAAATGTAGACCTGCTGCGCGAAGCCATTTCAGATGCTCTCTGGATGAGGAAGTGCCACCGAGAAACAATGGGATATGCAAGCATGTTCTCTCATGCCTCGCTGCTTCGCTTGTGTTCGTCGCTCCACCTAGTCAGGTACCTGTGTATACTAACTTTTCATCAGATGCACGTACACACTAAATCATAGAGAAATCTCACAAATCAAAGATACTATACTACTACTACTTCCATTTGAGCATCCACTGACAGAAAAAAAAGCAGAGAGAGAGTAAGCTTACCAGTTGACACCTGCGACATGGTATCGATGCGCTCTTCTTGTTGACCAGGCTATTCCTGCAGACACCTTTGCCCAGCCGAGCTTGTGCCAGGTTGCAGTGGTGGCGGCCATCGATAAAGATGCCGTTCCTCTGAAATTCGACGGCCCTTCGGATGATGATGGCTCAGGCATGATGATGATGAAGGGTATGACTGCCCCGAACTTTGATCCGGCTCGCTACTCTGGTAGGTGGTTCGAGGTAGCGTCGCTGAAACGTGGGTTCGCTGGGCAGGGACAAGAAGACTGCCATTGTACTCAGGTACTGTTATGGGAGTAGCATCATACTGAATAAACTGATTTCTTCTGTTTTTGTTTAGAAAGGCAGGGTAATCTGTATTATGCCTGAAAAATATATGTGGCATCTTCGTATCAAACTGAATTATATGTACTAAGCAAGCTATTCCAGTACCTTTTGCGTCATATGATTTTTTTAAACTGTAAGTGGATGATTCCAGAAAGTTGCTGCTACTGCAGGGAGTGTATACATTTGATGAGAAGTCCCGCGCAATCCAGGTGGAGACATTCTGTGTCCATGGTTCACCTGATGGATACATCACCGGTATCCGGGGGAGGGTGCAATGCCTTTCTGAAGAGGACATGGCTAGTGCCGAGACAGATCTCGAGAGGGAGGAGATGATCCGCAGCAAATGCTTTCTCCGCTTCCCGACACTCCCATTCATACCCAAGTTGCCCTATGATGTCATTGCCACAGATTATGACAACTACGCTGTTGTGTCTGGAGCTAAGGACGCAAGCTTTATTCAGGTGTGGAACTGAATTCTGGATTAGTATAAACTAAAGTACTCATATCTAACTATCTTCGACATGCATGCTTGTAATCTGCAAACAAATTGTTAGAATAGTTGAGTTCATTGCCAACTTAACTAAGAAGTGTTTATTCTCAGAACTGAACACAACGAAGTACGTAGAGTACGGTTTATGTTGGTAAAATCATCTTACTATCTGATGCCCTGCAGTTCTGAAACATAATGTTCTTTAGTTAACTCATCATGTTTTTTCTACTGAATCAGATATACTCAAGAACACCTAACCCTGGACCGGAGTTCATCGAGAAGTACAAGTCCTATGCTGCCAACTTCGGCTACGATCCGAGCAAGATCAAGGACACACCACAGGACTGCGAAGTCTCGTCAGACCAGCTTGCGCAGATGATGTCCATGCCCGGGATGAATGAGGCCTTGTCGAATCAGTTCCCGGACCTCAAACTGAAGTCGTCAGTCGCGTTCGATCCGTTCACAAGCGTGACGCAGACCTTGAAGAAGCTCGTCGAACTGTACTTCAAGTAAATTCAGTGTTGTACCCAACAGTGCTCACACCCTCCACACGGAGCTGCAGTTTAATGATAACCCCAATAAAATTTAGTCTGTGTTATGTCTCTCAGCGATTGTGGCGAAAAAAAGGGGTTTCCCTGTACCATTCATTGAATGAAACGGCGCAAAAAGCGCGGTGTTATGCTTTACAGCATCTGGGCACCGGCAGATTACAGGAACCATGTTTGTTTTTGTCGCAACCGGTGTAAAATGAAAGATAAATATTCCATTAAGGCTAAGTGAGCAGTTGCGCCAGCGTTTGTTCATTTGTCAGGGATGGCGAGAGGATCCTGCGGTCCAGGCAATTCACGGTAGTTTGCCCCTTGTACGTTCAAGGAGCATGATGCATCTGTCCAAGAGGGAAGAGGACTTGAACACGCCCTGAAAACATAGAGTTTCAGACATTCCACAAGCTCCAAAAAAATTGCAGTACAGAGTATGTTAGACTTCAGCCTTCTCGTCCTGCTTTCTAAACATCCACACAGAGTTACAAGGTTCGAAAAAAAATAGAAATAGTTTTGCTGGGGCAACAACACGATTTCATCCTTCTTAATAATATAGAACAATAAAAGCACAGCGCGCGACTAAATTCATTATTATTATTGCCCTATATGTGGCTTATGAGAATCATCGAGCCAGCAGTCGTAGTACATTAGAACTCTATCGCCGAACGTTAGGCAATTACAGAAGATTATGGCTGCTTGGAACACGGAAGGTTAATTGCACTATAGAATCGATCGTGACTAAATCGTAACTTACCAACAATTATAATCCCGTAACTTCGGAAGGACAAGACTCAAGAGTCATCGTTGACGACATGGCTCACGACTGGGCCTCCTCCGCAGACGGCGATCACGTCGAGAACCTGCGGCTGCCGGAGACGTCGTCGAGATGCATCACGGAGAGCGTGACGGCGGAGCACAACTTCGAGGTGGCCAGCTACCCGCTGCTGGAAGGCATGGGCGTGGGCAAGTACGTGAGCTCGAGCGTGTTCAGCGCCGGCGGCCACGGCTGGTGCATCAGGTTCTACCCGGACGGCGTCACGCCGGACTGCGCCGGCCACGCGTCGGTCTACCTCTGCTTCCTCAGCCAGGCGAAGCACGTCAGGGCCAAGTTCACCCTGACGATGCTGGAGAAACAGGGCAAAGTGCAGGTGACGACGGACAAGGGCCTGCAACTGCAAGGGCACGAGTTCTCCAGGACACATCCCGACTGGGGGTTCCCCAAGTTCGTCCAGAAGTCGAGGCTGCTGGAATTCGCCGTCCCTCCTCGACGACGGCGGCGGCTACCTGACGATCAGGTGCGTGCTCACCGTGATCAAACCGCCGCGCACGGTTTGCATGAAAGATCTCGTCGTGGTCCCGCCGGTGGAGCTGCCTGGACACCTCGCGCGCGGGCTCGGTGAGGGGATGGAGACGGACGTCACGTTCCGCGTGGGCGGACGGGAGTTCGGCGCGCACAGGATCGTCCTAGCCCTACGGTCGCCGGTCTTCGAGAAGCAGTTCTTTGGTCCGATGAGGGAGAAGGATACGCGGAGCGTAGAGGTCGTCGACATGGAGCCGGACATCTTCGAGATGCTCCTTCGATTCGTCTACACGGATTCGCTCCCGCCGTGCGACGGCGACGGCGAAGGTCACAGCTCCGCCGCGATGCAGCATCTGCTGGTCGCCGCGGATCGGTACGGGATGAGCAGGCTGAAGCAGATCTGTGAAGGGATGCTCTGCAAAAGCATCGACGTGGAAACCATCACGACAACCTATGTGCTGTCGATTCAGCACGAGTGCGAGCAGCTCAAGCAAGCCTGCTTGGATTTTATATCCTCGCCAGAAGTAACCGCCGCCGTCGTGGAGAGCGACGGGTTCAAGCACCTCTTGGCAAATTTCCCTCTTCTACAGAAGAGACGTCGGAACAATATCGCCGAGAAGTAAACCAAGCGAGAATTTTGTACTAGTAGCATGAACTCTGGAATTTTTGTTAGCATGCATATATATATAAATAATAAACTCCCACCGCATGTTTTAAACATATTCCATGATGCATGATGGCTGGATCTATTGATATATGTTGATATTTTTTGAACTTAGTCAAACCTAGAGAAACTTTATTTAGATCAAAACTCACACGCCTTATATTTTGAAGCGAGGCTTTTATATCCTTAAGTTCCATTTGTATGATTAATTCCATATACTAGTGTGGTAATTAACTCGGTTTTAAGAATCCAATATGCTGTTGGTTGAGTGTTATTTCTGGTTCTCAAACTTGACAGCCTTGAAGTTCAGTTTTTAGAATTGGATATATTTAGTCTCAAAGCAAACTCAAATCGATTTAATGGATGACGTGGGAGAGGTTTCGCACATGGGGGCATCTTATTGAACACAAATAATGATATATAGAGAGAAAACTAGGAACATGATTATTTGTCCATTGATATTTTAAAGTTAGTTTCTAATACCATTGTTATTATAGAATACTTTTGATTCTCCTTTTCAATGCTTTTATCTAATATATATGTGAGTTTTCTCATGTAAGATTCTTAGATTTTTATGTAAATTTTCTAGAATAATTTATTAATTATTTAAAACTCACTATCTACAAATGATTTCTTGATATATTAATAAATATACTTAAATATTAATCTAGAAAATATATTAATTTGTTTCGTAAATTGATTTTTTTCAAATGAATTCTTGTTTTTTTTTTACTTTTAGGTTTCATTCATGCAAAACCACTCTTAGTACCACCATCATCAGTCTTTGAGTTTGGACGAGTGAACAAATCTATGAGGCTTTGGGTTTCATGGGCAATCCTAGTTTTGACTTAAAGTGGCCAATTTATATGCAAAATATTAAGATTTTCCTAACAACAAAACTCAACCAATTTTACCAACCTCATAATAATATAGCCAAAAGGTAGTTCACACAGGAACACATAACCAGATGTAGTCAAGAACACCCATGTTTTGTTACATATGTAAGAATTGATTAAATGTTATTGAAATTTTGGTAATGTTAATTGGTACTTAAATATATTCTACAAGCTATTCCATAATACCTCCATCCCAAAGCTTAAGGCTTTTTTTTTGAAAAGTCAAGCTACGAAAAGTTTGACCAATCTTTTAAAAAAACTATCAAGAAATATGATATTATATAGATACCATGTGAAAATATGGTTCATGATGTATCAAAGGGTATAAATTTGTATTTTAAATATTAATATTTTTCTCTAAAAAACTTAGTCAAATTTTACGTAGTTTTACTTTTGAAAAAATATAAGCCTTAAACTTTGGGACGGAGGTAGAAGTAGATTGAAAGTGAATACAATTTTTGTCTAATTTTAGTGATATATTTTTCAATTTTGTAACTTCCAAATTTGAAATGTTTTGTTGAGTTCATCAAGAATGGCTAAAATTCGGATGCCATTAGTGTGGACCACGATAATTTAGGTTGATTGCTCAAAATGAATTATTAGGTCTTCAAAAATTAGTTGACACAACACTTGTGTTTTGCCACACGCTCGACAATCCAATGAGTATTTTACCCAATAGGGATGGTGGTTTAGTCTGCGTATGAACCCTGCACCACCTTAGGTTGTGTTTCTATTCTTCTAAACTACTTTGCTTTTACCGTTTGAAACTTTCTTATGTTTGTTTGTTTGTTTGGGACATGTGCATAGGTCCCGAGTAAACCCTATGGCCTATGTGGTTGTATCATGTTAATGCGACATTTGAAGAGCAGTACTTCTTGAGCTTCTTCTTTTCGAGAAACGTTTGAACATATATAAAAGAAAGGCAAATGCTAGCTATCAATTACAACCAATTTTACTACATGTGTGGTCCCCCTGGACCACTGTCTAAAAATTCTTGTCGCTCCTGTAAAAATTCCGGACGTAGCATTTTTTCTCTATGTATGTAGTGTTTTCAGAAATATGGCATCTTTTGCACTGAATCTAAAAAAATGTAACATGTAGCAAAACTTATGCAACATTTTTGTGCTTTCCCATGTAGCAACACAAAATCATATGTAGCAAAACCAAATATGTTTTTAGCAAAAGGTAGGAAATGTGTCGTAGTTTGCAACAAAAAAATCCAACACATCCAATGTTTTTGCCTAACTCTTCCAACATTAAATGAACCATGTAACATTGAAGTAATATTTTGTAGTACATGCACAAAAATCATCCTAATATTTTTTCAATACTTAGACAACAAAATGATGCACATATTTAGCAAATCTCAACACCATATGTAACATCGACAAAATTCCCCAACCTTTGCAGCATAAGTCCTAGAAATTATTGTAGCATTTTGCTCATATCACCTCCTAAAAATTATTCCCCAACCTTTGCAGCATTTTTCTCATGTCCTAGAAAAAGATGCTCGTGATGTTTTGAAGTTCTTAAACTTACATCTTCAACTTCGTAACTTTACCAACATACAGCAATGTACATTGGACTGGATTTCTTCAGCACCCTAGTCGCATTTTCAAGAAGATCAAGGCCTATTACCAGATGATCATGGAGCATACCTTCAAAGCTACAAACTCCAATAGACGTGAATCCACTAGGTCTACTTCAACATGAGGGATATGCTTTTTTTTGATATATATAAGAAGGTAGAGAAAACCTCTACCTTATGCAGTTACAACGTGGATTTACATCCGGCAAGAGCCGGTTGAGAAGGAGGCAGAAAAAAGACAAAAGAAAGCGGAAGGAAAAGGCAAATTACAATAACTTATCAGCCCACTGAAACATCCCAGTGGAATTTTTGCTGGACCTGCAAGTCCAAATCCTTAAATCTTGTGCAATTAGCTTGGCCAGATTGTTGTTCGTTATCCTCTTGCCATTGATCACTCTGTCATTTCTTGCTTTCCATAGTTCGAGATACAGGCAGCAAAACAGATTTTCCATGTGTTGTTCCTTGTCTCCTGCTGAACCTGTTCGAAAAATTAAAATATAGTGTTGGCTGTGCTCGCGAACTGGGCAAGACCCAGCTTGCTCCACACCGAGGCAGCATGCCTACAATGCAGGGCAATATGGTGAATGGATTCTAGCGCAGGACATTGGTCACAGCCTGCATCAGTGCACCAACATTTTGCAGTCATGTTGTCCTTAGTATTTAATCTCCCCCTAAAAGCGAGCCATTTTTGTTGATGCATGGCGATATGGTGAATGGATTCTAGCGCAGGACATTGGATATGCTATGTTAAATGTTGATGCTGCCACTTTTGCTTGGTATAGATGCATGGGTGCAAGCTTCATTCTTCAAGATCATCGGGGTCAAGTTCTCTTGGTCGTCTCTTGCCGTTTGCCCCATATTCAGGACCTAGAGCTAGCAGGGGCGATGTCTATGCGCTACACATTAGCCTCCTACCTCTAGGCCAATGTGGCAGAGGCGATCACGATGTCAGACTGCTCCAACTTGATAGCAAAGATTAAGGACAAGTAAAGTGACCGTTCACCGTCTGGTGTGGTCATTTTTTATATGAAGAAAATGGTGG
This sequence comes from Avena atlantica, assembly GCA_910589765.1. NCBI lineage: Eukaryota > Viridiplantae > Streptophyta > Magnoliopsida > Poales > Poaceae > Avena > Avena atlantica. Next base: position 461,021,071 of record OU342734.1, on the reverse strand, counting down.
ACATATTTTCTTCTGTTAATTTCTCACATCAAGGTAGATTATGTAATAGGGCGGCACATTCTCTTGACTAGGTGTGGCAGAGTCTCAAGCTAGCGTTGTGTGGGTTAATGAGGTCCCGGAGTTGATCCGGACCATCATTTGTACTGTACTTGTTTCTGAATATTAATGAAAAGCCACCAATTTCCCGTAAAAAAGTGTTTTCCGAAATTGATTGAGGTCCGTTTCTACTCTCCTTGGTCATGGAAAGGTTTACATCAACCATGTGAAAATCATAAGCAAATTACAAGGAAATAAAGTTAGCGTATGAGACCGTGACTCTTTGCCTGGAAGATATAACCATCCGATCCGTACGTGTTGACGAGACATGTCTTTTAATTTTACCTTTGCCATGGGTAACATCATCCCGACACCGCGACACTGTACGAACGCGTGCGCCTACCGGAGGCGCGTGCGACACGGTAAGGGGGTGGAGGATTGTTGTATGAAGGTGGTGTGGCATGGTAGGATGGGGGTGTAGGAAGGATGGCTGGGTTGGGTATGGGGTTAGTGGGAAAATTTGGGCGACGAGGAGCAGCATTAATGGAGGATGTAAAAGAAGTGTTGGTTTGACCCGTAGCAGCAAGCATGTTTTCACGATTCTCAAAAGATAAAAGCTGGGAACACATGTCACCTAAGGTTGTAGATGGATTAGCATTGATAGAAGCAACAAGAGGCGGATAGGTACCATCAAGATCATTGAGGATGTAGTCTTTGAGCTCATCATCATCAACCGGCTTTCCTGTAGCAGCTAATTCAGCGGCAAATCCTTTCATCTTGGTGAGAAATTGGGAGGCAGACATATCAAGTTTTTTTGTGTTTGTAAGAGCACCACTGAGGGCGGAGACTCGAGACTTGGATTGGATGGAGAAGAGGTCAGAAATAGCGCTCCACACATCCTTGGCATGGACAAGACCATACACATGAGAAAGCATATCATCACGAAGGGAATTGACAAGGAAGCTCACCACGTCTTGATCTTTGGTAACCCATGTATCATACTTAGAATTGGGGATGCTGATCTTCTTCTGACTTGCATCCTCAGCGTCGAGAAATTCAGGGGGCGCCACGATGGTTCCATCCTGGAAACCGAGAGCACGAGCACCTCGGAGAGTCGGCATAATTTGCGTCTTCCATGACAGGAAGTTTTCACGTGTGAGTTTGGTGGCTGGTGGAGTACCGATGGTGACTGGCGTGGTGTTTGTCGAGGTAGACATGATCGATCCTGAGGGACAGATCGATCTGATCTAGGGTTTTTGGGAGGGTGGGGTGAAAAGGGGTGTTGAGAGGAAAAGAAGTAGGGGAATTGGTAGGCCTTGGCTTGATCTATGAGGGAGGAGGATCTTTGGTTGTTTTGGGGAGGAGAGGATGGCCGGCGGCGGTGGAGAAGAAGCTCCGGAGGCGGCGGCTAGAGAGGGAAGAGGAAGGCTCGTGATACCATGTTGATGTTTGTAGAATAGGGAGAACGATTGTTGCCCACAAGGATCAATCGGATACGTGTTATATTGAGAGTGGAAAAGCCCCACCCGTGGCTTACAAGAGGGCCTACACATATAGAGAGAAAAACAAACTCTAACATGGAGAATACATTGTCCTAACAAAATGAAAGTGAACCTTTGGAGACTAGCTGACGACTGTCTCCCATCACGTGCTGCCTCTACAACATTGTTTTGTACCTGCTGACTACACTTGTTGTTTCGGCAGCAAAAGAGGAACTTGTCCAATACTCGATTATTTTCTGTCCATATGCTCGTGATGTTTAGTCTGAAGTGAAGAAGTTTTTAAACTTACATCTTCAACTTCGTAACTTTACCAACATACGACACTGGACATTGATTGGACTTCTTCAGCAACTTTTTTTTTGAAAATGAACGTTTTATTATTTAATAATTAGTTTACACCCGTCCTCTGTATAGCTAAGATGTACATAGCCGATCAACCGTAGAATTCGTCGAGACCAAAGCAAAAGTACCAGAATTACAAATAATGGTAAAACAAAACAAAGTCCTCCAAACGTGCTATGGTAGATCTATCTGGAGATCATGCTGCCATCCATGTCGGGAGAAGATATTCCTCGCCGTGTCTTACAATCGCGTACAGACTTCCACGAATAAGTTTCGAAACTCCATACGTTAAAGAGAAACCCATGATCGGAGGATGGCCGTAGCTCGAAAGATAACCTGCAAGAAAGAAGACACAATGTTATTAAAAATCTTGTCATTTCCACATAGCCAAGACGATCAAATAATAGCAAACGCTCTCCTACCTCTAGACCAATGTGGCAGAGGCGACCACGATGTCAGACCGCTCCAACTTGATAGCAAAGATTAAGTAAAAGAAAAGAGATTGTTCATTTTTTATATCGAGAAGATGGTGGACAGATTTTCTTCTGTTAATTTCTCACATCAAGGTATATTAATAGGCGGCACATTCTAGCGGTTAATGAAGTCCCGGAGTTGATCCGGACCATCATTTGTACTGAACTTGTTGCTGAATATTAATAAGAAGCCGCCAATTTCCCATTAAAAAACGTTTTCTGAATTTGATTGAGGTGCGTTTCTACTATCTCCTTGGTCATGGAAAGGTTTACATCAACCATGTGAAAATCATAAGCTAATTACAAGGAAAACAGAGTTAGCGTAACCCGCAAAAAAAAAAAAACCCGAAAACAGAGTTAGCGTATACGAGGGTAGGAGATCTCCGGGGGAGACCGTGACTCTTTGCCTGGAAGATATATATAAGAGCGTTGAGGAGACGTGTCTTTTAATTTTCCCTTTGCCATGGGTAACATCATCCCGACACGGTACGAACGCGTGCGCCTACCGGAGACGTCGTCGAGATGCGTCGCGGAGAGCGGCACGGCGGCGCACAACTTCGAGGTGGCCAGCTACCCGCTGCTCGACGGCATGGGCGTGGGCAGATACGTCAGCTCGAGCACCTTCAGCGGCGGCGGCTACGACTGGTGCATCCTCTTCTACCCGGACGGATCCGCGGGCAACTACGCCGGCTACGCGTCGGCCTTCTTGAAGTGCGTCGGGCCGGCGGGCGCTGACGCCGTGAGGACCGAGTTCACACTGGACATCGTGGAGAACCGAGCCCAAGCGCCTCCAGCGAGCAAAGTCCGGCACACTTTTGCTCCGGCGAGCTGGTGGGGACACAATAAATTCATCGAAAAGTCGAGGCTGGGATCGCTCTACTCTCGCCTCGGCACCGGCTACTTCACGGTGAGGTGCGTCCTCAGGGTCGTGAAGGAACCAAGCACGGAGTGCAAGAGGAACATTATTAGCGTGGGGGTTCCGCCGCCGGAGCTGCCTGGGCAGCTCGAGCGCGCCCTGAAGGACGGGAGAGGCGCGGACGTCACGTTCGACGTGGGTGGCCGGGTGTTCAGCGCCCACAGGTTCATACTCGCCGCAAGATCGCCGGTGTTCAGGGCGGAGCTCTTTGATCCGGCGACGGGAGAGGCTGTGCGGCGCGTGGAGGTCGTCGACATGGATCCGTCCATCTTCGAGACGATTCTTCACTTCGTCTACACGGATTCACTACCACCATGTAATAATAATGAAGATTACAGTGTCGCTGTGGTGCAGTGTCTGCTTGCCGCGGCAGATCGGTACAAACTTGACAGACTCAAGATGATTTGTGAAGAGAAGCTCTGCAAAAGAATTGATGTGAGAACCGTGCTGACCATGTTGGCGCTGGCAGATAGACACCGCTGCAAGCGCTCAAGGATGCCTGCAAGGCCTTTTTATCGCTGCCGGATGCAATGGGCGCCGTCGTGATGACCGACGAGTTCAAACACCTCATGGGCCATTGCCCAGGCTGGTCTTTTAGGATTCCTGCTCACAGGAAGCAAAACAAGCATGGACTTATGTGTACTAGTAAGGACATTTAAACATTGATGAGCATGCATCATTTTTTTTTGAGTAATCTATGGCGGCCAGGCACGTATGTGACCGGCCTTAACCACTTTTCATTAAAAAAGCAGTAGCAAACCGAACTTAACTGAAGCCAAAGGAGCTGTTCCAAGAAAAAGGAGAAAAGCCCTAACTGAACCTATCTGAAAACCCTAGCTAAGGAAAGAGAGGGGGTGGTAGATATTACGTACTAGTAACCAGAGCCGTCACTACGGGAAAAAATATCGCTGCCGTGTAGACACGTCTTCTGCCGTGTGCCAAACAGACCGGAACACGGCAAAATCTGTCTTTGCCGTGTGTAACTCAGAAAATACACGACAAATTTCTGAAAAAGAACACGGCAAAGAAATATACACGGCAAAGACCCATAAATGAACACGGCAAAGAAAACATACTCGGCAAAGTCGACAACGGCACACGGCATAGGAGTTGTCACGGCAACGAGGTGGGACCAGTGACCCCACAAGTCCATTTAACGGGAGGAGCTAACGGCCGCAGACGGTGGTCTCTTTGCCGTGTGTCCTCGCCGGTCCTTTGCCGTGTGTATTCCGCAGTACACACGGCAAAGTCCTTTTTTTTTGCCTTTTATCACATTACTCTTAGGAAAATTATAAAAAAATCATTCTAATTCAGAAAAATACAATATATCAAAATTTGCAGAAAAATAAGATCTATTTATCTACACTCAAATATTAGATATTTATATTGAATAAAAATCTTCATGCTCGCCGTTTTGACCATAGTTTAAAACATGCATAAAAAATTCAAAAACGATCGAAACAATGCGAAACCTTCACGTGATGTCATATTATGTGACATAGTTGGTAGGAAAAATATCAAACTTCGTATATTGATTATGTCTAAAAAAACCTTCACAAAATGACCTATCTCATTCGAGGTTTCCTAGCTTTCGGGTCAAATGACCAATGTTATGGCTAGAATCAAGACATAGTTTGTGATAATCTTTCCATATTGTGCATGCATGTACATCATGGAATGGCGAACAATGTTGTAGGAGGAAGTTTTCCTTTTCGTCGCACCAAAAAGCCATTTTCCATTTTCCGAGCGTAAAAAACGGGGGATTTTATAAAGCAACCACCAAATGGCTAATTCAAAATTCTACCACTCCATTTTTCAAAAATACTAGACCACCTTAAATATACAATGTCCAAATGGGGGATCTCAAACCTTTTCGTCCACTCCAGGTGAAAAAGACAAATTCCCGCCGAATCGATAGGAAGTGGGTCAGATATGAACTATTTTTTACAAAAAACATTTTTAAGTTCACAATATGCTATTTCATCAGAGATCCAGTGAAATTTTAGAGAGGCTCAAATCCGAGCTAAGAATCTTCATACCCGTCGTTCGATAAAGTTTATCGATGGTTTAAAAGAGTCATAAAAATTCAAAAACGATCGAAACATTGCGAAACCTTCGCATGGTGTAATATTATATGACATGATTGCAAGGAAAAATATCAAACTTGTTATATTGAATATGTCTCAAAAAAACCTTCACAAAATGACCTATCTCATTCGAGGTTTCCTGGCTTTCGTGTCAAATGACCAATGTTATGGATACAATCAAGACATAGTTTGTGATAATCTATCCATATTGTGCATGCATGTGCATCATGGAATGGCGAACAATGTTGCAGCAGGAAGTTTTCCTTTTCGTCGCACCAAAAAGCCATTTTCTATTTTATGAGCATAAAAAACGGGGGATTTTATGAAGCAACCACCAAATGGCTAATTCAAAATTCTACCACCCCATTTTTCAAAAATACTAGACCACCTTAAATGGACAATATCCCAACGGGGGGATCTCAAACATTTCCGTCCACTCCAGGTGAAAAAGACAAATTCCTGCCGAATCGGTAGGAAGTGGGTCAGATATGAACTACAGGTACATGATCAGATGCATGATTTTTTACAAAAATCATTTTTAGGTTCACAATATGCTATTTCATCAGAGATTCAGTGAAAATTTAGAGAGTCTCAGCTCCGAGCTAAGAATCTTCATATCCGTCGTTCGACAAAGTTTGTCGATAGTTTAAAAGTCATAAAAAATTAAAAAAACGATCGAAACAATGCAAAACCTTCACGTGGTGTCATATTATATAAAATGATTGCAAGGACAAATATCAAACTTGTTATATTGAATATGTCTCAAGAAAACCTTCACAAAATGATCTATCTCATTCGAGGTTTCCTGGCTTTCGGGTGAAATGACCAATGTTATAGTTAGAATCAAGGCATAGTTTGTGATAATCTGCCCATATTATGCATGCATGCGCATCATGGAATGGCGAAAAATGTTGCAGGAGCAATTTTTCCTTTTCGTCTCACCAAAAAGCCATTTTCCATTTTCCGAGCGAAAAAATGGGAGATTTTATGAAGCAACCACCAAATGGCTAATTTAAAATGCTACCATCCCATTTTTCAAAAATACTAGACCACCTTTAATGGACAATGTCCCAACGGGGGGGATCTCAAACCTTTATGTCCACTCCAGGTGAAAAAGACAAATTTCTGCCGAATTGGTAGGAAGTGGGTCAAATATGAACTATAGGTACATGATCTGATGTGCATGATTTTTCACAAAAATCATTTTTAGGTTCAAAATATGCTATTTCATCAGAGATCCAATGAAAGTTTAGAGAGGCTCAGCTCCGAGCTAAGAATCTTCATACCCATCGTTCGACAAAGTTTGTCGATAATTTAAAAGAGTCATAAAAAAATCAAAAACGATCGAAACAATGCGAAACCTTCGCGTGGTGTCATATTATGTGACATATTTGGAAGTAAAAATATCAACCTTGTTATATTGAAAATGTCTAAAAAAACCTTCACAAAATGACCTATCTCATTCGAGGTTTCCTGACTTTCGGGTCAAATGACCAATGTTATGGCTAGAGTCAAGACATAGTTTGTGATAAACTGTCCATATTGTGCATGCATATTCATCATGAAGTGGCGAACAATGTTGCAGGAGGAAGTTTTCCTTTTCATCGTACCAAAAAGCCATTTTCTATTTTTCGAACGTAAAAAACAGAGGATTTTATGAAGCAACCACCAAATGGCTAATTCAAAATTCTACCACCCCATTTTTCAAAAATACTAGACCACCTTAAATGGACAATGTCCTAACGGGGGGATCTCAAACCTTTTTGTCCACTCCAGGTGAAAAAGATAAATTCCTGCCGAATCGATAGAAAGTGGGTCAGATATGCACTACAGGTACATTATCGGATGGGCATGATTTTTTACAAAAATCATTTTTAGGTACACAATATGCTATTTCATCAGATATCCAATGAAAGTTTAGAGAGGCTCAGCTCCGAGCTAAGAATCTTCATACCCGTCGTTTGACAAAGTTTGTCGGTAGTTTAAAAGAGTCATAAAAAATTCAAAAACGATCGAAACAATGCGAAACCTTCGCGTGATGTCATATTATGTGACATGGTTGCAAGTAAAAATATCAAACTTGTTATATTGAATATGTAAAAAAAAACCTTCACAAAATGACCTATCTCATTCGAGGTTTCCTGGCTTTCGGGTCAAATGACCAATATTATGGCTAGAATCAAGACATAGTTTGTGTTAATATGCCCATATTGTGCATGCATGTGCATCATGGAATGGCGATCAATATTGTTGGAGGAAGTTTTCCTTTTTCTCGCACCAAAAAACCATTTTCTATTCCCCGAGCACAAAAAACGGGGGGTTTTATGAAACAACCACCAAATGGCTAATTCAAAATGATACCACCCAATTTTCACAAGATTATATGGATGTCATATTTGGATTCCTCACATTTTCTGATAGATTTAGACATTTTATTTGTCGAATTCCGATTTATAGATTTAAATATATGAATTATTCCATATTAAATAGAAAAAGGAAATAAAATAAAATCATTTTATTTTTTATTTGGATTTAAGACTATTATTAATTTTCATTATTGTTTACTTAAATAATTGTTTGAAATCTAAAACTGAGATGTGTGACATTATGGTCCAAGAGTTAATAGGATTGATATAAAAGTATTAGCAACAAGGTATGTTTTCTTTTTCGGAAGCTCATTCAGAAGGAACGAAAAAATTAAGCGTGTTAGAGCTAGAGTAGTGTTAGGATGGGTGACCACATGAGAAGTTTGATTATGAGTGCAATTTGACCTAATATTTAACATACAAATGGTTAAAATATCCTATATGAGATTATCAAGTAAATAATATTCAAAAAAGTTTGAAACAAAATTATTTTTTTTATTTTTTTTAAAAAGGCAGTTTCTTTGACGTGTACTTTTTCCACGAGACACATGGCAAAGACAGCTTTTTTTGCCGTGTACTTTTCGAGAAGACACACGGCAAAGATAACTTCTTTTCCGTGTACTTTTCAAAAAGACAAACGGCAAAGAATATACACCGTTATTTCAGCGGGAACCATCATCTTACTTTACTTTGCCGTGTCCACGCATAATACACACGGCAAAGCCTTTGCCGTGTCTTATTTAGAAAACACACGGAAAAATACCTTTGCCGTGGCGAACGTTTCCGTGTGGTATTTGCCGTGTGTATACACACGGCAAAGCATTTGCCGTGTTCCGAAAGGCCTTTGTCGTGTATTTTTTCCACACGGCAAAGAGCCTGTGTGTCGTAGTGCGTACAACAAGGCTAACAGAGAGAGTTAATAGCATAAAACCACCACTTTGAAAGCAAAATTTACTGATTGATACCACTTTATGGAAAGAATACAAAAAATCACCACAAAATCCGTTAGTTGTCTCAAATAACACCAATTCGACACTAAACCCGAATTGATACCGTTTCTGACGGGTCAAGCCTACTGTAGCACCCCGGGTAAAACCTCTAGTAGAAAATCACCTGTGGTTTATATTTTGTGCATCATCATGCCATCATGCATACTTTGGCTCGAACTATTTTATAAAACCCTATATTGTTTTCAACATTACATCTCCCCTTTTATTCAACTTATATTTTTACTATTTCAATTATGTAAAATTATTTACAAAAATGAGTTTTAAAAACAAAAGAAACAGAAAACATTTTATATATAAATAAAAATAAAAGCTAGACCTAAACCGGCCAGGCCCAAAGGCCCAGCCGGTTGGATCCGATCCTGGAAACCCTAAATCCTACCCCCACCTCTCTCACCCCCACTCCCCACTCCCCTGCCGCCGCACGCACACACCCGACGCCCCAGGCCCCCGATGCAGCCCCGACCCCATCCCGTGATCCCCATCGCCCCGCTCCCGCAACCCCCGCCTCCGCCGCCAGGCCATTCCCCGTCCTCTGCTCACCCCACCGCCCTGGGTCGCCCTCCTCCCTGGCTATCCCTCCTCGAGCCCGGCCCCTTCCGCCACCAGTAGCCGCCCTCTCAGACAAGCTCCCCGTCGACCACCTCACCGCCGTGCTCTCCGGGCCGTCGGCATCCCTCTCTCCTCGCTGCCTCTCTGGCTCTCTGCCCCACCGGCCATGTCCCATCCCCCGCCACCAACCTTCCCTCCGCCAGCGTCCAGCAAGCTCACCGGCGCCCCGTCCTCTGGCCCGCACAGCCGTCTCGCGGGCTCCCTCTCCTACGGCCCGACCTCCCTCTGCCTTGCCTCGTCGCGCTACCTGCGGCAGCACGTCAGTGCGCCATGACCCCGCCTTTCGGTGCTCCTCTATGTGCCCTTGGCCGTTGTCGTACGTGTAGGGTGGATGTTCATCTGTGTTGCAGTGCTGTTGTGTACTCAACTCAGTCGACCTCGCGAGTTCCTGTGGTTTTGTGCTCGAGCCTAGGCCAGGATATGTTCCTGTTGTTGTGGTGATACCATGAAGACGAACCCGAGAAGATGGTGTGTGTGGCATCCCGCAAAACCACTACTAGAAAATCGCGTTGAATTTGTGCATTGCATCGTCATCATCATGCATTGTTTGCCTAAAACTATTTTTCAAAACCAGATTTGTTTTCCCAAAACGCCCCATCTTTATTCAAACTCCAAAACCCGGTCCCCGGAATATTTTGTTTTGGCCGCTATCGGTTTGCACGCGGCCCGTTTAAATCAAATAAAAGTTTAATTGTTTTTAGTAGGGGCAGTCGAACGGGCCGACCGACCCGAACGACCGCCCCAGAAACAAAACGGTCCAACCAGTCCTGCCCCTCTAAAATCCTAAACCTACCAATAAATCTACCCACCCTACCTGGCCACATCACTCCCCCCAATCACATCTTGCCACCTCAGCGCCGCTCTCCCCTCTACCCAATCCCCACCTGACACTTGTCCCATGCCCACTCCCTCTCTCTCACCAACCCCCAGCTGGCCCCTTCCCCCACTCTCACTGCCGCCCTGGGCCCACCCCGCCCCACAGCCGCGCCAGCCCCCCTCTTTTCCTGGAACCTTCCCTGGCCCCGCCCTGTCGCACGCCCCCGCGCGGACCCCACCTGCAGGCCCACGCGACCACCTCGATCCCCGCTCCTTCTTCCCCAGCGCCCAGACCCGCGTGCCCGTCCTGGCCTCCTCCGCCCCGCGCCAGGAGCCGGCCTCGGCCGCCCCCAACCACCGCCTCGCCTCACCCCTCCCTCACCGCCGCCGCCGCACCCCTCCAGGCGAGCCCGCTCTCCCCCGCACGCGACCCCCGACCCCTCCGACCGCCGGCGCCGGCGCTCGCCTGCGGCCGCGACCGCGTCCGTCGCCGAGCCCTCCGCCCCGTCTGCCTCAACCTCACCGTCCGTCCCCGGCCGCTCCGCCTCCGCCGCGCGCGAGCGCCACCGCGCCAGAGCATCCCCACGCCCCGCTCCGGCCCTGGCGCCTCCAACCGCCGGCGTTCTCGTCGTCCCAGCCCCCGACCCCAGCTCCTCTCCGCCCCGAGCACGGCGCGCCGCCTCGAGCTCGCCATCCCCGCCTCCGTCTGCGCCGGCTCGCCCCCCCCTCCGTGTGTGCCTCCCTGGCCGGAGCCCGGCCCCGCCGCCAGCATCCACCGGAGGCCGCCCCGGGAGCCTCTGCATCCCGCGTCCCCGCCGTCGCAGCAAGCTCGCCGGAGCCCGAGCCAAGCCCGCGCGTCACGTCGTCCGCGTCCTCGCCGCTGAACCGCAGCCTCCGCCGCCGGCCACTCAAGCTTCCGCGGGCCCCGCCGCCGTTCCTCCTCCGCGCGCGTTGGCCGCCGACGTCGCCGCCGCGTCGGGCCCTGCCGTCCGTGTGCGCGTCTGCGCGAGCTCGTGATGTGTGCCTCGTCAGACTTTGGGCATGCGTGTGAAGACCCCGTGAGGGTTGGTGCAAGACCAACACGAGACCGATCCGTTGACCAAACAGCTAGACAAACCGCAACCCCGCAAGGACATCGTGTCACCGTCAAGGTCCTCGACCCGAACGCCAAGGCCGACCTGGGTCCGACACCGACAACCGAAACCCCGTTGCCGTACAAGCTCGCCAACGCCCTCAAGTTCTCCTACACGGAAACCACCCGCCAAGGTCTCCTTCTCGGACGCCCCACGGACTCGGAGGAACCTCGGACGCCAAGATCGAACCCTGGAGTGTCAAGTTCTTCGACCCGACGGCCACCGATGCGACAAGTACTCCGCCCGGAACCCTGAGTTCGCCATCAAGGACGCCAGGACCGTCGCCATGACCCAAGGACCCCGGAGGCGCCAAGACCTACCCCGGAATCCGAGAACGCTTCCGCCGAACCCCAAACCCCAGATCCGCCGGACCCTGGACCCTGTCGAACCCCGAACCCCGGAACCCCAAGTCCGTCGAGACCCCTAAATGTGTGACCCTTTTCCTCGAACCCTATTTTATAACATAATAACAACTGTTGCATATTAATCATTCATCTCGCATGCATATTTGTGGTTTGGGGGCCTTATGCCGATTCACCTAATAAATAAATATGGGGCCCATATGCGGGCAAATCTAGTCTCATATTGGCCTCATTTAAACTTGTGTATCGAATCGGTATCTTATCTTGCCTTGTTCAACAACATTTAATATGCGGGGTAGCTAAATAACATGAACCACCTAATTAATTGTCGGGACCCCGGTTCCGCTTAACTTGACCTAATTGCATCGCACCTTTGCCATGCCATCCATCATACATGCATCATGCCGATCTTCTGCCGTTGTATTAAATATTGCATCCGGTGTTTATTCTAGTGTTTTGCTTCTTCGCGGATAAGGCCGTTGAGTTGATGTGAGCTTCGACCCGATCTTCGGTTGAACCTTCGACAATGTTTTCAGGCGAGCATCTCCCCCTTTCTACCTATCTTACTTTTATAGTATTTACTTCCCTCCTGTTGATCTATTGCTATCTGTGTTGCGCTGCTCTAGTTTTCCGTACCCGTGATATTCCCTGCAGCCTCATATTGCCTTGGACACATCCTATTACCTGTTGTTTGGTAGATAGTTGGACTTGCGCGTCGTAGTCGCTTGCTCAAGTAACGTTGCGTGTTGTCAAATGCCACAGTTGTTGATGTATTGCCGCATGTTGTTGTTGGAGATGATTCTAGCTTTACTTATTGTTCACTTTAATTCCTGCTTAACAACTAAAATTGAATAAGCAGAGGCATCGGTGGGTGATAGATAATATTTGGTTTCCGAACGCCCACTTGTGTCCCGTAAGACCCCGAGTACTTGATACCTGTTCCTTGATTTATCGCACTATCCACATATGGGGAGATATGGGCCCCCCCTAGCCAGAGCTTGATTCCGTCTTATTTCTTGGGGCCACAAACTAGTTTGAGGTTTTATTACTATCCTGTACTTATGCCAAGCTTTACTGCTTTATTTACGATTGTGCGAGGTACTGCACACTGTACTGTTTTGGAAGCGGAGTGATTACGCGGTGTCGACAAGCCCCGTTTGGGGTTCCCAGTCGCTCACAGCCATTGTCGCAGACCTTGAGGCCGTCTCGGAGCTTGCCTACTCCGTTGCGGGTTCTACTCAAAGGGGTGGCCCCCTGAAACATTTCTGAATCTTGCGATTGCTCTGTCGTGAAGACCTCGTTGGGTTTTTATTTGGTTTTTCCGAGGTTGATCGTGTGTGTGTTGCTATTTGTGCACCCCGGCCGGGTTAAAACTTTCTGAAAGCCGTGTCCGCGGTTATGGACGACTTGGAGCACAGTATCTCGATCATAGACAAGCATAACTAAAGTTTATTGTTATAAATTTGACTTATAATGACTAGTAATCAGCTGCACTATAACGGAATGGCTAATAATACTGCCCACCATTGCTCGTTTGGATTGTCGCTTGCGACCATTGTACCTGACTAGTAAGTATTGCAACTACAACGGAATGGCTGAATAAAAGTACCAACAACTGCCGGGTTTTCGGGTTTATCTCATGCTATCTGCACCTGATTAGTAATTGTTACAACTATAATGGAATGGTTAACTAAAAGTGCCCACTGCTTCATTTATCAGGATGATTATCTATATTTGACTAGTAATTGCTGCAACGATAACCGAATAAATAAAACTGCCAACGGTGTGAGTTCCTCGGTTGACTTCCTCGTTTGGTCTCGAGGGGGAAACACCAGGAGGGGTTTGTTTGATGTTAGCCTCAGGTTGGATCCGGATAGGTCATTCTTACCCCCTCTGATAACCGCCAGTTGTATCGAGTCTCTATAGGTTGTTTAGTGCATGCTGCCGCTGCCGCTTCAGTCCACCATACCTATGTAGGCGAGGACCGCCGAATTCTAGCCTCGCCGTGTACTGGCCTCAGTACTGACGCTCCTTCTTTGTTTTTCTGCTTTGCCCTTGGTCGGCACCCCTTTTGTTTAAGCAGGATTTGAGATCGACGCCGTTAGCAGGGTTACCCTTCCGGCTTGGCCTGGGCAGGGTTATGGACGCCATTGGTTATTCTTCAGGGCTCTTAGCCCCATTTGCTTCTTGTCCGTAGTCGGACGCTCTACCGTTTTCAAGGTGATTTGGATCTTGTATATTATATCTGTATTCTTGACTCATGGAGTCGCTGTTATATATATCTGTTCTGTGGGTCCCATCGAGGACTGTTGTGTAATGTTATTACTTCGTTTTCCACCCGCACGAAAGTGCCTGGTGGGCACCTTTGAATCGTTTCTATGCGGGTTTGGTGAATTTTGCCCAAACTTGCATAGGTCCGATTCTGAGGGTGTTACAGAGTGGTATCAGAGCTCAGCAGTTGCGATACCCCACAAGTCCAGCCTGTAGGATAACCTAGCTAACGGCCGAAGTAGAGTGTCAAAACTATTTTGCAAAATCGGTTGGATAGTTCTGGTTAGGTCTGATTTTACTCCTTACCCCTCTGCTGTTCTCCTCTTACCCCTACGTGTTTTGAATCCGCTCTCGTCTCTTTCTTCGAGTCCAGGAATTCTCGTGGTTGGGTTCCGTCGTACCTTTAGGGTTTCGCTTCCCCCTTTGTTCACGGTGTTGCTACATCTGGTTTTCCTGCTATCCGAGGAATCCTCCGTCTGGTGGACTTCTCTTGTTCCTTCTCGTGTTTTTCCGGTGTTTTCCGACGCGACGACATCCTCTACGCCAGATCCGATGCAGAGTCTGCATCACTCCTTTGATCCGAACCTCGCTTGTCGAGATCTTCAGTCTGAATCCTGAGAGTTGGTTGCATAATCTGTCTATTCGTGTACAGGGTAATGCTTTGAGTGCGGGATGGAGTCGCGACCATACCACTACTCTTATCATTCGCTTTTGTACATTGAATGGTGGATCGATGCAATTTTACTCCTTCCATGGAAGTTAGAGGTGGCCTTACCTTTAACTTCGTCCGTTGTTTATCTGGAGTGTTCTCTTGACGAATAGGGACAACGACCTCTTGTTAGTGGTGTCGCGAGGATCTAACCGAAGCGAGAAGACGCAGATCGCCGACCTTCCTTCCGGTACCATGAGGCGGATCTCGAGGGCGAGATCCATTGTTAGTGGTGTCGAATTGTGGCATCCCGCAAAACCACTACTAGAAAATCGCGTTGAATTTGTGCATTGCATCGTCATCATCATGCATTGTTTGCCTAAAACTATTTTTCAAAACCAGATTTGTTTTCCCAAAACGCCCCATCTTTATTCAAACTCCAAAACCCGGTCCCCGGAATATTTTGTTTTGGCCGCTATCGGTTTGCACGCGGCCCGTTTAAATCAAATAAAAGTTTAATTGTTTTTAGTAGGGGCAGTCGAACGGGCCGACCGACCCGAACGACCGCCCCAGAAACAAAACGGTCCAACCAGTCCTGCCCCTCTAAAATCCTAAACCTACCAATAAATCTACCCACCCTACCTGGCCACATCACTCCCCCCAATCACATCTTGCCACCTCAGCGCCGCTCTCCCCTCTACCCAATCCCCACCTGACACTTGTCCCATGCCCACTCCCTCTCTCTCACCAACCCCCAGCTGGCCCCTTCCCCCACTCTCACTGCCGCCCTGGGCCCACCCCGCCCACAGCCGCGCCAGCCCCCCTCTTTTCCTGGAACCTTCCCTGGCCCCGCCCTGTCGCACGCCCCCGCGCGGACCCCACCTGCAGGCCCACGCGACCACCTCGATCCCCGCTCCTTCTTCCCCAGCGCCCAGACCCGCGTGCCCGTCCTGGCCTCCTCCGCCCCGCGCCAGGAGCCGGCCTCGGCCGCCCCCAACCACCGCCTCGCCTCACCCCTCCCTCACCGCCGCCGCCGCACCCCTCCAGGCGAGCCCGCTCTCCCCCGCACGCGACCCCCGACCCCTCCGACCGCCGGCGCCGGCGCTCGCCTGCGGCCGCGACCGCGTCCGTCGCCGAGCCCTCCGCCCCGTCTGCCTCAACCTCACCGTCCGTCCCCGGCCGCTCCGCCTCCGCCGCGCGCGAGCGCCACCGCGCCAGAGCATCCCCACGCCCCGCTCCGGCCCTGGCGCCTCCAACCGCCGGCGTTCTCGTCGTCCCAGCCCCCGACCCCAGCTCCTCTCCGCCCCGAGCACGGCGCGCCGCCTCGAGCTCGCCATCCCCGCCTCCGTCTGCGCCGGCTCGCCCCCCCCTCCGTGTGTGCCTCCCTGGCCGGAGCCCGGCCCCGCCGCCAGCATCCACCGGAGGCCGCCCCGGGAGCCTCTGCATCCCGCGTCCCCGCCGTCGCAGCAAGCTCGCCGGAGCCCGAGCCAAGCCCGCGCGTCACGTCGTCCGCGTCCTCGCCGCTGAACCGCAGCCTCCGCCGCCGGCCACTCAAGCTTCCGCGGGCCCCGCCGCCGTTCCTCCTCCGCGCGCGTTGGCCGCCGACGTCGCCGCCGCGTCGGGCCCTGCCGTCCGTGTGCGCGTCTGCGCGAGCTCGTGATGTGTGCCTCGTCAGACTTTGGGCATGCGTGTGAAGACCCCGTGAGGGTTGGTGCAAGACCAACACGAGACCGATCCGTTGACCAAACAGCTAGACAAACCGCAACCCCGCAAGGACATCATGTCACCGTCAAGGTCCTCGACCCGAACGCCAAGGCCGACCTGGGTCCGACACCGACAACCGAAACCCCGTTGCCGTACAAGCTCGCCAACGCCCTCAAGTTCTCCTACACGGAAACCACCCGCCAAGGTCTCCTTCTCGGACGCCCCACGGACTCGGAGGAACCTCGGACGCCAAGATCGAACCCTGGAGTGTCAAGTTCTTCGACCCGACGGCCACCGATGCGACAAGTACTCCGCCCGGAACCCTGAGTTCGCCATCAAGGACGCCAGGACCGTCGCCATGACCCAAGGACCCCGGAGGCGCCAAGACCTACCCCGGAATCCGAGAACGCTTCCGCCGAACCCCAAACCCCAGATCCGCCGGACCCTGGACCCTGTCGAACCCCGAACCCCGGAACCCCAAGTCCGTCGAGACCCCTAAATGTGTGAAGCTTTTCCTCGAACCCTATTTTATAACATAATAACAACTGTTGCATATTAATCATTCATCTCGCATGCATATTTGTGGTTTGGGGGCCTTATGCCGATTCACCTAATAAATAAATATGGGGCCCATATGCGGGCAAATCTAGTCTCATATTGGCCTCATTTAAACTTGTGTATCGAATCGGTATCTTATCTTGCCTTGTTCAACAACATTTAATATGCGGGGTAGCTAAATAACATGAACCACCTAATTAATTGTCGGGACCCCGGTTCCGCTTAACTTGACCTAATTGCATCGCACCTTTGCCATGCCATCCATCATACATGCATCATGCCGATCTTCTGCCGTTGTATTAAATATTGCATCCGGTGTTTATTCTAGTGTTTTGCTTCTTCGCGGATAAGGCCGTTGAGTTGATGTGAGCTTCGACCCGATCTTCGGTTGAACCTTCGACAATGTTTTCAGGCGAGCATCTCCCCCTTTCTACCTATCTTACTTTTATAGTATTTACTTCCCTCCTGTTGATCTATTGCTATCTGTGTTGCGCTGCTCTAGTTTTCCGTACCCGTGATATTCCCTGCAGCCTCATATTGCCTTGGACACATCCTATTACCTGTTGTTTGGTAGATAGTTGGACTTGCGCGTCGTAGTCGCTTGCTCAAGTAACGTTGCGTGTTGTCAAATGCCACAGTTGTTGATGTATTGCCGCATGTTGTTGTTGGAGATGATTCTAGCTTTACTTATTGTTCACTTTAATTCCTGCTTAACAACTAAAATTGAATAAGCAGAGGCATCGGTGGGTGATAGATAATATTTGGTTTCCGAACGCCCACTTGTGTCCCGTAAGACCCCGAGTACTTGATACCTGTTCCTTGATTTATCGCACTATCCACATATGGGGAGATATGGGCCCCCCCTAGCCAGAGCTTGATTCCGTCTTATTTCTTGGGGCCACAAACTAGTTTGAGGTTTTATTACTATCCTGTACTTATGCCAAGCTTTACTGCTTTATTTACGATTGTGCGAGGTACTGCACACTGTACTGTTTTGGAAGCGGAGTGATTACGCGGTGTCGACAAGCCCCGTTTGGGGTTCCCAGTCGCTCACAGCCATTGTCGCAGACCTTGAGGCCGTCTCGGAGCTTGCCTACTCCGTTGCGGGTTCTACTCAAAGGGGTGGCCCCCTGAAACATTTCTGAATCTTGCGATTGCTCTGTCGTGAAGACCTCGTTGGGTTTTTATTTGGTTTTTCCGAGGTTGATCGTGTGTGTGTTGCTATTTGTGCACCCCGGCCGGGTTAAAACTTTCTGAAAGCCGTGTCCGCGGTTATGGACGACTTGGAGCACAGTATCTCGATCATAGACAAGCATAACTAAAGTTTATTGTTATAAATTTGACTTATAATGACTAGTAATCAGCTGCACTATAACGGAATGGCTAATAATACTGCCCACCATTGCTCGTTTGGATTGTCGCTTGCGACCATTGTACCTGACTAGTAAGTATTGCAACTACAACGGAATGGCTGAATAAAAGTACCAACAACTGCCGGGTTTTCGGGTTTATCTCATGCTATCTGCACCTGATTAGTAATTGTTACAACTATAATGGAATGGTTAACTAAAAGTGCCCACTGCTTCATTTATCAGGATGATTATCTATATTTGACTAGTAATTGCTGCAACGATAACCGAATAAATAAAACTGCCAACGGTGTGAGTTCCTCGGTTGACTTCCTCGTTTGGTCTCGAGGGGGAAACACCAGGAGGGGTTTGTTTGATGTTAGCCTCAGGTTGGATCCGGATAGGTCATTCTTACCCCCTCTGATAACCGCCAGTTGTATCGAGTCTCTATAGGTTGTTTAGTGCATGCTGCCGCTGCCGCTTCAGTCCACCATACCTATGTAGGCGAGGACCGCCGAATTCTAGCCTCGCCGTGTACTGGCCTCAGTACTGACGCTCCTTCTTTGTTTTTCTGCTTTGCCCTTGGTCGGCACCCCTTTTGTTTAAGCAGGATTTGAGATCGACGCCGTTAGCAGGGTTACCCTTCCGGCTTGGCCTGGGCAGGGTTATGGACGCCATTGGTTATTCTTCAGGGCTCTTAGCCCCATTTGCTTCTTGTCCGTAGTCGGACGCTCTACCGTTTTCAAGGTGATTTGGATCTTGTATATTATATCTGTATTCTTGACTCATGGAGTCGCTGTTATATATATCTGTTCTGTGGGTCCCATCGAGGACTGTTGTGTAATGTTATTACTTCGTTTTCCACCCGCACGAAAGTGCCTGGTGGGCACCTTTGAATCGTTTCTATGCGGGTTTGGTGAATTTTGCCCAAACTTGCATAGGTCCGATTCTGAGGGTGTTACAGTGTGGTAGCGTTGACGCGATGTGAGTGCCACCTTCCAAATACAAGGTCGACACCGAGATGCCAATCGAAGCCACGAGATACCTCAAGTTCCCCTACACGGACACGAAGATCGCCTACATGGACCCGATGGCCGAGACGCTGAAGACCCGATCCCGGATCCGAAGTCTAAACCCTGGCACCGACTTCATGTTCTCCTTCATGGATGCAAGACCCCGTTCCCGGAGGTGAAGACCGACCTGGCCGAGACCGACCCCGTCGAACCCCTAACCAAGATCGCCGATACCCCTATGTGTGACCCCTTTTCCGAGCCCCATATTTTTATAATATGATATTTCACTTGTTGCATCTAAAATTGTCATGCTTGCATATATATCATGTGGCTTGGGGGCTTTTGCCGATTCACCTCATAATTAAATATGGAGACCATATGCGGGGTATCTAAACAACTTGAACCTATTAAATAATTGTCGGGACCCCGGTTCCTCTTAATATGACCTAATTGCATCGCACCTTTGACATGTCATACATCATACATGCATCATGTCCCATCTTCTGCTGTAATATTAAATAGTGCATCTATTGTTTCTTCTACTTCTTTGCTTCTTCACGGATTAGACCGATGAGTTGATGCGAGTGACGAACCGATCTTCGTTTGAACCTTCGGCAATGTTTTCAGGCGAGCATTCTCCCCCTTTCTACCTATTTTACTTTTATAGTCTTTATTTCCTCCTGTTGATCTATTGCTGACTGTGTTGCGATGCTTTAGTTTCCGTACCCGTGATATCCCTTGCAGCCATTATATTGCCTTGGACACCTCCTATTACCTGTTGTTTGGTAGATAGTCGGCCTTGCGAGTCATAGTTGCTTGCTCAGGTGTTGTTTCGATATTCTCAAGTACCACCGTTGTTGGAGAAATGCCATATGCTTTATGTTGTAGATGATCATGGCTTTAATTACCGTTTAATAACTAAAACTGGAGTAGGTAAATAATGCAGAGGCACAGGTGGGCAATAGATGTTATTTGGTTTTTAACCGTTCACTTGTGTTCCGTAGGATTCCGAGTACTTGATACCTGTTCTTTGAATATTCACACTATCCGTATGTGGGACCATGAATCCCCCTAGCCAGAGCTTGAGTCATATTTATTTCTTGGGGCCACAAAGTAGTTTGGCGCTTTATTACTATCCTGTACTTATACCATGTCTTACTGCTTTATTTACGATTGCGCGTGGAGTGCCTGTACTGTTTAGGTAAGCGGAGTGTTTTCGCGGTATCGACAAGCCCAGTCACACTTTCGGTTCCCAGTCGTTTACAACCATTGACGCAAACCTCTGGGTCCGTTTCGGAGCCGGCCAACTTCGTCGCGGGTAGCTTGGTGGGGTGGCCCCCTAAAATTTATAAGAATCTTGCAATTGCTCTGTCGTGATGCCTCGTTGGGTTTTCATTTGGTTTTTATCGAGGTTGATCGTGCGTGTGTTGCTATTTGTGCTCCCCTGCAGGGTAAAACTTTCTGAAAGCCGTGTCCGCGGTTATGGACGACTTGGAGCACAGTATCTCGATCATAGACAACTATAACTAAAGTAGTGCTATAAATTTGACTTTATAATGACTAGTAATCAGCTCCACTATAATGGAATGGCTTAATAAAAGTGCCAACAGTTGCTGGTTTGGATTGTCACCTGTTGCCATTGTATCTGACTAGTAAGTATTGCAACTACAACGGAATGACCAAATAAAAGTACCAACAACTGCTGGGTTTTGGGATGCCTCATGCTATATGTATCTGACTAGTAAGTACTATAACTATAATGGAATGGTTAATTAAAACTGCCTACTGCTTATTATATCAGGATTACTCATGCTATCTATACCTGACTAGTAATTGCTGCAACGATAATTGAATAAATAAAACTGCCAACTGTGTGAGTTCCTCAGTTGACTTCCTTGTTTGGTCTCGAGGGGGAAATACCAGGATGGGTATGTTTGGTAGTAGTATTAGGTTGGCTTCGAATAGGTCTTTCTTATCCCTCTCTGATAGCCGACAGTTATATCGAGTCTCTATAGGTTGTTTAGTGCATGATGCTCTGCCGCTTCTGTCCACCATACCTATGTAGGCGAGGACCGCCGAATTCTAGTCTCGCCGTGTACTGGCCTCAGTACCGACAACTCTCTTTTTTTTTTGCCCTTTGTCGGCACCCCTTTTGTTTAGAAGGTTTTGAGATCGACGTCGTTAGCAGGGTTACCCTTCCGGCTTGGCCTGGGCAGGGTTATGGACGCCATTTGTTATTCTTCAGGGCTCTTAGCCCAATATGCATCTTGTCCGTACTCGGACGCTGTATCGTTTTAAAGGTGATTTGGATCTTTGTCTTGTATATCTGTATTCTTGACTCTTTGAGTCATTGTTGTATACATCTGTTCTGTGGGTTCCATCGTGGACTATTGTGTAATGGTATTACTTCGTTTTCCACCCGCACGAAAGTGTCTGGTGGGCACCTTTGAATCGTTTCTATGCGGGTTTGGCGTGAATCGCTGAGACTTGCATAGGGCCGATTCTGAGGGTGTTACACCTACCGACAGAGCTGACGTGGCACCCCACAGACGGCTCTCGACACAGACGTTACAGCCGTTAACGGCGTGTGGTCCCCACGGTCCGTTGGTAGCATAAAACCACCACTTTTGTGTTTAAATTTCGAAAAACCACCACTTTTAAATAAAAAATTTAAATGGAAAATCTTTTAATAATGCAAACTTTGGAAATTCATAACTTTAATTATATAATTCCAAATAATATGTCAAAATTTATTATAAAAAATCAAGGAATTCATTTCTAACATCCATCATGCATGAATCACATCTATTCCTCTCGGTTATTACAAGAAAAATAATAAAAAAAGAAGCGTGTGTGCTGATCCTTGTGCGGGTGTTTATAGAGACCTTAGCTCACTGCCAGTTAACGCTCTTGCGTACGTAAAAACATCCATCGCCGGCGTGCCTGCCACTATATAATATTAATCTTCTCACACACATACATATACTATGTGTATTTAATATTTTAGCACCTTTTTGAATGGAATGTACTACCAAACACAGAGAGATGGATATTTTCATATAAGCTTATTGACAAAGGTCTTCATTCAAAGGCATGTCAGTTATATGATGAATCACCCTCACATTTTAAAAAATAAGTCAGCAATCATCATTCAGCAAGATCACACATACAAGTGCATATTAAGACCTTGAAATTTATATGAAAGAAACGATGTTCATACCACATCATTCTCATATCATCGCATCATCCTCATATCATCGCATTCTCTCTCTCTCTCTCATCGAAGGACCCTTTCACCCAAGTAAGAACATCTCGTCTTGCTATCTACACATGAATCAAGATAAAGTATCTCACAATACTTCTATCACAGCCACCAAAGTTTGATACTTTTGCACCATAATGAATAGTATATACAAAACAAATAATGGTTTGGCAAACCTTCT
Source organism: Avena atlantica (assembly GCA_910589765.1). Classification (NCBI taxonomy): domain Eukaryota; kingdom Viridiplantae; phylum Streptophyta; class Magnoliopsida; order Poales; family Poaceae; genus Avena; species Avena atlantica. The sequence goes on along the minus strand of OU342734.1, from coordinate 460,998,432 downwards.
GGGCAACGTGGTGCGAACATCTAGAAACCACAAGTGTTGTTTCAAGTGGTACACAAAGTGCCTCTATACTGTCATAATCATAGATCATCATACGATCACATGTTGTACATGCATGTATATATCTATTTAGCTGATGTTTTTCTTGTAGATGAGAGAGAAGATTGAGACAAAAAGAAATCCCCAAAATGAGGGGTACGTCCAGCAAGTTAGAAAAAATAACTTGAGCAGCTAGCTCGTCAAACGAACTGAAATGAGCAAGTATCCAGGGGCAAACAAATTCAAAACGGACGGATGAGGACACTCCTTCCCATGCGTGCTCGCCAAAATAGAACTTAGCTTTGATCGGAACAGAGTCATGGCCGTGCATCACATATGTACACGCATTTTTTATTTTTTTCTTGTAATAATCAAGAGGAACAGATGTAAATCATGCATGATGGATGTTAGAAATGGATTTCTTAAATTTTTCTAATAAACTTAGACATATTATTTATATTATTTAGAATTATATAGTTGAAGTTGTGAATTTCCAAAGTTTGCATTACTAATAGAAGCAAAAAAATTCATATTTTACTTATTTGAAATAGTGAATAAAATTTATATTAAAAATATTCAAATATATCTTAGCACTTTTCATATTAAAAGTTTTTCCATTTAAATTTTTATTCAAATGTGGTGGTTTTTCGAAATTTAAGTACAAAAGTAGTTGTTTTATGCTACCAACGGACGGTGAGGCCCACGCGCCGTTAACGGCCGTGTCAGAGCCGTCTTTGGGGTTCCACGTCAGCTCTGACGGTGGGACCGACCCATCAGAAATGGTGTCAATTCAGGTTTAGTATCGAATTGGTGTTTTTTGAGACAACTAATGAATTTTGTGATGTTTTTTGTATCCTTTCCGTAAAGTGGTATCAATCGATAAATTTTGCTCTCAGAGTGGTGGATTTATGCTATTAACTCCTAACAGAGAAGGGGACGGATTCAAGGGGGGACGAGCGGGGGCGCCCCCCCCCCCCCCCCCCCCCCCCCTAACGATCGCTTCCTTGCTTAATGCTAACTCATTTCGCCCCCCTCGCCACGCTAATGTGCAGCCCAAGTGTCAAACTCCTTGACTCCTTGTCATGTAAAAAAGGAACCGGCTTTCTTACACTACGAGCCCATCTATAGCAGGCCAAAACCCACGAGGATTAATCCACCTTCGGAAAGCCCGTTTTATCGCTCCTGCCTGCTTTCGCCGCCTGTAACCATGTTCTAGGGCAGTTTCGCTATGCTCCTCTTTGCTTCCATTCAAAACTAAAATGGATCGATGCATAGCTGCACGCCCGGCCGGCTACACGCGGCCAGCATAAACGACATGGTAGTAATGAAGGGTCAGTTTACTCTCGAGTCTCATATCTACCTTCGTCCTTAGCTTGTCTACAACTGTTAGATTCATTTTTTCCTGTAAATCTATATAGAAGTAGAATTGTAGAAACTACATACAACGAAATTGTCATTCCTCCCGGTCAAAAAAAAGTGTCATTCCTTAATTTCTTGTATAATGAACCGACAATTTTTCTGTATCAAGTTCTAGCTAGCCCCCCCTATGCCAAAGGTCTGGCTCCGTCCCTGGGGCTACCCCTTGGCTGATGGGTGAACATGTATAACCGCCCACACATTGGCTAAAGATCTATAAGAGCATGGTTAGTAATTCTATGAGACCAAAGTGAAAGGTATTCCGCACATCTGCGAAAGACTAGGTTGATGGGTTCAACCTCATTCCTAAAAACTTTTGTATTTTGTCACTTCCAGATATTCCAAAGAGCACAAATAATCAAGGAAGTTCTCATTGAGTCATTGTTGTGGCATCCCGCAAAACCACTACTAAAAAATCGCGTTGTTTTTTGTGCATTGCATCATCATGACCGCATGCTCATGTCATCATGCCACATTGCATTTGAGCATCGTCATTATCTTGCATTTGCTTGCATAAAACTATTCTCGGAAAAACCTATTTGTTTTCTAAACGCCCCGTCTTTGTTCAAACACAAAACCCGGGTCTCCGGAATATTTTATTTTTTCTACCCACGGTTTGCAAAAGCCCGGTTTTAATTGAATAAAAATATTTAATTATTTTTAGGGCAGTCAACCGGGCCGATCCGACCCAGTCGGCCACCCCCAGATCAAACCGGTCCATCTAAACCCTTTTTCCTACCTAGTCCTAATCTACCCAGCCCCCCCTCCACCTCACCCTGACCAATGCCCTCTCGCCACCTCACCTCTCCTCTCTCCCCCCACCAAATCCCACGCTGCCACCTCACCCACCTACTCCCTCCCTCACCCACACCCCACCGACCCAGATCCCCACCACCTGGACACGCACACTCAGGAACCCACTCCCCTGGTCAAACCCACCCACCACACACGCACTCACCCACTCCCCAACCCCTCTCTCTACCACCCGGTCCCACCGACCCAGCCGGCCCCACCCGCTCCCGCTCTCCCCACCAACCCCCCCTCTCTCTCCCCCGCTCGCGTCTTCTCCTCCCTCCTCCTGCTGCGGGCAAGCGCCGCCGCGCGGCCTCGCGAGCCCGACCCCCCCGCTCGCCTCCACCCTCTTCCGCGGCCGCCTCCTCCTCGCCAAGCTCCGCCCCGAGACCACCACTCCGCCTCCACCCGCAGCCACCTCGCCGCCCTCCTCCCCTCCGCAGGCCGCCGGCGCCTCCCCGCCACGCAGGGCGTCGCGCCAGGACCCCTGCCTCCCTCCGCCCTCGCCTCCGGTCCTCCACCCCGTCCTCCTCGCCGGCCGTCGGGTCCCCTCCTCCGCGCCCTCTTCCCCGTCCCCGACGACGACGACCCCCCTCCTCCCGCCGCGTCGGGCTCCTCCCCGCCGCCATGACCGTCCGCGGCCGAGCCCTGCTCCGGCGCCCCACGCCGCCGCACGGACCCGACGCCGCCCCGGCGCCTTGGCCCCGTCCGCCGCCGGCCTCCTCCTCGAGCTCGCCCCTCTCCGCCGGTGCCCCTGCTCCCTCTCCTGTGTCGCGAGCCGCTCGTCCTAGCGCCTGCCGGAGCTTCTCCTCTGCCAGGCTCGTTCCCCCGCGAGCGTCTGCCGCCTCCCTGTCGTCCTCCACCGTCCACCCCGCCTCTGCCTTCCTCTGTGAGCGCCGCCGCCGCGTCGCCTGGCACGTCCCTGTTCGAGCTCAAGCCGCCAGTACCCAGCGGTTGCTGCGCCCTCTCCCCGCATCACGGGCCGAGCCCCCAGCCTCGTCGCCCATGGGTGCTCGTCTCTTTGACAGGCCCGTGAGCCGCGGTCGCGCGTGGCCTTGACGCTCCTTCGCTGTTGGAGTCTGGCCCTGCCGTCCTCGTCCTACCCTTTTGCCGTGTCCCTGGCCGCTGCCTCTGTGCTCGCCTCCGGCCGCCGGGCCAGCGGCCCCCGCTTCGCCAGTCTCCCTCCACCGTCGAGCCACTACTCTGCGTGGTGCCTCGCCCCGTAGCCACCCGTACAGCGTCTCGCCTTCGGCCACATCCGCATGGGTGCTCCGTCCAACCGTGCGACTCGACTGCTTCGACACGTCTCCGCGACAAGGCCAACATGTGGATGGGTTCACCCCTGACAACCGAGCCAAAACCCGTCAATGAGAGGAACCGAAGACTGATCGTGTCAAACCCGGAAGCCCGATCCCGAAGCTCGATCCCTCGTTGAACCCCGAAGACTGAACCCTGGCGCGTCAAGTTCTCCTTCCCGGATTCAAGGACTTCGACATGGTGCGACAAGTACTTCTACCCGAGCATAAGACCGGTGCCGTGCCAAGAACGACGACTCAGAGATGCCAGAACACCAAGTTTGTCGAGACCCTGAGGACCCGTTCCCGGAGTCGAAGACCGAACCTGATAACCGCCAAGGCCGCTAACCCGAACACACCGAGTTCTTCATCTAGGGCACCAAGACCGTCGACATGGAGCCGAAGGACGTCAAGTTCTCCCTCTCGGATCCGAAGACCCCGGTACCCGATCCACTCAAGTTCGACATCGACGACAAGATCAGCATCCACCAAGGCCGAACCAAGTCTTTCTTCACGGAATGCCAAGATCTACTCCGTTATCCGAGAACAATCCCGCCGAGGCCGAATCCCGTCGAACCCTGAACCCTGAGACCGAACCCCAAACCACCTCGAACCCCAAGATCGCCGAACCCTAATGTGTGACCCCTTTTCTCGAACCCTATTTTATAAATGATATTACTTGTTGCATATTAAATTGTCATATTCGCATGCATATTGTCATGTGGTTTGGGGCCTTATGCCGATTCACCTAATTAAATATGGGATCCATATGCGGGCAAATCTAGTCTTATATTGGCCCCATTTAAAATTGTGTAGCGAACCGAAGCCATGTTTTATCTTGCTAATCCAACATTTAAATTGTGGGGTATCTAAACAACTTGAACCATATACTTAATTGTCGGGACCCCGGTTCCGCTTAATATGGCCTAATTGCATCGCATCCTTGCCATGTCATACATCATACATGCATCATGCCCGATCTTTTGCCGTAGTATTAAATAGTGCATCCGGTGTTTATTCTAGTGTTTTGCTTCTTCGCGGATTGGGCCGTTGAGTTGATGTGAGCTTCGCCCCGATCTTCGGTTGAACCTTCGGCAATGTTTTCAGGCGAGCATCTCCCCCTTTCTACCTATCTTACTTTTATAGTATTTATTCCCTCCTGTTGATCTATTGCTATCTGTGTTGCGATGCTCTAGTTTTCGTACCCGTGATATCCCTTGCAGCCTTATATTGCCTTGGACACCTCCTATTACCTGTTGTTTGGTAGATAGTTGGACCTGCGTGTTGTAGTCGCTTGCTCAAGTGCTGTTGCGTGTCGCCAAGTACCACAGTTGTTGGAGTATTGCCGCATGTTTAATGTTGGAGATGATCATGGATTTAATTATCGTTACTTTAATTACTGTTTAACAACTAAAATTGAAGTAGGTAAATGCAGAGGCACAGGTGGGCAATAGATGTTATTTGGTTGTTAACCGTCCACTTGTGTCCCGTAGGACCCCGAGTACTTGATACCTGTTCCTTGAATATTCGCGCTATCCACATCCGGGAGGATTATGGGACCCCCCTGAGCCAGAGCTTGATTCATTCTTATTTCTTGGGGACACAAACTAGTTTGAGGTTTTATTTACTATCCTGTACTTATGCCATGCTTTACTGCTTTATTTAAATTGTGCGAGGTACTGCACACTGTACTGTTTAGGAAAGCGAAGTGATTTCGCGGTATCGACAAGCCCAGTTTTGGGTTCCCAGTCGTTTACAGCCACTGGTGCAAACCTTGAGTCCGTCTCGGAGTCAGCTAACTTCGTTGCGGGTATACTTAATGGGGTGGCCCCCTGAAATATTTCTGAATCCTGTGATTGCTTTGTCGTGAATGCCTCGTTGGGTTTTGATTTGGTTTTTCCGAGGTTGATCGAGTGTGTGTTGCTATTTGTGCACCCCTGCAGGGTAAAACTTTCTGAAAGCCGTGTCCGCGGTTATGGACGACTTGGAGCACAGTATCTCGATCATAGACAACTATAACTAAAGTAGTGCTATAAATTTGACTTTATAATGACTAGTAATCAGCTTCACTATAATGGAATGGCTAAATAAAACTGCCAACAATTGCTTGTTTGGGTTGTCGCTTGCGACCAATGTATCTGACTAGTAAGTATTGCAACTACAACGGAATGGCTAAATAAAAGTACCAACAACTGCTGGCTTTGGGATATCTCATGCTAATTGTATTTGACTAGTAAGTGTCGCAACTACAACGGAATGGTTAACTAAAACGGCCCACTGCTTATTTTATCAGGATGATTATCTATACCTGACTAGTAATTGCTGCAACGATAACTGAATAAATAAAACTGCCAACAGTGTGAGTTCCTCGGTTGACTTCCTCGTTTGGTCTCGAGGGGGAAACACCAGGATGGGTTTGTCTGATGGTAGAATCAGGTTGGATCCGAATAGGTCTTTCTTATCCCTCTCTGATAGCCGCCAGTTGTATCGATTCTCTATAGGTTGTTTAGTGCATGCTGCCGCTGCCGCTTCAGTCCACCATACCTATGTAGGCGAGGACCGCCGAATTCTAGCCTCGCCATGTACTGGCCTCAGTACTGACGCTCCTCTTTTTCCTTTGCCCTTTTGTCGGCACCCCTTTTGTTTAAGCAGGTTTTGAGATCGACGTCGTTAGCAGGGTTACCCTTCCGGCTTGGCCTGGGCAGGGTTATGGACGCCATTGGTTATTCTTCAGGGCTCTTAGCCCCATTTGCATCTTGTCCGTAGCTGGACGCTCTATCGTTTTCAAGGTGATTTGGATCTTTGTTCTGTATATCTGTCTTCTTGACTCATGGAGTCGTGTTGTATATATATCTGTTCTGTGGGTCCCATCGAGGACTGTTGTGTAATGTTATTACTTCGTTTTCCACCCGCACGAAAGTGCCTGGTGGGCACCTTTGAATCGTTTCTATGCGGGTTTGGCGGGAAGCGCTAAAACTTGCATAGGGTCGATTCTGAGGGTGTTACAGAGTGGTATCAGAGCTCAGCAGTTGCGATACCCCACAAGTCCATCCTGTAGGATAACCTAGCTAACGGCCGAAGTAGAGTGTCAAAACTATTTTTGAAAAATCGGTTGGATAGTTCTGATTAGGTCTGATTTTACTCCTTACCCCTCTACTGCTCTCCTCTCACCTCTGCGTGTTTTGAATCCGCTCTCTTCTCTCTCTTCGAGTCCAGGATTTCTCGTGGTTGGGTTCCATCGTACCTTCAGGGTTTCGCTTCCTCCTTTGGTAACGGTGTTGCTACATCTGGTCTTCATGCTATTCGAGGAACCCTTCGTCTGGTGGACTTCTCTTTGTCCCTTCTCGTGCCTTCCGGTGTTTTCCGACGCGACGACATCATCTACGCTAGATCCGATGCAGAGTCTGCATCACTCCTTTGTTTCTGAACCTCGATTGTCAAGATCTTCAGTCTGATTCCGAGAATGGTTGTACGCTTTTCTACTGATGGTGCAGAGTAATAGTTTGGGTGCGTGATGGATTGGCCCCCATGCCGACTACCCCTTCTATTCGCTTGTGTACATTGAAGTGGATGAGAATGCATCGGTTCTCTCTTTCCATCGAAGCTAGAGGTGGCTTTATTTGTTGATACCTCTACCTTCGACCTTTTGTTCCCGGAGTGTTCTCTCGACGATCACGGACAACGACCTCTTGTTAGTGGTGTCGCGAGGATCTACACGATGCGAGAAGATTCAGATCGCCGACCTTCCTTCCGATACCATGAGGCGGATCTCGAGGGCGAGATCCATTGTTAGTGGTGTCGAATTGTGGCATCCCGCAAAACCACTACTAGAAAATCGCGTTATTTTTGTGCATTGCATCATCATGACCGCATGCTCATGTCATCATGCCACATTGCATTTGAGCATCGTCATCATCTTGCATTTGCTTGCATAAAACTATTCTCGGAAAAACCTATTTTGTTTTCTAAACGCCCCGTCTTTGTTCAAACACAAAACCCGGGTCTCCAGAATATTTTATTTTGTCTACCCACGGTTTGCAAAAGCCCGGTTTTAATTGAATAAAAATATTTAATTCTTTTTAGGGGGCAGCCAACCGGGCCGATCCGACCCAGTCGGCCACCCCCAGATCAAACCGGTCCATCTAAACCCTTTTTCCTACCTAGTCCTAATCTACCCAGCCCACCCTCCACCTCACCCTGACCAATGCCCTCTCGCCACCTCACCTCTCCTCTCTCCCCCCACCAAATCCCACGCTGCCACCTCACCCACCTACTCCCTCCCTCACCCACACCCCACCGACCCAGATCCCCACCACCTGGACACACACACTCAGGAACCCACTCCCCTGGTCAAACCCACCCACCACACACGCACTCACCCACTCCCCAACCCCTCTCTCTGCCACCCGGTCCCACCGACCCAGCCGGCCCCACCCGCTCCCGCTCTCCCCACCAACCCCCCTCTCTCTCCCCCGCTCGCGTCTTCTCCTCCCTCCTCCTGCTGCGGGCAAGCGCCGCCGCGCGGCCTCGCGAGCCCGACCCCCCTGCTCGCCTCCACCCTCTTCCGCGGCCGCCTCCTCCTCGCCAAGCTCCGCCCCGAGACCACCACTCCGCCTCCACCCGCAGCCACCTCGCCGCCCTCCTCCCCTCCGCAGGCCGCCGGCGCCTCCCCGCCACGCAGGGCGTCGCGCCAGGACCCCTGCCTCCCTCCGCCTCGCCTCCGGTCCTCCACCCCGTCCTCCTCGCCGGCCGTCGGGTCCCCTCCTCCGCGCCCTCTTCCCCGTCCCCGACGACGATGACCCCCCTCCTCCCGCAGCGTCGGGCTCATCCCCGCCGCCATGACCGTCCTCGGCCGAGCCCTGCTCCGGCGCCCACGCCGCCGCACGGACCCGACGCCGTCCCGGCGCCTTGGCCCCGTCCGCCGCCGGCCTCCCCCTCGAGCTCGCCCCTCTCCGCCGGTGCCCCTGCTCCCCTCTCCTGCGTCGCGAGCCGCTCGACCTAGCGCCTGCCGGAGCTTCTCCTCTGCCAGGCTCGTTCCCCCGCGAGCGTCTGCCGCCTCCCTGTCGTCCTCCACCGTCCACCCCGCCTCTGCCTTCCTCTGTGAGCGCCGCTGCCGCGTCGCCTGGCACGTCCCTGTTCGAGCTCAAGCCGCCAGTACCCAGCGGTTGCTGCGCCCTCTCCCCGCATCACGGGCCGAGCCCCCAACCTCGTCGCCCATGGGTGCTCGTCTCTTTGACAGGCCCGTGAGCCGCAGTCGCGCATGGCCTTGACGCTCCTTCGTTGTTGGAGTCTGGCCTTGCCGTCCTCGTCCTACCCTTTTGCCGTGTCCCTGGCCGCTGCCTCTGTGCTCGCCTCCGGCGGCCGGGCCAGCGGCCCCCGCTTCGCCAGTCTCCCTCCACCGTCGAGCCACTGCTCTGCGCGGTGCCTCGCCCCGTAGCCACCCCTACAGCGTCTCGCCTTTGGCTACATCCGCATGGGTGCTCCGTCCAACCGTGCGACTCGGCTGCTTCGACACGTCTCCGCGACAAGGCCAACATGTGGATGGGTTCACCCCTGACAACCGAGCCAAAACCCGTCAATGAGAGGAACCGAAGACTGATCGTGTCAAACCCGGAAGCCCGATCCCGAAGCTCGATCCCTCGTCGAACCCCGAAGACCGAACCCTGGCGCGTCAAGTTCTCCTTCCCGGATTCAAGGACTCCGACATGGTGCGACAAGTACTTCTACCCGAGCATAAGACCGGTGCCGCGCCAAGAACCACGACTCTGAGATGCCAGAACACCAAGTTTGTCGAGACCCTGAGGACCCGTTCCCGGAGTCGAAGGCGCAACCTGATAACCGCCAAGGCCGCCAACCCGGACACACCGAGTTCTTCATCTAGGGCACCAAGACCGTCGACATGGAGCCGAAGGACGTCAAGTTCTCCCTCTCGGATCCGAAGACCCCGGTACCCGATCCACTCAAGTTCGACATCGACGACAAGATCGGCACCGACCAGGACGAATCCGACGCGCCCCGACGCCGAACCAAGTCTTTCTTCACGGAACACCAAGATCTACTCCGTTATCCGAGAACAATCCCGCCGAGGCCGAATCCCGTCGAACCCTGAACCCTGAGACCGAACCCCAAACCACCTCGAACCCCAAGATCGCCGAACCCTAATGTGTGACCCCTTTTCTCGAACCCTATTTTATAAATGATATTACTTGTTGCATATTAAATTGTCATATTCGCATGCATATTGTCATGTGGTTTGGGGGCCTTATGCCGATTCACCTAATTAAATATGGGATCCATATGCGGGCAAATCTAGTCTTATATTGGCCCATTTAAAATTGTGTAGCGAACCGAAGCCATGTTTTATCTTGCTAATCCAACATTTAAATTGTGGGGTATCTAAACAACTTGAACCATATACTTAATTGTCGGGACCCCGGTTCCGCTTAATATGGCCTAATTGCATCGCATCCTTGCCATGTCATACATCATACATGCATCATGCCCGATCTTTTGCCGTAGTATTAAATAGTGCATCCGGTGTTTATTCTAGTGTTTTGCTTCTTCGCGGATTGGGCCGTTGAGTTGATGTGAGCTTCGCCCCGATCTTCGGTTGAACCTTCGGCAATGTTTTCAGGCGAGCATCTCCCCCTTTCTACCTATCTTACTTTTATAGTATTTATTCCCTCCTGTTGATCTATTGCTATCTGTGTTGCGATGCTCTAGTTTTCGTACCCGTGATATCCCTTGCAGCCTTATATTGCCTTGGACACCTCCTATTACCTGTTGTTTGGTAGATAGTTGGACCTGCGCGTCGTAGTCGCTTGCTCAAGTGCGGTTGCGTGTCGCCAAGTACCACAGTTGTTGGAGTATTGCCGCATGTTTAATGTTGGAGATGATCATGGCTTTAATTATCCTTACTTTAATTACTGTTTAACAACTAAAATTGAAGTAGGTAAATGCAGAGGCACATGTGGGCAATAGATGTTATTTGGTTGTGTAACACCCTCAGAATCGGACCTATGCAAGTTTGAGCAAAATTCGCCAAACCCGCATAGAAACGATTCAAAGGTGCCCACCAGGCACTTTCGTGCGGGTGGAAAACGAAGTAATAACATTACACAACAGTCCTCGATGGGACCCACAGAACAGATATATATAACAGCGACTCCATGAGTCAAGAATACAGATATAATATACAAAGATCCAAATCACCTTGAAAACGATAGAGCGTCCAGCTACGGACAAGATGCAAATGGGGCTAAGAGCCCTGAAGAATAACCAATGGCGTCCATAACCCTGCCCAGGCCAAGCCGAAAGGGTAACCCTGCTAATGACGTCGATCTCAAAACCTGCTTGAAAAAAAGGGGTGCCGACAAAGGGCAAAGGAAAAAGAGGAGCGTCAGTACTGAGGCCAGTACACGGCGAGACTAGAATTCGGCGGTCCTCGCCTACACAGGTATGGTGGACTGAGCGGCAGCGGCAACATGTACTGAACAACCTATAGAGACTCGATACAACTGGCGGTTATCAGAGAGGGGTAAGAATGACCTATCCGGATCCAACCTGAAGCTAACACCAAACATACCCATCCTGGTCTTTCCCCCTCGATACCAAACGAGGAAGTCAACCGAGGAACTCACACAGTTGGCAGTTTTATTTATTCGGTTATCGTTGCAGCAATTACTAGTCAGGTATAGATAATCGTCCTGATAAAATAAGCGGTGGGCCGTTTTAGTTAACCATTCCGTTATAGTTGCAACACTTACTAATCATATACAGATGACATGAGATAAACCCAAAACCCAGCAGTTGTTGGTACTTTTATTCAGCCATTCCGTTGTGGTTGCAAGATTTACTAGTCAGGTACAAGGGTCGCAAGCGACAATTCAAACAAGCAATTGTGGGCAGTATTATTAGTCATTCCATTATAGTGAAGCTGATTACTAGTCATTATAAAGTCAAATTTATAGCAGTAAACTTTAGTTATGCTTGTCTATGGTCGAGATACTGTGCTCCAAGTCGTCCATAACCGCGGACACGGCTTTCAGAAAGTTTTAACCCGGCCGGGGTGCACAAATAGCAACACACACACGATCAACCTCGGAAAAACCAAATCAAAACCCAACGAGGTCTTCACGATAGAGCAATCACAAGATTCAGAAATATTTCAGGGGGCCACCCCTTTGAGTAGATCCCGCAACGGAGTAAGCAAGCTCCGAGACGGACTCAAGGTTAGCGCCAATGGCTGTAAGCGACTGGGAACCCGAAAGTGTGGCTGGGCTTGTCGATACCGCGTAATCACTCCGCATTCCTAAACAGTACAGTGTGCTCCTCGCACAATCGTAAATAAAGCAGTAAAACATGGCATAAGTACAGGATCGTAAATAAAACCTCAAACTAGTTGTGGCCCCAAGAAATAAGACGGAATCAAGCTCTGGCTAAGGGGGGGCCCATACTCCCCATATGTGGATAGCGCGATAAATCAAGGAACAGGTATCAAGTACTCGGGGTCCTACGGGACACAAGTGGGCGTTCGGAAACCAAATATTTTCTATCACCCACCGATGCCTCTGCTTATTTCAATTTTAGTTGTTAAACAGGAATTAAAGTGAACAATAAGTAAAACTAAGATCATCTCCAACAACAACATGCGGCAATACATCAGCAACTGTGGCACTTGACGACACGCAACAACACTTGAGCAAGCGACTACGACGCGCAAGTCCAACTATCTACCAAACAACAGGTAATAGGGTGTGTCCAAGGCAATATAGGGCTGCACGGTATATCACAGGTACGGAAACTAAAGCATCGCAACACAGATAGCAATAGATCAACAGGAGGGAATAAAGACTATAAAGTAAGATAGGTAGAAAGGGGGAGATGCTCGCCTGAAAACATTGTCGAAGGGTTCAACCGAAGATCGGGGCGAAGCTCACATCAACTCAACGGCCTTATCCGCGAAGAAGCAAAACACTAGAAGAAACACCGGATGCAATATTTAATACAACGGCAGAAGATCGGCATGATGCATGCATGATGTATGGCATGGCAAAGATGCGGTGCAATTAGGTCATATTAAGCGGAACCGGGGTCCCGACACTTAATATATGGTTCAAGTTGTTTAGATTCCCCGCAATTTAAATGTTGTTTGAACATGGCAAAATGTAGTACCAGGTTCGCTACACCAATTTAAATGAGGCCAATATAAGGCTAGATTTGCCCGCGTATGGGCCCCATATTTAAATATTAGGTGAATCGGCATAAGGCCCCCAAACCACCTGAATGCATGCGAGATGACAATTAAATATGCAACAAGTTGTTATGTTATAAAATAGGTTTCGAGGAAAAGGGTCACACATCAGGGTTCTCGACGTTCTTGGGTTTTCCGGGGTTCGGGGTCGGTCTCAGGGTCCAGGGAGCGTTCTCGGACTCCGGGAGGAAGAACTTGGCGTCCGGCGGTAGATCTTGTCGGTATCACTCCGAAGGGCTTGCTGTTCTGCAGCGGAGATCATGGTTCATCGGGGTTCGGGTCTTCGGGGTTCAAGCGGATTACTTTGTGCTCCGAGGCGAAGATCTTGTCGGGAGGGCTTAGCCGAGCGTTCGTGAAGGAGTCGTTGGGCGTGTTCGCCACATCCGTGTATCCTTAAGATGTAGCGGCCCAACAAGCCCGACACCTGAACATGCTGCCTCCAACTGCAACTCGCTCGGTACCTGGGGCAGAGCCTAGAGGCAGGGAGCCGGGGAGATGCGACGCTGCAGGGCCCACTCGCGGACGTTCGCGGACGACGAGGACGGACGGCGGACAGGGGCGGCGAACAGGGACGGCGGACGGCGCGCGGGTCGCGGGAGGCGCGCGTCGGCGACGCTCGAGGAGGGAAGAGGTCGGGCGTTGACGGCCAGGGAGAGGCACAGGCGCAGGCCCGCTGGCGAGGCCGACAGGGGGCGCGGGGCAGGGGTCCGGCGGCTTCGGGTCGGAGGCGGCGACGGTGGCACGGCCACGACCAAGCTCGGTGGACGGGCTCGCTGCAGCGAGGAGCCTGGGGCGGGGAAGCGGACAGGGGCGGCGAGGGGAGCTCGAGGTGCTTGCGGGGCCGCGGGCTAGGAGGCGGCCGCAGGCGGAGGGGCTCGCCGGCGACGGAGGCTTGGAGCAGGGCGGGTCCGCGCAGGTCGAGCGGGGCGGGGCGTCGCCGGAGGGAGCGAGGGCGAAGGCGAGCGCCGGCGGGAGCGGAGGTGGCGGTGGAGCGAGCCGGTGACGGAGGGCTCTGGGGGTCGCGGCGGCGGACGCCTAGGGCGAGCGGCGAGCATGCGGCCGGGGGAAAGGGCGACGCGGGGAGAGAGGGGTGAGGGAGAGCGGGCGGGCGAACGCCGGCGGGATCGAGCGACGGCCGGCGGCGCTGGAGGTTGGGGAAAGGAAGGACGCGAGCGGGGGAGAGGTGAGCGTCGGGAGGGAGAGGGGTTGGTGGGTGTGGGGCCGGGGACAGGGGGTGGTGGGTCCAGGTGGAGGGTGGACCGGGTCCTGGGGAGGGCTGGCGCGTGGGGGCGTGTGGCGTGTGGGCCAGGGAGGGACGGGTCCACGGGCAGGGAGAGCGGGGAGGCTGGCGGGTAGGTGAGTGGGTCGGTCAGGGGGGAGGGTCGGCCGGTGGGACCCGCAGGGAGAGAGGACAGAGGTGGGTCGGTCTGGGAGGGAGTGGGGACTGTGGGGTAGGGTCCACGTGTCGGTGGGGGAAGAGGGAGAGAGGGTAGGAGGGAACTGGGTGAGAAAGAGAGAGAGGGGGGGGAAAAGTAGAGGATTGGTGAGGTGGCAGGGTGGGTAGGTTTTTGGTGAGAGGGTGAGGTGGCGGCCTGTGGTTGGAGGGTAGAATAGGATTTGGTGGGACTAGGATTTAGGGGGGGCTGTTTTATTATTTGTGTTTGTTTGGTCCTATTCTAATTAAACAAGCCACTTTGCAAAATTAGTTTTTAGGGAAACAAAATATCCGATTCGCTCGGGGTTTTGTGTTTGAAAAATAAGAGGGGTGTTTGTACAAATCAAAACTAGGCTTTTCAAAATAATGCAGACAACCATGCATGATGATGACGATGCAATGCACAAAAACAACGCGATTTTCTAGTAGTGGTTTTGCGGGATGCCACAATTCGACACCACTAACAATGGATCTCGCCCTCGAGATCCGCCTCATGGTACCGGAAGGAAGGTCGGCGATCTGCGTCTTCTCGCGCTTCGTGTAGATCCTCGCGACACCACTAACAAGAGGTCGTTGTCCGTGATCGTCGAGAGAACACTCCGGGAAACAAAAGGTCGAAGGTAGAGGTATCAACAAATAAAGCCACCTCTAGCTTCCGTGGACGGAGTAAATCGCTGGATCCACTGATTCGATGCACAAAAGCGAATGATAAGAGTAGTCGGATGGTGATCAGTCCATCACGCACCCAAACCATTACTCTGCACACGAACAGGCGAATTATGCAATCAACTCTCGGAATTAGACTGAAGATCTCGTCAAGCGAGGTTCGGAACAAGGGGGTGATGCAGACTCTGCATCGGATCTGGCGTAGATGATGTTGTCGCGTCGGAAAACACCGGAAGGCACCAACAAGGAATAAAGAATGGTAACACCATAGACGGATTCATCAGGCAGCTTGAACACCGGACGGTAGAACACCGTTGACAAAAGAGGAAGCGAAACCCTGAAGGTACGACGGAACCCAACCACGAGAAATCCTGGACTCGAAGAGGAAGAAGAGAGCAGATTCAAAACACGTCGAGATAAGAGGAGAATAGAGAGGGGTAAGGAGTAAAAGCAGACCTAACCAGAACTATCGAACCGATTTTACAAAAATAGTTTTGACACTCTACTTCGGCCGTTAGCTAGGTTATCCTACAGGCTGGACTTGTGGGGTATCGCAACTGCTGGGCTCTGATACCACTCTGTAACACCCTCAGAATCAGACCTATGCAAGTTTGAGCAAAATTCGCCAAACCCGCATAGAAACGATTCAAAGGTGCCCACCAGGCACTTTCGTGCGGGTGGAAAACGAAGTAATAACATTACACAACAGTCCTCGATGGGACCCACAGAACAGATATATATAACAGCGACTCCATGAGTCAAGAATACAGATATAATATACAAAGATCCAAATCACCTTGAAAACGATAGAGCGTCCAGCTACGGACAAGATGCAAATGGGGCTAAGAGCCCTGAAGAATAACCAATGGCGTCCATAACCCTGCCCAGGCCAAGCCGGAAGGGTAACCCTGCTAATGACGTCGATCTCAAAACCTGCTTAAACAAAAGGGGTGCCGACAAAGGGCAAAGGAAAAAGAGGAGCGTCAGTACTGAGGCCAGTACACGGCGAGGCTAGAATTCGGCGGTCCTCGCCTACATAGGTATGGTGGACTGAAGCGGCAGCGGCAACATGTACTGAACAACCTATAGAGACTCGATACAACTGTCGGTTATCAGAGAGGGGTAAGAATGACCTATCCGGATCCAACCTGAAGCTAACACCAAACATACCCATCCTGGTGTTTCCCCCTCGATACCAAACGAGGAAGTCAACCGAGGAACTCACACAGTTGGCAGTTTTATTTATTCGGTTATCGTTGCAGCAATTACTAGTCAGGTATAGATAATCGTCCTGATAAAATAAGCGGTGGGCCGTTTTAGTTAACCATTCCGTTATAGTTGCAACACTTACTAATCATATACAGATGACATGAGATAAACCCAAAACCCAGCAGTTGTTGGTACTTTTATTCAGCCATTCCGTTGTGGTTGCAAGATTTACTAGTCAGGTACAAGGGTCGCAAGCGACAATTCAAACAAGCAATTGTGGGCAGTATTATTAGTCATTCCATTATAGTGAAGCTGATTACTAGTCATTATAAAGTCAAATTTATAGCAGTAAACTTTAGTTATGCTTGTCTATGGTCGAGATACTGTGCTCCAAGTCGTCCATAACCGCGGACACGGCTTTCAGAAAGTTTTAACCCGGCCGGGGTGCACAAATAGCAACACACACACGATCAACCTCGGAAAAACCAAATCAAAACCCAACGAGGTCTTCACGATAGAGCAATCACAAGATTCAGAAATATTTCAGGGGGCCACCCCTTTGAGTAGATCCCGCAACGGAGTAAGCAAGCTCCGAGACGGACTCAAGGTTAGCGCCAATGGCTGTAAGCGACTGGGAACCCGAAAGTGTGGCTGGGCTTGTCGATACCGCGTAATCACTCCGCATTCCTAAACAGTACAGTGTGCTCCTCGCACAATCGTAAATAAAGCAGTAAAACATGGCATAAGTACAGGATCGTAAATAAAACCTCAAACTAGTTGTGGCCCCAAGAAATAAGACGGAATCAAGCTCTGGCTAAGGGGGGGGGGGGCATACTCCCCATATGTGGATAGCGCGATAAATCAAGGAACATGTATCAAGTACTCGGGGTCCTACGGGACACAAGTGGGCGTTCGGAAACCAAATATTTTCTATCACCCACCGATGCCTTTGCTTATTTCAATTTTAGTTGTTAAACAGGAATTAAAGTGAACAATAAGTAAAACTAAGATCATCTCCAACAACAACATGCGGCAATACATCAGCAACTGTGGCACTTGACGACACGCAACAGCACTTGAGCAAGCGACTACGACGCGCAAGTCCAACTATCTACCAAACAACAGGTAATAGGGTGTGTCCAAGGCAATATAGGGCTGCACGGTATATCACAGGTACGGAAACTAAAGCATCGCAACACAGATAGCAATAGATCAACAGGAGGGAATAAAGACTATAAAGTAAGATAGGTAGAAAGGGGGAGATGCTCGCCTGAAAACATTGTCGAAGGGTTCAACCGAAGATCGGGGCGAAGCTCACATCAACTCAACGGCCTTATCCGCGAAGAAGCAAAACACTAGAAGAAACACCGGATGCAATATTTAATACAACGGCAGAAGATCGGCATGATGCATGCATGATGTATGGCATGGCAAAGATGCGGTGCAATTAGGTCATATTAAGCGGAACCGGGGTCCCGACACTTAATATATGGTTCAAGTTGTTTAGATTCCCCGCAATTTAAATGTTGTTTGAACATGGCAAAATGTAGTACCAGGTTCGCTACACCAATTTAAATGAGGCCAATATAAGGCTAGATTTGCCCGCGTATGGGCCCCATATTTAAATATTAGGTGAATCGGCATAAGGCCCCCAAACCACCTGAATGCATGCGAGATGACAATTAAATATGCAAAAAGTTGTTATGTTATAAAATAGGTTTCGAGGAAAAGGGTCACACATCAGGGTTCTCGACGTTCTTGGGTTTTCCGGGGTTCGGGGTCGGTCTCAGGGTCCAGGGAGCGTTCTCGGACTCCGGGAGGAAGAACTTGGCGTCCGGCGGTAGATCTTGTCGGTATCACTCCGAAGGGCTTGCTGTTCTGCAGCGGAGATCATGGTTCATCGGGGTTCGGGTCTTCGGGGTTCAAGCGGATTACTTGGTGCTCCGAGGCGAAGATCTTGTCGGGAGGGCTTAGCCGAGCGTTCGTGAAGGAGTCGTTGGGCGTGTTCGCCACATCCGTGTATCCTTAAGATGTAGCGGCCCAACAAGCCCGACACCTGAACATGCTGCCTCCAACTGCAACTCGCTCGGTACCTGGGGCAGAGCCTAGAGGCAGGGAGCCGGGGAGATGCGACGCTGCAGGGCCCACTCGCGGACGTTCGCGGACGACGAGGACGGACGGCGGACAGGGGCGGCGAACAGGGACGGCGGACGGCGCGCGGGTCGCGGGAGGCGCGCGTCGGCGACGCTCGAGGAGGGAAGAGGTCGGGCGTTGACGGCCAGGGAGAGGCACAGGCGCAGGCCCGCTGGCGAGGCCGACAGGGGGCGCGGGGCAGGGGTCCGGCGGCTTCGGGTCAGAGGCGGCGACGGTGGCACGGCCACGGCCAAGCTCGGTGGACGGGCTCGCTGCAGCGAGGAGCCTGGGGCGGGGAAGCGGACAGGGGCGGCGAGGGGAGCTCGAGGTGCTTGCGGGGCCGCGGGCTAGGAGGCGGCCGCAGGCGGAGGGGCTCGCCGGCGACGGAGGCTTGGAGCAGGGCGGGTCCGCGCAGGTCGAGCGGGGCGGGGCGTCGCCGGAGGGAGCGAGGGCGAAGGCGAGCGCCGGCGGGAGCGGAGGTGGCGGTGGAGCGAGCCGGTGACGGAGGGCTCTGGGGGTCGCGGCGGCGGACGCCTGGGGCGAGCGGCGAGCATGCGGCCGGGGGAAAGGGCGACGCGGGGAGAGAGGGGTGAGGGAGAGCGGGCGGGCGAACGCCGGCGGGATCGAGCGACGGCCGGCGGCGCTGGAGGTTGGGGAAAGGAAGGACGCGAGCGGGGGGAGAGGTGAGCGTCGGGAGGGAGAGGGGTTGGTGGGTGTGGGGCCGGGGACAGGGGGTGGTGGGTCCAGGTGGAGGGTGGACCGGGTCCTGGGGAGGGCTGGCGCGTGGGGGCGTGTGGCGTGTGGGCCAGGGAGGGACGGGTCCACGGGCAGGGAGAGCGGGGAGGCTGGCGGGTAGGTGAGTGGGTCGGTCAGGGGGGAGGGTCGGCCGGTGGGACCCGCAGGGAGAGAGGACAGAGGTGGGTCGGTCTGGGAGGGAGTGGGGACTGTGGGGTAGGGTCCACGTGTCGGTGGGGGAAGAGGGAGAGAGGGTAGGAGGGAACTGGGTGAGAAAGAGAGAGAGGGGGGGAAAAGTAGAGGATTGGTGAGGTGGCAGGGTGGGTAGGTTTTTGGTGAGAGGGTGAGGTGGCGGCCTGTGGTTGGAGGGTAGAATAGGATTTGGTGGGACTAGGATTTAGGGGGGGCTGTTTTATTATTTGTGTTTGTTTGGTCCTATTCTAATTAAACAAGCCACTTTGCAAAATTAGTTTTTAGGGAAACAAAATATCCGATTCGCTCGGGGTTTTGTGTTTGAAAAATAAGAGGGGTGTTTGTACAAATCAAAACTAGGCTTTTCAAAATAATGCAGACAACCATGCATGATGATGACGATGCAATGCACAAAAACAACGCGATTTTCTAGTAGTGGTTTTGCGGGATGCCACAGGTTGTTAACCGTCCACTTGTGTCCCGTAGGACCCCGAGTACTTGATACCTGTTCCTTGAATATTCGCGCTATCCACATCCGGGAGGATTATGGGACCCCCCTGAGCCAGAGCTTGATTCATTCTTATTTCTTGGGGCCACAAACTAGTTTGAGGTTTTATTTACTATCCTGTACTTATGCCATGCTTTACTGCTTTATTTAAATTGTGCGAGGTACTGCACACTCTTCTGTTTAGGAAAGCGGAGTGATTTCGCGGTATCGACAAGCCCAGTTTTGGGTTTCCAGTCGTTTATAGCCACTGGCGCAAACCTTGAGTCCTTCTCGGAGTCAGCTAACTTCGTTGCGGGTATACTTAATGGGGTGGCCCCCTGAAATATTTCTGAATCCTGTGATTGCTTTGTCGTGAATGCCTCGTTGGGTTTTGATTTGGTTTTTCCGAGGTTGATCGAGTGTGTGTTGCTATTTGTGCACCCCTGCAGGGTAAAACTTTCTGAAAGCCGTGTCCGCGGTTATGGACGACTTGGAGCACAGTATCTCGATCATAGACAACTATAACTAAAGTAGTGCTATAAATTTGACTTTATAATGACTAGTAATCAGCTTCACTATAATGGAATGGCTAAATAAAACTGCTAACAATTGCTTGTTTGGGTTGTCGCTTGCGACCAATGTATCTGACTAGTAAGTATTGCAACTACAACGGAATGGCTAAATAAAAGTACCAACAACTGCTGGGTTTGGGATATCTCATGCTAATTGTATTTGACTAGTAAGTGTCGCAACTACAACGGAATGGTTAACTAAAACGGCCCACTGCTTATTTTATCAGGATGATTATCTATACCTGACTAGTAATTGCTGCAACGATAACTGAATAAATAAAACTGCCAACAGTGTGAGTTCCTCGGTTGACTTCCTCGTTTGGTCTCGAGGGGGAAACACCAGGATGGGTTTGTCTGATGGTAGAATCAGGTTGGATCCGAATAGGTCTTTCTTATCCCTCTCCGATAGCCGCCAGTTGTATCGATTCTCTATAGGTTGTTTAGTGCATGCTGCCGCTGCCGCTTCAGTCCACCATACCTATGTAGGCGAGGACCGCCGAATTCTAGCCTCGCCGTGTACTGGCCTCAGTACTGACGCTCCTCTTTTTCCTTTGCCCTTTTGTCGGCACCCCTTTTGTTTAAGCAGGTTTTGAGATCGACGTTGTTAGCAGGGTTACCCTTCCGGCTTGGCCTGGGCAGGGTTATGGACGCCATTGGTTATTCTTCAGGGCTCTTAGCCCCATTTGCATCTTGTCCGTAGCTGGACGCTCTATCGTTTTCAAGGTGATTTGGATCTTTGTTCTGTATATCTGTCTTCTTGACTCATGGAGTCGTGTTGTATATATATCTGTTCTGTGGGTCCCATCGAGGACTGTTGTGTAATGTTATTACTTCGTTTTCCACCCGCACGAAAGTGCCTGGTGGGCACCTTTGAATCGTTTCTATGCGGGTTTGGCGGGAAGCGCTAAAACTTGCATAGGGTCGATTCTGAGGGTGTTACAGAGTGGTATCAGAGCTCAGCAGTTGCGATACCCCACAAGTCCATCCTTTAGGATAACCTAGCTAACGGCCGAAGTAGAGTGTCAAAACTATTTTTGAAAAATCGGTTGGATAGTTCTGATTAGGTCTGAGTTTACTCCTTACCCCTCTACTGCTCTCCTCTCACCTCTACGTGTTTTGAATCCGCTCTCTTCTCTCTCTTCGAGTCCAGGATTTCTCGTGGTTGGGTTCCATCGTACCTTCAGGGTTTCGCTTCCTCCTTTGGTAACGGTGTTGCTACATCTGGTCTTCATGCTATTCGAGGAACCCTTCGTCTGGTGGACTTCTCTTTGTCCCTTCTCGTGCCTTCCGGTGTTTTCCGACGCGACGACATCATCTACGCTAGATCCGATGCAGAGTCTGCATCACTCCTTTGTTTCTGAACCTCGATTGTCAAGATCTTCAGTCTGATTCCGAGAATGGTTGTACGCTTTTCTACTGATGGTGCAGAGTAATAGTTTGGGTGCGTGATGGATTGGCCCCCATGCCGACTACCCCTTCTATTCGCTTGTGTACATTGAAGTGGATGAGAATGCATCGGTTCTCTCTTTCCATTGAAGCTAGAGGTGGCTCCGAATAGGTCCTCGGTTGACTTCCTCGTTTGGTCTCGAGGGGGAAATACCAGGATGGGTTTGTTTGGTGTTAGAATCAGGTTGGCTCCGAATAGGTCCTTCTTACCCTCTCTGATCGCCGCCAGTTGTATCGAGTCTCTATAGGTTGTTTAGTGCATGCCGCGCTGCCGCTTCAGTCCACCATACCTATGTAGGCGAGGACCGCCGAATTCTAGCCTCGCCGTGTACTGGCCTCAGTACTGACGCTCCTCTTTTTCCTTTGCCCTTTGTCGGCACCCCTTTGTTTAAGCAGGTTTTGAGATCGACGTCGTTAGCAGGGTTACCCTTCCGGCTTGGCCTGGGCAGGGTTATGGACGCCATTGGTTATTCTTCAGGGCTCTTAGCCCCATTTGCATCTTGTCCGTAGTCGGACGCTGTATCGTTTTACAGGTGATTTGGATCTTTGTATTGTATATCTGTATTCTTGACTCTTTGAGTCGCTGCTGTATATATATCTGTTCTGTGGGTCCCATCGAGGACTGTTGTGTAATGTTATTACTTCGTTTTCCACCCGCACGCAAGTGCCTGGTGGGCACCTTTGAATCGTTTCTATGCGGGTTTGGCGGAAAGCGCTGAAACTTGCATAGGATCGATTCGGAGGGTGTTACAGTGTCTTTGTGGGTTGCTGCAGCTCTGCTCGGCCTCCCTCTTCGCGCTCGATGTGACAGGCCTTGGCTGACACGACTTGCTCGGGAGTGAAGGCTGAAGCCGGGATGACGACCCTAGGTTGCGGATTCAGTGAAAGGGTCCTCCTTAGTTGCAATAGGGCATGGTTATCCTGAGGCAGTCAATGGAGCATGTGGAGCATTTGTAAGAATTGTTGCTCCTGATTGATCCTTTACTAACAACATTGCCCACCGAATGGAGAATACACAATGTTTAGTCATGTACTACTTATGAGTTTGTTGACTCTGGGAGCTGCCAACGCTCATAGTGAGCTTTACAGCAAGCTCCTTGGTGACGCAATTATTTGGGAGAAGGCAGAAGGCAGAAGACAGAAGTTTGCGGACCTTCATGATCTGCAGCCTTGTAACAAACAATTTTGTTCAATTTTGGTTACAATTATCCGAATAATCCTTGAAATTTGTTGGTTCATACAAAAACATGTTATGAAATTACCCTTTCAACAAACAGGCTATTCTTATGAGTTTAGATGTTGATGTTAAGCAAGGTCGAAACATAGTTCTAAATGAAAAAAAAAACATGTGTTTTTATTGAGTGTTCTTATTACCTTAGTTGTATGTATAAAGGTAAGAGTGTTTATTTGATCTTTGATTTTTCGTATTTGGCTTGTGTGTTGATAGAGACGTGAGTTGCACATGCAAACTTACTAGTTGAAAAAAGCAGTCTGAATAGCTCTCAAAATACAAACAGAAACTTTTGTACACAAGGCAGTAAATATATACTGCTAAATAATATTTGAATAGCTCCCGAATATTGTTTGCACTGGACAGTAAATACTATATACATGATAATATATTTGAATATGGGGCCGTTTAATCAGTTATATAACCCGCTGAAGAATACGTGAGAAGTAACTCTGGATAGAGTTCACCCAGGAGTACTTGTCCTAGGTAATCTCAGCTACTATTAGCGCAAAGCTGAAGGCACCAGTCGTGGGTTAAGCCCATTGACCGCCGTATCTGGGACAGTCTTGAGAGAAAAATTCAATAATAGCAACATCGAAATTTTGATAAGAATTTTGATCTTAAAAACTGGAGATGGTTTCCAAAAAGAAAAGTCTCAGCTGTTGCCAAACCAGAATTTAGTAGCGTTGAGAGGAAATAAAACAAGCCAGAAATTCTACAGTAAGGATATTTAAATTTCGATAGCCATGGCACATATTATGTAGTATCATGTTGATCAACTTAGGATTATACATACGTACACGGCAGCTGGGTTCCATATAGAGTCCAGACTATATTCTGTTTCAAAGACTAGGTGTGTCTATATATTTATCAAATGAATCTTGAAAGGAATCGTACTAGACTAAAACTCGGGGAAGTGTCCAACACTGAAGGGAGTTGCAAAGCCACCCGTTGGAGAATCCTGTTTCCCAAGGAGATCGTTGATCGATATATTAGGAGATCATTGATCCTCGTTGGCGCTCCGATATATACAAGCTAGGGAGGGACAAACGTACCCATTGGGGTTTTCGTTCGCCATGGCGCAGAACCCGGCCGCTACAGCTAATAATCACGGCGAAGGCCTCCGGCAACCGGAGACGTCGTCGCGTTGCGTCACTGATGGCGCAACCCACAATTTTGAGATAACCAATTGGACGCTGCTGGAAGACATCGGCGCCGGAAACCGCGTCACCTCCAGCAAGTTCAGCGCCGGCGGCTACGATTGGAACATCAGATTCTACCCAGACGGAGATTCCAGAAAGGATTCTGCCGGCTATGGGTCAGCCTTCCTGAGTTGTCTCAGCCTGCAGGACAAGGAGAGCGTGAGGGCAAAGTACAGCCTAACCATGCTGGACGATAAAGGCAAAATACATGTAACCTATGAGGCAAAGCGAGTCATCTTTGCTCCAGAAACTGCTACCTGGGGGTTCACAAAATTCATAGAGAAATCACCTCGATACTGGCCTCCTGACCATAAGGTGTGTCCTCGTTGTGATAAAAGAGCCACCCACGGAGTGCAACATAAATTCTATTGTGGTTCCAACGCAGGAGTTATCCGGTCAACTTGAGCGCGCCCTCAAGAACGGGAGAGGCGCCGATGTCACACTCCTCGTGGGTGGTAGGGAGTTCAGGGCGCACAGTTTCATTCTGGCTGCACGGTCGCCGGTATTCGATGCTCAGCTATTTGGTCCAATGACGATGGATAAAGATACAACACGAGCTATAGAGGTCGATGATATGGAGCCCGCCGTCTTGGAGATGCTTCTCCAGTTCATCTACACGGATTCTCTACCGTCATCTAATGACAAAGAAGATTACGATGTTGCCACGATGCAACATCTGTTAGTCGCGGCAGATCGATATGGCTTGGACAGTCTCAAAGCCATGTGCGAAATTAAGCTATGCAATAGCATCGATATACACACCGTCAAGAGTACATTAGCGCTGGCAAGTCAACACTACTGCGAGGGGCTCAAGAATGCATGTTTGAAGTTTATGTCAAAACCCGGAGTAGCGGCCATTGTGTTGTTGACAGATGGGATCAAAGGCCTCACGGCACGTCCCACCCCATTGGTCTTCGAGGAGAATCCTGAGGACAAGGCAGTACCCAATGTGTAAAATACCTTGTCTAGCCCTTTCTCTAAATTCAGATTCAGAATTTTGGTTTATCATTTTCTAATGTATCAGTTCAATATGGTATCACAGCAATAAGATCTCAGAATCAAATATTGGCAAACACACTATTAATCTAAAATTAGTTACGACATATATATCATTGATTCCACGTCTAAGGTGTTGTTGCATGTCGTACAGCCTAGACGTGAAGGAAGTGTTGAAGTACCTTGTTTAGTCTTTTTCATTA
Source organism: Avena atlantica (assembly GCA_910589765.1). Classification (NCBI taxonomy): domain Eukaryota; kingdom Viridiplantae; phylum Streptophyta; class Magnoliopsida; order Poales; family Poaceae; genus Avena; species Avena atlantica. The sequence continues at coordinate 460,973,133 of OU342734.1, read as the reverse complement.
GTTCTCACTTTTGCTTCAGTTCAGTTTAATATATTGTAAGGAAGTAATCTAACAGAAAAAAAATATTCAAATCGATTTGTAGTTTTCTTTGCATAAATATCAGAATATTTTATTTTAGAGGTCGATGACATGGAGCCAGCCATCTTTGAGATGCTTCTTCACTTCATGTACACAGATTCTCTACCGCCATATATCAAAGAGGATGACGGTGTGTTGCCACGATGCAACATTTGCTCGTTGCGGCAGATCGGTACGGTCTAGATAGACTGAAGGTGATTTGTGAAGATAAGTTGTGCAATAGCATCGGTGTGAATACTATCATGAGTACATTGGCGCTAGCAAATTGACACTATTGTGAGCAACTCAAGGATGCTTGTGTGAATTTTATGTCGAGACATCGGGAGTAACAAGTGCTGTCATGTTAACCGAAGGGTTCAAAAGCCTCATGGCAAGTTGGACTCCGCTTGTTTTGGAGAAGGATGAGGAGGACAAGGAAGTGCATCCCAAGAGGGAGTAAGACAAATAAGGTCCCGTTTGGTATCAAAGTATTTATTAGATCGACTTCTAGTTGTTTATTTATATATTATTTAAAGTACTATGGAAGTACTACCTCCATTTCGGTTTATAAGGCAAATACGTACTTTGAAAAAATATAGTTTGATCATAAATTTCGTCAACAAAATACAAACTATATTTAACAAAAATTATACCATTAGATTCTCCTAGGTAGGGCATCGAGGATATACATGTAAAATTAATATTGGATAATTTATATGCCATTTTTTCTATTTTAATGGGCCTCATACAAAACAAACTTGTTTGGGGAAGTTAGTGAATCTGGTAAAATAAGGAAAATCCGGTTTACCAAACAAAATCATAACTTTTAGCAGTCGTAGTATTGGGAAAAAACAGCCAATATGAATATATAGCTCCTAAATTTCAAATACAGAATATTATTTTGGATAGCATCCAATTTTATATTACATGGGGCAATAAATACAATATGAAAAGAGTAATAGATTTAAATATTTTGGCCATTTCATAAGTTATATACTCAAGAATACTTGTATGAAGTAACGCAGGGCAGGGTTAGATTCAGATCTTCCGCTAACGCCCTGGCTTTCTCTGTAGACTAAAAGTTTCCTAAAGCTTATGTAACAAAATAAGTAATCTCTAGACAACTTTTCAAGGTTCCCTTAGCTTATGTAACTTCTTAACGAATCTATATCGAGGGAACATTAAGATTTTCTAGTTTCCTAGAGCGAATACGCACAAAATCCATACCCGTCGGATTCAAAATCCATAACCGGTGGATGAAAACGTTATTTTTTTTCTGCACCTTATGCAAGTTGTCATGGCTCACAACCTAAAAATCCCGGTCTCTATTTTGTTTGGCTTGCTGCGCTCGTGCAAACCCGGGGCGAACACACGAGATTAGCTTCACTTTTTAATCGCTGGTCAACTTCGAGCCATATGTTAATATCCGTATCAGTAAATTTTCAAAAATAACTCTTATTATCCTAGTACATTTTTATTTACACAAGAAAATATTCGAGACAATATTGCTTATCTTTATTGCTCAATCATATTGTTTACATGAATTGTGATTGAATTTCGTACATCAAGGCACATATGGTGCCCCTTTCTAAAGCTATAGAATGCTTAGCTAGATTATGAGCTTCAAAATCTGAAGTTCTACCCTCATGAACAAATTTGCATTCCGGGAAGATTGCCCTCCTATCTTTGATTTATCACATTACGGAACCATATTTTTCCAATGTACCTTCTTGTAGATCAACGATCACTATCTTGCAATCAAAGGCCACACAGATGGCTTTCTCTATAGACTACAGTTCCATTGTTCCTGGATCTGAAATACTATCTCAGCAAATCGCACCCACATGGCCTTAGCTCACCGCTCTAGAAATAGCAGCACCCGCATTTCCTCCACGATATGCTCGAGAACCTTGAGCTCGCGATGATTGGGGCCAACTCTGTCATGTATGGTGCGCCGCACCTCGAGCTCGCCCATGAGCATCTCCATCTCTCTCCGCACATGACCGAATTTGTCCCGACCGGCGACCCCGCGTCGAAAGAGAGCTAGAGAGGCTCTTCATCTTCTATTCTAGCCCATGCATGGAACTGCATGTATCCGTCCTCCACACCTGCTCCATCATCAGTGCAAATTCTGGATGGGACTCCCACATCGCTTCATGCTTAAACATACGGCTTTGGCGATCGTGCAATTCAGGTGGCTCATGTAGGACTAGAACTGGCGAATGATATGACACTGCAGTGCTCAGATGCTTCACTGTGGCCATTCGGAAGCTCTCACTCCAGCTAGCCGTTGCCAGAGCTCTGTCAAGCCTGACCATGTAGTAGGCCTACCACCTTCTTGTCGAAAGTCCACCGTGTACCTATGTAGCCGATCCACCGTATCTGTGAATTCCTAAATCTGAGTATTACTCTATTCATTGACACCCATATGATCCTCCCTAAGGAGTACGATGCTTTGATAAATTTTAGCATATCTCAAGTTTTGTGACGTCCACTTGTTTTAGCCTTTCCATAAACACGAGTTAGATTCCATGTATCCACCATCAGGGTAGAAACAACATTATCAATGTGGTACTGAGAGTAACGTAAAAAGTCTAACTTTATTTCATTGTTCTAGAAAATTCCTAGACTGACACTGCGGCCCGTACTACTAACTGCGAACACATTGTCATGACCCAAAGTTCCCGCCAAATTCTCCACCCTCGTTTTTTCTACTTTTGTTTCAACCACACAAAGGATGGAAGGGGCAAACTCCCTCGCGAAATCGCGAAGCTCATGAACTGTATGTCATTGCCAAGACCACGACAATTCTACATGGAGGTACTCATTGCTCTTGGTGGTGCTCCACATCGGAGCCCGCCGATTCTAACTCTTTCATCACCCTTCTTGGGGGCGGTCTGCTTCTTGGGGTGCTTCTGATCTCTAGCTGATGGAGGTGGGGAGGGGCCCCTGACCGAGGCCGATAGTTCTTCTCCTTCTTATCCTCATCAAAATTCAGTTGATTCTGCGCACCCTTTTCGTCAGTCTTGCCGCTAACACCAGTAGCCGTCTACTACAATAACAGAGGTGGGGATGGGTTTATCATCACCCTTCTTGGGGGTGGTCTTCTTTGAATTGGTGAGTGTGTGGTGTCACACATGGGCCAGTTTTTTCAAGGCTCCTCCTTGAATTAGGCTTTCACCCCCGCTATATTAATATAGCCAACCACATGATACAATGATAATCCTGGGGCCGCAACACAAACCAAGCCCAAAAGAAGAGAAAACGAACAAAAGAGAAACATAAGCCAACATTGGTAGCTCGATGAGACGAAGACGTCCCTCAACCACTGTACCCTCCAGAAAAGTCCCACCACTCTCCGGGCATTTCGAACTGTCGTGCACCGAGAAATACCTTCAACAAGGGATGCGACAATGATGCCACTTCTGCCCGGACCAGTCCAAGGGTTTCCCCCGGTACACGGAAGTGGATGGAGCGAGGGAACTCGACGCCCTTCAGGAAGGGATGGTGACACCCGCAGGCATCACCGTGTCGATGCCGAACGGGGCCAACTTGGATTTTGCCTACCCCCAAACAACTAACACCCCGGACCGTCTGAAGCACTCCACCACACCCACCGCAAACCAACACACGCCACCATGGAAAACACTACTAGAAAACAATCATGTAGTGACATCTATTTTAGAGGATAAAGACGCTAAATTTCATCTTTATGCCATTGTAAAGACGCTACTATAAAGCGTCGTAGGAGCGTCCTCTTATACACCGTCTCATAACAAAAAGAAGCATTGTTAGCGTCCCAAAAGTAAATGAGACATTTTTAAAAGCGTGTTTATTCTAATACATCTCGACTCTACAAACATTTAGACGCTTTTCTAATTGCATCCTTGAATAGAGATTATTTTGTGTTATATAAATTAATTTATTCTTCAAATCAGTGAAATTATTGGACGAGTGCACATCATATGACTAAAATCAAAATCCATCCATCAACTAACAAAAAGCATTACAAAAAATACATCAAACTAAAGAGAAATGTCTATTATATCATTTTCATGGCAACTGTACTTTACAAGAGAAATATACACCTTTATAAATATTTGCATACACGACTCGATAATACAGAGAATTTTCATATGTAATTTCCAAAACTAATCCAGGAGATCTCGCACTAGTAGAAACGAGGCCTTTGGTTGAGCCTGGAAATGGGCTTTAACACCGGATCTTCTACGAACCGGTGTTAAAGGGGGTGTCCGTACCAGCGTGGCCCGTGCAGCAAAAAGGAGCCCCCCTTTAACACCGGTTCGTGGCACGAACCGGTGTTAAAGGCCCTGCACCAGTGGCCCGCGCAGCCCCCCTTTAACACCGGTTCATGGCTTGAACCGGTGTTAAAGGGGGGCTATATAACACACCGCAGCCCACACCCCTCTCTTCCATTTTTTCACTCTCTCATTTTGGAGCCTAGCAAGAGGGTGAGAGGTGTGCTAGTTTGTGTTTTTTTCCTATGCACAAGAGGTGTTCGGTGAAATGCCCGAGAGCTCAAAATAAGTTTTCTTGTTTCTCTTTTCTTCTCGGTCGAGGTCGGCAACTATCCTTTCATGTGTCATTGATGTACTATATATAAATGGTCATCTCCCTATTAATTTTTGATATATACTATATATTAATGCAGATGAACCGGCAATGGATGTACGGTGACCGACGCACTTCCAAGTACATTACGGGCCTCCAAAATTTCATCGTTGTGGCTAATGCAAACCGTGGTCACAATGGTTTTATGTGCTATCCGTGTGTTCATTGTCAGAACAAGAAAGACTACTAAAATACTAGAACCATTCACGCCCACCTGCTTCGATCCGGTTTCATGCCCATCTATAATTGTTGGACCAAGCACGGAGAGGGGTTGTGATGGAAGACAACGAAGAAGAAGAGGATGATGACAACTATCATAATATGTATCCTGAATATGATGATACTGCAACGGGGGTAGATAATGAAGATCAAGAGGCAGAAGATGGGCCCGCTGATGACGATCTTGGTCGGGCCATTAATGATGCAAAGGAAGAATGTGAAACTGAAAAGGAGAAGGAGAAGCTGGAGCAGATGTTAAAGGATCACAAAACATTGTTGTACCCAACTTGCGAAGATGGCCACAAAAAGCTAGGTACCACACTGGATTTGCTGCAATGGAAGGCAGAGAACGGTGTGACTGATAGCGCATTTTCAAAGTTGTTGGTAAAAATGAAGAATCTTCTTCCAAGAAATAATGAGTTGCCCGACAGTACATACCAATCAAAGAAGGTTGTCTGCCCTCTAGGATTAGACGTGCAGAAGATACATGCCTGCATTAATGACTGCATCCTCTACCGCGGTGAGAAGTACGAGAATTTGGATGCATGCCCGGTATGCACTGCACTGCGGTATAAGATCAAACGAGACGATCCTGGCGATGTTGAGGGCGAGGCCCCTAGGAAGAAGGTTCCTTCCAAGGTTATGTGGTATGCTCCTAGAATACCACGGTTAAAACGTCTCTTCAGAAATAAAGAGCATGCCAAGTTGTTGCGATGGCGCATGGAAGACCGTAAGAAAGACGCGATGTTGATACACCCCGCTGATGGGTCACAGTGGAGAAAAGTCGAGAGAGAGTACCCCGACTTCGCACGTGACGCAAGGAACTTAAGGCTTGGTCTAAGTACAGATGGCATGAATCCTTTTGGTGAACAGAGCTGCAGTCACAGCACCTGGCCCGTGACTCTATGTATCTATAACCTTCCTCCTTGGTTGTCCATGAAGAGGAAGTTCATTATGATGCTAGTGCTCATCCAAGGCCCGAGGCAACAGGCGAACCGTCAGAGGGGTCGGATGGCTCCTCTCCTTTCCTCTCCTCTCCTCTCTCTATCCCCGATGGCGGTTTCCTCCGGTGATCACCTTGGATTGATCGGGAGTTGGAGGGCCATAATCAGGGTTGTGGCTGGTGCAGCGATCAGTCCTTGTCGGCAGGGCTCGATCTCGAGGGAAGTTTCGGCACAGGTGTCGCTACAGGATGTTTCGGGGTGGATTCTGGCGAGTTGGTGTTCGATGGTGGATATTTCGTACGGGACGTGTTTGGTACACGAGGGTTGGCACGTTCTCGTGGGTCCAGCGTTGGTGGCACTGGGGGCAGTTCCTCGCGGTGTCACCGGCGCGCCGCCCTATGCGCGTACGTGCCAAGTGATACGGCTCGGCGGTTCCAGGAGAGGTGCGGGCGCTGACGGTGGGGCGTCGGTGGAGGAGGGCCGCCTGCCAGGTGAGGTGAGGGGTACTAGTACACCGGAGCACGATCTCCAGTCAGTTTCCTCTCCGCATTCCATTTTCTCTAACCCTAGATCGAGAGCCGTTTCTCCTCTGTCTCTCGCAAACTCCAGATCTCGTGGCGTGTGTAGAGTGTTTTTCGTCCGGGAGCCACCAATTCTCCATCCTTCGTCGCCGCGTGCTGTTTCTCCGGTGAGGTGGAGTGGGTTTGTTTCGGGAGATAACAGATCTTTCGCTCAGGTTGTGGCTGCGGATTCTGCCATGGATCGGCGGTTTCGTGGTGGGCGTGGTTCCCCTTCTCGTCCTCCAGTCCGATCTGGTCCCTATGCGAGCAGATTTGGATCTGGGTATGGACAAGGTCGTTTCCGTGTTGATCGTAGGGTGCTGGAAGAGGATCACAGAGAAAGTGGTTGGATCCGGGAGCAGGAACGGCGTCGCGATGAAGTGCGGCGTCGGGATGCGAGGCATAGGGATGAGTTGCGGCAGGCGGAGAATGAGGCCAGATTGGAGGATCAGCGCAGGGAAGCCATGGCGCGGGAGAGGGCTCTGTCTGAGGCTCGCCGTCGTGAAGCAGAGCAGGCACGCAATCGGGGCCGTTGGAGTCACCGTCCGGAGATGCAGCAAGGATCGGGATCGGATGCTACTGCTTCGTCGTTCCCAGGCAGATCAGGTAATTCTGATACAAATCCTAGGATAGGAGAGCCGGTTTTTGCTCGTACGGTGGAGCAGGTTGCTATACCTAGGGCTGTGATGAACACTTATGTTCCTGTGACTCGTTCTGTTTCTGGCTTGAACACCTCCGCGTCAACTTCTGTTAATGTGCCTGCTGGGGGGAATCGCCCTGTGAATTTGTCTCTGATCCTGTCAATTAATCAATCAGATGATGTTGCCACTACTCTGGTGGGGTCCTCTGTACCACCACCAGTAGTAAGTGTGCCGAGAGATGGTAATGTGGCTGGAGCTTCTGGAGATTTACAGTTGTTGGATGTGATTCAGGAAGAAGTGGTGTGTGAGAACTATGGTAAGGATCATAGCATTTTGGTCTGTCAAGAGAGGAAACCTTGGGAATATGTTCCTCTTTTCTTTGGCAGTATTGATTTTGAACATGGCTTTCATTCTATTCCTGTTGTAGAATCTAATGTTCAGTCTATGGAGCAGCTTCATTATGCTCATATAAGTGTGGTCAGAGGTGATGTTACTGGGAAAGATTTGGAGAAAGAATTTCAAGTGTGGGCTGATGCTTTGGGGTCTGGGTGGAGATTTAATGCTAGGCCTATTAATGATGTGGAATTTTTGATGAGATTTCCTTCAGCCAGATCCATTGATGATTTCCACTTTGGGAAGGTGTTTATGAAAACAATTCCTGATGCTGTTATCCAATTGTCTAAGTGGAATGGGGACCTGGAACCTGTTGAATGGTTGGAGGAGGCCTGGTTTAGGATTGTTGGTATTCCTATGAAATACAGGGAGACATCGACTGTTTTCTGTGTCGCTTCTTTGGTGGGCAAGCCTTTGGCCCTGGACAGGAACAGTTTGAGGAATTTGGCTTATGTGAGGGTGAAGATTGCTTGTCTAGATGTATCTCTGGTTCCTAATACCAGAAGGGGGGAGATGCAGGGAGGAATTTATGAATTCAAATACACTAGGGAAATTTTTGCTCCTGATGCTGTGCCCACCTTGCCTTCTTCTATGGGTATTGATGGACAGGATGGTGATAATGTGTCGGATAAGAGGACTGCGGAGGAAGCTGAGCATAGGAGGCCTGATGGAAATAGTGGGCAAAGGACTGGACCTGGTGCAGGTAGTGGTGGGGTTGCTGGTGGTCGCCAACATGGTGGTGGTGATGCTAGTGGAGCTGGGATGGACAAGGGTAAACAGGTTGTGGTGGAGCAGGAGGATTCTGGGGGAGTTTCTTTTGGGACCAAAATGGCTAATATTTGGGCTAGCTCTGGAGGTGATGGTCGTTCAAGAGGGATAGTTATCAGAGAGAATGTGGAAGGTGACAATGGTGGTGGGACAGTTACTCAAAACAGAACAACTGATGTGGGACTGCAAGTTGGTACTCAGGAGGCTGTGCCAGATAGTGGTGGGTTGGGTGATGTTCACATGGAAGTCATACAGAATTTATCATCTACCTTGGTTAAAGAACCCAGTATTGAGGTTGCTGCGGGTCCTCAGAGGTTTAATGACTTTATCAGGGGTTTGTTGAAGGATAGGAGCAGTGATAAATACTATGAGCTCAGGAAGCAATATGGTCATTTGTTGGAAGATGAAGAAGAACAGGATGAGGGTGCCTAGAGAAAGGATGACAATGTGTCTACTGATGAATCCTTTGGCTCTTCTTCTGATAGTGGAAAAAAGGGATTGATGGGGGGTCTGTGATGGAGGGAGCTCAAGATATGGAGGTTGTCAATCAAGACCAGGAAGTGGTGGCTGTTGACCTGTCTCAACCTGATGTCTCTACTCAGGAAAGTGTGGGTTCTCAGTCTGAGAATGTGGCTGGTGTAGAAGAACAAGTTATAAGGATGAGTTCAAGGGTGGCTGATCAAGGTGGGGCTAGAAACATGGCTGAAAGGCATTTGGCTCAACAACCTCCTAGAGATTTATCAGGTACAAATTTAACTTTACATAATTCTTTTGCTGCACTGGATGATGATATCATTATGCATAGAGCTTTGGAGATGGGGATAGATGCTTCTTCTATATCTTTGTATCATATTAATTCTCTGAAAGAATTAGAAATTGCTAGGCATAGTTTACAGGATAGGAGACAGGTAGAGAATGAGATTGAGGTTGATTTGAATGAGAAGGTCTTGTTTCTGGACTGGAAGGGTGATAGTAATGATGAGGAGGATTTTACTCCTGTGGTTTCTAGGAAAAAAAAAGAAAAAGTTGAGAGCTGGTTCTGGTATGAAGAATAGAAAGTTAAAAGCTGCTGCTGTGAAGGTTCACAACTATCACCCTATGAGTGGTGTTGTGACTAGAACAAGAGAGAGAAAATCTGTATTATGATAGGTGTTATTTTGAATATTAGAGGTGTTAGGAAGAAGGGTGTGAGTGCTTATTTGAATAATTTGTTGAGACAGGAGAGAGTGGATTTCATTGGTTTGCAAGAAACTATTAAGAAGGATTATTCTGATGATTTTTTTAGGAGAATTGATCCTATGAATCAATTCTCCTGGAGTTGGTTGCCTTCTGTGGGAAGATCTAGGGGCATTTTGGGGGGCCTACGTTCCTCTAAATTGACTCAGCTCGATGTGTCTGTGGGAAGATTCCATGTTAAGATGAAGGTGTTTGATGTTTTGAAACAAATTCAGTGGCATTTGGTGGTGGTATATGGGGCTTCTCAAGAGGAGAATAAAGAGGAGTTTTTGTTAGAATTAGCTGATGTTTGTGAGGATCAATCTATTCCTTTGTTTGTGGGTGGTGATTTTAATGTGATCAGGTGTGTTTCTGAGAAAAATAAGGGTCATTCTTTGAATAGGTGGGGGCACATGTTTAATTCGATTATTAATGCATATGGTCTAAGGGAGATTCTCATGTCTAGAGGGCAGTTTACATGGTCCAACAACCAGAAAAATCCTACTTTAGAGAAGCTGGATAGAATATTAGTTTGTAAGGAATGGGAGAAGCTGTTTCCTCTTACTACAGTGCACAAGTTGTCTAGAGAAGTTTCTGATCATAGTCCTCTGATTCTGGATACTATGGAAGGGAAGGAAAGGGGTGGCAGGGAATTCAGGTTTGAAAAAAGCTGGTTACAGTGTGATGATTTTTTGATCAGGGTGGAGAAAGTTTGGAAAAACGTGTGAATGGTAAAAACAGTCTTGATAGGCTGCAGAAGAAACTTAAGAATGTAAGAAATGATCTGAAAGGATGGGGTGCTCATATAAGGGGTGAGGATAAAAAAAAGAAGAAGAGATTGGTGGAGGAGCTTCAGGAATTAGAAAAAATTGAGGAGTTGATTTTTCTTACTACTGAACAACTTAAACGAAAAGCAGTTATTCAGAAAGAATTGCTAGAGGTGTATGAGAATGAGGAGAGATTTTGGCAGCAGAGATCGAGGGATAATTGGTTGCTAAAAGGTGATAATAACACTGAGTATTTTCACAGGATTGCTAATGGGGTGAGAAGAAAGAAAATGATATTTTCTATGAAAGATGGGGAGAATGAGATTCAGGGGACTCATGATCTCCTGCAGCATGCCACTAATTATTATAAAACTTTGTTTGGTCCTGCTGGTGGGTTCTCTATTAGGCTTGCAGATAACAATTGGCAAGATTGGGAGAAGCTTAATGATGAGGATAGGGAAAAGATGGGGGTACCATTTACTGAGAAAGAGGTTAAGGAGGTTATTGATCAGATGGATAAAAATAAAGCTGCTGGCCCTGATGGGATTCCTATTGAATTCTATCAACATTGTTGGATGATTATAAAAACAGATGTTATGGCTGTGTTTTTTTTGCTCATAAGATTGATTTGAGGAGCATTAACTATGGGGTGATTACTTTGTTGCCCAAAGGTGATGATGCTGATAGAATCCAGAAATATAGACCTATTTGTCTGCTCCAAGTGTTGTTTAAGATTTTTACTAAGACTCTGACAGTTAGAACTGAACCTGTAATGGGGAAATTAATTGACACATGTCAGACTGCTTTTATTAACGGGAGGTTTATTGCAGATGGAGTGACTTTGTTACATGAGATCTTGAAAGAATCGAAAAGCCAGAAGCAGCAGGGTGTGGTGTTGAAAATTGACTTTGAGAAAGCTTATGACAAAGTCAATTGGGACTTTTTGTTTTACTGGTGTAAGCAGAAAGGTTTCAGTGAGGATTGGATGATTTGGTTAAAAAGTGCCGTGACTCAGGGTAATCTCAGTGTTAAAGTGAATGGGGAAACTGGCCCCTACTTTGGCAGCTATAAAGGGGTCAGACAAGGAGATCCTTTTTCTCCATTCTTATTCAATTTGGCTGGGGAATGTTTGGCTAAGGTGGTGCTTAATGCACATGCTGGTGGGTTGTTTACAGGGTTGGCTGATAATCTGTTTGATAAAGGGATTGCTATTTTGCAATATGTTGATGATACCATCCTTTTTATTAAAGATGATCCTGAGGGGGCTAGAAACTTGAAGTTGCTGTTGTATTTGTTTGAATCCATGTCTAGTCTCAAGATTAATTTTGAGAAGAGTGAGGTGATGATGGTGTTGGATGATGAGGAGAAACTATCCAATTATGCTGAAATGTTCAATTGTCAGAAAGGTAGTTGGCCAATTAAATATTTGGGGTTGCCGGTTTGTAGCAGGAGATGCACAGTGGCTGAGATGAGTTTTATTGGAGACAGGTTGAAGAAAAAGTTAGATGGATGGATGGGGGGTGCTTTATCTCTAGGAGGGAGGCATGTTAAAATCACTGCTTGTGTTTCCAGTGTGGCTGTTTATCCCATGACTATGTTTCTTTTACATAAAACAAATGTGGAAGAAATTGAGAAACAAACTAGAGCCTTCTTTTGGTATGGGAAGGTGGGTAAAAGAAAATATCATCTGGTTAAATGGAAATATGTGTGTAGACCCAGGAAAAAAAGGAGGACTGGGGATTAAAAACATTAGAATTTTTAACATTTGCTTGCTTTGTAAGTGGTGGTGGCGCCTTGAAGCTGAGGAGGGTCCATGGCAAGTTTTTATGAGAAAGAAGTATTTGAAGAGAGGAGGGATCAGTGCTGTGAAACACAAGCAGAGTGATTCTCCATGTTGGAATGATTTGATTAAGATTAGGGATCTTTATTTGGCTGGTAGGAAAATGAGAATTGGTAATGGGGAGTTGACTGATTTTTGGCATGATGCTTGGTGTCTGGATATACCTTTGAAGGATAAGTTCCCTGACTTGTTTGATATTTGCCAGAATCAAACGATCACTGTGGCTGATATGGCAATAAAAAGGTGGACATGCTCTTTTAGAAGGTGGTTGGATGTTGATGGGTTGATTCATCAGGAGCAATTGAACAATCTGTTGTCTGGGGTGAGTTTGAATCAGGAAAAAGACAGGCTAGTGTGGATGTGGAATAAATCTGGCAAGTTTTCTGTTAAGTCGATGTACACACATTTGTCGAATATAGGGATTGATAGAAGTTTCAAACATCTGTGGAAAGCTAAAATTCCCCTGAAGATTAAAATTTGGTTGTGGCTTATCTGGCACAATGCTATTCTCACCAAAGATAACATGAGAAAGAAGAATTGGGTAGGAGATTTTACTTGTAGATTTTGTAGTGAGGATGAAAACATTGGGCATTTGTTATTTTCTTGTGTGGCAGCTAGATATGTTTGGGGGGTGGTTGCTAGAGCTATTGGTGCTACGAATAGGCCTAGGTCCTTTTCTCAGTACTTTTGGTGGGCTTCTCAGTTTTTGGGCGTCAGCAGGAATGTGCATATTACGGTGGTGGCGGCAATTTGTTGGGCTATCTGGAAGCTCAGGAATAGGGATTGTTTTGAAAAAAAAGCTTATTAATTCGCCTGTTGATTTGGTTATATATGCCTGTGTGTTCATTCTTTATTGGGCAGGGCTGCATGGGGAGGAAGACCGGGCGGTGTTGCAAGCTGGAGGTGATACTCTGCAACAGAATGCGCTGGCTGATGCGGCAGCTATGGATGTGGCTCCTGTTCCTTCTCTGGGACTGCCAGCAATCCCTGAAGACCGTACTCATGAAGCTCCGGAACTGGAAAGGGGGCGGGAGAAAAGAAGGAGAACCTGAAAAGCTGGTTTGTGAGAAGATTATGCTGGCATCTCACGTGGCTTCTTCGCTTGGTCTGATAGCTCCTCGTTGTGTTTGATAATACTGTTTCCCACTAGCCTAAGGGCGGTGTTCTTGCGTCTCCAGCCTTCTCCCTTTTGTCTGTTAAGTTTGTTTGGTTTGTAATATGGATACCTTAAGTCGTTTTGACCCCCTAGGTGGGTCAGTACTACGTTTGTGTGTTTGTGGTTGTTGTTCCGTTGTCTGTTGATAATGGAACCCGATCCCTCTTTTTAGGGGATTGTATGGAAAAAAAGGCCCGAGGCAACCCGGCAACGACATTGATGTGTACCTAAGGCCATTAGTTGAAGAACTTTTACAGCTGTGGGCCAAACCAGGTGTACGTATGTGGGATGAGCACAAAGGGGAGCCATTTGACCTACGAGCATTGCTTTTCGTAACCATCAATGATTGGCCTGCTCTTAGTAACATTTCAGGGCAGACAAACAAGGGATACAATGCATGCACACACTGTTTAGATGAGACTGAAAGTGTATATTTGGATAAATGTAAGAAGGTTGTGTACCTAGGGTATTGTTGATTTCTTCCGAACCTGCATCCAGTAAGAAAGAAAGGCAAGCATTTCAAACGTCTGGCAGAACCCCGGAGGAAGCCTGTCCTCCGTACCGGTGAGGAGGTATTTGGTATGGTCAAGGACCTAGAAGTAATCTTTGGAAAAGGTCCTTGCAGTCCATCTGTTACGAATGACGATGCCGGACACGCGCCCATGTGGAAGAAGCAATCTATATTTTGGGACCTACCCTATTGGAAAGTCTTAGAGGTCCGCTCTTCAATCGACGTGATGCACGTGACGAAGAATGTTTGCATGAACCTGCTAGGCTTCCTAGGAGTGTATGGGAAGACAAAAGATACACCGGAAGCACGGCAGGACCAGCAACGTCTGAAAGACCCTGAAGAGCCTATGCATCCTGAGAACAAGAAGGGTAAACGATGCCACTTAACTCCTGCCAGGTACGCTCTTACCAAAGCAGAGAAGGAAATCTTTTTTGAATGCCTGAGCAGTATCAAGGTCCCGTCTGGCTTCTCGTCGAATATAAAGGGAATAATAAATATGGCAGAGAAAAAATTCCAAAACCTGAAGTCTCATGACTGCCACGTGATTATGACACAATTGCTTCCGATTGCATTGAGGGGGCTTCTACCTGAAAATGTTCGAGTACCCATTGTGAAGCTATGTGCATTCCTCAATGCAATATCTCAGAAGGTAATCGATCCATAAAGCCTACCAGGGTTACAGACAGATGTGGCCCAATGTCTTGTCAGATTTGAGTTGGTGTTCCTACCATCCTTCTTCAATATTATGACGCATCTCCTGGTTCACCTAGTAGAAGAGATTGCCATTCTCGGTCCTGTATTTCTACACAATATGTTCCCCTTTGATAGGTACATGGGAGTCTTAAAGAAATATGTTCATAACCGTGCTAGGCCAAAAGGAAGCATCTCCAAGGGCTATGTAACAGAGGAGGTCATTGAGTTCTGTGTTGATTTTATTCCTGACCTTAAGGCGATTGGTGTTCTAGAATCACGACATGAGGGGAGACTGCGTGGAAAAGGCACCCTAGGATGTAAAGCAATGATATGTAGGGAAGGGCATTCTCTCAATCAAGAACACTACACGGTTTTACAAAGATCTATCTTGGTTGCCCCGTATATCAATGAACACAAGAATTTAATACGCCTCAAAGACCCGGGGCAGTCTGATGAATGGATTATAAGTGAACACATGGCGAGTTTTGGCGGCTGGATGCAAAGACTTCTCACGAATAACACCACTTTTGGGGATCAGCTATACTTGTTGGCCAGGACACCATCTTCGACTGTATGTACTTTCCAAGGGTATGAGATAAATGGGAATACATTTTACACGATAGGCCAACATAAAAAGAGCACCAACCAAAACAGTGGTGTCCGCTTCGATGCAGCAGAAGACAATGGGCAAAAGACCACGTATTATGGGTTCATAGAGGATATATGGGAACTTGACTATGGACCTAATTTTAAGGTCCCCTTGTTTCGTTGCAAATGGGTCAAGCTAACAGGAGGAGGGGTTGAGGTAGACAAGAAGTATGGAATGACGATAGTGGATCTCAACAATCTTATGAAGGTAGACAAGAACTTAGACGAACCATTCGTCTTAGCCAATGATGTGGCTCAGGTTTTCTATATGAAGGACATGTCTACCAAACCAAAAAAAAGAAAAAATAAGCAAACAGATATATCACACGATGATCCAAAGCGTCACATAGTTCTTTCAGGGAAAAGAAACATCGTGGGAGTGGAGGACAAGACAGACATGTTAGAAGATTATAATAAGATTGATGAAATTCCGCCCTTCAGAGTGAAGACTGACCCAACCATCCTGTTAAACGGTGCTAATACTCCATGGTTACGGCCGACGCGATCATAAGATTGACTATATGTATTAATTGAGCCATTTTTGGCACACATATGTATCTCAACATGGAAATCAATGTCATATTTCTTCTGTTAACAGTATATGTATTAAATGAGCCATTTTTCTTCCTGCCATTTCTTCCCGCCATTTTTTCCCGCCAGTTCTTCCCTCCAGCCATTTCTTACTATATATATATGTAGGGTTGGCCTCCATTTTCATTGCACATCTCTAGACTCATATCTGCAACCTCATCACTCTTTCTCATGGCTTCCACCGTAGCACTAACCCCCAGGGAGGTGGAGGCGCTTTGCGCCTCGAACTACCCCTGCCCGCCAGGCTACTGTGTCCCCATCGGCTGGATGCTGAGCGCCGGAGGCGTGCCGGTTCCTCCTGTCCCTCCGGGTGTGGAACGCCAGATGGCCATCACGAACCACTACTACTTCGAGCTCACGCCGGAGCAGCGGAGGAATCCCAGATGGCATCCCGACTATTTCCCTACTTGGGAAGCCTTCTTCGGGATA
Source organism: Avena atlantica (assembly GCA_910589765.1). Lineage (NCBI taxonomy): Eukaryota > Viridiplantae > Streptophyta > Magnoliopsida > Poales > Poaceae > Avena > Avena atlantica. Next base: position 460,957,069 of record OU342734.1, on the reverse strand, counting down.
GGCATGAGAGGGCGCTCGCCAGGCACGAGGAGGACGGCCAACCTCCTCCGAACTTCAACGAGGCCGGCCGTCAGCTATGGTTGCGCGGTCGGACTCTCCAGAGCGTCATGGCCTACGACACTGCCGCCGACTCTAACCCTCGTCCGCGCTACCCTCAAGTCTAGCCCACGCGTACTCAGCCTTTAAGGTTCAATTACGGCGACCCCGACGACGACAGCGGCGCCAGCGGCGGCGAGTACGACGACTATAGTGGCGAGTATTACAGGTGTAGGCAGGAGCATGACTGAATCACTCCAATATTCCGAAACAAATTCGGCCGATTGTGACTTAATCTGGCCATGTATCTTAATTTTCAGTTCTTTTATGTATCTTAATTTTCAGTCGTGCTTTATGTAACTTACTGTTAGTTGTATTATGTACTTTAATTCTAGTTCTATCATAATAAAAATATCAAACTGGGGATGGCAAACAATGTTGCAAGAGGAAGTTTTCCTTTTTGTCGCACCAAAAAGACATTTTCCATTTTCTGAGCATAAAAAACGGAAGGTTTTGTGAAGCAACCACCAAATGGCTAATTCAAAAAACTACCACCACATTTTACAAAAATACTAGACCACCTTATATGGACAATGTACCAACAGGGGGATCTGAAACCTTTCCGTCCACCTCTGGTGAAAAAGACAAATTCCTGCCGAATCGGTAGGAAGTGGGTCAGATATGAACTACAGGTACATGATATGATGCTCATGATTTTTTACAAAAATCATTTTTAGGTTCACAATATGCTATTTTATCAAAAATCCAATGCAAGTTGAGCGAGGCTTGGCCCCGAGCTAAGAATCTTCATGCCCGTTGTTCGACAAAGTTTGACGATAGTTTAAAACAGGCATAAAAAATTAAAAAACAATAAAAACAATGCGAAACCTTCATGTGGTGTTATATTATGTGACATAGTTAGAAGGAAAAATATCAAACTTGGTATATTGATTATGTCTCAAAAAAACCTTCACAAAATGACCTATCTCATTCGAGGTTTCTTGCCTTTCGGGTCAAATGACCAATGTTATGGCTAGAATCAAGGCATAGTTTGTGATAATGTGGCCATAATGTGCATACATGTGCATCATGGCATGGCAAACAATGTTGCAAGAGGAAATTTTCCTTTTTGTCGCACCAAAAAGGCATTTTCCATTTTCCGAGCATAAAAAACAGACGGTTTTGTGAAGCAACCACCAAATGGGTAATTCAAAAAACTAGCACCACATTTTACAAAAATACTAGACCACCTTATATGGACAATGTACCAATAGGGGGATCTGAAACCTTTCCGTCCACCTCTGGTGAAAAAGACAAATTCCTGCCAAATCGGCAGGAAGTGGGTCAGATATGATCTACAGCTACATGATATGATGGTCATGATTTTTTTAAAAATCATTTTTAGGTTCACAATATGCTATTTTATCAAAAATCCAATGCAAGTTGAGCGAGGCTTGGCCCCGAGCTAAGAATCTTCATGCCCGTTGTTCGACAAAGTTTGACGATAGTTTAAAACGAGGATAAAATAATTAAAAAACGATCGAAACAATGCGAAACCTTCGCGTGGTGTTATATTATGTGAAAGTTAGAAGGAAAAATATCAAACTTGGTATATTGATAAAAACCTTCACAAATTGACCTATCTCATTCGAGGTTTCTTGGCTTTCGGGTCAAATGACCAATGTTATGGCTAGAATCAAGGCATAGTTGTAGGTGTTCGTAGCATGGAAAACAAAAATTTTCTACCGCATACAAACAAATAAGCCAAGATCTATCTACTAGATTGTAGCAACGAGTCGATAGAATAACTCACCCTCGAAGATTCCAAAGTGTTTAACGAGAGCGGATTCTCGTGGGTGATGTAGTCGTACTCTTGCCGATCTCAAGATCATGTAGACGATCCTTCCGGCGCTGCGTTCCGGATGCGCTTCCGGCAGCTCGATGAAGACCTTCCTCTCCCTTGTTCCAGCAGGCAGCGGAGGTTGTAGCACTCTCCTCGCGATTTCGGCAGCACGACGGCGTGGTACCGGAAGTAGAGGGGAGATCTCGTAGGGCTTCGTCTTAAGCCGGAGCGAGTATGGTGGACTATGAGAGAGGCCTTGGCGATCTAGGGTTTAGAGGCACCAAGGGAGGAGCCTAGCCGGTGGCTAGGGTTAGGGTTTCACCCCAACTCAGCGAGTTGGTGGTGCCCTAGGCGGCGGCAGCAGCAGGAGGTGGTGGCGCCGGCGGCTTAGGGCTAGGTTTTGGGTGGTGAGAGGTGTAGCTAGAGGGGCAGCTCTGCCCCTCCTTTTATAGGTGGAGGGCGTCGGCCAAGAGGGAGGGAGTCCTCCCCCAACTCGGCCTCCAAGGTCGGCGGTGGAGGGAGAAGGACTTCCTCCCCAAGTAGGTTTCCTACTCTCCCTCCACCAAGCAAACTTGCCGTTTGACTTTTCAAATTGGCGTTTGACTTTTCAAACTAGGATTTGATTTATCCCTTTATTTTGCCCAGCAATGACACCGAGTACATGATGCAACCATTCCAACTTGTTATGACACATTCATGTACCCTTCCCCTCCGGAGTGCCGGACCTTCCGGAAACTTCTAGAACATTCCCGATGAAAACACCGGAACCATTCTCCAACCCCGAAACAGGACTTTCCTTATATGAATCTTATTCTCCGGACCATTCCGGATCTCCTCGTGATATCCCGAATCCCATCCGATACTCTGAACAACATTCGGTCTCTTACTCATCATTCCATAACTACTCAACAACATCGAATCCTTAAGTGTGTCTTCCTACGGTTCGTGAATTATGCAGACATGATCGAGACGCTTCTCTGAACAATAACCAATAGAGGAATCTGGAAATTCATATGGCTCCCACATATTTATACGATTACTTTGCGATCGAATGAACCACTTACATACGATACCAATTTCCCTTTGTCTCATGATAGTTTACTTATCCGAGGTTTTGATCGTCGATATCTCTGCATACCTAGTTCAACCTCGTTACTGATAAGTACTCTTTTCTCGTTCCCGTGATATGTGATCCCTTGTGAGCCAGTCACATGCTTGCAAGCCAATTGTATGAGATTCCACCGAGAGGGCCCAGAGTATATCTATCCGTCATATGGATGGACAAATCCCACTCTTGATCCATGTGTTTCAACCCATACTTTCCGAACACTCAATGCCACCTTTATAGCCACCCAATTACGGTGTGGTGTTTGATGTCATCAAAGCATCCTTCTGGTGATGGTGATAAGCATGATCTCATGGTCGAAGGAATTAGGTTACTATGTATCAGAAAGCATATAGCAATTGAACTATTAAAATGACTTGATCTTTATGCTACGCTTATCTATAGGAGTATGTACATCATACCATTCTCCTAACGATATGATCTTGTTGTTAATAACATCTCAATGTTCATGATAGGTAAACCACAATCATTTATTAACCAACAAGCTAGTATTATAAAGAAGCTTTACTAGGGACTCTAATTTAGTTTACAAATCACACAAGTATTAATGTTTCCTGGTTAATACTGTTATAGCATGAATGTAAACATTTATCATAAGCACAAAGATATAATAATAACTACATTTATTATTGCCTCTAGGGCATATCTCCAACAGTCTCCCACTTGCACTAGAGTCAACTAATCTATATTACATGGTAATATACCGAACACCCATGGCAGTTTGGTGTTGGTCATGTTTTGCCCTCGGGAGAGGTTTAGTCAACGGATCCGCCACATTCAGATATGTGTGTACTTTGCAAATCTTTATGTCACCATCTTGGACATGTTCTCGAATAGCATGAAAACGTAGCTTGATGTGCTTCAGCTTCTTGTGTGACCTTGGTTCTTGTGCATTGGCTATGGCGCCCATGTTATCACAGTAGATAGACATTGGGTCTAGCGCACTTGGAACCACACCGAGCTCTGTAATGAAGTCCTTCATCCATACCGCTTCTTGTGAAGCCTCCGAAGCAGCTATGTATTCCGATTCAGTTGAATATCTCGCCACAACGCTTTGCTTTGCACTCTCCAGCTAACTGCTGCACCATTCAAAGTAAATACGTATCCAGATTGAGATTTAGAATCATCCAGATCGGTGTTCCAACTAGCATCGGTGTAACCATTAACAATGAGTTGTTCATCACCTCTATAATAAAGAACCATATCCTTAGTTCTTCTTAAGTACTTAAGGATGTTTTTGACCGCTGTCCAATGATCCACTCCTGGATCACTTTGATATCTGCTAGTTAAACTAACAGCATATGCAATGTCGGGTCTAGTACATAGCATGGCATACATTAGAGATCCTATGGCTGAGGCATAGGGAGTCTTACTCATCCTTTCTCTATCTTCTGCCGTTGCTGGACTTTGAGTTTTACTCAAGGTCGTATTGGGCAACATGGGCAAGAACCCTTTCTTGCTATCCTCCATTCCAAACCTCTTTAGAACTTTGTCCAAATATGTACTTTGAGACAATGATATTAGGCGTCTCGATCTATCTCTATAAATCTTTATGCCTAATATGTAAGCTGCTTCGCCAAGATCTTTCATTGAAAAACTATTATTCAAATATTCCTTGACACTGTTAAGAAGGTCTACATCATTCCCAATCAACAATATGTCATCTACATATAGTATTAAGAATGCTACAGAGCTCCCACTCACTTTCTTGTAAATACAAGCTTCTCCATAAGTTTGTATAAAACCAAATTTTTTGATTACCTTATCAAAACGTTGATTCCAACTTCGGGATGCTTGCTTCAATCCATATATGGACCGTTGAATTTTGCATACCTTGTTAGCATCTTTAGGATCGACAAAACCTTTGGGTTGCATCATATACAACTCTTCATCAATGTCTCCATTGAGGAACGCTGTTTTGACATCCATCTATCATATCTCATAATCGTAATATGCAGCGATTGCTAACAAAATCCTCACAGACTTTAGCTTCGCTACTGGTGAGAAAGTCTCATCGTAGTCAACTCCTTGAATTTGTTGAAACCCTTTTGCGACAAGTCGAGCTTTATAGACAGTAATATTACCATCAGCATCTGTTTTCTTCTTGAAAATCCATTTGTTCTCGACAGCCTTTCGGCCATCCGGTAAGTCCACCAAAGTCCATACTTGGTTTTCGTACATGGAGCCAATCTCGGATTTCATGGATTCTTGCCATTTATTGGAATCTGGGCTCATCATCGCTTCCTCATATGTCGCAGGGTCATTGGTGTTGTCCACCAACATGACACTCATAACGGGATCATACCAATCAGGAGTGGTACGAGTTCTCGTTGACCTGCGAGGCTCTGTAGCAACTTCAACCGAAGTTTCATGATCATCATCATTAGCTTCCTCTCTTATTGGTGCAGGTACCACAATAACTTCTTCCGGTGCTGCGCTACTTGCAAGTTCGAGAGAAGGTTCGACAACCTCGTCGAGTTCTACTTTCTTTCCAGTCACTTCTTTCGAGAGAAATTCCTTCTCTAGAAAGGATCCATTCTTGGCAACGAAGATTTTGCCTTCGGATCTATGATAGAAGGTATACCCAATAGTTTCCTTTGGATATCCTATGAAGACGTATTTTTCCGCTTTGGGTTCAAGCTTGTCCGGTTGTAACTTATTTACATAGGCTTCGCAACCCCAAACTTTAAAGAACGACAATTTAGGTTTCTTCCAAAACCATAGTTCATACGGTGTCGTTTCAACGGATTTAGATGGTGCCCTATTTAAAGTGAATGTGGTTGTTTCTAATGAATAAACCCAATATGATAGCGGTAAATCTGTAAGTGACATCATAGAACGAACCATATCTAAGAGAGTTCGATTACCACGTTTGGACACACCATTACGCTGTGGTGTTCCCTGCGGTGTCAATTGTGAAAGTATTCCGCATTTATTCAAATGCTCGCCAAACTCGTAACTTAGATATTCACCTCCACGATCAGAACGTAGAAATTTAATCTTCTTGTTACGTTGATTCTCCACCTCACTTTTGAAATTCCTTAAACTTCTCGAAAGTTTCGGACTTATGTTTCATGAAATAGATATACCCATATCTACTCAAGTCATCCGTGAAGGTAAGAACATAACTATAACCACCGCGCGATGCTACACTCATTGGACCACACACATCGGTATGTATGATTTCCAATAAGTCCGTAGCTCGCTCCATCATACCAGAAAATGGAGTCTTAGTCATTTTACCCATCAGACATGCTTCGCATCTTTCAAGTGATTCGAAATCAAGTGATTCAAGAAGTCCATCGGAATGGAGTTTCTTCATATGCTTCACTCCAATGTGACCAAGACGACAATGCCGCATATAGGTCGAGTTATCGCTCGATTTCAAACGTTTAGCTTCAATGTTATTAATATGTGTACTTCCACTGTCGAGATTCAATAAGAATAGACCATCTATCAAAGGTGCATGTGCATAAAACATATTACTCATATAAATCGAACAACCATTATTCTCCGACTTAAACAAGTAACCGTCTCGCAATAAACAAGATCCCGATATAATGTTCATGCTTAATGCAGGCACGAAATAACAATTATTTAAGTATAAAACTAATCCCGATGGTAGATGAAGGGGTAGCGTGCCGACCGCGATCACATCAACCTTTGATCTGTTTCCCACGCGCATCGTCACCTCGTTCTTCGCTAGCTTCTGTTTATTCTGCAGCACCTGTTTCGAGTTACAAATATGAGCAACCGAACCAGTATCAAATACCCAGGCAATACTACGAGTACTAGTGAGATACACATCAATAACATGTATATCGGATATACCTTTCTTCTTGATGTTGCTGTTCTTCAAATCCGCCAAGTACTTTGGGCAATTCCGCTTCCAGTGACCTTCTCCCTTGCAGTAAAAGCACTCAGTATCAGGCTTAGGTCCAACCCTGGTCTTCTTCGTCGGCGCGGTAACTTTCTTACCACCCTTCTTGAAGTGTCCCTTTTGCTTAGACTTGCCTTTCTTGAATTTGGTGGTCTTATTGACCATCAAAACTTGGTGCTCTTTCTTGATCTCCACTTCTGCAGATTTTGACATGGAGAAGAGTTCTGGCAACTGCTTGTTCATGCTTTGCATATTGTAGTTCATCACAAAGTTCTTGTAACTTGGTGGTAGTGATTGGAGGACACGGTAAATCCCTAAAGCATTAGGAATCACTATACCCAAGCTTTGAAGTTTGTTTGCGTGCCCAGACATCTTAAGCACATGCTCACTGACGGAGCTGCCCTCTTCCATCTTGAAGTTAAAGAACTTTTCAGAAGCCTCATAGCTCTCAACTGCCGCGTGAGTCTCAAATATCAATTTGAGTTCACGGACAATATCATGTGGGTCTGAAATTCTCAAACCTTTTCTGAAGCTCTGATTCCAAATCATACAAGATAGCACACTGAACTGTGGAGTACTGATTCTTCTGAGCGAGGTAAACATTCTTTACTTCATCCGTAGCATCAGCTGCAGGCGGGTCACCCAGCGGTGCATCCAACACATAGGTCAAATTACCAGCATTGAGGATAATCCTCAAATTGCGGAACCAATCCGCGAAGTTGCTTCCATTGTTTTTCAACTTTTCTTTCTCTAGGAACGCATTAAAATTGATGATAGGGGCCGCCATTGATCTACAACATATTTGCAATAATTTAGACTAAGTCTATGACAAATTGAGTTCTAATTAATAGTTAAATTAATCTAGGTGAACTCTCACTCAAAACAATATCCCTCACATTGTTTTAGTGATCACACGGACCAAATCCACCATATCAAAACCGATCATCACGAGAGTTGATATAGCTTCAATGGCGAACAATCGACATGTTCATCATATCTACTATATGATTCATGCTTTACCTTTCGGTGATCCGTGTTCCGAGACCATGTCTGTACATGCTAGGCTCGTCAAGATCAAACCTTAGCTTCCGCATGAGCAAATCTGGCTTGCTCACGTTGTATACACTTGCAGAATCTAACACACCCGATCATCACGTGGTGCTTCGAAAACAACAAGCTTTAGCAACGGTGCTTACTAAGGATGAAAATTTTAGAACTTGAAATTTATGTGCATGAGGGATCATATTATAATGCTACCGTCGTTAACTAAGCAATACAAGATGCATAAAGGATTAACATCACATGCAATTAATAATATGTGATATGATATGGCCTTTCTTCTTTGTGCTTCCGATCTCCATCTTCAAGCACGAACATGATCTCCATCATCACCGGCATTGCATCAAGGTCAATGACGCTGCTCCATGGTTGTCGTCCACCAGCTCCAACTATTACAACTACTTTGAATAGACACGCGGGTCTTAACAGAATTTAAAGACAACCATATGGCTCCTGCCGGTTGCCAACTTACAATAAGGAACATTGCATACATCAAATATAATCACAATCATGGCCATATCACATCACAGCACACCCCTGCAAAACAAAGTTAGACGCCTCTAATTTCTTTGCATATTTTACGTGGTTTGGGGCTTTCAATAAGTGTCGATCTAACTTACGAACAAGAACCACAACGTTGATGTTTGAACTATCAAGTGCCCATTGTAAATTGGATCTATACTATAATGGGAGAGACAGACACCCGCAAAGCCACTTATGCAATACAAGTTGCATGTTGAGCGTGGAGCAAGTCTCATGAATGATGTCATGTAAGGTTAGGCCGGGCCGCTTCATCCCATCATACCGCAAGATGCAAAGTACACAAGAAGCAATTGATAATAAAAGCACCACAATGACCATTGTGTTCTACTCGTGCAACAAATCTACATATAGACACGGCTCTGATACCACTGTAGGGGTTCGTAGCATGGAAAACAAAAAATTCTACCGCATACAAACAAACAAGCCAAGATCTATCTACTAGATTGTAGCAACGAGTCGATAGAATAACTCACCCTCGAATATTCCAAAGTGTTTAATGAGAGCGGATTCTCGTGTGTGATGTAGTCGTACTCTTGCCGATCTCAAGATCGTGTAGACGATCCTTCCGGCGCTGCGTTCCGGCAGCGCTTCTGTAACTACCTCGGTGAATTACGCTCCTAGTTACAAGCCTGGATGAGCTGAAATGGTTGAAATAGTACGGTGGGGCCTAAATGCCACTCACAGGTAGACCTTTCGTCCGTCCCAACCATTTCCAAACATCGGGACAAGAACGGGCGGCGTAATCGGCAGGCGAAGGGATCAACTACATACACAAATGAGTATGTATGCAAGCCACCATACAACAGTACATCAGAGCCATTCCATCTAAAAAGAAAGGAAATATAACAACGCCATACGGCAAGATTCGAATGTCCTAGATAGATATAATATTTTAGGATATCTCCTCATACATCAAACATCAGAGTATCAGGCGGAAGCGGCAAACAAGATCCGAGTACGGATAAGAAGCAAATCGGCATAAGATGCCCCTTAAAATAAACACATCCCGCCCACAGATCTCACGGATCCCCGTTCCCAGAATCTCTACACCGAATGATCGTTGTCCACATCGTCCGTCTCCTCCACCCAGTATCCATCTTGTGAGTGTACCTGTCCATCTGAATCAAACAATTTATCGTGTGAGACCCTAGGGGTACTCAGCAAGTCTTTATGCCTCTAAAGGGGACACAACCTGGGTGACGCAATTGCAGCAAAAGATAATACCTAGCAATTCTATAGATACTCGCTAACCATCCGCCTAACCAAAGATAGACGGATGTTCGTGAATTAATAACAACAGTTATAACAGTAATATCACAGATCCATCCTCCTCCTCACTTACCAACAAGGAAGCGGACGAACAACCCCCCCATCCGTTGGCAGTTTTATTAACCATTCCATGAGTGTTGCACTATTTACTAGTCAGTTACTTAGTCAAATTAAAAGCGGTACTTTAGTTATACTTGTCTATGATCGAGAAACTGTGCTCCAAGTCATCCATAACCGCGGACACGGCTTTCAGAAAGTTTTACCCTGCAGGGGTGCACAAATAGCAACACACACTCGATCAACCTCGGAAAAACCAAATCAAAACCCAACGAGGCATTCACGACAAAGCAATCACAGGATTCAGAAATATTTCAGGGGGCCACCCCATTAAGCTACCCGCAACGAAGTTAGCTGACCCCGTAACGGACTCAAGGTTTGGGTGGACGGCTGTAAACGACTAGGAACCCGAAAGTGTGACTGGGCTTGTCGATACCGCGAAATCGTGTCCCGATCCTAAACAGTACAGGTGCAGTACATCGCACAATTTAAATAAAGCAGTAAAGCATGGCATAAGTACATGATAGTAAATAAAACCTCAAACTAGTTTGTGGCCCCAAGAAATAAGAATGAATCAAGCTCTGGCTCAGGGGGGTCCCATAAGCCTCCCGGATGTGGATAGCGCGAATATTCAAGGAACAGGAATCAAGTACTCGGGGTCCTACGGGACACAAGTGAGCATGAAAAACCAAATAGCAGATATTGCTCACCGGTGCCACTTTCATTAGTTATCCCATACTACTCAGGTTAATTTGTTTAGGTACCTCGTTATCCATCAGACACTCACATACCCTACACATGCTGTTCTACGACTCACATGGCTCAAACAACTCCTGTAGTAATGGCTCATGGGATGGAGGAACAAGCTTCAGTGGGGTTTAAAAGTAAAGGCTATGCAATACTTGGGATTCAATTTAATGCAATCGCGACTCAATGATGCAAGAATAAGATAGAGGCAATAGGTACTATATTTTGGATAGCATATTTGAATTCCTCACCTTTTTCTGATTTGAAAACATATATTATTTGTATTATTTGGAATTATGAATTTAAATTTGTTTTAAAGTCAAAATTAGTCAAATGGAGTCAAAGTCAAAGGTTTGACTAGTTTGAATTAGTTCTGAAAATATTTGACTAAAGATTTTAATTAACATTCAAAAACAAAACATATTTCATATAGAGTTTGAATTCAAATTCCAAAACATTTGAAAATTATGAATTTATTTGATATTAACCATTTACTGAAATTTTTAATTGATTTAAGAAAAATGCTGAAGGTTTTTCTTACTCGGTCTAGAGCTACCCAAAGCCGCTGACCAGTGGGGTCACAGGCGGCATGGCCCACTGCGCGAGTGGACGCAACGGGGGCGTGCCACGTGGGCAACAGCGGGGCTGCGGGTTGGAAGCCAAAAAGGAGGAGGGGCTTTTTGCAAAAAGGTTGAGAAGGGAGGGACCGCGGGTTAGGAAGAAGGAAAGGTCAGGGGTTTCTTTGCAAAACAGCTTGGAGCAGCTTGATCCAGACGCTGAACTCTGAACCTGATGAACGGGTCTCGATTGCGAAAACAGCTAGCTGTCCGCAATCTTGAGTTGAAGATGGCGATGAATCCTTTGGGAATTAGGAAAATTGGTAAAGAGGAAAAAGATGGAGGAACGGAAGGGCTACAACTTTCGTCTAGGGGTCCTAGCCGGATCTTGGCTGCAGCGGTGGGGAAAGGTGATGAACAGAAGCCGAGATGTCGATCGTTAACTGACGGACGAACTGCCGTATACTAGCAAGATCCGGCTGACTTCGGCGGACAATTCCGGGAGATCGAGAGGTCCGATAGAAGTAATTCCTTTTGGAACGGAAAGATGGGTTAACTGAGAGGAGACCAGGGTGTTGGTGATCACCGGTTTTGGGACGAAGGTGGCCGGAAAACAGGGCGGAATAGGTGGCGTCGAGCTGCAGTTCTACTGCCTGCAAAGGCGCGCGTGCTGCAGCGAGTGCGGCCGGAGGTGGGGCCAGGGATGCAAGGGGCGAGGGAACCAGGGCAGGGGAGAACGGAACTCACCTCGCGCACGGGTTTGGCCGAGCCAGTCCGGCGAGCAGCGAAGGGCAGCAGATTACGACGGCGAGCGGTGAGCGATTTTGGTGAACACGGCAGCGAGCGCGGCTTCCTGTGCTCCGGGGATTCCAGCGTCTCCCGCTGTCCTGGTCGAGGAAGAAGACGTGGAGCCGCAGCGGACTTGCAGGTGCTCGTGGAGGGTTCTCGCTTTCTCTCAGATACTTGCGGGGAAGAAGAAAATAGGAGTAGTGGATGATGATCTGGTGGCGGCGCCGAACAGGGGATGGATGGGACAGAGCTAGGATTCGATGGGATGGCACCTGGGTGGATAAGAAGGGCAGATGGTGGTGGAGTGTGACGAGGACAACGGCGGACGGGCGGAGACCTGCTCCGCGTCAGAACAACAGAGAGAGGGGGTCGTTAGCTGAAGACGGTGAACAGGACGGCGTCGAAGGGGTACGGTTCAGGGTGTGTTGGGCTGGGTAGGTATGGGCTCAAAGGGGAAGGGAATGAGCAAGGGAGCTGATCGCTGGTTACAGGGAAAAAGGCCACGGGCTGTCCTCTCTCTCACCTCTATATTTGTTTTATTTTAAAACATTTCTTTTATGTGTTTTGGTTGTCTTGTTTTCTTTACAAATTATTTTGAAGCATTTGGAAATCTGTAGGGATTTAAAACATAGAGGAATTAGAGCTATTAAAATAGGGGTAAGGAAATAGAGAATATCAAGAAGGATGATGCCCACATTATTTTCCTTTTGGGCATAAGTACAAGACAATTAGATATATGAGTAAAACCAAAGATAGAGGGAGATGAATCCGAACACAAGTTTGCAAGATATGGGATCTCTCAATTATACAAGAAGGAATTCCCTAGATGTAGAAAAAAAAAGGGATAGAGATGTGGTGGTTCTTGCATGGCCCATGCAAAATAATTAATGCCATGTTTATTCTTGTGAAAACAATAATATTTACATGGCATTATTCTTATGCATTCCCAAAAGTGGAATAAAGCCAAGCAAAAGAATTTAAAGGAAAGTTCCAGATGGAGTAGATGGATATGATCACATTTGATTATAATTGGGACTTGCTAGTGTGTATATTCCACTAGATGTTTAATAGTCCCAAAAATATCCCCACATGAGCATAAATCCATGATGACCCATATGAAAGCTAGGAAAAAGGAGCACTACTCATAATGCATGCAAAGGTGACTCCACCTACCAATAATGTGAAAACAACATGATGCTAAGATGCGAGCATGTGGAAATAGAATTGGATCCATCCCAACCCACATGAGCTAGAGATAAAACCCAATAAAGTGCAAAGCTCATATTTAGTTGGATGGTGGAATTATAAGGTGGTGGCAGAGAAAGGTGATGGAGTTGAATAAAAGATATGCCCCCAACTCAACTTGGGCATTTAAACAATATATCAAGAACCAAATACAATATCAAGAGGCAAATACAATCTACAATGCATATGAGAGAAGAACCAAAACAAAAGGGTTCTATATGATGCTCAAATGCAAGGTGGCATGATGACATGAGCATGATATAATGATGATGCAACAATTATAGATATGAAGTAGCCATTTATATTACTAGACCAAGTAGCATTACAATTGTTAGACAATTGGGATGCTACAGCTTCCGTAGTCGGTCACACGTTCGATACTCGATGAAGACCTTCCTCTCCCTTGTTCCAGCAGGCAGCGGAGGTTGTAGCACTCTCCTCGCGATTCCGGCAGCACGACGGCGTGGTACCGGAAGTAGAGGGGAGATCTCGCAGGGCTTCGCCTTAAGCTGGAGCGAGTATGGTGGACTATGAGAGAGGCCTTGGCGATCTAGGGTTTAGAGGCACCAAGGGAGGAGCCTAGCCGGCGGCTAGGGTTAGGGTTTCACCCCAACTCGGCGAGTTGGTGGTGCCCTAGGCGGCGGCAGCAGCAGCAGGAGGTGGTGGTGCCGGCGGCTTAGGGCTAGGGTTTGGGAGGTGAGAGGTGTAGCTAGAGGGGCAGCCCTGCCCCTCCTTTTATAGGTGGAGGACGCCAGCCAAGGGGGAGGGAGTCCTCCCCCAACTTGGGCTCCAAGTCCGGCGGTGGAGGGAGAAGGACTTCCTCCCCAAGTAGGTTTCCTACTCTCCCTCCACCAAGCAAACTTGCCGTTTGACTTTTCAAATTGGCGTTTGACTGTTCAAACTAGGATTTGATTTATCCCTTTATTTTGCTCAGCGATGACACCTAGTACATTATGCAACCATTCCAACTTGTTATGACACATTCATGTACCCTTCCCCTCCGGAGTGCCGGACCTTCCGGAACCTTCTAGAATATTCCCGATGAAAACACCGGAACCATTCTCCAACCCCGAAACAGGACTTTCCTTATATGAATCTTATTCTCTGGACCATTCCGGATCTCCTCGTGATATCCCGAATCCCATCCGATACTCCGAACAGCATTCGGTCTATTACTCATCATTCCATAACTACTCAACAACATCGAATCCTAAGTGTGTCTCCCTACGGTTCGTGAATTATGCAGACATGATCGAGACACTTCTCTGAACAATAACCAATAGAGGAATCTGGAAATTCATATGGCTCCCACATATTTATACGATTACTTTGCGATCGAATGAACCACTTACATACGATACCAATTTCCCTTTGTCTCATGATAGTTTACTTATCCGAGGTTTTGATCGTCGATATCTCTGCATACCTAGTTCAACCTCGTTACTGATAAGTACTCTTTTCTCGTTCCCGTGATATGTGATCCCTTGTGAGCCAGTCACATGCTTGCAAGCCAATTGGATGACATTCCACCGAGAGGGCCCAGAGTATATCTATCCGTCATATGGATGGACAAATCCCACTCTTGATCCATGTGTTTCAACCCTTACTTTCCGAACACTCAATGCCACCTTTATAGCCACCCAGTTATGGTGTGGTGTTTGATGTCATCAAAGCATCCTTCCGGTGATGGTGATAAGCATGATCTCATGGTCGAAGGAATTAGGTTACTATGTATCAGAAAGCATATAGCAATTGAACTATTAAAATGACTTGATCTTTATGCTACGCTTATCTATAGGAGTATGTACATCATACCATTCTCCTAACGATATGATCTTGTTGTTAATAACATGTCAATGTTCATGATAGGGAAACCACAATCATTTATTAACCAACAAGCTAGTATTATAAAGAGGCTTTACTAGGGACTCTAATTTAGTTTACAAATCACACAAGTATTAATGTTTCCTGGTTAATATTGTTATAGCATGAATGTAAACATTTATCATAAACACAAAGATATAATAATAACTACATTTATTATTGCCTCTAGGGCATATCTCCTACAATAGTTTGTGATAATGTGGCCATATTGTGCATACATGTGCATCATGGCATGGCAAACAATGTTGCAAGAGGAAGTTTTCCTTTTTGTCGCACCAAAAAGGATTTTCCATTTTCCGAGCAAAAAAAGAAAGGTTTTGTGAAGCAACCACCAAATGGATAATTCAAAAAACTACCAACACATTTTACAAAAATACTAGACCACCTTATATGGACAATGTACCAACAGGGGGATCTGAAACCTTTCCGTCCACCTCTGGTGAAAAAGACAAATTCCTGCCAAATCGGTAGAAAGTGGGTCAGATATGAACTACAGCTACATGATACGATGCTCATGATTTTTTACAAAAATTATTTTTAGTATCACAATATGCTATTTTATCAAAAATCCAATGCAAGTTGAGCGAGGCTTGGCCCCGAGCTAAGAATCTTCATGCCCGTTGTTCGACAAAGTTTGACGATAGTTTAAAACAGGCATAAAAAATTAAAAAACAATAAAAACAATGCGAAACCTTCACGTGGTGTTATATTATGTGACATAGTTAGAAGGAAAAATATCAAACTTGGTATATTGATTATGTCTCAAAAAAACCTTCACAAAATGACCTATCTCATTCGAGGTTTCTTGGCTTTCGGGTCAAATGACCAATGTTATGGCTAGAATCAAGGCATAGTTTATGATAATGTGGCCATATTGTGCATACATGTGCATCATGGCATGGCAAACAATGTTGCAAGAGGAAGTTTTCCTTTTTGTCGCACCAAAAAGGCATTTTCCATTTTCCGAGCATAAAAAACAGACGGTTTTGTGAAGCAACCACCAAATGGCTAATTCAAAAAACTAGCACCACATTTTTCAAAAATACTAGACCACCTTATATGGACAATGTACCAACAGGGAGATCTGAAACCTTTCCGTCCACCTCTGGTGAAAAAGACAAATTCCTGCCAAATCGGCAGGAAGTGGGTCAGATATGATCTACAGGTACATTATACGATGATCCTAATTTTTTACAAAAATCATTTTTAGGTTCACAATATGCTATTTTATCAAAAATCCAATGCATGTTGAGCGAGGCTTAGCCCCGAGCTAAGAATCTTCATGCCCGTTATTCGACAAAGTTTGACGATAGTTTAAAACAGGGAGAAAAAATTAAAAACGATCGAAACAATGCGAAACCTTCGCGTGGTGTTATATTATGTGACATAGTTAGAAGGAAAAATTTCAAACTTGGTATATTGATTATGTCTCAAAAAAATCTTCACAAAATGACCTATCTCATTCGAGGTTTCTTGTCTTTCGAGTCAAATGACCAATGTTATGGCTACAATCAAGGCATAGTTTGTGAAAATGTGGCCATATTGTTCATACATGTGCATCATGGCATGGCAAACAATGTTGCAAGAGGAAGTTTTCCTTTTTGTCGCACCAAAAAGGCATTTTCCATTTTCCGAGCATAAAAAACGGACGGTTTTGAGAAGCAACCACCAAATGGCTAATTCAAAACACTACCACCACATTTTACAAAAATACTATACCACCTTATATGGACAATGTACCAACAGGGGGATCTGAAACCTTTCCGTCCACCTCTGGTGTAAAAGACTAATTCCTGCCGAATCGTTAGGAAGTGGGTCAGATATGAACTACAACTACATGATACGATGCTCATGATTTTTTACAAAAATCATTTTTAGGTTCACAATATGCTAATTTATCAAAAATCCAATGCAAGTTGAGCGAGGCTTGGCCCCGAGCTAAGAATCTTCATGCCTGTTGTTCGACAAAATTTGACGATACTTTAAAACGGGCATAAAAAATTAAAAAACGATCAAAACAATGCGAAACCTTCGCGTGGTGTTATATTATGTGACATAGTTAGAAGGAAAAAATATCAAACTTGGTATATTGATTATGTTTCAAAAAAACCTTCACAAAATGACCTATCTCATTCGAGGTTTCTTGGCTTTCGGGTCAAATGACCAATGTTATGGCTAGAATCAAGGCATAGTTTGTGATAATGTGGCAATATTGTGCATACATGTGCATCATGGCATGGCAAACAATGTTGCAAGAGGAAGTTTTCCTTTTTGTCGCACCAAAAAGGCATTTTCCATTTTCCGAGCATAAAAACAGACGGTTTTGTGAAGCAACCACCAAATGGCTAATTCAAAAAACTACCACCACATTTTACAAAAATACTAGACCACCTTATATGAACAATGTACCAACAGGGGGATCTGAAACCTTTCCGTCCACCTCTGGTAAAAAAGACAAATTCCTGCCGAATCGGTAGGAAGTGGGTCAGATATGAACAACAGGTACATGATAAGATGCTCATGATTTTTTACAAAAATCATTTTTAGGTTCACAATATGCTATTTTATCAAAAATCCAATGCAAGTTGAGCGAGGCTTGGCCCCGAGCTAAGAATCTTCATGCCCGTTGTTCGACAAAGTTTGACGATAGTTTAAAACGGGGATAAAAATATTAAAAAACGATCGAAACAATGCGAAACTTTCTCGTGGTGTTATATTATGTGACATAGTTAGAAGGAAAAATATCAAACTTGGTATATTGATTATGTCTCAAAAAAACCTTCACAAAATGACCTATCTCATTCGAGGTTTCTTGGCTTTCGGGTCAAATGACCAATGTTATGGCTAGAATCAAGGCATAGTTTGTGGTAATATGGCCATATTATGCATACATGTGCATCATGGCAGGGCAAACAATGTTGCCAGAGGAAGTTTTCCTTTTTGTCGCACCAAAAAGGCATATTCCATTTTCCGAGCTTAAAAAACGGACGGTTTTGTGAAGCAACCACCAAATGGCTAATTGAAAAAACTACCACCACATTTTACAAAAATACTAGACCACCTTATATGGACAATGTACCAACAGGGGAATCTGAAACCTTTCCGTCCACCTCTGGTGAAAAAGACAAATTCCTACTGAATGGGTAGAAAGTGGGTCAGATATGAATTACAACTACATGATACGATGCTCATGATATTTTACAAAAATCATTTTTAGGTTTAAAATATGCTATTTTATCAAAAATCCAATGCAAGTTGACCGAGGCTTGGCCCCGAGCTAAGAATCTTCATGTCCGTTGTTCGACAAAGTTTGACGATAGTTTAAAACAGGCATAAAAAAATTAAAAAACGATCAAAACAATGAGAAACCTTCACGTGGTGTTATATTATGTGACATAGTTAGAAGGAAAAATATCAAACTTGGTATATTGATTATGTCTTAAAAAAATATTCACAAAATGACCTATCTCATTCAAGGTTTCTTGGCTTCGGGTCAAATGACCAATGTTATGGCTAGAATCAAGGCATAGTTTGTGATAATGTGGCCATATTGTGCATACATGTGCATCATGGCATGGCAAACAATGTTGCAATAGGAAGTTTTCCTTTTTGTCGCACAAAAAAGACATTTTCCATTTTCCGAGCATAAAGGACGGTTTTGTGAAGCAACCACCAAATGGCTAATTCAAAAAACTACCACCACATTTTACAAAAATACTACACCACCTTATATGGACAATGTACCAACAAGGGGATCTGAAACCTTTCCGTCCACCTCTGGTGAAAAAGACAAGTTCATGCTGAATCAGTAGGAAGTGGGTCAGATATGAACTACAGTTACATGATACGATGCTCATGATTTTTTACAAAAATCAATTTTAGGTTCACAATATGCTATTTTATCAAAATTCCAATGCAAGTTGAGCGAGGCTTGGCCCCGAGCTAAGAATCTTCATGCCCGTTGTTCGACAAAGTTTGACGATAGTTTAAAACGGGGATAAAAACTTAAAAAACGATCGAAACAATGCGAAACTTTCGCGTCGTGTTATCTTATGTGACATAGTTAGAAGAAAAATTTCAAACTTGTTATATTGATTATGTCTTAAAAAACCTTCACAAAATGACCTATCTCATTCGAGGTTTCTTGGCTTTGGGATCAAATGACCAATGTTATGGCTACAATCAAGGTATAGTTTGTGATAATGTGGCCATATTATGCATACATGTGCATCATGGCATGGCAAACAATGTTGCAAGAGGAAGTTTTCCTTTTTGACGCACCAAAAAGGCATTTTCCATTTTCCGAGCATAAAAAACGGACGGTTTTGTGAAGCAACCACCAAATGGCTAATTCAAAATACTACCACCACATTTTACGAAAATACTAGACCACCTCATATGGACAATGTACCAACAGGGGGATCTGAAACCTTTCCGTCCACCTCTGGTGAAAAAGACAAATTCCTGCCGAATCGGGAGGAACTGAGTCAGATATGACCTACAGTTACATGATACGATGCTCATGATTTTTTTACAAAAATCATTTTTAGGTTCACAATATGCTATTTTATCAAAAATCCAATGCAAGTTGAGCGCGGTTTTGTCAGATTCCAAAGTATACAAAATATGTGGCATTTAAATATCCAAAGAATTCAAAAATGTTAATACAAAATAAAATATGATTTGCTCTAATAAAATAGGGTTAGATTCCTTTTTAGATGCTTAATATTTCTTATTTTGAAAGTTTTAGGGTTTGAGTATTTTATTTTTGTTTGAATTGAATAATCAAAATTTATATGTAAGTGTTTTAATCATTTTGAAAATTTTCATCTAAAGTAAATATAAAATGTTTTTATATGAATGGATAGATATTATGTTTCTGAAAATTATGATATATTATTCATATTTTTCTGAGTTGAAATGAAAAAGATATCAATTTTCTAAATTATATCCTTTTTTTTAATTAAAAATGCCTCCACCCCTTTAATGCACGAAATAAATGCCCCCCTTTAACACTGGTTCCAGCCAGGAACCGGTGTTAAAGGGGGGGGCATTTATTTCGTTTCGCACGCGCACAGACCCCCTTTAACACCAGTTCCTGGCTAGAACCGGTGTTAAAGGGGGGTGCGGGCGTGAAACGAATTCCCCCCCCCCTTTAACGCCGGTTCGTGGCTGGAACTGGTGTTAAAGGGGGGAGGGTATAAAGGCACGCGTCCTCTTCCTCTTCCCCCAGCCAGAATTTGATCGAGCGCAAAGAGGAGCAGGGCAGAGGAGCCGCCAGATTGCCCGACCACGCCTTCGCCGTCCGCCGCCGTCACCGCCGCCCGCCACCGCGTCCGTGTCATCCGCCACCTCCCCGTCCGCTCGCGCGCGGAGCCGCCACCGCGCCGCCGCCAGCAACTCTCGGGAGCCGGCGCCTCCGCCAGCAACTCGTGGAGCCTTCGGCGCCGCGTGCCACCACTCGCCGCCGACCCCGCCGTCCACGCCCGGTGCCGCCACTCCCCGCCGACCCCGCCGGCCGACGAGAGTTTGCCACCCATGAGATTATTAGTAGTTAATTAGTTTAGGGTTTATTAGTAGTTAATTAGTTATTAGTATTTTATAAGTGTGTAGTTTAGTGTATTATTAGTAGTTTAGTGTTAGTATTAGTTTAGGGTTTATTTAGTTTAGGGTTTATTTAGTTTAGGTTTATTTAGTTTAGGTTTATTTAGTTTAGGGTTATTTATTTAGTTTAGGGTTATTTATTTAGTGTATTTAGTTTAGGGTTATTTAGTATATTTTATAGTTAGTATTAGTTTAGGGTCGTCACCTCGCTGCTCTGCAAGCGCCGCCGCTGGCCGTCGTCATTAATGTCGCTCCGGTGACCCCTAGGTAGTGGCGCCGCCCGTTTTAGGTAGGCCGCATCACGCTGAGGCGAACCCGCTACCTCGCGCGCCCTAGGTCGCTCTCCAGCGCCGCCAGCTGCCGCCGTCTGGAGCATCCTCCGGTGAGCCCGCGTGGCGCCTGTGTGGCTGTGACGTGGCCACGGTCCCACACCGCCGCTGGCCGTCGTCGTTAATGTCGCTCCGGTGACCCCTAGGTATAGTGGTGCCGCCCGTTTTAGGTAGGCCGCATCACGCTGAGGCGAACCCGCTACCTCGCGCGCCCTAGGTCGCTCTCCAGCGCCGCCAGCCGCCACCGTCTGGAGCATCCTCCGATGATTTCTCCGAATTAGGGTTTGGACCCCTCGGAAGTCGTTTAAAATGATCAAGCATCCCTAGGGTTTTAATTTCATTTGTGTATTTATTTGTGTATTTTTGTATGAATAATATGTATATCTGTGTATGAATCCAGGTCCACTTGAATGTTTACTCTCTTACTCTAGATAATATTATTGTTTGAGAAACTATGGATCCACTCAATAGAAACCTTGAAGATGAAGAAATAATGGAGAACATCATCCACGAGGAAACCTCACAATATCTGAACTTGGAGGGACATGATGACAGCTCAAGTAGTCATGGAGAAGATGACGACTCCGGTGAACGCAGTTTAGTGATTACAAAGTCCGTCGAGGTATATGCATGGATTAATCCTCTGCTGACTTCCACCGATTGATTTGTATATATGTACATGTATTAATTAACGCTTCTTTCTTCTTTTAGCCCTCTGGATCGACCAGCCAGCAACAATCTTCTTCTACGAAAAAGAGCAAGCGAGGCGCGAACCATCGGTTGAAAGATCGTGCAAAGTTCACAATCGAAGCAGTCCGTGTTGATGGCAGGCCGATGGAGCCCAAAAAGGCCGCAGACAAATTTGTACGTCAGGCTGGAGTTCTTGTTAGGGACCAAATCCCAATCATAATTGAAAATTGGAATAAGCCAAAGAAGGGTGACGGTACCTTTGTCGATGAAAGATCCAAAGAAACGCTTTAGAATTCGCTGTTGGTAAATTTCACCCTTCCTCCAGAGGAGGATGAAAACAAATCGGTTATAAAGGAAAATGTCAAAGAGTGGACTCTAAAGAAGATGGTTGATGCTTTCCGCAACTGGAAGACAAAATTGAACAAATTTGTCAAAGCTCGCGAGACTCCAGATATCGAAGACGCATATTATGCGAAGATAAGACCTTACTGGCCCGAATTTGTGGCATACAAGGAAGGTGCTATAGCTACAAAGAGGTCAGAAACCAATACGCTAAATGCCCAGAAGAAGGAATATCACCAGAGGACGGGGTCAGGTGGCTACATATCTGTAACACCCTCAGAATCGGACCTATGCAAGTTTGAGCAAAATTCGCCAAACCCGCATAGAAACGATTCAAAGGTGCCCACCAGGCACTTTCGTGCGGGTGGAAAACGAAGTAATAACATTACACAATAGTCCTCGATGGGACCCACAGAACAGATATACATATAACAGCGACTCGAAGAGTCAAGAATACAGATATATTATACAAAGACCCAAGTCACCTTGAAATTGATAGAGCGTCCGACTACGGACAAGATGCAAATGGGGCTAAGAGCCCTGAAGAATAACCAATGGCGTCCATAACCCTGCCCAGGCCAAGCCGGAAGGGTAACCTTGCTAACGACGTCGATCTCGAAACCTGCTTAAACAAAAGGGGTGCCGACAAAGGGCAAAGGAAAAAGAGGAGCGTCAGTACTGAGGCCAGTACACGGCGAGGCTAGAATTCGGCGGTCCTCGCCTACATAGGTATGGTGGACTGAGCGGCAGCGGCAGCATGCACTAAACAACCTATAGAGACTCAATACAACTGGCGATTATCAGAGAGGGGTAAGAATGACCTATCCGGATCCAACCTGAAGCTAACACCAAACAAACCCATCCTGGTGTTTCCCCCTCGAGACCAAACGAGGAAGTCAACCGAGGAACTCACGCAGTTGGCCGTTTTATCTATTCGGTTATCGTTGCAGCAATTACTAGTCAGGTTAAAGATAGTCGTCCTGATAAAATAAGCAGTGGGCACTTTTAATTTACCATTCCGTTATAGTTGTAACTCTTACTAATCAGATACGGATAGCATGAGATATACCCAAAACCTAGCAGTTGTTGGTACTTTTATTCAGCCATTCCGTTGTAGTTGCAATACTTACTAGTCAGATACAATTGTCGCAAGCGACAACCAAACAAGCAATTGTAGGCAGTATTAATTAGCCATTCCATTATAGTGAAGCTGATTACTAGTCATTATAAGTCAAATTTATAGCAGGAAACTTTAGTTATGCTTGTCTATGATCGAGAAACTGTGCTCCAAGTCGTCCATATCCGCGGACACGGCTTTCAGAAAGTTTTACCCGGCCGGGGTGCACCAATAGCAACACACACTCGATCAGCCTCGGAAAAACCAAATCAAAACCCAACGAGGCTTTCACGACAAAGCAATCACAAGATTCAGAAATATTTCAGGGGGCCACCCCTTAAGTAGAATCCGCAACGGAGTAAGCAAGCTCCGAGACGGCCTCAAGGTTTGGGTGGACGGCTGTGAACGACTGGGAACCCGAAAGTGTGGCTGGGATTGTCGACACCGCGGAATCGTGTCCCGCTCCTAAACAGTACAGTGTGCTCCTCGCACAATCGTAATTAAAGCAGTAAAACATGGCATAAGTACAGGATCGTAATAAAACCTCAAACTAGTTTGTGGCCCCAAGAAATAAGACGGAATCAAGCTCTGGCTCAGGGGGGTCCCATATACCTCCCGGATGTGGATAGCGCGATAAATCAAGGAACAGGAATCAAGTACTCGGGGTCTTACGGGACACAAGTGGGCGTTCGGAAACCAAATATTATCTATCACCCACCGATGCCTCTGCTTATTCAATTTTAGTTGTTAAACGGAAATTAAAGTGACGATAAGTAAAACTAGAATCACTTCCAACATCAACATACGGCAATACATCAGCAACTGTGGCATATGGCGACACACATCAGCACTGGAGCAAGCAACTACGACGCGCAAGTCCAACTATCTACCAAACAACAGGTATTAGGATGTGTCCAAGGCGATATAGGGCTGCATGGTAGATCACGGGTACGGAAACTAAAGCATCGCAAACACAGATAGCAATAGATCAACAGGAGGGAAGTAAATACTATAAAAGTAAGATAGGTAGAAAGGGGGAGATGCTCGCCTGAAAACATTGTTGAAGGGTTCATCCGAAGAACGGGGCGAAGCTCACATCAACTCAACGGCCTTATCCGCGAAGAAGCAAAACACTAGAAGAAACACCGGATGTACTATTTAATAAAACGACAGAAGATCGGCATGATGCATGTATGATGTATGACATGGCAAAGATGCGATGCAATTAGGTCATATTAAGCGGAAACGGGGTCCCGACAATTAATTAAAATGGTTCGAGTTATTTAATTACCCCGCAAATTAAATGTTGTTATAACAAGGCAAGATAAGATACCGGTTCGCTACACAAGTTTAAATGAGGCCGATATGAGACTAGATTTGCCCGCATATGGGCCCCATATTTAATTATTAGGTGAATCGGCATAAGGCCCCCAAACCACATGATATGCATGCGAGATGACAATTAAATATGCGACAAGTTGTATTATGTTATGAAATAGGGTTCGAGGAAATGGGGTCACACAACAGAGGGGGCTCGACGATCTTGGGGTTTCCGGGGTTCGGGGTCCGGGGTCGGTCTCAGGGTCCGGGGTTCGACGGTTCGGGCTCGGCGGGATCGTTCTCTCGCTTGCGGTAACGGGGCAGATCTTGCGTTCTGGGAAGAGGTACTTGGCGTTCTGCGTCGGGGCCGTTCTTGTCACATTCGCGGTCTTCGGGTCAAGTCGACGATCATGGCATACGGGGTGAAGCACTTGTCGCATCGGGGGTTCTCGGCGGACTCGGTGTCCGAGGTGAAACACTTGGCGTTCCTTGTCTTGTCGAAGGCCTTGTCGCATCGGCGAAGAACTTGGCGTCAACGGGGTCCGAGAAGGCGATCTTGACGCGGTACCGGGTTCGGGGTGTCGAGGCTTGGTCTCCGGGGTTCGATCTTCGGATCAGGGCATCGGGGTACTCGAGTCCGTGTGGCCGATCTTGTCGATGGTCCAGCAAAAGCCACCGGGTTCGGGCCTTGGCGTTTCACCTTCTAGCGACGGTCTCGGGGCATCGGATCCGGGTAGGACGGCCTGCGTTCCATGACGCGGATCTCGGATCTTGTTGTCCGCCTTTGTCGGTGTTGGATCTCGCGGGCCAACACCAGTTGTTTGTCGAGGTCGGTCTTGATGTACGGAAAAGCGGCCATGAGGGTCCCAGAGGAAGAGCTCGGTGTTGAACTTGCGGAGGGCACGCACTTGTCAGGGGAGGTCATGGCCGAGGCGGCTCGGCAGCACGCGTTGCAGAGGAACACGGGCGGCCAGGAGCAACGGCGGGGAGGCCGCATCGGCTGACGAGGACAGGGCCGCGGCCTCGCTGAAGGAGCACATGGCGGAGGCCAGCGACGGGTCGACGCAGACGCTGCTCGCCGGAGAACGGCGCTGGCCGGAGGAGAGACGGCGGTCGCGGGGCGCGCTGCTGCGGGAGGCCTGAGGGCGCGCGCTCGGGGCGGCGGCGACGCGGACGGGCTCGGGCGGCTCGCCGGTGACGGGGACCTGGCGGGACCGGCGCGGGAAGCCGGCGAGGAGGAAGGGGCGGAGGCGCCCTGACGCGGCGGGGCGGTGCTCGGGAGAGGGCAGCGAGCCGAGCGGCGGCGCGGAGCTGGGCTCTGGCGGGGAGGAGGCAGGGAAGGGGAGCCGCGCAGGCCTAGGAGGGGAGAGAGGAAGGACGGAGGAGGCGGCTATGCGAGGCGGGGTTGGTGGCGGGGATGCGCGGAGCGAGGGAGAGGCGGCAGAGGGGAGGAGGTGTGCGGGCTTGGTCGGCGAGCGGCGGCGCCGGCGAGGAAGGGTGGGGCAGGGCGACGGAGGGGAGCGCAGAGAGGGAGGGCGGAGGAGCAGCGGTGCAGAGGCGACGGCGGGCCGGTGCGGTGAGGGGCGAGCGGCGCGCAGAGAGGAGAGCGGCAGGCGCGGCCACGGGGGCGGGGTGCTCCGGCGGTGGCGACGCGCAGCGCGGCCAGGCGGATGGCGGGAGGGGAGCGGCCGCAGGGAGGCGCGGCCGGACGCCGGCGAGCGCGAAGCGGACGGGCGGTGGAGGTCCTGGGGGCGCGCGAGGCTGGGGGAAAGGAGGAGCACGGCGGGGTCGGGCGCGTGCGGCCAGAGGTTGGAGATGAACAGGGGCATGGGGGAGGCAGTGGTGGTGGGCCAGGGGAGGCGGGTCCGCGTGGGGCCTGCAGGCGGTAGGTGGGATCCGGTGTGGGGGGGGAGACTGTGTGGTGCGTGTGAGTGCTGAGAGGGCTGCCTAGGTGGCAGAGGATGATTGGTGGAGGGAGAGGGCAGGGTGACGTGGCAGGTGGTGATAGGTGGGAGTGAGGAGGGGTGAGGTGTCAGCGGTTGATTGGGTGGAGTGATGTGGCTGCTAGGTGTGGGTAGTTTTCTGGGTAGGTCTAGGATTTTACAGGGCGGTTAGGTGGACCGTTTTAAAAATCTGGGGCGGTCGTTCGGGTCGGTCGGCCCGTTCGACTGCTCCGGCCAAAATAAATAAATATTTTATTTGATTTAAACGGGCCGTCTGCAAACCGATAGCGGCCAAAACAAAATATTCCGGGGACCCGGTTTTGGCGTTTGAATAAAAGACGAGGCGTTTTAGAAACAAAACGGCTTTGCGAAAATAGTTTTGGCAAACAATGCATGATGATGACGATGCAATGCACAAATTCAACGCGATTTTCTAGCAGTGGTTTTGCGGGATGCCACAATTCGACACCACTAACAATGGATCTCGCCCTCGAGATCCGCCTCATGGTACCGGAAGGAAGGTCGGCGTCCTCCGTCTTCTCGCTTTGTGTAGATCCTCGTGACACCACCAACAAAGGGTTCATCCTCCATCTTGAAATCGGCGACACCACCAACAAAGGGTCGTTGTTCCTGATCGTCGAGAGCGCACTCCGGAACAAAAGGTCGAAGGTAGAGGTATCACAAATGAAGCCACCCCTAACTTCCATTAGAAGAGGGAAAAGTTACATCGATCCACCAGTTCGATGTACAGAGCGAACAGTATGAGTCGGTTAGGGTGATCAGTCCATCCCGGACCCAACTATCAACTCTATACATGGGTAGGAGAATCAGGCAACTCAACTCTCGAGATTTAGACTGAAGACCTTCTTAGGCAGTATCCGGAACAAGGGATGATGCCAGCAGAAATCGTATAAAAGACACAATGATTAGGTTTCGCGATGGTTCCATTGGCATGAACAACACGTGCTCAAGGTCGACTCCAACTTCACCAAAGCGCGTCCTTCTCATATGTTTCCAACGACACTGATATCCAGCAAGGAACACATATGGATAAAGAGCTCAAGAACAAAAGATCGGATGAAGGGTACAACAGACAAGTTGCAGATTGATGATTGTAGCACCTCCGTTACAAACGGAAGAAAGCGAAACCCTGAAGGTACGACGGAAACCCAACCACGAGAAATCCTGGACTCGAAGAAAGAGACGAGAGCGGATTCAAAACACGCAGAGGTAAGAGGAGAACAGCAGAGGGGTAAGGAGTAAAATCAGACCTAGTCAGAACTATCCAACCGATTTTGAAAAATAGTTTTGACACTCTACTTCGGCCGTTAGCTAGGTTGTACTATAGGCTGGACTTGTGGGGTATCGTAACTGCTGAGCTCTGATACCACTCTGTAACACCCTCAGAATCGGACCTATGCAAGTTTGAGCAAAATTCGCCAAACCCGCATAGAAACGATTCAAAGGTGCCCACCAGGCACTTTCGTGCGGGTGGAAAACGAAGTAATAACATTACACAACAGTCCTCGATGGGACCCACAGAACAGATATACATATAACAGCGACTCGAAGAGTCAAGAATACAGATATATTATACAAAGACCCAAGTCACCTTGAAATTGATAGAGCGTCCGACTACGGACAAGATGCAAATGGGGCTAAGAGCCCTGAAGAATAACCAATGGCGTCCATAACCCTGCCCAGGCCAAGCCGGAAGGGTAACCTTGCTAACGACGTCGATCTCGAAACCTGCTTAAACAAAAGGGGTGCCGACAAAGGGCAAAGGAAAAAGAGGAGCGTCAGTACTGAGGCCAGTACACGGCGAGGCTAGAATTCGGCGGTCCTCGCCTACATAGGTATGGTGGACTGAGCGGCAGCGGCAGCATGCACTAAACAACCTATAGAGACTCAATACAACTGGCGATTATCAGAGAGGGGTAAGAATGACCTATCCGGATCCAACCTGAAGCTAACACCAAACAAACCCATCCTGGTGTTTCCCCCTCGAGACCAAACGAGGAAGTCAACCGAGGAACTCACGCAGTTGGCCGTTTTATCTATTCGGTTATCGTTGCAGCAATTACTAGTCAGGTTAAAGATAGTCGTCCTGATAAAATAAGCAGTGGGCACTTTTAATTTACCATTCCGTTATAGTTGTAACTCTTACTAATCAGATACGGATAGCATGAGATATACCCAAAACCCAGCAGTTGTTGGTACTTTTATTCAGCCATTCCGTTGTAGTTGCAATACTTACTAGTCAGATACAATTGTCGCAAGCGACAACCAAACAAGCAATTGTGGGCAGTATTAATTAGCCATTCCATTATAGTGAAGCTGATTACTAGTCATTATAAGTCAAATTTATAGCAGGAAACTTTAGTTATGCTTGTCTATGATCGAGAAACTGTGCTCCAAGTCGTCCATATCCGCGGACACGGCTTTCAGAAAGTTTTACCCGGCCGGGGTGCACCAATAGCAACACACACTCGATCAGCCTCGGAAAAACCAAATCAAAACCCAACGAGGCTTTCACGACAAAGCAATCACAAGATTCAGAAATATTTCAGGGGGCCACCCCTTAAGTAGAATCCGCAACGGAGTAAGCAAGCTCCGAGACGGCCTCAAGGTTTGGGTGGACGGCTGTGAACGACTAGGAACCCGAAAGTGTGGCTGGGCTTGTCGACACCGCGGAATCGTGTCCCGCTCCTAAACAGTACAGTGTGCTCCTCGCACAATTGTAATTAAAGCAGTAAAACATGGCATAAGTACAGGATCGTAATAAAACCTCAAACTAGTTTGTGGCCCCAAGAAATAAGACGGAATCAAGCTCTGGCTCAGGGGGGTCCCATATACCTCCCGGATGTGGATAGCGCGATAAATCAAGGAACAGGAATCAAGTACTCGGGGTCTTACGGGACACAAGTGGGCGTTCGGAAACCAAATATTATCTATCACCCACCGATGCCTCTGCTTATTCAATTTTAGTTGTTAAACGGAAATTAAAGTGACGATAAGTAAAACTAGAATCACTTCCAACATCAACATACGGCAATACATCAGCAACTGTGGCATATGGCGACACACATCAGCACTGGAGCAAGCAACTACGACGCGCAAGTCCAACTATCTACCAAACAACATGTATTAGGATGTGTCCAAGGCGATATAGGGCTGCATGGTAGATCACGGGTACGGAAACTAAAGCATCGCAAACACAGATAGCAATAGATCAACAGGAGGGAAGTAAATACTATAAAAGTAAGATAGGTAGAAAGGGGGAGATGCTCGCCTGAAAACATTGTTGAAGGGTTCATCCGAAGAACGGGGCGAAGCTCACATCAACTCAACGGCCTTATCCGCGAAGAAGCAAAACACTAGAAGAAACACCGGATGTACTATTTAATAAAACGACAGAAGATCGGCATGATGCATGTATGATGTATGACATGGCAAAGATGCGATGCAATTAGGTCATATTAAGCGGAAACGGGGTCCCGACAATTAATTAAAATGGTTCGAGTTATTTAATTACCCCGCAAATTAAATGTTGTTATAACAAGGCAAGATAAGATACCGGTTCGCTACACAAGTTTAAATGAGGCCGATATGAGACTAGATTTGCCCGCATATGGGCCCCATATTTAATTATTAGGTGAATCGGCATAAGGCCCCCAAACCACATGATATGCATGCGAGATGACAATTAAATATGCGACAAGTTGTATTATGTTATGAAATAGGGTTCGAGGAAAAGGGGTCACACATCAGAGGGGGCTCGACGATCTTGGGGTTTCCGGGGTCCGGGGTCGGTCTCAGGGTCCGGGGTTCGACGGTTCGGGCTCGGCGGGATAGTTCTCTCGCTCGCGGTAACGGGGCAGATCTTGCGTTCTGGGAAGAGGTACTTGGCGTTCTGCGTCGGGGCCGTTCTTGTCACATTCGCGGTCTTCGGGTCAAGTCGACGATCATGGCATACGGGGTGAAGCACTTGTCGCATCGGGGGTTCTCGGCGGACTCGGTGTCCGAGGTGAAACACTTGGCGTTCCTTGTCTTGTCGAAGGCCTTGTCGCATCGGCGAAGAACTTGGCGTCAACGGGGTCCGAGAAGGCGATCTTGACGCGGTACCGGGTTCGGGGTGTCGAGGCTTGGTCTCCGGGGTTCGATCTTCGGATCAGGGCATCGGGGTTTTCGAGTCCGTGTGGCCGATCTTGTCGATGGTCCAGCAAAAGCCACCGGGTTCGGGCCTTGGCGTTTCACCTTCTAGCGACGGTCTCGGGGCATCGGATCCGGGTAGGACGGCCTGCGTTCCATGACGCGGATCTCGGATCTTGTTGTCCGCCTTTGTCGGTGTTGGATCTCGCGGGCCAACACCAGTTGTTTGTCGAGGTCGGTCTTGATGTACGGAAAAGCGGCCATGAGGGTCCCAGAGGAAGAGCTCGGTGTTGAACTTGCGGAGGGCACGCACTTGTCAGGGGAGGTCATGGCCGAGGCGGCTCGGCAGCACGCGTTGCAGAGGAACACGGGCGGCCAGGAGCAACGGCGGGGAGGCCGCATCGGCTGACGAGGACAGGGCCGCGGCCTCGCTGAAGGAGCACATGGCGGAGGCCAGCGACGGGTCGACGCAGACGCTGCTCGCCGGAGAACGGCGCAGGCCGGAGGAGAGACGGCGGTCGCGGGGCGCGCTGCTGCGGGAGGCCTGAGGGCGCGCGCTCGGGGCGGCGGCGATGCGGACGGGCTCGGGCGGCTCGCCGGTGACGGGGACCTGGCGGGACCGGCGCGGGAAGCCGGCGAGGAGGAAGGGGCGGAGGCGCCCTGACGCGGCGGGGCGGTGCTCGGGAGAGGGCAGCGAGCCGAGCGGCGGCGCGGAGCTGGGCTCTGGCGGGGAGGAGGCAGGGAAGGGGAGCCGCGCAGGCCCAGGAGGGGAGAGAGGAAGGACGGAGGAGGCGGCTATGCGAGGCGGGGTTGGTGGCGGGGATGCGCGGAGCGAGGGAGAGGCGGCAGAGGGGAGGAGGCGTGCGGGCTTGGTCGGCGAGCGGCGGCGCCGGCGAGGAAGGGTGGGGCAGGGCGACGGAGGGGAGCGCAGAGAGGGAGGGCGGAGGAGCAGCGGTGCAGAGGCGACGGCGGGCCGGTGCGGTGAGGGGCGAGCGGCGCGCAGAGAGGAGAGCGGCAGGCGCGGCCACGGGGGCGGGGTGCTCCGGCGGTGGCGACGCGCAGCGCGGCCAGGCGGATGGCGGGAGGGGAGCGGCCGCAGGGAGGCGCGGCCGGACGCCGGCGAGCGCGAAGCGGACGGGCGGTGGAGGTCCTGGGGGCGCGCGAGGCTGGGGGAAAGGAGGAGCACGGCGGGGTCGGGCGCGTGCAGCCAGAGGTTGGAGATGAACAGGGGCATGGGGGAGGCAGTGGTGGTGGGCCAGGGGAGGCGGGTCCGCGTGGGGCCTGCAGGCGGTAGGTGGGATCCGGTGTGGGGGGGGGAGACTGTGTGGTGCGTGTGAGTGCTGAGAGGGCTGCCTAGGTGGCAGAGGATGATTGGTGGAGGGAGAGGGCAGGGTGACGTGGCAGGTGGTGATAGGTGGGAGTGAGGAGGGGTGAGGTGTCAGCGGTTGATTGGGTGGAGTGATGTGGCTGCTAGGTGTGGGTAGTTTTCTGGGTAGGTCTAGGATTTTACAGGGCGGTTAGGTGGACCGTTTTAAAAATCTGGGGCGGTCGTTCGGGTCGGTCGGCCCGTTCGACTGCTCCGGCCAAAATAAATAAATATTTTATTTGATTTAAACGGGCCGTCTGCAAACCGATAGCGGCCAAAACAAAATATTCCGGGGACCCGGTTTTGGCGTTTGAATAAAAGACGGGGCGTTTTAGAAACAAAACGGCTTTGCGAAAATAGTTTTGGCAAACAATGCATGATGATGACGATGCAATGCACAAATTCAACGCGATTTTCTAGCAGTGGTTTTGCGGGATGCCACAATATCTCAGAGGCCTAAGTGGGAGGAAGCTGAGAAGGCCCTGCGCGACAGAGGGATCACACACCAGACACATGGTGGGACCTACGTATAAAGACTTGGTTCTACGGAATCGGGGCAAGGTTGGACCCAGAAACGGGATTGTGTATCTTCCCAACCCTCCTTGCCAAACCCGTCACTGAATTCATCATGGCATACGAGGAAACAGCCGCCAGGACCTTCCATCCCGACAGAGAGAATGACCAGCTCACACGCGCCATCGGTAAAAAGAACACCCTGGACATGCACGAGGCACAGGGGTTATGACGTGGAAGGATGGGTTTGCCGAGTGGGGCGACTCTTATAGATGGCGCGACAGAAAAGAAAAAGAGCGTACAGAGCGGATGACACAGATAGAACATGCACTTGCGGCGCTGCAGACGCAAGTGAATGCACAACAGAGCCATCAAGCTACCGGCCCATCTCAGCGGCATGAAGAGCCTGCATTGGAAGCTGCCCGCGGCCCAGACTCTGTGCGGAAAAGCAGTGTGGCTTCCACGGAGAACGTGCAGCCAACGCTTGAAATGACGGGTCCTCGATACCCCGTTGATGAGATCACGGAGAGCGAACACGCTGAGCTGCATGTGAGATTAATGGGCTTATCCATTAAGGTGGCTGTCGGCTATGCCTTACCTCCTGTAGCTGGTGGAACTTACCACTGCCGACCGATTCCAGATGGCTATGCTATTGTCGGGGTGGATGAGGTTGTGAAGGAATATGAGAAAGCACAGCTTGACCATGCTATAGGTGAAAGGGAAACTCAACTCAAATTTGCAGTGAAAACAACCATTCTTTGGAAGAAGGAACACATCGTGCTTCCAAATTGGAGGCCACTGACACCCCCGCCGTCTCCGCAGCGTCAGCAGTCTGAGCCGCCTCAGTCGTCTCCAAGTCATCAAAATACTCCCCTGTTGTCTCCGGTGCTTCAGCCATCTCCTGCGCGGCAGCCATCTCCGACGCGCCAGTCATCACCTGCGCGTTAGCCATCTCCGGCGCTTCAGCCATCTCCTCAGCGTAAGCGGAAGAGCACTGCCACGAAGAGCATCACTAGCACTTCCACGAAGAAATCCGCAGGAAATCGTACGCCAAAGAGTTCAAGAAACTACGTCCCGCAGCCTTCCGCCAAGCCATTGCCGGTTTTACCATGGAATCGCAGCGACGAGGAGACCAATAGGATCTCGGAAGAAGAGGTCAAGAAATTATTTGCACCTAGACGGGCTGATCCAAAGGAGAAAATAGATCCGGTGGTGGTGGAGAAGTTTTACAATAATCTTTTGAAACCTAAAACCCCACTTGTGCCGGGCTACGAGCGCCAGATTTTGAAGGGGGATGCAAGGCGGAGAGAGACTAAAAGTAGCAGTCATGCGGCACCCCAGAAAACAGTTCCCATGCTCGGAGAGCAGGAAAAACAATCATGCGCCCCGCTCCAAGTGTTCGACACACGGAATGCTCCTCCTGTAAATGATTACGAGGCAGAGCTACAAAGAAAGGCAAATGAGATGGGGATGACTTACATTGCATACTTGAACATCATGGGAGACAACTTGCCCAAAGGCGATGTCAACCCCATACAGCCATGGAAGTATGGGAAGAATCTCGTCAAGAAAGAGGAGCTCAAGAATCTACCAACAAAGATGCGAAGATTGCACAAGTGGTACCTTGATTTCTGCAAGACGAGAAAGGAAGAATGGATCACGACGCATATAAGAGATCAGATTTTCTTGTGCGGAGACGACGAGATCGCCTTCAACATTCAAGACTTGCATTTTCTATTCAATCAGAAGGAACTCGACAAAGCTGCCATCATCCTTTATTGTGTGTAAGTACTATTTTTTTTATTTCTATCTCATCTCATTCAATTCATTAATTGCATGTATATATATATGCTCACCATATACGTATATATATACTATTATGCGGGAAAAAGGTTATGGAATGCATGAAAGGAGGCCCTTTTGACATTGGGTTCGTTGACCCAAATAGAGTTTATGAACAAGTGTTAAGAAACAAACCCGGGCAAACAGAAGATTTCTTGCTAAGGTCTTTACTGAGACAACAAACCAAAAGGGAAATACTATTGCCTTACAACTTCTCGTGAGTACTGTTACCCTCTCTTGTACACATTCTGTTTCGGCTTACTCGATGTTAAGTTTAACTGATGATGAGTTATGCGTGCGTAGGTTCCACTTTATTCTGCTAGTTATTCAACCTGACTCAGAAAAAGTCCTTGTCATGGACTCGTTACGAAAAGAAAAAGTGCTATGAGCAGACTTTAGAGAGATGCTCTAGAGGTAATTTCAATCATATTATCGCACTAGATCGGCAACTTTCGTGACAACAAGTAATTAATTACTCCTTTATCCATTTTCTTTGCCGGACAGGGTTTGGAAAATGTTCACGGGCAGGGCCGTGGGTGAATGGTCAGAAGAACTAAAATTTGTAGACCAAAATATAAGTAATACTAGCTAGCTAGGTCTGCGTATCTCTTTGATTCTGCTTCCAATTCCATTATATCATGCTTTATTGATTATTATTTTGATTGAACTCTCTATTCTCGTAAAGTGCGCGCATCAGGGACCCGGCAATAACTTATGTGGATACTATGTTTGCGAGTTCATTCGCAATACAATATGTGCGACGGGCTAAGCCGCACTAGAACAACTTAGAGTAAGTAAACAAAGTACACAACATTATTTTATTACTATCAATTGTATTGAGTTTTATTCTTATATATATATTGACCTTATTCTTTATATATATTTAGATCAAACGGATGCGGGACCAACTCCTACCATTTGACCGCATACAAGCCATCCAAGAGGAATTGGCGGGGTTCATAGTTGATGAGGTCGTCACGCCTGGCGGAGAACTCTTTAGATATCCAAAAAAATGAACGTTGTATATATGCTTGAACGTGCTTGTCTTGTACTTAGCTTGATGCTTCAACATTTACAGAGAATACGACACAATAACGATGTTTGTGTATAATAATAGTTGCTTAATTATTCATGTACCACTAGTGCACACGTACCCCTCTAACACCGGTTTGGAGGACCCTCTAACAGCGGTTCCCCAACCGCTGTTGAGGGTTCGGTGTTAGAGGGGGGGGCCCTTTAACACCGGTTCCTATACGAACCGGTGTTAAAGGGTGGCGCACGTGGGGCTGCCGCAGGCCTCAGCCCCCCCCTTTAACACCGGTTCGTATCTGGAACCGGTGTTAAAGGTTCTTCTGCCGCGGCAGAGATTTAGGCCGTTTTCCTGCCGCGGCAGAGTTCTGCCGCGGCAGGAAAACGGCCTAAATCTCTGCCGCGGCAGACTTCTGCCTCTGCCCTGTTCTGGGCGTATTTCTGCCGGAGGGGGGGGGGGAGAGCGAGGGGAAATCGATCGGGAGCGGTATACTTATAGAATCGTCATCGGTACATACGAGTACATGAATAATTAAGCAACTATTATTATACACAAACATCGTCATCGGCACATACATCGTCATCGGCACATACATCATCATCGTTCATTTTGGTGGATATCTAAAGAGTTCTCCGCCAGGCGTGACGACCTCATCAAGTATGAACCCCGCCAATTCCTCTTGAATGGCTCGTATG
Organism: Avena atlantica; assembly: GCA_910589765.1. NCBI lineage: Eukaryota > Viridiplantae > Streptophyta > Magnoliopsida > Poales > Poaceae > Avena > Avena atlantica. Next base: position 460,921,091 of record OU342734.1, on the reverse strand, counting down.
CGTTCAAATGGTAGGAGTTGGTCCCGCATCCGTTCGATCTGAATATATATGAAGAATGGGCCGTCAATATATATATAAGAATAAAACTCAACACAATTGATGGTAATAAAATAATGTTGTGGACTTTGTTTACTTACTCTAAGTTGTTCTAGTGCGGCTTGGCCTGTCGCACATATCGTGTTGCGAATGAATTCGCAAACATAGTACCCACATAAGTTATTGCCGTGTCCTTGATGCGCGCACTTTACGAGAATAGAGAGTTCAATCAAAATAATAATCAATAAAGCATGATATAATGGAATTGGAAGCTAGCTAGTATTACTTACATTTTGGTCTACAAATTTTAATTCTTCTGACCATTCACCCACGGCCCTGCCCGTGAACATTTTTCAAACCCTGTCCGACAAAGAAAATGGATAAAGGAGTAATTAATTACTTATTGTCACGAAAGTTGCCGATCTAGTGCGATAATATGATTGAAATTACCTCTGGAGCATCTCTCTAAAGTCTGCCCATAGCTCTTTTTCTTTTCGTAACGAGTCCATGACAAGGACTTTTCCTGAGTCGGGTTGAATGACTAGCAGAATAAAGTGGAACCTACGCACGCATAACTCATCATCAGTTACACTTAACATCGAGTAAGCCGAAACAGAATGTGTACAAGAGAGAGGGTAACAGTACTCACGAGAAGTTGTAAGGCAATAGTATTTCCCTTTTGGTTTGTTGTCTCAGTAAAGACTTTAGCAAGTAATCTTCTGTTTGCCCGGGTTTTTCTCTTACCACTTCTTCATGAACTCTATTTGGGTCAACGAACCCAATGTCAAAAGGGCCTCCTTTCATGCATTCCATAACCTTTTTCCTGCATAATAGTATATACATATATGGTGAGCATATATATATACATGCAATTAATGAAGTGAATGAGTTGAGATAAAAATTACAGAAATAGTACTTACACACAATAAAGGCTGATGGCAGATTTGTCGAGTTCCTTCTGATTGAATAGAAAATGCAAGTCTTGAATGTTGAAGTCGATCGCGTCGTCTCCGCACAAGAAAATCTGATCTCTTATATGCGCCGTGATCCATTCTACCTTTCTCGTCTTGCAGAAATGAAGGTACCACTTGTGCAATTTTCGCATCTTTGTTGGTAGATTCTTGAGCTCCTCTTTCTTGACTAGATTCTCCCCATACTTCCATGGCTGTATGGGGTTGACATCGCATTTGGGCAAGTTGTCTCCCATGACGTTCAAGTAGGCAATGTAAGTCATCCCCATCTCATTGGCCTTTCTTTGTAGCTCTGCCTCGTAATCATCTACGGGAGGAGCGTCCCGTTTGTCAAACATTTGGAGCGGGGCGCATGATTGGTTTTCCTGCTCTCCGAGCATGGGAACTGTTTTCTGGGGTGCCTCACGACTGATACTTTCAGTCTCCCTACGGCGCCTTGCATCCGCCTTCAAAATCTGGCGCTCGTAGTCCGGCACAAGTGGGGTTTCAGGTTTCAAAAGATTATTGTAAAACTTCTCCACCACCGCCGGATCTATTTTCTCCTTTGGCTCGGCCCGTCTAGGTGCAAAGAATTTCTTGACCTGTTCTCCCGAGATCCTATTGGTCTCCTCGTCGCTGCGATTCCACGGTAAAACCGGCAATGGCTTGGCGGAAGGCTGCGGGACGTAGTTTTTTGAACTCTTTGGCGTACGGTTTCCTGCGGATTTCTTTGTGGCAGTGCTACTGATGCTCCTCGTGGCAGTGCTCTTCCGCTTACGCTGAGGAGATGGCTGAAGCACCGGAGATGGCTGACGGGCCGGAGATGGCTGCCGCGCAGGAGATGGCTGACGGGCCGGAGATGGCTGCCGCGCAGGAGATGGCTGACGGGCCGGAGATGGCTGCCGCGCAGGAGATGGCTGACGGGCCGGAGATGGCTGCCGCGCAGGAGATGGCTGACGGGCCGGAGATGGCTACCGCGCAGGAGATGGCTGACGGGCCGGAGATGGCTGCCGCGCAGGAGATGGCTGAAGCTGCGGAGACGGCGGGGGTGCCAGTGACCTCCAATTTGGAAGCACAATGTGTTCCTTCTTCCAAAGAATGGTTGTTTTCACTGCAAATTTGAGTTGAGTTTCCCCTTCACCTGTAGCATGGTCAAGCTGTGCTTCCTCATATTCCTTCACAACCTCATCCACCCCGACAATAGCATAGCCATCTGGAATCGGTCGGCAGTGGTAAGTTCCACCAGCTACAGGAGGTAAGGCATAGCCGACAGCCACCTTAATGGATAAGCCCATTAATCTCACATGCAGCTCAGCGTGTTCGCTCTCCGTGATCTCATCAACGGGGTATCGAGGACCCGTCATTTCAAGCGTTGGCTGCACGTTCTCCGTGGAAGCCACACTGCTTTTCCGCGCAGAGTCTGGGCCGCGGGCAGCTTCCAATGCAGGCTCTTCATGCCGCTGAGATGGGCCGGTAGCTTGATGGCTCTGTTGTGCATTCACTTGCGTCTGCAGCGCCGCAAGTGCATGTTCTATCTGTGTCATCCGATCTGTACGCTCTTTTTCTTTTCTGCCGCGCCATCTGTAAGAGTCGCTCCAGTCGGCAAACCCATCCTTCCACGTCATACCCCCTGTGCCTCGTGCATGTCCAGAGTGTTCTTTTTTACCGATGGCGCGTGTGAGCTGGTCATTCTCTCTGTCGGGATGGAAGGTCCCGGCGGATGTTTCCTCGTATGCCGTGATGAGTTCAGTGACGGGTTTGGCAAGGATGGTTGGGAAGATACACAATCCTGTTTCTGGGTCCAACCTTGCCCCGATTCCGTAGAACCAAGTCTTTGCACGTAGGTCCCACTCATCTGTCTGGGGTGTGATCCCTCTCTCGCGCAGGGCCCTCTCAGCTTCCTCCCACTTAGGCCTCTGAGATATGTAGCCACCTGACCCCGTCCTCTGGTGATATTCCTTCTTCAGGGCATTAAGCGTATTGGTTTCTGACCTCTTTTTAGCTATAGCACTTTTTTTATATGTCTTAAATTCGGGCCAGTGAGGTCTTATCTTCGCATAATATGCGTCTTCGAAATTTGGAGTCTCGCCAGCTTTGACAAATTTGTTCAATTTTGTCTTCCAGTTGCGGAAAGCATCAGCCATCTTCTTTAGAGTCCACTCTTTGACCTTGTTCTCTATAACCGGGTTGTTTTCATCCTCCTCTGGCGGAAGGGTGAAATTTACCAACAACGAATTCCAAAGCGTTTCTTTGGATCTGTCATCGACAAAGGTACCGTCGCCCTTCTTTGGCTTATTCCAATTTTCAATTGTGATTGGGATTTGGTCCCTAACAAGAGCTCCAGCCTGACGTATAAATTTGTCTGCGGCCTTCTTGGGCTCCATCGGCCTGCCATCAACACGGACTGCTTCGATCGTGAACTTTGCACGATCTTTCAACCGCTGGCTCGCGCCTCGCTTGCTCTTTTTCGTAGAAGAAGATGGTTGCTGGCTGGTCAATCCAGAGGGCTAAAAGAAGAAAGAAGCGTTAATTAATACATGTAGAAGAAGATTGTTGGTGGAAGTCAGCTGAGGCTTAATCAATGCATATACCTCGCCGGACTTTGTAACCATTAAATTGCGTTCACCGGAGTCTTCATCTTCTCCATGACTAGTACTTGAGCTGTCGTCGTCATGTCCCTCCAAGTTCAGATATTGTGAGGTGTCCTCATCAATAATGTTCTCCATTATTTCTTCTTCTTCAAGGTTTCTACTAAGTGGATCCATAGTTTCTAAAACAATAATATTATCACACAAATATCAGTAATACATCTATTGAAATGCTCAAGCAAGGACGATGATATGACAGGTTAAAAGTATTGAAATGTAACCCTAATACATGCTTGGTCATTTCAAACCCTAATTCGGAGAAACCCCGGATTCATATGAGAGGGTACATTTACTTCTTCTAATTAACTTGTCATCAAAGTTGATTAACATAGCATGGTTATTATAATGCTATATTGACAACGAGAGGTGGCGACGCTAGGGCGAGAGCGGGGCCGGGGTGCGTGGGGGTGTGCGTTCGAACCAGCACGACGTGATGGTCTACCTAAAATGGGAGACACACCCTCGACGCGTGTGTAGGCTCAGCGAGGACAGAGGAGGTCAGGGTCGACGGCATAATGGTGGCGGTGGTCGTCGGCATGGCACAAAATATACACATGCATATACAATACACATACAATACAATATACATATATACATACACATACAAATATGCATACACATATGCCACTTGTTCTACTGCATATACAATACACATACAATACAATATACATAGCCTGGAACGCGTCGGACGCCGTGGCCTCTGAGGGGGCGGATATATTTTTTATTTTTAGTGGTGTTCACATGGATCAATCATGGAGGCTGATTTTTTTAGTGGTCCTCTGAGGGGGCAAATAAAATTGACACATATATCGTCTATATATCTAGTTATATGTACAATATATTGTCATTAGGGGCTTTTTTTTACTTCGCCCAAGGGCCTTGAAAAATATAGAGCCGGCCCTGGTGAAACTCGACGGTGAGCCTCTACGGGTTTCCTGATGGCTAGATCCTCTACTCACACACCACTTTGGTGAGAGGAAATTTCCTAGGGTGATACTCGACGGTGCAAATTTCCTACAAATTTCCTACAAATTTCCTACAAATTTCCTACAAATCCTTTGAATCAAACATGCCCTTACTTATATCCCGCGGGATGGCGACGGCGAGGGCGACGACGAGGGTGGTGTGGGCGAGGGCGACGGCGAGGGCTCCCGCGCGACGAGGGGGGCGACGGCGCTGGAGAGGCGAGGGCGACGACGAGGGGGGCGACGACGCTGGAGAGGCGCTGGAGAGGCGAGGGCGACGAGGGTGGTGTGGGCGCTGAAGAGGCGAGGGCGACGACGAGCTGGAGAGGCGAGGCCGGCGATGCAGAGAGGCGGCCGGGCGGCGGAGGAAGGCGAGGGCGACGGCGAGGGCTCCCGCGCGACGAGGGGGGCGACGGCGCTGGAGAGGCGAGGCCGGCGATGCAGAGAGGCGAGGTCGAGCTGGAGAGGCGAGGCCGGCGATGCAGAGAGGCGGCCGGGCGGTGGAGGAAGGCGGCCGCGGGGTCGAGCTGGACGCAGGACGGCGACGGCGAGGACTGGACGGCGACGGCGAGGACTGGACGGCGACGGCGCTCTGCGCGCTTTTCGATCTGGCTGGGGGGAGAAGGAAGAGGGAAGGTGCGTGCGAGTTATAACCACCCCCCCCTTTAACACCGGTTCGTGGCTGGAACCGGTGTTAAAGGGGGGGGTATTAAATGCGCGCGGGAAACCCCCCCCCCCTTTAACACCGGTTCCAGCCACGAACCGGTGTTAAAGGGGGGGCATTAAATGCGCGCGGGAAACCACCCACCCCTTTAACACCGGTTCCAGCCACGAACCGGTGTTAAAGGGGGGGCATTAAATGCGCGCGGGAAACCCCCCCCCCCCTTTAACACCGGTTCCAGCCACGAACCGGTGTTAAAGGGGGGGGGCATTTATTTCATGCATTAAAGGGGCTTTTTTAATTCAAAAAATATGATATGAAATTTAGAAAATTCATATCTTTTTCATTTCAACTCAGAAAAATATGAATAATATATCATAATTTTCAGAAAAATAATATCTATCCATTCATGTAAATCATTTTATATTTACTTTACATGAAATTTTTTAAAATAAATAAACACTTATTTCATGCATTAAAGGGGCTTTTTTAATTCAAAAAATATGATATGAAATTTAGAAAATTCATATCTTTTTCATTTCAACTCAGAAAAATATGAATAATATATCATAATTTTCAGAAAAATAATATCTATCCATTCATGTAAATCATTTTATATTTACTTTACATGAATTTTTTTAAAATAAATAAACACTTATTTCATGCATTAAAGGGGCTTTTTTAATTCAAAAAATATGATATGAAATTTAGAAAATTCATATCTTTTTCATTTCAACTCAGAAAAATATGAATAATATATCATAATTTTCAGAAAAATAATATCTATCCATTCATGTAAATGATTTTTATATTTACTTTACATGAAATTTTTTAAAATAAATAAACACTTATTTCATGCATTAAAGGGGCTTTTTTAAGATATATAAAATAACTGAAAATTAAGATACATGGCCAGATTAAGTAACAATCGGCCGAACTGGAACTGAAAATTAAGATACATAAAAGAACTGAAAATTAAGATACATGGCCAGATTAAGTAACAATCGGCCGAACTTGTTTCGGAATGTTGGAGTGATTTAGTCATGCTCCTGCCTACACCTGTAATACTCGCCACTGTAGTCGTCGTACTCGCCGCCGCCGTCATCGCTGTCGTCGTCGGGGTCACCGTAATTGAACCTCTGGAGAGTACGCGTGGGCTGGACTTGAGGGTAGCGCGTGGGCTGGACTTGAGGGTAGCGCAGACGGGGGTTAGAGTCGGCGGCAGTGTCATAGGCCATGACGCTCTGGAGAGTCCGACCGCGCCACCATAGCCGACGGCCGGCCTCGTTGAAGTTAGGAGGAGGTGGGCCGTCCTCCTCGTGCCTGGCGAGCGCCCTCTCATGCCGATCCACGAAGAAGGCTTCCCAAGTAGAGAAATAGTCGGGATGCCATCTGGGATTCCTCCGCTGCTCTGGCGTGAGCTCGAAGTAGTAGTGGTTCGTGATGGCCATCCGGTGCGCCACACCTAGAGGGACAGGAGGAACCGGCACACCTCCGACACTCAGCATCCAGCCGACGGGGACACAGTAGCCCGGCGGGCAGGGGTAGTTCGAGGCGCAAAGCGCCTCCGCCTCCCTGGGGGTTAGTGCTACGGTGGAAGCCATGGGAAAGAGTGATGAGGTTGCAGATATGAGTCTAGAGATGTGCAATGACAATGGAGGCCAACCCCCTACATATATATATAGTGAACTAGCGGGAAGAACTGGAGGGAAGAACTGGCGGGAAGAAAAATGGCGGGAAGAAAAATGGCGGGAAGAACTGGCGGGAAGAAAAATGGCGGGAAGAAAAATGGCGGGAAAAAATGGCGGGATGAACCTTTAGTCCCGGTTGGAGACACCAACCGGGACAAAACCGGACCCACTTCCTGCCGATTCGGCAGACATTTGTCCTTTTTACCCGGGATGGACGAAAAGGTTTGAGATGTACTGGTTGGGAGATAGTACATGTAAGGTGGTCTAGTATTTTAGGAAAATGGGACGGTAGCATTCTGAAACGGCATTTTGCTGGTTACTTCACAAAAAGACCCGTTTTTTGCGCTCAGAAAATGGAAAAGGTCTTTTCCGTGCGACAAAAAGGAAAACTTCCTCCTGCAACATTGTTCTCCATACCAATGTCCACACACATGCATAATATGGGCACAACATCACAAACTATGCCGTGATCCAGCACATAACATCGGTCATTTGGACCGAAAGCCATGAAACCTCGAACATGATAGGTCATTTTGTGAAGGTTTTTTCGAAACATGATCAATATACCAAGTCTGGTATTTTTCCTTTCAACTATGTAACAAAATATGACACCACGCGAAGGATTTTCATTGTTCGGATTTTTTTTGAATTTATTATGCCCGTTTTGAATTATCTGAATTTCTAACTATGGTCGAACCGGTGTGCATGAAGATAGGGGATGAGCATCGTTAGAACTTGCATTGGACCTCTGAAGAAACCACATATTGCGAGTCTAAAAATGATTTTTTCAAAAAATCACGGGCGATAGATCATGTACCTGTAGTACAAACCGGACCCACTTCCTACCGATTCGGCAGACATTTGTCCTTTTTACCCGGGATGGACGAAAAGGTTTGAGATGTACCGGTTGGGAGATAGTACATGTAAGGTGGTCTAGTATTTTAGGAAAATGGGACGGTAGCATTCTGAAACGGCATTTTGCTGGTTACTTCACAAAAAGACCCGTTTTTTGCGCTCAGAAAATGGAAAAGGTCTTTTCCGTGCGACAAAAAGGAAAACTTCCTCCTGCAACATTGTTCTCCATACCAATGTCCACACACATGCATAATATGGGCACAACATCACAAACTATGCCGTGATCCAGCACATAACATCGGTCATTTGGACCGAAAGCCATGAAACCTCGAACATGATAGGTCATTTTGTGAAGGTTTTTTCGAAACATGATCAATATACCAAGTCTGGTATTTTTCCTTTCAACTATGTAACAAAATATGACACCACGCGAAGGATTTTCATTGTTCGGATTTTTTTTGAATTTATTATGCCCGTTTTGAATTATCTAAATTTCTAACTATGGTCGAACCGGTGTGCATGAAGATAGGGGATGAGCATCGTTAGAACTTGCATTGGACCTCTGAAGAAACCACATATTGCGAGTCTAAAAATGATTTTTTCAAAAAATCACGGGCGATAGATCATGTACCTGTAGTACAAACCGGACCCACTTCCTGCCGATTCGGCAGACATTTGTCCTTTTTACCCGGGATGGACGAAAATGTTTGAGATGTACCGGTTGGGAGATAGTACATGTAAGGTGGTCTAGTATTTTAGGAAAATGGGACGGTAGCATTCTGAAACGGCATTTTGCTGGTTACTTCACAAAAAGACCCGTTTTTTGCGCTCAGAAAATGGAAAAAGTCTTTTCCATGCGACAAAAAGGAAAACTTCCTCCTGCAACATTGTTCTCCATACCAATGTCCACACACATGCATAATATGGGCACAACATCACAAACTATGCCGTGATCCAGCACATAACATCGGTCATTTGGACCAAAAGCCATGAAACCTCGAACATGATAGGTCATTTTGTGAAGGCTTTTTCGAAACATGATCAATATACCAAGTCTGGTATTTTTCCTTTCAACTATGTAACAAAATATGACACCACGCGAAGGATTTTCATTGTTCGGATTTTTTTTGAATTTATTATGCCCGTTTTGAATTATCTGAATTTCTAACTATGGTCGAACCGGTGTGCATGAAGATAGGGGACGAGCATCGTTAGAACTTGCATTGGACCTCTGAAGAAACCACATATTGCGAGTCTAAAAATGATTTTTTCAAAAAATCACGGGCGATAGATCATGTACCTGTAGTACAAACCAGATCCACTTCCTGCCGATTCGGCAGACATTTGTCCTTTTTACCCGGGATGGACGAAAAGGTTTGGGAGATAGTACATGTAAGGGTTCATCTTTAGTGCCGGTTGGAGAAACCAACCGCGACTGAAGGGATTGCGTCAGAGTGAGGTGAGTGTCGACATTATGTTGTGCGGCTTGTACCTTGTCCCGGATGGTGTCACCAACCGGGACTAAAGATGAACCTTTAGTCCCGGTTGGTGACACCAACCGGGACTAAAGATGAGTCAATACTAATAATAGGGGTGAGTGTCGACATTATGTCGTGAGTGTCGACATTATGCCGAGCTGCTTGTACTATAAATAGGCATCCTTGTGAGTCCAGTCCTCCAGCCAGTTTGAGGCATCTCCAAGATGGTTTTCGAGAGCAGGGACACCACTGCGGCCAGTTTCAGGGAGATGCCGACGGAGCCCAGTCCTCCGGCATCTCCTAGAAACTGGTCATAGAGGCACTCCCTAATATGTGAAATTAGTTAGCTCCGAGGCGTATTGATCTAGTTAGAGAAGTTACAAGCTGCAAGATGGTTTTCGAGAGCAGGGACACCACTACGGCCAGTTTCAGGGAGATGCCGACGGAGCCCAGTCCTCCGGCATCTCCTAGAAACTGGTCATAGAGGCACTCCCTAATATGTGAAATTAGTTAGCTCCGAGGCGTATTGATCTAGTTCGAGAAGTTACAAGCTGCAAGATGGTTTTCGAGAGCAGGGACACCACTGCGGCCAGTTTCAGGGAGATGCCGACGGAGCCCAGTCCTCCGGCATCTCCTAGAAACTGGTCATAGAGGCACTCCCTAATATGTGAAATTAGTTAGCTCCGAGGCGTATTGATCTAGTTAGAGAAGTTACAAGCTGCAAGATGGTTTTCGAGAGCAGGGACACCACTGCGGTCAAGCAAAAAATAATAGGGAGATGACCATTTATATATATAGTACATCAATGACACATGAAACTATAGTTGCCGACCTCGACCGAGACGGAAAGAGCAACAAGAAAGCTTATTTTGAGCTCTCGGGCATTTCACCGAACACCTCTAGTGCATATGAAAAAAACACAAACTAGCACTCTTCACACCCTCTTGCTAGGCTCCAAAATGTGAAAGAATGGAAGAGTGGGGTGTGTGTGGGCTGGGGTGGTGTCTTATATAGCCCCCCCCCTTTAACACCGGTGTTAAAGGGGGAGGGGGCTTTCGCGGGTCAAATGACCAATGTTATGACCAATGTTAATACAAATATGCGGCATTAAAATATGATTTGATCTAATAAAAATCATTTTTTAGATGCTTAATATTTCTTATGTTCAAAGTTTTAGGATTTAACAATTTATTTTTGTTTGAATTGAATAATCAAAATTTATATGTAAGTGCTTTAATTATTTTGAAAATTTTCATGTAAAGTAAATATAAAATGATTTACATGAATGGATAGAAATTATTTTTATGAAAATTATGATATATTATTCATATTTTTCTGAGTTGAAATGAAAAAGATATGAATTTTCTAAATTCATATCATATTTTTTGAATTAAAAATGCCCCTATAATGCATGAAATAAATGCCCCACCTTTAACACCGGTTCCAGACAGGAACCGGTGTTAAAGGGTGGGGCATTTATTTCGTTTCCCGCGCGCACCACCCAGCCCCCCTTTAACACCGGTTCAAGCCACGAACCGGTGTTAAAGGGGGGCTCCTTTAATGCCGCAGAGGCCACGCTGGTACGGTCCCCCCTTTAACACCGGTTCGTAGAAGAACCGGTGTTAAAGCCCATTTTCGGGATCAACAAAAGCCCTCGTTTCCACTAGTGTACTCGTATGTACCGACGATAATGTATGTGTATATACCGCCCCCGATCGATTCCCCCTCCCCCCTTCCCGTCCCCGCCGCGCCGCAGAAATACGCCCAGAACGGGGCGGCGGCAGAACTCTGCCGCGGCAGAGATTTATGTTGTTTTTCTGCCGCGACAGAGATTTATCTTTTTTTCCTGCCGCGGCACATAACACCGGTATTAAAGGGGGTGATGGTGAGCGCTGCGACAGCCCCACGTGCGCCATCCTTTAACACCGGTTCTACACCCTTTAAACCGGTGTTAAAGGGGCGCCTCTAACACCGAACCCTCAACAGCGGTTCTACAAACGCTGTTAGAGGGTGTTCTGAACCGGTGTTAGAGGTAGTGTTCTGCACTAGTGTCGAAATGATCTGTTGTCCCGTTCACTGCTTCTCTAGCCTTTCTTTCCTCTCTACAATCCCGCTTGAAATGTCTTCACACAATGTATCTTGTAGAGGAACAACTATAAAAGCAAAAATCAAATAGTTTAACTATTAATAGTTTGACAGCAACTTAATAAGGAAAATATCTCAGAATAAATACCGTGTGTAGCAGATTTTTTTATCCTAGAGTGTTCTAGTCCACTAGAAGACATATACAGATACATACGGATGAGTTCAGCAAAACTTGATCTGTTTGTAGATAAATCCAAAAGGCCATTAGTTCCTACACATGTTTCAAAGCTAGGTGCACTTAAAATAAGTTACTTTTTGCTGGTCGATTCAATTGGTTCCCTCCGCTTTGCATACCACCTCCAAGCGGTGACTCGTTTGTTGTCTTCTGTGAAAAATCTGCATCAACATCCATGATCAGTAGGCAAATACAAGGAAGAACTAATCTGAAACATGCGAAGAAAGGTTTCGGTGATCTAACAGGGGAGAGGCAGATGATATGCCTACTTGCAGAAAGGAATAAGAAGGAAAGGGGCAAGGAGGAGTTCATCAATTCCTACGGGAAGGAATAGTTAATCGAGTCCAGCGTTCCAGTGGCAAGGAACGATTAATCGAATCAGCAAGGAACTCACCAAATTCAACATGATCGAATCCAGCGGCTGGATAGATCCTCAAAATCGTACTCGTCCATTGGTCTTGATAGACAAACAATTAGCGCTGCCTGATATAGCCAGAGGGGATCATTTGCTGGAGATGATCACTTGAGATCGAATCAAGTGGCGGCGGCCCTAGGTTTTAGGCATGGGGAAGATGAAGGAAAACGTGGGTGATTTACGGCTATGTGGGGACATGGGACTTATTTTTTTTAATTCTGGTATTGTGTAAAGCCCCCACGATTAGACGATTTGTGCCACGTCTCAACAAACTCGAAACATGTGCCTTGACTACGGCATAGGGACGAACTGAAAAGCGTCCAATGGTAAGCGTCTCTACTTGACTCTTTTGTTGTAGTGAAAGGAGCCAACTTCGTCATCTCACTGAAGATCTCAGCGTGGGGTATCGAGGCACAAGCGAAGTAGGCAATGGGCATAAGGGGTAGTAGCATCGCAGCCGCGCGGGAGGGAACTACATCCACCGTCGTGGTAGTATCCGACCGAACGCAGCAATAGGGGCAAACGAAGTCTCAGGCCCGGCCGGGCCTAGATGGACCCGCAAAGCCCCCGTCGCCTCGATGCAGCAAGGGCAGCCGCAACGCCGCCACCACCTCAGAACCACCGTCGCCCCTCCTCCACCTCCAGAGAGCCTCAAGGGAGAGCACAGGAGGCCGGCCCACCCAAACCCAGATTGGGCCCGATTGGGCCCAGATATGGTCCAAGCAGGGCATAACCAGCCGCCATGGCTGCACCCTTCTAGCCTCGCCGCCAACGCCGGCGCCGCCACGCTCCAATCCACCCAGCACACGGGTTCCACGCCGCCGTGCGAGGTGGTCCGCCGCCCTTCAGGGACCCCGCCTCCCTCCAAGTAGACGGGAAAAGGCCGTCCCGCCACCACCAGCACTGCGCGGGAGACTCTCGGCGGCCTACGCCGCCACCGACGGCAGAGGAGAAAGGGGAAAGGGGGGTTGGGGATGAGGTGTGGCGGGCGCCCGCCCGATGCCCGCGCGGGGGGGAGGGGGAGGGGTGGAGGGGGGCGAGAGCGAGTCTCTGTCGCGAGCCGTTTTTTCTAGGCTTGAACTCACAATTTTTGGTTTCGTACATAGATAAAAGGAATTTGCTTCGACCTCCAACAACAACAAAAATCACAACTCGGATTTCCTTTTGGACTACATGACACACCGTTTTGTTTAAGGGCATGCACAAAGCTAGAGAAGTTACATCTTCTTTTAGACCTACACATCATTTAGAGAAGGCAATAGATATAATCCGTACAATGTTTTTTTCGATAAAGGGCGCCTTTATTACTTATATAGTAACTTACACCCGGCCTCTGCATATAGATGCACATAGCCGACACCAATCCACATGGTCCAAACATAAAATGAAAGATACAGACGAATTACATATCAAACTGAGAAATTGTAAAAGCGCCTAGGGTGCAGAGGGCATGTCTATCCGAAGATTATGCTGCCATCCATGTCTGGTAAAAAAGTCCCGTGCCGTATCCTCCAGTCGCGTACACACCTCCATGAAGAGATCGCGATATTCCGCACGATGCAAAGTCAACCAAGCCCGAAGAGTATGAGTACACCTGTAGAGAACCTGCAGAAGAGAGCAGTTTATATCATTAAAAACCTTATTATTTCTACATAGCCATAGCGACCATATAATGGCTATCGCTCCGACCTAAAGAAGATTTTTGTACTTGTTATCAATACCATGTAACCAATTTCCAAAAATGTTGGCAATACTACGTGGTGGATACAAGCCTGAAGCTGCTTGGGTGATTGACTATATAGACCGAGCAAAACTACATTGGAAAATAGGTGTTTGATTGTCTCATCTTGGTGACAAAACACGCACCTAGAATTTTCATGCCAATTCCGCTTAATAAGGTTGTCTTTTGTAAGGATAATGCCACGATGAAGATACCAAACAAAGATTTTGTTTTTAAGAGGTATCTTCATCTTCCAGATCATCCTATTATCTACCGCCGGAATAGACGGCTGGATTAAAGCATCATACAAAGAGCTAACAGAAAAGGACCCATTCTTAGTTAGATTCCACCGGAATACATCTGGCTCGTCCGACAGTTGTACATGTGCCAGACGATGTAGCAACATGATCCAAGAGTCCAGTCTAGAACCAGTTAGATCCCTTCTGAACGTTATATTTGGCGGAAATGATTCGAGCACTGTGGCAACCGTTTCCTCTTTATAACGAACAATAGAATATAACGAAGGATATTGTTCTCGAAGGATAGCATTATCTAGCCATTTATCCTCCTAGAACCTTATCTGCGTCCCATTATTAATAGACAAAGTCCCAAAGCGTAAAAAATGTTTTTTGACGCCATTAGACCAGCCCAAAAGTGAGAGTCACCAGGTTTCCAAACCATTTGGAACAATGACTTTGAACCAATATACTTTCTTTTAATAATAGTTTGCCAAATCCCTTCCTCATTTAATAACTTGAAGAGCCATTTACTAAGGAGGGCGTATTCTTAACCTTTAGATCATGAATACCGAGCTCACCCTATTCTTTGGGTCTACACAAAACACTTCATTTAGCCATCCTATACTTCTTTTTCTCATTATCTCCCTGCCAAAAGAATCTTGATCGGAAATAATCCAACCTTTTTAAGACTCCTTTTGGTAGTTGAAAAAAGGAAAGCATAAACAAAACCATATTACTAAGGACTGAGTTGATGAGCACCAGTCTTCCCCTATAGAGAGAAGTTTGCCTTTCCAACTACTCAAACGTATATGTAATCTTTCCTCGACAATTTTCCACTCAGCATTTGTAAGTCTTCGGTAGTGTACCGGAATGCCCAAATATCTGATCGGAAAAGTGTCGTGACAATAGCCGAAGAGTTAATTATAAAGACCAACCTCCTCTTGGGCCTCGCCGAAACAAAACAATTCACTTTTATGGAAATTAATTTTTAATCCAGAAAGCTGCTCAAAAGCCGAAAGTATAAGTTTTAGATTCTTGGCTTTTTCAAGATCATGTTCCATAAAAATAATTGTATCGTCTGCATATTGAAGTATAGATAACCCCCCATCTACAAGATGATGGATCACACCTTCAATCTGGCCATCAGAATTAGCACGCTCAATCAAGATGGATAACATATCGGCTACTAAATTGAAAAGCATGGGCGATAATGGGTCTCCTTGTCTTAGCCTCTTCTTAGTCTGAAAGTAGTTGCCAACATTGTCATTGACTTTGATGGCAACACTACCTCCGACTACAAAGCTTTCAATCAAGGAACACCAATCCGCTGAAAAACCTTTAATTCTAAGAGATTGTTGTAGAAAGGACCAATTAACTTTGTCATAAGCTTTCTCAAAATCAATTTTTAGAAGTACCCCATTCAATTTCTTTCTATGGAGTTCATGAACCGTTTCATGTAAGGTAGCCACACCATCCAAAATGTGTCTACCTTGCATGAAGGCGGTTTGTGCAGGCCTAACAACATGATCATCCACAGAGTTCAACCTGATAGTGGCAACCTTGGTAAAAATCTTGAAGCTAACATTAAGAAGACAAATCGGTCTATATTGTTGGATCCGTTCTGCTTCATTAACCTTAGGCAGTAAGATGATTTCACCAAAGTTCAACCGAAACAGATCTAGTTGAACCTCATGTAAAGCACTAAACATGTTCAAGAGATCTAGTTTGATTACATCCCAAAAAGTTTGGTAAAACTCAGCGGGGAAACCATCCGGACCAGGTGCCTTATTATGCTCCATTTGGAAAACAGCTAATTTGACTTCCTCCTCAGAATAGGGAGCAGTCAGGTAGTTGTTTTCCTCCTCAGAAACTTGTGGTATATCATTAATTTGGGATTCATCCAATGAGAAAGTGCCTTCCTCTGGATCCCCAAACAAACCCTTATAATAATTCGTAATGTAAGACTTTAGTTGCTCATGTCCTTCAATCAGCTCGTCTTTATGCTTTAAGGAATGAATACGTTTCTTCTTGTGTCTGCCATTGGCTACACTGTGAAGGTATCTAGTATTCGAATCCCCATGCAAGATAAATTGTGATTTAGAACGTTGATACAATTTGAGTTCCTTCTCGCGCAGTAACCGGGCAATCTCCGTATTTGATTAGCTTTTTAGCTCAATTTCCTATGGAGTAAGCAACCGGGTTTCTGCTAAAGCTTCGAGGTCGTCAATAGTAGCAGAAAGTCTAAGTTTTTCTTTTTTGAGAATACCAGCAGTGTGACGCGCCCAACCGCCGAGATGTTTCCGTGTCAAACGCACTTTATTATTCCATCTCTGGATTGAGGTATCACCAGCAACCGGCCTTTCCCAAACTGCTTTCACCATATCATGGAAACCATCCCGAAGCAGCCATCCAAGCTCAAATTTGAAAGGACGACCACAACGTGGTAATGGTAAACCAGTGGTTAGCAAAATGGGAGCATGATCTGACAGAGCCTCAATACGTTCTAGAGCACGTACCGAAACTAGAGGGAAGTGATCTTCCCACTCTGAGTCCATCAGTACTCGATCAAGTTTTTCGTATGTTGGTTCCGCCAAAGAATTAGCCCAAGTAAATTGTCGACCAATCATGTTTACTTCCTTCAAATCAAGACTGTCAATGACATCGTTAAAAAGGAAGGGCCAATGATCGTCGAAACGGCCTTTTCTCTTCTCAAATGGGAACCGAAGCAGGTTAAAATCCCCCTATAAGAATAGGTACGGATTATATTTTGCTAAGTTCACCAATTCTCGAAGGAAATTGGCCTTGAAAGCCTCTTGAGCTGCACCATACACAGCAACCAGACTCAACACGAAATTATCAGCTTTATTACGGATGTGTAGTTTAATATGAAACTTCCCTTCCGTAACAGCTAATATATCCATGGTGTCTGACTGCACGCCAAGTAAAATGCCCCTAGACCGTCCCCTGGGTGGATGAGAATGCCACACAAAATCTATACCGCCTGATAGGTGATCTAGTATAGTTTGCGAAAATTCTCGTCTACCCGTTTCGGAGATTGCCACAAAATCCAAAATGTGTTCCCTAGAACATAGTGCAATGTGTAAGTGTTTAGCCAAGTTTCGAAGACCTCTGCTATTCAAAAACATGCCATTCGTTGGGAAACAATAATATATTTAGGCGCAAGTTCTCGTTTACGAGACTTATTACATTTTTTCCAGAAGTTGATTTACGACCAGAAGCAGTTAGCTCATAAATTGAGCTTAATCTATCTTTGTCCAAACCAACTTCAAGAACTTCACCTACTAGATGAGACAGGATCTGACCATCTGTTGAGATGTCTGTATCCTCATCATCAGAGTAGGTAGAAATATAAGAGGCCGAGGATTTTGGAACAACCGTTAACCAGTCAAATTCCATCCGCTTCAAGACCTTAGCAGAAATACAAACATCACTTACATTCTTACCTAAACTAATTCCAACATAATTAAGCTTAGAATTAATGCAAGATGATGAAAAAGGAATAAATGACTTAGATGAAGAGGGATTACCAGCCGAGTCGAGATTCTTCTCCGTCTTCCTGCGCATGGCCTTCTCCAAAGAATCCACATCCATAGCCGAAGCACCATCGGCACTCACCGGGTGTGTAGCACTCATGCGCAACACCGGCATCGTAGATATGTTAATTAAAGAGGACGCCGTAGTAACCTGCACATGCTGATCGTCCTCCACATCAGCATCTATCGCCGACTCCATCTCGGCCAGTGGCACAAGGTCCGTGAGCGACGGTGCACCCTCTGGTGAAAGGGACCCACAGCCCAGGCCATCCTGTGGCCCAAGACCATAGATAGACATCCCCGTCTCTGTGCTGTCTTGTTGGACCTCCCGCAGTGTGGCCTGCTCCTCCTGCGACGCTCGCGCAACAGATGTCGAAGAAGGCTGAGCCGAGGTAGGTGAGGCAGAACGACCCTCGGTAGGCGAGGAAGAGAGCATCCCCGCGCCCAACAGCGTATGGCCCGGAGAGGAGAGTTGCACTGCACCCTGTGCAGAAGAAGGGGCCGACGTAAGAGGCTCGACAGAGCAGGACGCCACAGTGGCAAACTGTGACGATCGAGGCTGTGTCGCGCCAACTCCACCCAAATCCAAGGATGCAGTAGTGTAGATCATCCCAGGCCGCTGAAAGTAAGATCGAGAGATCCGTGCAGCAGCAACAATGGCTTTACCTCTGGGAGTCTGAGGACTATGATTAAATGGCGTAACCCCAAACACTCGCAAAGAAGCAACCTTGTTGACCTGAGGACCTCCCACAGCTGACTGAGTACCTGCATTATCAATTTCCATCTGAGACCCCTGAGCCCGAGAAGTGGTATCATCAGTAGAAGGGTCCTTCTCCTTCTGTCCAGTACCGTCGTCCTCATCTGAATCATCTCTCTTACGCCTCCAGAACAGAGGGGTAAAAGTAGGGTCTGGGGAGAAGTCTGGAGTCTCCGGACGAAAAGTAAGATCGTATCCCTTCAGCTTCAGAGTAGCTGTAGTACCAATGTAAGGACCTTTAGAATCCACACTCTTCTGCAGCGCATTTGGGTTCATCATTGCCACACAAATACGCACAATATTGCGACTATAAAGCGTCGACAGATCAACACCCACTGTCGTACCCAGAAGAGATCCAACCGCCCATAAGCCATGGAAGTGCCGGATGGTATGAGGAACCCCCTCCACATGAACCCACACCTGAGGCAGTGCAAACTTCGACTGAATATCCTGCATCTCCCAAACATTGATAACAATCCGAACATTATGGGAAGGGACCGACATCTGTATGCCATCAACATGCTGTAAGTCATCGAAAGAGGGGAAGCTTACAAGAAACGAATCATCACCATGTGGTAGGGACTCCCATTTCCACTGAGTGCTGAGAGGGCAAATACGTGTCATCTGAGACTCAATGACAGCCGCAGACACCACCCCGCCAACCAAAGTCACGTTAGCTGTAGGTGTGCACTTTGGAGCCAAATTTGCCTTGAAAATGCTATCAGGCAACTGATTGAAAAGTGCATCTTCCGTACCATTCCCTGCCACAATCATTGTAGGCTTGGGCAATTTCAGCGTTGGACACTTGGCGGTGGGATGAGCAAAATTGTTACAAACTAAGCAATAATGTTGAACCGGACAGTTTTTGGAAGCATGAGTATCTCCACAACATTTCCAGCACTTCACCATCTTCTTTGTCTTGCCCGGGTCAGCTTGACCAGAAGAATCCACTACAGCAACAGCGGTTGTTGAGACAGTAGAAAACAGCGGCGCTGGCATGCTCACGGCAGGTGGAACAAACATCATGCCCGGTATCTGGGGCATCTGCTGAGGCTGAAGCTGAGGCTGAAAAAGCTGTTGTGTAGGTACAGCCGGTGGCTGCGACTGAGGTACCTGCACATTCTTCTTCTTCTTTCGCTTATTCCAAGTCACCACCGGATCAGAAACAACGGCGGGAGGTTGCGCAAATTGCGGAAACATCTGCGCATATTGCTGATGCGGAATTATTGGCGGGTAAACATGCCTATTAAAATTCATCTGTGGCTGAAAGAACTGCCCCGGAGGCTGAGCCGCGAACCCTGAAGGACCCATAGGTCTGAACGGAGGTTGAAGAGGCCTGAACGGGATTTGGTTAGCCATCCCCGTTTGAGTACCTCCTAGCAGAGTAGACACTGGCTGCTGCAATGGGATTGAAGCAGCAGGTCCGCCTCCCACCGGAGGCGTCGGAGCGGCCGACGCAGCGCTTCCACAATGTATCATCTGTTATTGTTATCCTATCAATTAATAAGAATTGCATACGTAAGCTTGAGTTTGATTTGAGGCGCACGAGAAAAGAAAGGCACCGTACTGAACTAAAATAATACGATCGATAAGTATCCAGCCACCAATAATGTCGTAAGGGAACAGCAAAAAGAGAGACACTCAGTTGGACAAGGTTACGGAAGACCTAGCTGGAATCATACCTGAATCGCGCGCACCGCGCAGTGGTTTCAGAAACGGACACCTGCTGTATCACCCTAGCTCCAACTGACCACTGTCTATGAATATGTATACCGTGACTCCCGGAAGAGAGAGGTCGCTGATCGATACTGAGAACACATACCGACTGTCTCGTTTACGTTCCTGAGCAATTACCGGTTGCTGGAGGGCATGGGCGTCGGAAAGTACATCACCTCGACCACGTTCACCGTCGGAGGCTACCGATGGGAACATCAGGTTCTACCCTGACGGGAACACGGAGGACTGTGCCGTGCCGGCAGAGCGTCAGCCTTCCTGTGTTATCACGGCCGAGCCAAGAACGTGAGGACCAAATTCACACTTACCATCCCGGAGAATAACTGAGGCGCGCGCATCTTTTCTCCCGAAAGTGCTTCTGGGGGCTATCTAAAATTCGCCGAGAAATCAGAGCTGAAGTTCTTGTCCCGTCTCAACGGTGACCGCCTAACTATAAGCCATAAGGTGCGTCCTCGCTGTGATCAAAGAACCACCAGTGAGTGGAGTTCACGAAAAATCTTCCTCCGCCCGAGCTGCCCGGCCACCTCGAGCGAACCCTCAAGAAGGGCAGATGCTCTGACATCACGATCCACGTGGGCGATAGAGCATTCAGCGCGCACAGGTTCATGTTAGCGGCGCGGTCGCCGATTTTCGACGCTCAACTCTTTGGCCCGATGATGGATGAGGATACATGGCGCATAGAGGTTGTCGACATGTGTTATATGTTGATCCAAATTCTACGAAGTATATACCAACTTCTGACGAGTGGAGCAAGGCCTGTCATCGGAGGCTTGGGCCGAGACATGACATTGAAGAGATACGGTACAAATTGTCGAAGACCTAGGTTTCCACCGATATATACACCTCTTATAAGCCGCCGGTTGGGTTGAGTTGCATCTGTAAAATCTCCGACGTTTGTAAACACTTCCTGATATAGTGATTTCGTTTCGTTCTTTGTTATCTTCTTGTTGTAATTATAGCAACATGGATCCAGCCATCTCCGAGATGCTTCTTCACTTCATCTACACGGATTCTCTACCGTGGTGTCATGATATAGATTACGATGTTGCCATGGTGCAACATTTGCTGGTTGCGGCAGATCGGTACGGTTTAGACAGACTGAATCTGATGTGTGAAGAGATGTTGTACAAAAGAAATGACATGACATTGAGCTAGCAAATCAGCACACTACCACGAGCTCCTACTCCCGTCGCCATGAGTGCCACAGCAAGCTCATCTGAGTGGAATCGACCGAGGAGGAAGGTACCTTCTCCATTCGCGTCGCAAGAAGTTGCAGTAGATTCTCTCCCATCACCTCTACCAGCGAGGACGCTGCCGATGGAGCCATGTCCGTGTTGTCGAGTTCGTAAAACAATTCGCCTCGTCTCTCAATCAAGCGCCAATCCAGAACATGTCTATGGCATCCCGCAAAACCACTACTAGAAAATCGCGTTGTTTTTGTGCATTGCATCATCATGACTGCATGCTCATGTCATCATGCCACATTGCATTTGAGCATCGTCATCATCATGCATATGTTTGTCAAAAACTAGTTTCTAAAAACCTACCTTTGTTTTCTAAATAACCCCCGTCTGTATTTCAAATTAAAACCTCGTTCTGTTAAGATCTTTTATTTGTCTAAAAAGTATTTACAAAATGTTTTAAAAATAAAATTAACAATAAAAAGTTTTGTTCGGGGAGGCAGTCCGATCGGTCAGGCCGGAGGCCCAACCAGACCAGACTACCTACTACCCGGTCCAAAAGAAAACCCTAGTCAAATATATAATCCTAAAACTACCCAGCCCAATCTACCCACCCTGCCTCCACCTCACTCCCACCACTCACGGTTCGCCACCTTAGTTCTCCTTCCTCCTCCAGCCAACCACAGCTTGCCACCTCACCACTTCCCCCACCACACACTCGCTCCAACCCCTGCCATCGATTCTGCTTGGGCCCCACCCACAGGGCCACCTTCCCTCCCACGCGCCTCATCCCCACTCCCCACCTCTCTCACCCCCACTCCCCTCCACCTCACCCGCTGGCCCCACCCACACCACAGCACTCACACACACACAGCAACACACCCAGGCGCACCCCACACACTGCCACCACGGGCCCGCTTCCCCCGCCTGCGTCCCTGCCCCAACCCCTCTCTCCCTCTCTCTCCTGCAGCCTGGCCCCACCCCTGCGCGTCCTTCCACGCCGCCCCCAGGCACGCATCTCCTCACCAACCCCCGACCCTGCAACCCCCTCGCTCTGCTCGCAAGCACCCGAGCGGCGCCGCCCTCGCCCCGCCTCTAGCGTGCGACCCCGTCCCTCTGCCCAACCTCCTCCGTCGCTGCTGGTTCCTCACCCCTCCTCACTAGCACCAGGCACCCGTCGCCCCGCCGTCCTCTTCCTCTTCGGCGCCGGAGACGCCACTGAGCCGCGTCACCGCCGCCCTTCGCGCTCCGCCCGCCGAACTCCCCGTGGCTCTCCTCCTCGGCTCCGTCCTGTCGCCGCCGGCACCTGGGCGTCCCCGTCGGCCCCTCTCAACCACCGCAGGCCGCCGCCGCGACGACCTCGGCCTTGCCGCCGTTCCCGTCGAGCCCGCCGCCTCCGGCCAGATCCGCCGCTGGACCCCTCTGCGCTTCTCTCCGCTGGCGCCTCCTCTCTTCGGCATGTGCCGCCCGTCCGCGAGACGCCCTCCGCCCCCGCTGCCTCGACCTGCGAGCGCTCCAGCGCTCGGGCCCTTGTCGCTCACCCTGCGGCCTGACGCTGCGTCGCCCTGCTGCCCGTTCGGTTCCATGACACCGGCGTCCACGCTTCCCTCTACCCCGAGCCCTGCCTGGCACCGCCGGCCTCCGCCTCGTCTGCCTCCAGTCGTGTCCGTGTGTGCGAGTGAGGCTCTATTTTGTTTCAGTTCTTGTCGTTTGGTGCTATCGTGTGGCGAGGATGGGATACACAGATGATGTGGTGGCCGTGCCTCCGGCAAACAGGAACACCAAGTTGTACAAGAACCTCGCCACTCACAAAAATATGGACGACAAGTACTCCGACATGGAACACCAAGAGCTCGCGCCATCCGAGGACAAGATCGTTATCAATCTGTAACACCCTCAGAATCGGACCTATGCAAGTTTGAGCAAAATTCGCCAAACCCGCATAGAAACGATTCAAAGGTGCCCACCAGGCACTTTCGTGCGGGTGGAAAACGAAGTAATAACATTACACAACAGTCCTCGATGGGACCCACAGAACAGATATATATAACAGCGACTCAAAGAGTCAAGAATACAGATATAATATACAAGATCCAAATCACCTTGAAAACGATATAGCGTCCAGCTACGGACAAGATGCAAATGGGGCTAAGAGCCCTGAAGGGTAACCAATGGCGTCCATAACCCTGCCCAGGCCAAGCCGGAAGGGTAACCCTGCTAACGGTGTCGATCTCAAAACCTGCTTAAACAAAAGGGGTGCCGACAAAGGGCAAAGGAAAAAGAGGAGCGTCAGTACTGAGGCCAGTACACGGCGAGGCTAGAATTCGGCGGTCCTCGCCTACATAGGTATGGTGGACTGAGCGGCAGCGGCAGCATGCACTAAACAACCTATAGAGACTCGATACAACTGACGGTTATCAGAGAGGGGTGAGAAAGACCTATTCGGATCCAACCTGAAGCTCACACCAAACAAACCCATCCTGGTGTTTCCCCCTCGAGACCAAACGAGGAAGTCAACCGAGGAACTCACACCGTTGGCAGTTTTACTTATTTCAGTTATCGTTGCAGCAATTACTAGTCAGATTTAGATAATCATCCTGATAAAGTAAGCAGTGGGCACTTTTAGTTAACCCTTCCGTTATAGTGGCAATAATTACTAATCAGGTACAGATAGCATGAGATAAACCCAAAACCCAGCAGTTGTTGGTACTTTTATTCAGCCATTTCGTTGTAGTTGCAATACTTACTAGTCAGATACAATTGTCGCAAGCGACAACCAAACAAGCAATTGTGGGCAGTATTAATTAGCCATTCCGTTGTAGTTGAGCTGATTACTAGTCATTATAAGTCGAATTTATAGCAGTAAACTTTAGTTATGCTTGTCTATGATCGAGATACTGTGCTCCAAGTCGTCCATATCCGCGGACACGGCTTTCAGAAAGTTTTACCCGGCCGGGGTGCACCAATAGCAACACACACTCGATCAACCTCGGAAAACCAAATGAAAACCCAATGAGGCCTTCACGACAAAGCAATCACAGGATTCAGAAATATTTCAGGGGGCCACCCCATTAAGCTACCCGCAACGAAGTAAGCTAGCTCCGAGACGGACTCAAGGTCTGGGTAGACGGCTGTGAACGACTGGGAACCCCAAACGGGGCTTGTCGACACCGCGGAATCGTGTCCCGATCCTAAACAGTACAGTGTGCAGTACCTCGCACAATCGTAAATAAAGCAGTAAAACATGGCATAAGTACAGGATAGTAATAAAGCCCCAAACTAGTTCGTGGCCCCAAGAAATAAGACTGAATCAAGCTCTGGCTCAGGGGGGTCCCATATACCTCCCGGATGTGGATAGCGCGATAAATCAAGGAACAGGTATCAAGTACTCGGGGTCTTACGGGACACAAGTGGGCGTTCGGAAACCAAATATTATCTATCACCCACCGATGCCTCTGCTTAATCAATTTTAGTTGTTAAACAGAAATTAAAGTGACGATAAGTAAAACTAGAATCATCTCCAACATCAACATGCGGCAAAACATCAGCAACCGTGGCATATGACGACACTTCTCAGCACTTGAGCAAGCAACTACGACGCACAAGTCCAACTAGCTACCAAACAACAGGTAATAGGTTGTGTCCAAGGCAAATATAGGGCTGCACGGTATATCACGGGTACGGAAACTAAAGCATCGCAACACAGATAGCAATAGATCAACAGGAGGGAAATAAAGACTATACAAGTAAGATAGGTAGAAAGGGGGAGATGCTCGCCTGAAAACATTGTCGAAGGAACAACCGAAGATCGGGACGAAGCTCACATCAACTCAACGGCCTTATCCGCGAAGAAGCAAAACACTAGAAGGAACACCGGATGCAATATTTAAGACAAAGGCGGAAGATCGGGCATGATGCATGTATGATGTATGGCATGGCAAAAGTGCGATGCAATTAGGTCTTATTAAGTGGAACCGGGGTCCCGACAATTAATTAGGTGGTTCATGTTATTTAGAACCCCCGCAATTTAAATGTTGTTTAACAAGGCAGAATATATCACCGGTTCGCTACACAAGTTTAAATGAGGCCAATATGAGACTAGACTTGCCCGCATATGGGCCCCATATTTAATTATTAGGTGAATCGGCATAAGGCCCCCAAACCACATGATATGCATGCGAGATGACAATTAAATATGCGACAAGTTGTATTATGTTATAAAATAGGGTTTCGGGAAGGAGTTCACACGTTAGGGTCTCGGCGATCTTGGGTTCCGGGGTTCGGGGTCGGTCTCAGGGTCCAGGGTTCGACGGAGCGGTCTCGCGGGAACGTTCTCGGGCCACGGAGGTAGGTCTTGTTGCATCCGGGAAGCCGAGCTTGGTTAGGTGCCGGGGCGCGTGGACTTCGTTCTGGTCGGTACCGTTCTTGTCGTCATGCAGATCACGTCGGGTCCCACGGGGTCGATCTTGCCGTTGCGAAGGTCTTGTCGGGCCCGCACAGATCTTGTCGAGTCCTCGAGCCGGGACGGTCTTGACGTTCGGGGTGAAGCACTTGTCGTATTTGCATGGGCGACCTTGGCATCCGGGTCCTCGGCATCGGATCTGGGGAGAAGTACTTGTCGCATCTGCCGTCTTCGGGTCTGCTCCAAGCGGGTACATGACGGAGTACTTGTCGTATCATGTGGTCTACGGATCGGGCTCCGGGATCGGTCTTCGGGGGTTCGACCATCGGATCCGTGACGAAGAACTCAGGGCCTTTGGTCCGAGAACGAGGTCTTCGCATTCTAGGATGAAGTCCCTGTGGGTACGCGGTATCGGACATAAGCTCCGTGAAGAAGATCTTGTCGATGCGAGGGTGTCGAGTTCAAGGGTCTTGTGCAACTTGTCGGGGGCGTCCAGGAGCTCTTAGCAGCAGAACGGTGCCTTAATTCTTGTCATCTCCGTTGGCGTCTGAAGCATTGAAGTGCTCCTTTTTCCACCACGGGAACCCTAATGAATTGCCCTCTCCATGGGTCTCTTTGCGCAGCGTCTGGAAGTCCCTAAAGGAGACGATCCCGTCGCCGTTCTTGTCGTATAGCTCCATTCTCCCTGGCAGAGCGATGGAGCTGGTCGCCCCTGGCCTGCTGGAGGTTCCACCTGATGAGCTCATCGAGAGAGACGAAACCGTCTTGCGGGTTGAGGTCGATCTTGGGAAAAAACGCGCGGATCCGGTCAGAGACGGGGGTGGCCGGGGCGCGGCTCGAGCGCAGCCGGTGGAGGGGCGCCGGAGCGCGCCGGGGCCGGGCTCGGCCGGGGCGAGCTCGCTGGGGCGCACGGGGCGCAGGGACGCGGCGGCCGGCGGAGCGGGGTCGGGGACGGCGGAGCGGGGTCGGGGACGGCGTGACGCGGAGGGGCTCGACGGGGCGCCGACGCGGGCCGCGGGCCCCTGGCGGCGGCGGAAGCGGCGATTGACGGACGGCGCGGCTCGCGGTTCCAGGGCTGGTCGTCGGGAGCGCGTCCGGCTCGCGCGCAGAGGCGGCGGTGGAGGTTGAGGCGGCGCGGCGGCGAGGGGGGGGCGAGGTGCGCGAGTGGGTGGTGAGCGGGAGGAGCGGCGCGCCGAGGCAGCGAGGGTGGCCGGGGGCTGGTGGCGGCGGACGGGCAAGAGGAGGTGGGGTGGAGCGCCGGAGGGGAGCGAGGGCGCTGCGGTTGAGCGGGGCCGGTGCGCGCGATGGGTGGAGGAAGAAGACGAGCGGGGACAGGAACAGAGGTGGGTCCCGCGAGGGGGGGGGTTGGACCTGGTCCGGGGCGCGGCTGTGCATGGGGGCCCGCGGGCAGGGAGAGAGCAGCTGGGGGTGTGCGTGCGTGTGGCTTGTGTGGCTGTGAGGGTTGGTGGGCTGAGGGGAGGTTGCATGTGAGAGAGAGGGGAGAGAGAGAGGGAGGGGTGAGGGTTTAGGTGGTGATGTGGCAACATCTTATTGGGTGTGGGGGGAAGAAAAGTGACGTGGCGGCCTAGGATAGGTGGGGGTGAGGTGGCCAGGTAGGGTGGGTAGATTTCTGGGTAGGTTTAGGTTTTGTGAAGGGCGGTTAGGTGGCCGTTTTAGTTTTCCTGGGGCGGTCGATCGGGTCATTCAGCCCGTTCGACTGCCCCGCTAAAATAATTTAATAATTTATTTATTTTTAACGGACCGATTGCACAACATATTTAATTAAAACAAAATATTCCGGAGACCGGACTTTGTAGTTGAATTAAGATGGGGCGTTTGAGAAACAAATCGGGAGTTGCGCAAATAGTTTTGGCAAACAAAGCATGATGATGACGATGCAATGCACAAATTCAACGCGATTTTCTAGTAGTGGTTTTGCGGGATGCCACAATTCGACACCACTAACAATGGATCTCGCCCTCGAGATCCGCCTCATGGTACCGGAAGGGAGGTCGGCGAGCTGCGTCTTCTCGCTTCGTGTAGATCCTCTCGACACCACTAACAAGAGGTCGTTGTCCGTGATCGTCGAGAGAACACTCCGGGGTAAAAAGGTCGAAGGTAGAGGTATCAACAAATAAAGCCACCCCTAACTTCCGTGGACGGAGTAAAACTGCTGGATCCACTGATTCGATGTACAAGAGCGAATGATAAGAGTAGTCGGATGGTGATCAGTCCATCGCGCACCCAAACCATTACTCTGCACACGAATAGGCGAATTATGCAACCAACTCTCGGATTCAGACTGAAGATCTCGACAAGCGAGTTTCGGAACAAAGGAGTGATGCAGACTCTGCATCGGATCTGGCGTAGAGGATGTCGTCACGTCGGAAAACACCGGAAAGCACAAACAAGGAACAAAGAATGATACCACAGCCGACGGATTCATCAGGCAGCTGGAACACCGGATGGCAGAACACCGTTATCGAAGAAGGAAGCGAAACCCTGAAGGTACGACGGAAACCCAACCACGAGAAATCCTGGACACGAAGAAAAGATAAGAGGTGGGTTCAAAACGCGTAGAGGTAAGAGGAGAGCAGCAGAGGGGTAAGGAGTAAAATCAGACCTAGCCAGAACTATCCAACCGATTTTCAAAAATAGTTTTGACACTTCTACTTCGGCCGTTAGCTAGGTTATCCTACAGGCTGGACTTGTGGGGTATCGCAACTGCTGTGCTCTGATACCACTCTGTAACACCCTCAGAATCGGACCTATGCAAGTTTGAGCAAAATTCGCCAAACCCGCATAGAAACGATTCAAAGGTGCCCACCAGGCACTTTTGTGCGGGTGGAAAACGAAGTAATAACATTACACAACAGTCCTCGATGGGACCCACAGAACAGATATATATAACAGCGACTCAAAGAGTCAAGAATACAGATATAATATACAAGATCCAAATCACCTTGAAAACGATATAGCGTCCAGCTACGGACAAGATGCAAATGGGGCTAAGAGCCCTGAAGGGTAACCAATGGCGTCCATAACCCTGCCCAGGCCAAGCCGGAAGGGTAACCCTGCTAACGGCGTCGATCTCAAAACCTGCTTAAACAAAAGGGGTGCCGACAAAGGGCAAAGGAAAAAGAGGAGCGTCAGTACTGAGGCCAGTACACGGCGAGGCTAGAATTCTGCGGTCCTCGCCTACATAGGTATGGTGGACTGAGCGGCAGCGACAGCATGCACTAAACAACCTATAGAGACTCGATACAACTGACGGTTATCAGAGAGGGGTGAGAAAGACCTATTCGGATCCAACCTGAAGCTCACACCAAACAAACCCATCCTGGTGTTTCCCCCTCGAGACCAAACGAGGAAGTCAACCGAGGAACTCACACCGTTGGCAGTTTTACTTATTTCAGTTATCGTTGCAGCAATTACTAGTCAGATTTAGATAATCATCCTGATAAAGTAAGCAGTGGGCACTTTTAGTTAACCCTTCCGTTATAGTGGCAATAATTACTAATCAGGTACAGATAGCATGAGATAAACCCAAAACCCAGCAGTTGTTGGTACTTTTATTCAGCCATTTCGTTGTAGTTGCAATACTTACTAGTCAGATACAATTGTCGCAAGCGACAACCAAACAAGCAATTGTGGGCAGTATTAATTAGCCATTCCGTTGTAGTTGAGCTGATTACTAGTCATTATAAGTCGAATTTATAGCAGTAAACTTTAGTTATGCTTGTCTATGATCGAGATACTGTGCTCCAAGTCGTCCATATCCGCGGACACGGCTTTCAGAAAGTTTTACCCGGCCGGGGTGCACCAATAGCAACACACACTCGATCAACCTCGGAAAACCAAATCAAAACCCAACGAGGCCTTCACGACAAAGCAATCACAGGATTCGGAAATATTTCAGGGGGCCACCCCATTAAGCTACCCGCAACGAAGTAAGCTAGCTCCGAGACGGACTCAAGGTCTGGGTAGACGGCTGTGAACGACTGGGAACCCCAAACGGGGCTTGTCGACACCGCGGAATCGTGTCCCGATCCTAAACAGTACAGTGTGCAGTACCTCGCACAATCGTAAATAAAGCAGTAAAACATGGCATAAGTACAGGATAGTAATAAAGCCCCAAACTAGTTCGTGGCCCCAAGAAATAAGACTGAATCAAGCTCTGGCTCAGGGGGGTCCCATATACCTCCCGGATGTGGATAGCGCGATAAATCAAGGAACAGGTATCAAGTACTCGGGGTCTTACGGGACACAAGTGGGCGTTCGGAAACCAAATATTATCTATCACCCACCGATGCCTCTGCTTAATCAATTTTAGTTGTTAAACAGAAATTAAAGTGACGATAAGTAAAACTAGAATCATCTCCAACATCAACATGCGGCAAAACATCAGCAACCGTGGCATATGACGACACTTCTCAGCACTTGAGCAAGCAACTACGACGCGCAAGTCCAACTAGCTACCAAACAACAGGTAATAGGTTGTGTCCAAGGCAAATATAGGGCTGCACGGTATATCACGGGTACGGAAACTAAAGCATCGCAACACAGATAGCAATAGATCAACAGGAGGGAAATAAAGACTATAAAAGTAAGATAGGTAGAAAGGGGGAGATGCTCGCCTGAAAACATTGTCGAAGGAACAACCGAAGATCGGGACGAAGCTCACATCAACTCAACGGCCTTATCCGCGAAGAAGCAAAACACTAGAAGGAACACCGGATGCAATATTTAAGACAAAGGCGGAAGATCGGGCATGATGCATGTATGATGTATGGCATGGCAAAAGTGCGATGCAATTAGGTCTTATTAAGTGGAACCGGGGTCCCGACAATTAATTAGGTGGTTCATGTTATTTAGAACCCCCGCAATTTAAATGTTGTTTAACAAGGCAGAATATATCACCGGTTCGCTACACAAGTTTAAATGAGGCCAATATGAGACTAGACTTGCCCGCATATGGGCCCCATATTTAATTATTAGGTGAATCGGCATAAGGCCCCCAAACCACATGATATGCATGCGAGATGACAATTAAATATGCGACAAGTTGTATTATGTTATAAAATAGGGTTTCGGGAAGGAGTTCACACGTTAGGGTCTCGGCGATCTTGGGTTCCGGGGTTCGGGGTCGGTCTCAGGGTCCAGGGTTCGACGGAGCGGTCTCGCGGGAACGTTCTCGGGCCACGGAGGTAGGTCTTGTTGCATCCGGGAAGCCGAGCTTGGTTAGGTGCCGGGGCGCGTGGACTTCGTTCTGGTCGGTACCGTTCTTGTCGTCATGCAGATCACGTCGGGTCCCACGGGGTCGATCTTGCCGTTGCGAAGGTCTTGTCGGGCCCGCACAGATCTTGTCGAGTCCTCGAGCCGGGACGGTCTTGACGTTCGGGGTGAAGCACTTGTCGTATTTGCATGGGCGACCTTGGCATCCGGGTCCTCGGCATCGGATCTGGGGAGAAGTACTTGTCGCATCTGCCGTCTTCGGGTCTGCTCCAAGCGGGTACATGACAGAGTACTTGTCGTATCATGTGGTCTACGGATCGGGCTCCGGGATCGGTCTTCGGGGGTTCGACCATCGGATCCGTGACGAAGAACTCAGGGCCTTTGGTCCGAGAACGAGGTCTTCGCATTCTAGGATGAAGTCCCTGTGGGTACGCGGTATCGGACATAAGCTCCGTGAAGAAGATCTTGTCGATGCGAGGGTGTCGAGTTCAAGGGTCTTGTGCAACTTGTCGGGGGCGTCCAGGAGCTCTTAGCAGCAGAACGGTGCCTTAATTCTTGTCATCTCCGTTGGCGTCTGAAGCATTGAAGTGCTCCTCTTTCCACCACGGGAACCCTAATGAATTGCCCTCTCCATGGGTCTCTTTGCGCAGTGTCTGGAAGTCCCTAAAGGAGACGATCCCGTCGCCGTTCTTGTCGTATAGCTCCATTCTCCCTGGCAGAGCGATGGAGCTGGTCGCCCCTGGCCTGCTGGAGGTTCCACCTGATGAGCTCATCGAGAGAGACGAAACCGTCTTGCGGGTTGAGGTCGATCTTGGGGAAAAACGCGCGGATCCGGTCAGAGACGGGGGTGGCCGGGGCGCGGCTCGAGCGCAGCCGGTGGAGGGGCGCCGGAGCGCGCCGGGGCCGGGCTCGGCCGGGGCGAGCTCGCTGGGGCGCACGGGGCGCAGGGACGCGGCGGCCGGCGGAGCGGGGTCGGGGACGGCGGAGCGGGGTCGGGGACGGCGTGACGCGGAGGGGCTCGACGGGGCGCCGACGCGGGCCGCGGGCCCCTGGCGGCGGCGGAAGCGGCGATTGACGGACGGCGCGGCTCGCGGTTCCAGGGCTGGTCGTCGGGAGCGCGTCCGGCTCGCGCGCGGAGGCGGCGGTGGAGGTTGAGGCGGCGCGGCGGAGAGGGGGGGCGAGGTGCGCGAGCGGGTGGTGAGCGGGAGGAGCGGCGCGCCGAGGCAGCGAGGGTGGCCGGGGGCTGGTGGCGGCGGACGGGCAAGAGGAGGTGGGGTGGAGCGCCGGAGGGGAGCGAGGGCGCTGCGGTTGAGCGGGGCCGGTGCGCGCGATGGGTGGAGGAAGAAGACGAGCGGGGACAGGAACAGAGGTGGGTCCCGCGAGGGGGGGGTTGGACCTGGTCCGGGGCGCGGCTGTGCATGGGGGCCCGCGGGCAGGGAGAGAGCAGCTGGGGGTGTGCGTGCGTGTGGCTTGTGTGGCTGTGAGGGTTGGTGGGCTGAGGGGAGGTTGCATGTGAGAGAGAGGGGAGAGAGAGAGGGAGGGGTGAGGGTTTAGGTGGTGATGTGGCAACATCTTATTGGGTGTGGGGGGAAGAAAAGTGACGTGGCGGCCTAGGATAGGTGGGGGTGAGGTGGCCAGGTAGGGTGGGTAGATTTCTGGGTAGGTTTAGGTTTTGTGAAGGGCGGTTAGGTGGCCGTTTTAGTTTTCCTGGGGCGGTCGATCGGGTCATTCGGCCCGTTCGACTGCCCCTCTAAAATAATTTAATAATTTATTTATTTTTAACGGACCGATTGCACAACATATTTAATTAAAACAAAATATTCCGGAGACCAGACTTTGTAGTTGAATTAAGATGGGGCGTTTGAGAAACAAATCGGGAGTTGCGCAAATAGTTTTGGCAAACAAAGCATGATGATGACGATGCAATGCACAAATTCAACGCGATTTTCTAGTAGTGGTTTTGCGGGATGCCACACAATCCAAGATTGTCGACATTATTCCGATGGCCAGGACCCTAAAGACGTCTCCTCCACGGACCCGAGGCTTGATCCGAAGACCGATCCGAAGCGCCAAGGCCTTCGACAGGGAATCGACAAGATCATCGCGGAACTCCAAGGTCTACTTCGTAGGTTGCCGAACGCCAAGGTCGCTGACTCGGAACGCCAAGTACTTCACCTCGAAGGCCAAGACCGACCCGATACGAGGACCCGACAAGATCTTCGTGACGACAAGATCTACCTCCGTTATCCGAGAACGATACCGCCGAGACCGAACCCCAGATCCGGACCCTGAGACCCGACCCCGAACCCCTCGAACCCCAAGCTCGCCGAACCCTAATGTGTGACCCTTTTCCTAAGACCCATATATTTTTGTAGTATATATAATATACTTGTTGCATATTAAATTGATCATGCATGCATACTTGTCTGTGGTTTGGGGGCATTATGCCGATTCACCTCATAATTAAATATGGGGCCCATATGCGGGAAAATCTAGTCTTATATTGGCCTCATTTAAATTTGTGTAGCGAACCGGTGATATAATTTTGCCTTGTTAAGACAACATTTAAATTGTGGGGTAGCTAAACAACATGAACCATATATTTAATTGTCGGGACCCCCGGTTCCGCTTAATATTGCCTAATTGCATCGCATCTTGCCATGTCATACATCATACATGCATCATGCCCGATCTTCTGCCGTAGTATTAAATAGGGCATCCGGTGTTTATTCTAGTGTTTTGCTTCTTCGCGGATAAGGCCGTTGAGATGATGTGAGTGTCGACCCGATCTTCGGATGAAACTTCGACAATGTTTTCCAGGCGAGCATCTCCCCCTTTCTACCTATCTTACTTTTATAGTATTTATTCCCTCCTGTTGATCTATTGCTATCTGTGTTGCGATGCTCTAGTTTTCGTACCCGTGATATCCCTTGCAGCCTTATATTGCCTTGGACACCTCCTATTACCTGTTGTTTGGTAGATAGTTGGACCTGCGCGTCGTAGTCGCTTGCTCAAGTGCTGTTGCGTGGCGTCAAGTACCTCAGTTGTTGGAGTATTGCCGTGTGTTTATTGTTGGAGATGATCAAGACTTTAATTATTGTTTAATAACTAAAATTGAAGTAGGTAATGCAGAGGCACAGGTGGGCAATAGATGTTATTTGGTTGTTAACTGTCCACTTGTGTCCCGTAGGACCCCGAGTACTTGATACCTGTTCCTTGAATATTCGCGCTATCCACATCCGGAAGGATTATGGGACCCCCCTGAGCCAGAGCTTGATTCATTCTTATTTCTTGGGGCCACAAACTAGTTTGAGGTTTTATTTACTATCCTGTACTTATGCCATGCTTTACTGCTTTATTTACGATTGTGCGAGGAGCACCTGTACTGTTTAGGTAAGCGGAGTGTTTTCGCGGTATCGACAAGCCCAATCACATTTTCGGGTTCCCAGTCGTTTACAGCCACTGGCGCAAACCTTGAGTCCGTCTCGGAGTCGGCTAACTTCGTTGCGGGTGTACTCAATGGGGTGGCCCCCTGAAATATTTCTGAATCCTGTGATTGCTTTGTCGTGAAGGCCTCGTTGGGTTTTGATTTCGTTTTTCCGAGGTTGATCGAGTGTGTGTTGCTATTTGTGCACCCCTGCAGGGTAAAACTTTCTGAAAGCCGTGTCCGCGGTCATGGACGACTTGGAGCACAATATCTCGATCATAGACAACTATAACTAAAGTAGTGCTATAAATTTGACTTTATAATGACTAGTAATCAGCTTCACTATAATGGAATGGCTAAATAAAATTGCCAACAATTGCTTGTTTGGGTTGTTGCTTGCTACCATTGTACCTGACTAGTAAGTATTGCAACTACAACGGAATGGCTAAATAAAAGTACCAACAACTGCTGGGTTTTGGGATATCTCATGCTAATTGTATCTGACTAGTAAGTGTTGCAACTACAACGGAATGGTTAAATAAAACTGCCCACTGCTTATTATATCAGGATGATTATCTATACCTGACTAGTAATTGCTGCAACGTCAACTGAATAAATAAAACTGCCAACGGTGTGAGTTCCTCGGTTGACTTCCTCGTTTGGTCTCGAGGGGGAAACACCAGGATGGGTATGTTTGGTGGTAGAATCAGGTTGGTTCCGAATAGGCCTTTCTTATCCCTCTCTGATAGCCGACAGTTATCTCGAGTCTCTATAGGTTGTTTAGTGCATGCTGCGCTGCCGCTTCAGTCCACCATACCTATGTAGGCGAGGACCGCCGAATTCTAGCCTCGCCGTGTACTGGCCTCAGTACTGACCGCTCTCTCTTTTTCCTTTGCCCTTTGTCGGCACCCATTTTGTTTAAGCAGGTTTTGAGATCGACGTCGTTAGCAGGGTTACCCTTCCGGCTTGGCCTGGGCAGGGTTATGGACGCCACTGGTTATTCTTCAGGGCTCTTAGCCCCATTTGCATCTTGTCCGTAGCTGGACGCTCTATCGTTTTCAAGGTGATTTGGATCTTTGTATTGTATATCTGTATTGTTGACTCATTGAGTCGCTGTTGTATATATATATATATGTTTTGTGGGTTCCATCGAGGACTATTGTGTAATGATATTACTTCGTTTTCCACCCGCACGCAAGTGCCTGGTGGGCACCTTTGAATCGTTTCTATGCGGGTTTGGCGGGAATCGCTGAAACTTGCATAGGGCCGATTCTGAGGGTGTTACAATGTCTTCTACAAATACCCTAACCATCGGGTAAGATGTTGTTCTTAGGGTGAGCATAATCAGTTCACTCCCATATTCTTATTTTTTATGTCACAAGTTGCTGCCGACCCTTGCAACCACTACTACTGTGAAAATGGAGAAGACGGCTATGTTGATTTTCTGATTAGAAATGGGTACTACTTAGGAGAAACAGAGAAGAGAGAAGAGATTGGACAGAAGAACATGGTTCATATACTTAAGAAGATGGATAATCTAGTTGTCCTTGGTAGGAATGTGTTTACTGACGGGATTAACACCCCAGGTTGGAGGGAGATTTGAACTACTCCAGCACAATTGCAAGGGACACGGTGTTACTACTAGTACTTCCGATAGGTGGGTCTTGTGTATTTCTCTCGATTTGGATTCGTTCGCTCGCTCGCCCCCCTGTGGGCGACGGGCGAACCCTCACCGCCTCCCACCCACCGCCCCCTCCCTCTCCCTCTCCCCGGCGTCCGCCGGCAGCGTAAGTCGCCGGGATTCTCCCGCGCGGGGCTGGCGGCGGCGGGTCGGCCTTTTCCCGACGCGCGAACGGAGGGCAGGGCCTCTCGACGGCGCCAGTGCTCCTCGGCGGTGGACGATCCGGCTCGGCGGCGGGAGACCCGCGACCGGGTGGTGGCGATGCGGCGGCGCAGCCGTTGGCTGCGGGGGGCTACGGTGGCCAGCTTGGCCGGCTGGTCGCCGGCGAGTGGCCAGCCGAGCCCAATCTGCCCAGATCTAGGCCCAAAAGGGCTCCATCTGGGCCTGGGCGGGCCGTGCCTGGCGCGGCTGCGGCTTCTCCGGTGGATGAGATAACAGAGTTTGGCATGGGTTGGTGGCAGCGGCGGTGCTCCTGCTGTAGTGTTGCGGCGGGACTTCACGGGCCCTCTCGGGCTCGGCCGGCCCGGCAGGTCTGGTGTGTCCTGCTGCTATACCCGGTCGGCTACCGCCTCCCGACGATGGAGGTGGTGGAGGTAGTTCCCTCCCGGGTGGCGTTGTACCACTGACCCTCGTCGGTGCTCCTTGCTTATCATCTTTACCGGCCTCGCAACGTGGACCTCGGTGAGATGGCGGGGGTGATTGCAAAACCGTGGTGGCGCGTGCTGGTGGACGGCAAGGTTGGTGGACGTTCCGGAGGGCCTGGAGGCGTGGTTTTTTTGGGGGTCGGGAGAAATCCCTGTCTCGGCACCGGCGCGGTGACGCCAGCGGGTGTCACCTTCCTTCCTGAAGGGCATCGGAGATCCCTCTACCCCACACCCCCCGTTGTGGACCGGGGGATACCCCAGGATTGGTTCCGGGGAGATCCCTTGGAACGATCCGGGCAGCAGCGGCGTCATCGTCGCTTTCCTTCTTGGAGGTGTTGCTTGGTGCACGGCGCTTCGGAGCGTTAGGAGCAGGGTGGAATTTCGTCGGAGGGCGCAGCGGTGGAGAATCCCCTTCGTTTTCGTCGAACCGCCGTTCTCGGCATTGTTTTCTCTTTCTTTATTTTTTGTTTCTCTTGGGCTCAGAGTGTGCTGTTTTGCCCCAGTGGTGGTATCCTTGTATCGGTGGTTTGCTATATGAATATAGCGGGGCGCAAGCCTATTTCGAGAGGAATGTGTTTACTGCAATTGTTTGTCGAATTGCAATAATGTTGTACGTAGCAGTTGCTAAGTAGATCAGGTTTGATGTACTATTTGAATGGAAATGAATGCTAGTTGTTTTAAATGCAATGAATGAACATAATGAACTATCAAGAAATATATATAATTAACAAGTGTGATATATTGTACTGAATGATAGCTAGAGATCGACTCATGATCGTTACATCCAAAAGAACTACTGGCCAAAAGATCTACTGGCAGATTTAACAAGTGCATTCTTGCATTTACATGGTTTGAGTGAAACCAGAGCTACATCTAAGCATCAGGGTTCTGTCAAACCTAGCCTAAATATGTCCTAAGCATTAGTTTGTTGTCTAAAATATACAATATGTGGTCTAAACATGTCCATTAGAACTACTGACATCCTACACATCAGGCACTATGTTCTCCTTCTTCTTTGTCCCAACCTTCCTCCTAACCAAGTGTCTTTGTAGGTGTTTTTGGAGGTGGCAGATCATCTCTATAGGTGGCAATAAACTGGCTTTCAGGGAGATGACTTGGTGGTGCAGTCTAGGGCTGCTAAGTTGCTGCTGCCTGCAAATGCCACAATATAGACTATGAACAAATGTACCAAAACAGGCAAACATTTAAAGCTACTATTGAAACAAGTAAAAAAGCAAAGCTAGTAGTGAAACAAGCAAGCTTACTTGTTGAATACTTTACAAATGTTGTTTACCAGCAAATCACAGTTAGGGAATTTCTCAATGAAGGCCTTGCACCATTGCCTTGGATAAATTGCATTCAAGTATTCAAATGCATCATAGTCCATTGCTTTCATCTCATCCATGTGCATTCAAGTATTCAAATGCCTTGGATTGAAACTTGTGTACACTTTTGGCTCTCGGTGTGAATTGATAAAGAAAGTTGTTGTGCCCGGAATGTTTGTATTGTACCACTCTGAAGGATGTGATATTTGCGGACGAGAACTTCCGTGAGTATCATATCAACGACTTGTACACTAAAACATGTAGTGGTGTACTGGATCACCACAACTTGTTTTATCAATTAAATTTTGATTGTAAGGTTTTCCAATCTACTTATGTACTTTCTTATAATAGATGCTTTATTATTTAAAAAGTATAAATATTACAATCGGCCTTTGCATAACTGATATACACACAACCGCTCGAATAGGCCAGAAACAAAAGAAAAGTAAAGACTTGGCGAAATACAAGAAACAGCTTGTGTATATTATGTACATATAGCGATTCTAATTTTGTTTTCGCCTGAGTCCGATCTGTTTCGGTTCTGAATTCGCGCGGTAGTATGTCCGTATTTGAATCTGTACCTGGTAATTGTCCGATCCAGTTTGAATCAGTCGGAAAAATATGGTATATGATATGTAAAGAGGAAATCCTCGATCCAG
The DNA here is from genome assembly GCA_910589765.1 of Avena atlantica. Classification (NCBI taxonomy): domain Eukaryota; kingdom Viridiplantae; phylum Streptophyta; class Magnoliopsida; order Poales; family Poaceae; genus Avena; species Avena atlantica. The sequence goes on along the minus strand of OU342734.1, from coordinate 460,882,514 downwards.
TTATATCCCTAGCTGTGGTGGAGCTGCATGTTTGGCAAATACGTGTGCAGCTGATGTCAGAAAAAACGAATCTAGGCAATTGTGTACAAGTCTCTTCAAAATAGATTTTCGGCCCGCTTTATAGAATAAAGTCAAATCGGCCGAATAGATACAATATGGAGGGGAGACACCTTTTACAATGCAGATCAAAATAAGCAAGAAAAACCGTGTAGAATCTAAACTTGACACCGAAATCAATGAGCCAAGACCGAGATGAGTCAGAGCTCCACGACGACGCCCCCAAGAGGGTAACGACCAACGAGACCAACGGTCAAGGGTTTTCACCCGGAGCCCTGTGGCGAAGAATGTAGCCGCATCGGCGCCCCTAGGAGGGTAATGGTACCCGCAGGCATCACCGCCGATGGTCCCGAAGCACTGAGCTTTCGCCCGAAAAAACCTTCGTACCGCTCCCTGTCTTTCGCCACGCCCGTTGTTCCCAAGATAGGTGTAGCATCCCATTTGTCTAACAAATTGTAATGCTACTTGGTCTAGTAATATAATGGCTACTTCATATATATAATTGTTGCATCATCATTATATCATGCTCATGTCATCATGCCACCTTGCATTTGAGCATCATATAAAACCCTTTTTGTGTTGGTTCTTCTCTCATATGCATTGTAAATTGTATTTGCCTCTTGATATTGTATTTGGTTCTTGATATATTGTTTAAATGCCCAAGTTGAGTTGGGGGCATATCTTTTATTGACTCCACCACCTTTCTTGTCATCACCCCATCATTCCACCATTCCACCATCTATGAGCATTGCAACTTATTTAGTTTTACCTCTAGCTCATGTGGGTTGGGATGGATCCAATTCTATCTCCACATGCTCCCATATATGCACCATGTTGTTTTCACATTATTGGTATATGAGAGCCACATGGCCACCTTTGCATGCCTTAAGGGTGGAACCCTTTTCTAGCTTCCCTATGTGTGGTTTGGGGGTTATTATCATGTTGGGATATTATTGGGCTTACTAAATGCCTAGTGGCACATACACACTAGCATGCCCCATTTTATTCAATATGGTCATCTCCATCTACCCCACATGGGGCATCCTCTCACTTCTTTTATCTTGGCTTATTCCATATTTTTGGAATGCATATGTATGAATGCTATGGATATTTATTTTGTTTTGACAAGATGAAACCTAGCATTAAATATTTTGCATGGGCCATGCAACCATAACCATCTTTTGTACTCTTTGAATTTTATTTGAATTTTGAGTGGATCATCTTCCTTTTTCCTTTTCCCCTCTTTTGCTTGATCTAGTTGGTCTTGTTAACAACCACACTACATCTCCCTCTCCTTTCCTCACCTTCATCTCTTTTCACCCCCTCCATGCATGGTCATGTGGATCCTATCAAAAACCCTAAAACCACCCTCTCTCTTTATTCCTTTCTCCAAGGTGCTCTCACCTAAGTTAAACCCTAACCCGATCCCCCTCCAAACTAACCCTAGTTACCCTCACCCTCTCCCTACCTTGCTGGACCCACCAGCCCTAGCCTGCCTGTAACACCCTCAGAATCGGACCTATGCAAGTTTGAGCGAAACCCGCCAAACCCGCATAGAAACGATTCAAAGGTGCCCACCAGGCACTTTCGTGCGGGTGGAAAACGAAGTAATAACATTACACAACAGTCCTCGATGGGTCCCACAGAACAGAAATATATAACAGCGACTCCATGAGTCAAGAATACAGATATACAGTACAAAGATCCAAATCACCTTGAAAAGATGGAGCGTCCGACTACGGACAAGATGCAAATGGGGCTAAGAGCCCTGAAGAATAACCAATGGCGTCCATAACCCTGCCTAGGCCAAGCCGGAAGGGTAACCCTGCTAACGACGTCGATCTCAAAACCTGCTTAAACAAAAGGGGTGCCGACAAAGGGCAAAGGAAAAAGAGGAGCGTCAGTACTGAGGCCAGTACACGGCGAGGCTAGAATTCGGCGGTCCTCGCCTACATAGGTATGGTGGACTGAAGCGGCAGCGGCAGCATGCACTAAATAACCTATAGAGACTCGATACAACTGGCGACTGCCAGAGAGGGGTAAGAAAGACCTATTCGGAGATATCCTGTTACTACCATCAAACAAACCCATCCTGGTGTTTCCCCCTCGAGCCACACGAGGAAGTCAACCGAAGAACTCACACAGTTGGCAGTTTTATTTATTCAGTTATTGTTGCAGCAATTACTAGTCAGGTGTAGTTAATCATCCTGATAAAATAAGCAGTGGGCAATTTTAGTTAATCATTCTGTTATAGTTACAACACTTACTAATCAGATACAGATAGCATGATGTAAACCCAAAACCCAGCAGTTGTTGGTACTTTTAATCAGTCATTCCGTTGTAGTTGCCATACTTACTAGTCAGGTACAATGGTCGCAAGCGACAACGCAAACAAGCAATTGTGGGCAGTATTATTTAGCCATTCCATTATAGTGAAGCTGATTACTAGTCATTATATAGTCAAATTTATAGCACTACTTTAGTTATGCTTGTCTATGATCGAGATACTGTGCTCCAAGTCGTCCATAACCGCGGACACGGCTTTCAGAAAGTTTTACCCGGCCGGGGTGCACCAATAGCAACACACGCTCGATCAACCTCGGAAAAACCAAATCAAAACCCAATGAGGCTTTCACGACTAAGCAATCACAGGATTCAGAAATATTTCAGGGGGCCACCCCATTGAGTAGACCCGCAACGAAGTAAGCAAGCTCCGAGACGGACTCAAGGTTTGCGACAATGGCTGTAAACGACTGGGAACCCGAAAGTGTGGCTGGGCTTGTCGATACCGCAAAAACATTCCGCTTACCTAAACAGTACAGTGTGCTCCTCGCACAATCGTAAATAAACAGTAGCATGGCATAAGTACAGGATAGTAAATAAAACCTCAAACTAGTTTGTGGCCCCACGAAATAAGACTGAATCAAGCTCTGGCTCAGGGGGGGTCCCATATACCTCCCGGATGTGGATAGCGCGATAAAACAAGGAACAGGTATCAAGTACTCGGGGTCCTACGGGACACAAGTGGGCGTTCGGAAACCAAATACTTTCTATCACCCACCGATGCCTCTGCTTAATTCAATTTTAGTTGTTAAACAGGAATTAAAGTGAACGATAAGTAAAGACACGATCATCTCCAACATCAACATGCGGCAATTCTCCAACAACTGAGGCACTTGAAAACATGCAACAGCACTTGAGCAAGCGACTACGGCGCGCAAGTCCAACTATCTACCAAACAACAGGTAATAGGATGTGTCCAAGGCAATATAAGGCTGCAAGGGATATCACGGGTAAGAGAACTAGAGCATCGCAACACAGATAGCAATAGATCAACAGGAGGGAATAAATACTATAAAAGTAAGATAGGTAGAAAGGGGGAGATGCTCGCCTGAAAACATTGTCGAAGGTTCAAATGAAGATCGGGGCGAAGCTCACATCAACTCAACGGCCTTATCCGCGAAGAAGAAAAACACTAGAATAAACACCGGATGCAATATTTAATACTACGGCAAAAGATCGGGCATGATGCATGTATGATGCATGGCATGGCAAAGCTGCGATGCAATTAGGTCATCTTAAGCGGAACCGGGGTCCCGACAGTTAGTTAGATGGTTCAAGTTGTTTATCTACCCCGCAAATTAAATGCTGTTTTAACAAGGCAAGATGAGTTACCGGTTCGCTACACAAATTTAAATGAGGCCAATATAAGGCTAGATTTGCCTGCATATGGGCCCCATATTTAATTATGAGGTGAATCGGCATAAGGCCCCCAAACCACACAAATATGCATGCAAGTATGACAAGTTGATATGCAACAATTTGATATTTCACTTATAAAAATAGGGCTCGAGAAAAGGGGTCACACATTAGGGTTCGGCAGATCTTGGTTCCGGGGTTCGGGGTTCGGGTTCAGGGTTCTCGGCGTCCGTAGATCTTGGTGTCCAAGGCGCGGCATCAAAACAGCGGGGTCTTGTCGTTACGTGTCGGTGATCTTGGCGTCCGGAAAAGGGGTACTTGTCGCACCGGGGTCTCGGCGAGCTCGGCGGTTCCGAGGGTTCGGGTTCGGAAGGAGTACTTGGCGTTCCGGATCGGGTCGATCCTGTCGATGAGAAGAGCTTGGCATCTAGGTTCTCGGCGAACTTGGCGTATACGTATCGGCGATCTTGGCGTTCCGATGGACCAGTCTTGTATTTCAGGGCGCCGGTGGTTCATTGAATCCTTGTGAGACGTTGTCGAACTTGTGTAGGGGTAGGCACGTAGCAGTACCACACTACTACCACATCTTCACATCACCAGATACACGAGCAGCCACATGCGCCACTAGGCCAAAAGAAAGGCATGTGTACACCGGTACACACGAGATGTCCATAGGAGCCACAGATCAAAAGACATTCTCTGGCTCACCCGGACATCAGAAACGAAGCAGATAAGAGATGGCGAACACATAGGCATGTACACGCGTGGCCAAACTCGCTCTGTTGCAATGACGAAAGCTGGGGAACCAGACATCGACGACGACGGCGATGGGTGGCATGCAGGACGACGCAGGCCCGAGGCCAAGATGGGTCGCGACAACAGGCAAAGGCCGACGAGATGGCGGCCTGAGCGAGCTCCTGTGGCCGCCGGCAAAGAGGGGAGAGCCAGGGATCGCCGCGGGTGCCGAGCCCGAGCAGGAGGAGGGCGGCCAGAAGACGGGGTTGAGGCGCTCGCAGGCCAGAGAGAGGCGGCGCGCTAGAGCTCCGGGGCGAGCGGGCCAGGGAAGCCGTCACGGGAGGAAGGGGGAGGCGGGCTCGAGGAAGGAGAAGGCGGGGTGGAGCACCGCGGCAGCGCTCGGGGGAAGAGCTCGCGCGGGGCAGAGGAGGACGCGGCCGCAAGGGCCTGGCGAGGAGGGGCCGCGGGCGACGGGAGGGGAGGAGGCGGCCGGGGCGAGCGACGGCTCCGGGCGGGGACGCCGGCGGCGGTCCGGGCCAGAGGGAGGCGGACGGCGGAGCGAGGCAGAGAGGAGGGCGTCGCAGAGGCGGGCCTGGAGCGGAGGGCGACGCGGGCGGCTCGGGAGGAGGCCGAGGAGCAGCGGCCGGGGGCATGGTCGGGAAGGGGAGCCGGAGGCCGGGGCCGGCGCGCTCTGCTTGGCGGCGGGGCGAGCGCCTGAGGGGTCGGGGGTGGACGCGGGCAGGGAGGGTGTGTGCGGGGTGTGGGGTCTGCTAGGTGGGCCCAGGAGGAGGAGAGGGTGCGGCTGGTGTGAGTGTGTGTGTGGTGGTGAGGGAGTGGGGGGAGAGAGAGGAGAGAGAGGGGGCAGGTGGCAGATGGGGATAGGCTAGGGGGGAAGGGTGAGGTGAGGTGGCGTCTCGTGATAGGAGGGGGTGAGGTGGAGGGGGTGTGTGGGTAGATAGGTTGGTAGCTGTAGGATTATGGGTGGGCCGTTTGTATTTTTCTGGGGTGGTCGTTCGGGTCATTCGGCCCATTCGACTGCCCCACTAAAATAATATAATTTTTATTTAACTTTTGCAATAAGCTTGTATAAATAGATTTTAGACAAACAAAAATATCCGGAAGCGTCCGGGGGTTTAATTTGAAATAGAAGGAGCGTAAATTTGAGAAACGATTGTCTTTCGCAAATAGTTTTTAGGAAAATTAATATGCATGATGATGACGATGCTCAAATGCAATGTGGCATGATGACATGAGCATGCGGTCATGATGATGCAATGCACAAAAACAACGCGATTTTCTAGTAGTGGTTTTTGCGGGATGCCACAATTCGACACCACTAACAATGGATCTCGCCCTCGAGATCCGCCTCATGGTACCAGAAAGAAGGTCGGCGTTCTGCGTCTTCTCGCTTCGTGTAGATCCTCGCGACACCACTAACAAGAGGTCGTTGTCCGAGATCGTCAAGAGAACACTCCGGGAACAAAAGGTCGAAGGTAGAGGTATCAACAAATAAAGCCACCTCTATCTTCGATAGAAAGAGGGAACCGATGCATTCTCATCCACTTTTATGTACAAAAGCGAATAGAAGGGGTAGTCGGCATGGGGGCCAGTCCATCACGCACCCAAACTATTACTCTGCACAATCAGTCGAAAGAGTGCAACCATTCTCGGAATCAGACTGAAGATCTCGACAATCGAGGTTCGGAACAAGGGAGTGATGTAGACTCTGCATCGGATCTGGCGTAGAGGATGTCGTCGCGTCGGAAAACACCGGAAGGCACAAACAAGGAACAAAGAATGGTACCACAGACGAAGGATTCCCCGGATAACATGAAGAGCAGATGAAGCAACACCGTTATCAAAGAAGGTAGCGAAACCCTGAAGGTACGACGGAAACCCGACCACGAGAAATCCTGGACTCGAAGAGAGGGAAGATAGTGGATTCAAAACACGTAGAGGTAAGAGGAGAATAGCAGAGGGGTAAGGAGTAAAAGCAGACCTAACCAGAACTATCCAACCGATTTTGCAAAATAGTTTTGACACTCTACTTCGGCCGTTAGCTAGGTTATCCTACAGGCTGGACTTGTGGGGTATCGCAACTGCTGAGCTCTGATACCACTCTGTAACACCCTCAGAATCGGACCTATGCAAGTTTGAGCGAAACCCGCCAAACCCGCATAGAAACGATTCAAAGGTGCCCACCAGGCACTTTCGTGCGGGTGGAAAACGAAGTAATAACATTACACAACAGTCCTCGATGGGTCCCATAGAACAGAAATATATAACAGCGACTCCATGAGTCAAGAATACAGATATACAGTACAAAGATCCAAATCACCTTGAAAAGATGGAGCGTCCGACTACGGACAAGATGCAAATGGGGCTAAGAGCCCTGAAGAATAACCAATGGCGTCCATAACCCTGCCCAGGCCAAGCCGGAAGGGTAACCCTGCTAACGACGTCGATCTCAAAACCTGCTTAAACAAAAGGGGTGCCGACAAAGGGCAAAGGAAAAAGAGGAGCGTCAGTACTGAGGCCAGTACACGGCGAGGCTAGAATTCGGCGGTCCTCGCCTACATAGGTATGGTGGACTGAAGCGGCAGCGGCAGCATGCACTAAACAACCTATAGAGACTCGATACAACTGGCGGCTGTCAGAGAGGGGTAAGAAAGACCTATTCGGAGATATCCTGTTACTACCATCAAACAAACCCATCCTGGTGTTTCCCCCTCGAGCCACACGAGGAAGTCAACCGAAGAACTCACACAGTTGGCAGTTTTATTTATTCAGTTATTGTTGCAGCAATTACTAGTCAGGTGTAGTTAATCATCCTGATAAAATAAGCAGTGGGCAATTTTAGTTAACCATTCCGTTATAGTTACAACACTTACTAATCAGATACAGATAGCATGATGTAAACCCAAAACCCAGCAGTTGTTGGTACTTTTAATCAGTCATTCCGTTGTAGTTGCCATACTTACTAGTCAGGTACAATGGTCGCAAGCGACAACGCAAACAAGCAATTGTGGGCAGTATTATTTAGCCATTCCATTATAGTGAAGCTGATTACTAGTCATTATATAGTCAAATTTATAGCACTACTTTAGTTATGCTTGTCTATGATCGAGATACTGTGCTCCAAGTCGTCCATAACCGCGGACACGGCTTTCAGAAAGTTTTACCCGGCCGGGGTGCACCAATAGCAACACACGCTCGATCAACCTCGGAAAAACCAAATCAAAACCCAACGAGGCTTTCACGACTAAGCAATCACAGGATTCAGAAATATTTCAGGGGGCCACCCCATTGAGTAGACCCGCAACGAAGTAAGCAAGCTCCGAGACGGACTCAAGGTTTGCGACAATGGCTGTAAACGACTGGGAACCCGAAAGTGTGGCTGGGCTTGTCGATACCCGGAAAACATTCCGCTTACCTAAACAGTACAGTGTGCTCCTCGCACAATCGTAATAAACAGTAGCATGGCATAAGTACAGGATAGTAAATAAAACCTCAAACTAGTTTGTGGCCCCACGAAATAAGACTGAATCAAGCTCTGGCTCAGGGGGGTCCCATATACCTCCCGGATGTGGATAGCGCGATAAAACAAGGAACAGGTATCAAGTACTCGGGGTCCTACGGGACACAAGTGGGCGTTCGGAAACCAAATAATTTCTATCACCCACCGATGCCTCTGCTTAATTCAATTTTAGTTGTTAAACAGGAATTAAAGTGAACGATAAGTAAAGACACGATCATCTCCAACATCAACATGCGGCAATTCTCCAACAACTGAGGCACTTGACAACACGCAACAGCACTTGAGCAAGCGACTACGGCGCGCAAGTCCAACTATCTACCAAACAACAGGTAATAGGATGTGTCCAAGGCAATATAAGGCTGCAAGGGATATCACGGGTACGAGAACTAGAGAATCGCAACACAGATAGCAATAGATCAACAGGAGGGAATAAATACTATAAAAGTAAGATAGGTAGAAAGGGGGAGATGCTCGCCTGAAAACATTGTCGAAGGTTCAACCGAAGATCGGGGCGAAGCTCACATCAACTCAACGGCCTTATCCGCGAAGAAGCAAAACACTAGAATAAACACCGGATGCAATATTTAATACTACGACAAAAGATCGGGCATGATGCATGTATGATGCATGGCATGGCAAAGCTGCGATGCAATTAGGTCATCTTAAGCGGAACCGGGGTCCCGACAGTTAGTTAGATGGTTCAAGTTGTTTATCTACCCCGCAAATTAAATGTTGTTTTAACAAGGCAAGATGAGTTACCGGTTCGCTACACAAATTTAAATGAGGCCAATATAAGGCTAGATTTGCCTGCATATGGGCCCCATATTTAATTATGAGGTGAATCGGCATAAGGCCCCCAAACCACACAAATATGCATGCAAGTATGACAAGTTGATATGCAACAATTTGATATTTCACTTATAAAAATAGGGCTTGAGAAAAGGGGTCACACATTAGGGTTCGGCAGATCTTGGTTCCGGGGTTCGGGGTTCGGGTTCAGGGTTCTCGGCGTCCGTAGATCTTGGTGTCCAAGGCGCGGCATCAAAACAGCGGGGTCTTGTCGTTACGTGTCGGTGATCTTGGCGTCCGGAAAAGGGGTACTTGTCGCACCGGGGTCTCGGCGAGCTCGGCGGTTCCGAGGGTTCGGGTTCGGAAGGAGTACTTGGCGTTCCGGATCGGGTCGATCCTGTCGATGAGAAGAGCTTGGCATCTAGGTTCTCGGCGAACTTGGCGTATACGTATCGGCGATCTTGGCGTTCCGATGGACCAGTCTTGTATTTCAGGGCGCCGGTGGTTCATTGAATCCTTGTGAGACGTTGTCGAACTTGTGTAGGGGTAGGCACGTAGCAGTACCACACTACTACCACATCTTCACATCACCAGATACACGAGCAGCCACATGCGCCACTAGGCCAAAAGAAAGGCATGTGTACACCGGTACACACGAGATGTCCATAGGAGCCACAGATCAAAAGACATTCTCTGGCTCACCCCGGACATCAGAAAGGAAGCAGATAAGAGATGGCGAACACATAGGCATGTACACGCGTGGCCAAACTCGCTCTGTTGCAACGACGAAAGCTGGGGAACCAGACATCGACGACGACGGCGATGGGTGGCATGCAGGATGGCGCAGGCCCGAGGCCAAGATGGGTCGCGACAACAGGCAAAGGCCGACGAGATGGCGGCCGGAGCGAGCTCCTGTGGCCACCGGCAAAGAGGGGAGAGCCAGGGATCTCCGCGGGTGCCGAGCCCGAGCAGGAGGAGGGCGGCCAGAAGACGGGGTTGAGGCGCTCGCAGGCCAGAGAGAGGCGGCGCGCTAGAGCTCCGGGGCGAGCGGGCCAGGGAAGCCGTCGCGGGAGGAAGGGGGAGGCGGGCTCGAGGAAGGAGAAGGCGGGGTGGAGCACCGCGGCGGCGCTCGGGGGAAGAGCTCGCGCGGGGCAGAGGAGGACGCGGCCGCAAGGGCCTGGTGAGGAGGGGCCGCGGGCGACGGGAGGGGAGGAGGCGGCCGGGGCGAGCGACGGCTCCGGGCGGGGACGCCGGCGACGGTCCGGGCCAGAGGGAGGCGGACGGCGGAGCGGGGCAGGGAGGAGGGCGTCGCAGAGGCGGGCCTGGAGCGGAGGGCGACGCGGGCGGCTTGGGAGGAGGCCGAGGAGCAGCGGCCGGGGGCGTGGTCGGGAAGGGGAGCCGGAGGCCGGGGCCGGCGCGCTCTGCTTGGCGGCGGGGCGAGCGCCTGAGGGGTCGGGGGTGGACGCGGGCAGGGAGGGTGTGTGCGGGGTGTGGGGTCTGCTAGGTGGGCCCAGGAGGAGGAGAGGGTGCGGCTGGTGTGAGTGTGTGTGTGGTGGTGAGGGAGTGGGGGGTGAGAGAGGAGAGAGAGGGGGCAGGTGGCAGATGGGGATAGGCTAGGGGGAAGGGTGAGGTGAGGTGGCGTCTCGTGATAGGAGGGGGTGAGGTGGAGGGGGTGTGTGGGTAGATAGGTTGGTAGCTGTAGGATTATGTGTGGGCCGTTTGTATTTTTCTGGGGTGGTCGTTCGGGTCATTCGGCCCGTTCGACTGCCCCACTAAAATAATATAATTTTTATTTAACTTTTGCAATAAGCTTGTATAAATAGATTTTAGACAAACAAAAATATCCGGAAGCGTCCGGGGGTTTAATTTGAAATAGAAGGAGGGTAAATTTTAGAAACGATTGTCTTTCGCAAATAGTTTTTAGGCAAATTAATATGCATGATGATGACGATGCTCAAATGCAATGTGGCATGATGACATGAGCATGCGGTCATGATGATGCAATGCACAAAAATAACGCGATTTTCTAGTAGTGGTTTTTGCGGGATGCCACACTGCCCCACCCCGAGCTCCCCTCCTCCCCTGGTCCCTCTCTTCCTCTCTACTACAGGACAAGAAGGAGGGAGAGACCTAGCCCGATCCCTCCTCCTCACTTTATGCAAGCCACCTCCATCCCATGTGCCTCTCCTCTCTCCCCCTTATCACCTCAACCAGCCCAGCACTCCCCTCAGATCCCATCTGGGCGAAGCCAGGTCCTTCTCTTCCTCCCTTCTTCCTCCCCAAGCTTGCAACCACACCACCATGCCCCCAAAACCCTAGCCTCGGCCCCCTCTGCTCTCCTTCGATCTGGAGCGCACCAAGCCGAACCAGGAGCACCAGGAGCGTCCCTTGCTTCCTCTTCTTCGCCCTGAAGCGCCGGAACCCGCTGGACCTCGCCGGAGAAGCCTCGCCGCCGCCGTGTCCGTGCGCACCACGAGCTCCGGCCAGCAAGCTACGCGCCAGATCGCGACCGCCCCGAGCTCCTTCGCCTACACCGACGAGCTCCTGGTGAGCCTCTCTACGCCCCAGACATGGTCCCCTTCTCTCTCGTGCACCGTAGCGCCGCCACCTTCCGTCGAGCACTCCGCGTGCGCCGCCGCGCGCCTCGCTCTGGCAACAGCAGCAGCTGCTGCAGCTTCTGCCCCCTCTGGTTCTCGCCATGCCCCGTGCGTTGTAGTCCTCCTCCGGTGATGCCGCCTGAACGGAAGTCGTAGGCCGTAGACCCCTCTTCACTTTTCCTTTTTGTGGCACAGCTAGATGCACCGCCGTTTAGTCTCTATCGCCGCCGCAAAACCCCCCCAGCTCGCCGTTCTCTGTCGAGGACGTGCGACTCGTCAGACCAGCCGCCGTCGTTTTGCAGAAAAGCCCAGGAAGTTTTCCTGCCACCACCCGCGGTCCCAAGTGGGCCACACGTCAGCCTCGGTGCTCTTTTCGCAAGGAACCCCTTGGCAGATGTTTCCGGCACGGACCAGTCCCCCCCCCCCCCCCGCGCGTCTGGGATCGCCCACATGTCCAGCACGCGTTGGCCGCGCGCGCGCTGTGACCCGCTGGACGCCGGTCCCACCTGTCATCCGCACCGGCTAGCCCACTCCGCGGTGACAAAAGTTCCCAACCCCACCGTTGCGTCAGTGAGCTGCTGAGTCAGCGTTGGCCCCACTCGTCTGTGACAATGGCTAGCTCCCTCCGAGTTTAAAAAGTTTCTTTTGTTCTCTGTTTAATTCAAATCTTTTCAAATTATTTCAAATTCAAATTCCAATTTCAAATCTGTTTAAATATAAACTGATTCATAACTTTCAAATGGTTTGGAATTTGAATTCAAACCTTATATGAAATATGTTTTGTTTTTGAATGTCAATTCAAATCTGTAATCAAATATTTTCAGAATTGATTTAAAATAGTCAAACCTTTGACTTTAACCCCTTTTTAATAATTTTGACTTTAAAATAAATTTAAATTCATAATTCCAAATATTGCAAATAATATATGTTTTCAAATCAGAAAAATGTGAGGAATTCAAATATGCTATCCAAAATATATTTTGAACACTTTAAATTTCAAGTTGATTAAAATTACAATAAAATGCCCTTTTGCCTTAATTAATTAATAACTTTTGATTTATAACTCCAAATTTAACAAATGATATGTCTAAAATGATCAGCTCGACGAGACCTTTCTGTTTATGCATTCCATGTTCTGAATTACAGCATGCATCATATAAATATAATGTAAACAGCAACTTGTTGAAGTATAAAATGTGGCCAAAACTCAATAAAATGTTTACTTCTTATTTTCTCATATCACCCATGCCATGCTACTTTATTGCCATGCAAATTGTGCATCATTCATCATGGCATGATTGTTTGCTTGTCGCATTTTATTCTTATGCTTGTGCACTTTATTTATGTTGGCCCTTGTTTGTTTGGTTCTTCTTCGAATAGACCTGAGCAGGGGATATATCAAGAAACCCAGGAGCACTACCCAGATCCTTCTCTCGCTTCAACTGAGCTGCCAGGCAAGCACTACCACATGCTTGCATACATATAGTACCTATTGCCTCTATCTTATTCTTGCATCATTGAGTCGCGATTGCATTAAATTGAATCCCAAGTATTGCATAGCCTTTACTTTTAAACTCCACCGAAGCTTGTTCCTCCATCCCATGAGCCATTACTACAGGAGTTGTTTGAGCCATGCGAGTCGTAGAACAACATGTGTAGGGTATGTGAGTGTCTGATGAATAACGAGGTACCTAAACAACTTAACCTGAGTAGTAATGGGATAACTAATGAAAGTGGCACCGGTGAGCAATATCTGCTATTTGGTTTTTCATGCTCACTTGTGACCCGTAGGACCCCGAGTACTTGATTCCTGTTCCTTGAATATTCGCGCTATCCACATCCGGGAGGATTATGGGACCCCCCTGAGCCAGAGCTTGATTCAATCTTATTTCTTGGGGCCACAAACTAGTTTGAGGTTTTATTTACTATCCTGTACTTATGCCATGCTTTACTGCTTTATTTAAATTGTGCGAGGTACTGCACCTGTACTGTTTAGGGAAGCGGAGTGTTTTCGCGGTATCGACAAGCCCAGTCACATTTTCGGGTTCCCAGTCGTTTACAGCCATTGACGCAAACCTTGAGTCCGTCTCGGAGTCAGCTAACTTCGTTGCGGGTAGCTTAATGGGGTGGCCCCCTGAAATATTTCTGAATCCTGTGATTGCTTTGTCGTGAATGCCTCGTTGGGTTTTGATTTGGTTTTTCCGAGGTTGATCGAGTGTGTGTTGCTATTTGTGCACCCCTGCAGGGTAAAACTTTCTGAAAGCCGTGTCCGCGGTTATGGACGACTTGGAGCACAGTTTCTCGATCATAGACAAGCATAACTAAAGTACCGCTTTAATTTGACTAAGTAACTGACTAGTACATAGTGTAACACTCATGGAATGGTTAATAAAACTGCCAACGGATGGGGGTTGTTCGTCCGCTTCCTCGTTGGTAAGCGAGGAGGAGGATGGATCTGTTAATATTACTGTTAGAACTGTTGTCATTAATTCCCGGACATCCGTCTATCTTTGGTTAGGCGGATGGTTAGCGAGTATCTATAGAATTGCTAGGTATTATCTTTTGCTGCAATTGCGTCACCCCAGGTTGTGTCCCCTTTAGAGGCATAAAAACTTGCTGATTACCCCTAGGGTCTCACACGATAAATTGTTTGATTCAGATGAACAGGTGCACTCGCAAGATGGATACTGGGTGGAGGAGACGGACGATGTGGGCAACGATCATTCGGTGTAGAGATTCCGGGAACGGGGATCCGTGAGATCTGTGGGCGGGATGTGTTTATTTATGGGGCATCTTATGCCGATTTGCTTCTTATCCGTACTCGGATCTTGTTTGCCGCTTCCGCCTGATACTCTGATGTTTGATGTATGAGGAGATATCCTAAACTATTATGTCTATCTAGGACATTTGGATCTTGCCGTATGGCGTTGCAATATTTCTATTTCTTTTAGATGGAATGGCTCTGATGTACTGTTGTATGGTGGCTTGCATACATACTCATTTGTGTATGTAGTTGATCCCTTCGCCTGCCGATTACGCCGCCCGTTCTTGTCCCGATGTTTGGAAATGGTTGGGACGGCCGAAAGCTCTATCTGTGAGTGGCATTTGGGCCCCACCGTACTATTTCAACCATTTCCGTTCATCCAGGCTTGTAACTAGGAGCGTAATTCACCGAGGTAGTTACAATTGGTATCAGAGCCATCCCGCCCTTCAGGGTCTCAGCCAAATGTTCGTTGTCAGTCTAGCAAATATTTTTGGTAGCTATGTATACTAGGGAAAAACAAAACGCGAGAGTAGGACTGCTTCCACTTTTCTTCTTACCCATCCACCCACCCTTTTCTGGTAAGGAAGTGTAACGTTTTCAATCCTCTTCTTAAAAGTTCAAACTAGGATTCACGTGTTCTGGGTTTCTGTAGTACCATAGGTTGTGTGTGTGCGTGTGTGTGTGTAATTCCTTGTCTATCTGTTGCATCCAACATGTTATCTTTATCGGCCTTTTGGTTATCAACTGTTGGTACATTCCATACCGACAGGCTTTTGCAAACCGACGCGATCTATCTGATTCGTTGTATACCGCCGCGATCTGTCTTACTCTATGTTATCCAACGTTATCTTGTTTGGGGTGTTCGTTTCCGTAGTTACTAATCTTTAGGTTCATCGTGAGAAGAAGGGGTTAGGATATGTGTTCTACTTATTCATGTGCGGAGTAATGATTTGAGTGCGGGATGGAGTCGCGACCATACCACTACTCTTGTCATTCGCTCTTGTATATTGAATTGGTAAAGTCACTAATCTTGATTCGTTAAGTGATTTTGCGCATCTACTGGTATTTTAATGCCGAAATTTGCGGAAAAATTTTCTTTGATATATCTGTGTACCACACTCCTTTTCAGTCGTGTGCGATATGCTTAATATATTCTAGGTGCTTTGAACTTTGTTGATATTTTAATATCATCTTAGTAAATTGTATCCTTTAATCTTGGTTAATTCCATCTTGGTACTATTTTGGATTATTATTATTCTCCATTATAGTACTTACTTGTGTTTTATATCAATCACAGGATGGCACCACCACGCCGTTCTGATGAGGACATACCACCTGAACTGGGGTCCGCGTTGTCAAACATCGCCAATGCCTTGGCAGCAATGCAGCAGAACCAGCAGCGTTTCGAAGAAAGTGTCAGGAGGAATGAGTTTGCTCCGCTACCTCCACCTCCCAAGCGAGGAGACATCAAAAGCTTCCTGAAGTTCAACCCACGCCAATTTGATGTGTCCGATCAACCACTTGATGCTGATGATTGGTTGCGTGAGATGTCAAGGCTACTGGAGACTGCTGATGTTCCTGAGCAAGAATGGGTAAAATGTGCTACTCACCTTCTGAAGGGAGATGCAGCTCTCTGGTGGGAGAATTACCTGAAGGCAAACTGCATTGGTTTTCAGCCTACTTGGGAACAGTTCACTGGAGCGTTCAAAGAGCAGTATCTGTCAGAAATTGTCATGGAGAGGATGAAGGAAGTGTTTCTCAACCTCAAGCAGGGAAATGATAATGTCAATACCTACATCAGGAACTTCATGAACCTTTCTCGTTATGGTGGCGATGAGATCTCTGATGACAAGAAGAAGCAAAAGAAGTTCCGGCAAGGGCTCAATGCATCGATTAAATATGCAATCACACATGCAAGGCCGGCGTCTTTTCTGGAACTTTAGCATACAGCTCTGCAGGAAGAAGCAAGTAAGCTAGTGTTTGAGGAGTCAAAGAAACACAACCGTGATGCAGCAAGCTCTTCAGCTATGTCAACTCCCTCTAAGCGTCGTGTCTGGGTTCCTAACACCCCACCGTCGCTCCCGGCTCCACCAAGACCTGCAAGCTACGCGGCAAGGCCACCAAACTTCCTCACTGCTGCTCCCAGGGGCTACAACCACCACTACCCTGGAGCGCCTGGCGGAGTCCCTGGCTACGTTGCTCCACGTCCACCTGGTGCTTGTTTCACTTGCGGAGACACTGGGCATCAGTACTGAAACTGTCCATGAAAAACAAAGCTCTTCCTCCACCACCTCCAAGATCTGCGGCAAGCTCTCCTATGGTTCGTGCACCACCACCTCGGGCTCTCAACATCAACACCAATCCCGGGATTGCTGTAGCTCGTGCCAACTGTGTCAACGCCGCTCAAGCTGAGCATGCACCTGGACTTGTGATGGGTATGCTTCCCGTTAACTCAGTCCCTGCACGAGTTTTGTTTGATTCTGGTGCATCGCATTCTTTTGTTTCTAACAAGTTTGCAAATGAAAATGAGTTAGCTATGGATCCTCTCCTTAAGCGGTTAATGGTCCTTTCTCCTGGAGCAACAATGGCAGCTGCTAAAATCAGCCATGGCAATCAAATTGAGATTGGTGGCTCTTCGTTCTCGGCGTCCTTAATTGTTCTGGGCAATTCTGACATTGATGTCATCTTGGGCATGGATTGGTTGACAGCAAATGCAGTTGTGATTGATTGTGCTGAACGCTCGGTTTCTCTGAAGATTCCTGAAGGCCATATAGTCTTTTCTCCAAGTCTGACTCCTGCTATCCAACTTTTCTCTTTGGAGGCTCTGAATGATGATGCTATGGAAGCTATTCAGAGTGTCCCGGTGGTCTGTGAGTTCCCAGATGTCTTTCCTGAAGAGTTGCCAGGTATGCCTCCGAATCGTGAGGTTGAGTTTGTAATTGAGCTAGAACCTGGAACGGCTCCTATCTCCAAGCGGCCTTATAAAATGGGTCCTGCTGAGTTGGATGAACTCAAACGTCAGCTTGATGAACAAGAGAAGTTGGGTTTCATTCAACACAGTACTTCTTCTTGGGGTAGCCCAACAATCTTTGTGAAGAAGCGAGACAGGACTGATAGAATTTGTGTTGACTATCGGGCTCTCAATGCTAAAACCATCAAGAATAAATATCCCCTTCCGCGGATTAATGATCTCTTCGATCAGCTAGCTGGAGCTGTGGTGTTCTCTAAGCTTGACTTGAGAAGTGGTTATCACCAAATCAAAATTCGCAAGGAAGATGTTCCTAAAACAGCTTTCACCACCCGCTATGGCCTGTATGAGTACACGGTCATGTCCTTCGGTCTCACCAACGCACCTGCCACCTTCTCGAGGCTTATGAACTCGGTTTTCATGGAGTATCTTGATAAGTTCATTGTGGTCTATCTGGATGACATCCTAGTCTATTCTAAGTCAAAGGAAGAACATGAAGAACACCTTCGGTGTGTCCTAAACAAGCTTCGTGAGAACCGCCTGTATGCAAAGTTCTCCAAGTGTGAGTTTTGGCTACCTCAAGTAACCTATCTTGGTCACGTCATCTCTGCCAAGGGCATTGCAGTCAACCCGGAAACTGTAAAGACAATTGTTGAATGGCTTACTCCTGTTAATGTCAAAGAAGTGCGGAGTTTCCTTGGTTTGGCTAGTTATTGTCGTCGCTTCGTTCAGAACTTTTCGAAGATAGCGAAGCCTCTTACCGATCTCCTCAAGAAGGGCAAGAAATACCTTTGGACTCCTGCATGTCAAGCAAGCTTTGAGACACTCAAAGAGAAGCTCACTTCCACGCCAGTCTTGGTTCCTCCGGACACATCTAAGCCTTTCCAGATATTCTGTGACGCCTCTTTGCAAGGATTGGGTGCGGTCCTTATGCAAGAAAAACAAGTTGTTGCTTATGCCTCTCGACAGTTGAAGACGCATGAGATCAACTATCCTACACATGACCTCGAGCTCGCAGCAGTTGTCTTTGCTTTGAAACTATGGAGGCACTACTTGCTTGGCAACCATTGTGAAATCTTTTCTGATCACAAGAGTCTGAAGTATATCTTCACTCAGCCTGATCTCAACCTTCGGCAGAGGAGGTGGATTGAAGCAATCAATGATTTTGATTTGACCATCAACTACACTCCGGGCAAAGCTAATGTCATGGCCGATGCTCTCAGCCGCAAAGCTTATGTCAACAACCTCATGATGGAAGAACAACAGCCTCTCTTGTGCGAGGAATTCCGTCAGCTCAACCTTGAAATTGTGGAACAAGGGCATCTCCTGAACCTTCTGGCTACTCCTCTCTTGGAAGAAAAGGTTCGCTCCTTTCAGCGTGGTGATCCGCACACCAAAAAGATCATCTCAAAACTTCAGCTTCCGAAGTATGAGTCCTTCCACGTCGATGATCAAGGCACACTTTTCTTTGAACACCGGATGTTTGTTCCGAACTACCCGGGTTTGAGAGAGCAAGTTCTCAAGGAGGCGCATGATTCTGTTCTTTCTATCCACCCTGGCAGCACAAAGATGTACATGGACTTGAAAACACAATATTGGTGGCCGGGTTTGAAACGATATTGTGCCAAGTATGTCTCGGAGTGTGATGTCTGCCGCAGAGTGAAAGTTGTCCATCAGAAACCTTACGGTCTTCTACAACCATTGAAACCCCCGGAATGGAAATGGGAGAAAGTAGAGATGGACTTCATCACTGGTTTTCCAAGGTCGCAGAAGGGCAACAATGCAATCTTTGTTGTCATTGACAGGCTTTCTAAAGTGGCTCACTTCTTCCCCGTCAAGGAAACAATTTCTGGAATTCAGTTGGCCGAGCTCTATATCAATAGAATTGTCTCTCTGTATGGGGTTCTGCTTGAGATCAGTTCAGACCGTGGGAGCATCTTCACTTCCAAGTTCTGGGAAAGTTTCCAAAATGCTTTGGGAACAAAATTGAACTTCAGCACAGCTTACCACCCTCAGTCGCAAGGACAAGTTGAAAGGATCAATCAGATTCTGGAGGATATGCTTCGTGATTGCGTCATCTCTTTTGGCATGAAGTGGGAGGAATGTCTTCCTTATGCTGAATTCTCTTACAACAACAGTTTCCAGAAAAGCCTAAAGATGGCACCATTTGAGGCTCTCTATGGACGCAAATGCAGAACTCCGATTGGTTGGTCGGGTGCAGGAGAAAGAATTGGGTTTGGCCCTGACATTGTAACTCAAGCGGAGGAGAAGGTGCACATCATTCTTGAAAATCTGAAGATTGCTCAAAGTCGCCAGAAGAGCAATTACGACAGGAAGCACACGGACATGGTGTACGTCCCTGGTGATCTCGTTTACCTTCGTGTCACTCCCATGAAAGGCACGCACCGTTTTGGTATCAAAGGAAAGCTGGCTCCTAGATACATCGGTCCTTTCAAAATTCGTGGAAGATGAGGAGAAGTTGCTTATGCTCTTGAGCTCCCGGAAAAACTCAAGGTTCATGATGTTTTCCACATCTCTCAACTCAAGAAGTGCTTCAAGGATCCCGGCAGGACCGTGGATCATGAGCTAATCAATCTCCAAGAAGACCTGTCTTATCAAGAACACCCCACAAAAATCCTTGAGACCGCAGAAAGAAGGACTCGCAACAAGTCCATCAAGTTCTGCAAGGTGCAGTGGTCGCACCATTCCGTTGATGAAGCCACTTGGGAGCGTAAAGATGAGATCCGTGCCAACTATCCTACCCTCTTTGAGTCTTCTTCTTCTTCCTAGAATCTCGGGGCGAGATTCCTGTTTAGTGGGGGAGAGTTGTAGCATCCCATTTGTCTAACAAATTGTAATGCTACTTGGTCTAGTAATATAATGGCTACTTCATATATATAATTGTTGCATCATCATTATATCATGCTCATGTCATCATGCCACCTTGCATTTGAGCATCATATAAAACCCTTTTTGTGTTGGCTCTTCTCTCATATGCATTGTAAATTGTATTTGCCTCTTGATATTGTATTTGGTTCTTGATATATTGTTTAAATGCCCAAGTTGAGTTGGGGGCATATCTTTTATTGACTCCACCACCTTTCTTGTCATCACCCCATCATTCCACCATTCCACCATCTATGAGCATTGCAACTTATTTAGTTTTACCTCTAGCTCATGTGGGTTGGGATGGATCCAATTCTATCTCCACATGCTCCCATATATGCACCATGTTGTTTTCACATTATTGGTATATGAGAGCCACATGGCCACCTTTGCATGCCTTAAGGGTGGAACCCTTTTCTAGCTTCCCTATGTGTGGTTTGGGGGTTATTATCATGTTGGGATATTATTGGGCTTACTAAATGCCTAGTGGCACATACACACTAGCATACCCCATTTTATTCAATATGGTCATCTCCATCTACCCCACATGGGGCATCCTCTCACTTCTTTTAGCTTGGCTTATTCCATATTTTTGGAATGCATATGTATGAATGTTATGGATATTTGTTTTGTTTTGACAAGATGAAACCTAGCATTAAATATTTTGCATGGGCCATGCAACCATAACCATCTTTTGTCCTCTTTGAATTTTATTTGAATTTTGAGTGGATCATCTTCCTTTTTCCTTTACCCCTCTTTTGCTTGATCTAGTTGGTCTTGTTAACAACCACACTACATCTCCCTCTCCTTTCCTCACCTTCATCTCTTTTCACCCCCCTCCATGCATGGTCATGTGGATCCAATCAAAAACCCTAAAACCACCCTCTCTCTTTATTCCTATCTCCAAGGTGCTCTCACCTAAGTTAAACCCTAACCCGAGCCCCCTCCAAACTAACCCTAGTTACCCTCACCCTCTCCCTACCTTGCTGGACCCACCATCCCTAGCCTGCCCCACCCCGAGCTCCCCTCCTCCCCTGGTCCCTCTCTTCCTCTCTACTACAGGACAAGAAGGAGGGAGAGACCTAGCCCGATCCCTCCTCCTCACTTTATGCAAGCCACCTCCATCCCATGTGCCTCTCCTCTCTCCCCCTTATCACCTCAACCACCCCAGCACTCCTTTCAGATCCCATCTGGGCGAAGCCAGGTCCTTCTCTTCCTCCCTTCTTCCTCCCCAAGCTTGCAACCACACCACCATGCCCCCAAAACCCTAACCTCGGCCCCCTCTGCTCTCCTTCGATCTGGAGCGCGCCAAGCCAAACCAGGAGCACCAGGAGCGTCCCCTGCTTCCTCTTCTTCGCCCTGAAGCGCCGGAACCCGCTGGACCTCGCCGGAGAAGCCTCGCCGCCGTCGTGTCCGTGCGCACCAGGAGCTCCGGCCAGCCAGCTACGCGCCAGATCGCGACCGCCACGAGCTCCTTCGCCTACACCGACGAGCTCCTGGTGAGCCTCTCTACGCCCCAGACATGGTCCCCTTCTCTCTCGTGCACCATAGCGCCGCCACCTTCCGTCGAGCACTCCGCGTGCGCCGCCGCGCGCCGCGCTCTGGCAACAGCAGCAGCTGCTGCAGCTTCTGCCCCCTCTGTTTCTCGCCATGCCCCGTGCGTTGTAGTCCTCCTCCGGTGATGCCGCCTGAACGGAAGTCGTAGGCCGTAGACCCCTCTTCACTTTTCCTTTTTGTGGCACAGCTAGATGCGCCGCCGTTTAGTATCTATCGCCGCCGCAAAACCCCCCCAGCTCGCCGTTCTCTGTCGAGGACGTGCGACTCGTCAGACCAGCCGCCGTCGTTTTGCAGAAAAGCCCAGGAAGTTTTCCCGCCACCACCCGCGGTCCCAAGTGGGCCACACGTCAGCCTCGGTGCTTTTTTCGCAAGGAACCCCTTGGCAGATGTTTCCGGCACGGACCAGTGCCCCCCCGCGCGTCTGGGATCGCCCACGTGTCCAGCACGCTTTGGCCGCGCGCGCGCTGTGACCCGCTGGGCGCCGGTCCCACCTGTCATCCGCACCGGCTAGCCCACTCCGCGGTGACAAAAGTTCCCAACCCCACCGTTGCGTCAGTGAGCTGCTGAGTCAGCGTTGGCCCCACTCGTCTGTGACAGTGGCTAGCTCCCTCCGAGTTTAAAAAGTTTCTTCTGTTCTCTGTTTAATTCAAATCTTTTCAAATTATTTCAAATTCAAATTCCAATTTCAAATCTGTTTAAATATAAACTGATTCATAACTTTCAAATGGTTTGGAATTTGAATTCAAACCTTATATCAAATATGTTTTGTTTTTGAATGTCAATTCAAATCTGTAATCAAATATTTTCAGAATTGATTTAAAATAGTCAAACCTTTGACTTTGACCCCTTTTTAATAATTTTGACTTTAAAATAAATTTAAATTCATAATTCCAAATATTGCAAATAATATATGTTTTCAAATCAGAAAAATGCGAGGAATTCAAATATGCTATCCAAAATATATTTTGAACACTTTAAATTTCAAGTGGATTAAAATTACAATAAAATGCCCTTTTGCCTTAATTAATTAATAACTTTTGATTTATAACTCCAAATTTAACAAATGATATGTCTAAAATGATCAGCTCGACGAGACCTTTCTGTTTATGCATTCCATGTTCTGAATTACAGCATGCATCATATAAATATAATGTAAAAAGAAACTTGTTGAAGTATAAAATGTGGCCAAAACTCAATAAAATGTTTACTTCTTGTTTTCTCATATCACCCATGCCATGCTACTTTATTGCCATGCAAATTGTGCATCATTCATCATGGCATGATTGTTTGCTTGTCGTATTTTATTCTTATGCTTGTGCACTTTATTTATGTTGGTCCTTGTTTGTTTGGTTCTTCTTCGAATAGACGCTGAGCAGGGGATATATCAAGAAACCCAGGAGCACTACCCAGATCCTTCTCTCGCTTCAACTGAGCTGCCAGGCAAGCACTACCACATGCTTGCATACATATAGTACCTATTGCCTCTATCTTATTCTTGCATCATTGAGTCGCGATTGCATTAAATTGAATCCCAAGTATTGCATAGCCTTTACTTTTAAACCCCACCAAAGCTTGTTCCTCCATCCCATGAGCCATTACTACAGGAGTTGTTTGAGCCATGCGAGTCGTAGAACAGCATGTGTAGGGTATGTGAGTGTCTGATGAATAACGAGGTACCTAAACAACTTAACCTGAGTAGTAATGGGATAACTAATAAAAGTGGCACCGGTGAGCAATATCTGCTATTTGGTTTTTCATGCTCACTTGTGACCCGTAGGACCCCGAGTACTTGATTCCTGTTCCTTGAATATTCGCGCTATCCACATCCGGGAGGATTATGGGACCCCCCCTGAGCCAGAGCTTGATTCAATCTTATTTCTTGGGGCCACAAACTAGTTTGAGGTTTTATTTACTATCCTGTACTTATGCCATGCTTTACTGCTTTATTTAAATTGTGTGAGGTACTACACCTGTACTGTTTAGGGAAGCGGAGTGTTTTCGCGGTATCGACAAGCCCAGTCACATTTTCGGGTTCCCAGTCATTTACAGCCATTGACGCAAACCTTGAGTCCGTCTCGGAGTCAGCTAACTTCGTTGCGGGTAGCTTAATGGGGTGGCCCCCTGAAATATTTCTGAATCCTGTGATTGCTTTGTCGTGAATGCCTCGTTGGGTTTTGATTTGGTTTTTCCGAGGTTGATCGAGTGTGTGTTGCTATTTGTGCACCCCTGCAGGGTAAAACTTTCTGAAAGCCGTGTCCGCAGTTATGGACGACTTGGAGCACAGTTTCTCGATCATAGACAAGCATAACTAAAGTACCTCTTTAATTTGACTAAGTAACTGACTAGTAAGTAGTGCAACACTCATGGAATGGTTAATAAAACTGCCAACGGATGGGGGTTGTTCGTCCGCTTCCTCGTTGGTAAGCGAGGAGGAGGATGGATCTGTTAATATTACTGTTATAATTGTTGTCATTAATTTCCGGACATCCGTCTATCTTTGGTTAGGCGGATGGTTAGCGAGTATCTATAGAATTGCTAGGTATTATCTTTTGCTGTAATTGCGTCACCCCAGGTTGTGTCCCCTTTAGAGGCATAAAGACTTGCTGAGTACCCCTAGGGTCTCACACGATAAATTGTTTGATTCAGATGAACAGGTGCACTCGCAAGATGGATACTGGGTGGAGGAGACGGACGATATGGGCAACGATCATTCGGTGTAGAGATTCCGGGAACGGGGATCCGTGAGATCTGTGGGCGGGATGTGTTTATTTATGGGGCATCTTATGCCGATTTGCTTCTTATCCGTACTCGGATCTTGTTTGCCGCTTCCGCCTGATACTCTGATGTTTGAGCTATGAGGAGATATCCTAAACTATTATGTCTATCTAGGACATTTGGATCTTGCCGTATGGCGTTGCAATATTTCTATTTCTTTTAGATGGGATGGCTCTGATGTACTGTTGTATGGTGGCTTGCATACATACTCATTTGTGTATGTAGTTGATCCCTTCGCCTGCCGATTACGCCGCCCGTTCTTGTCCCGATGTTTGGAAATGGTTGGGACGGCCGAAAGGTCTACCTGTGAGTGGCATTTGGGCCCCACCGTACTATTTCAACCATTTCCGTTCATCCAGGCTTGTAACTAGGAGCGTAATTCACCGAGGTAGTTACAATAGGCCTCTCGCACACGATCTAGGAGCTACCGAAGCCAAAACGTCGCCAACACCAAAGCCTCCCGACGCCCTCTCCTCGCCATCCACATGACCGAGGGGAGAAGCGACCACCACTGCCACGACCCTCGCCAAAGAGCCGCATGCGCAGTCCACCTTCCGAGGACACCACCCCGAGGACCCCGACATCCGCGGACTCTAGCCACCGCTCCGACCAACGATACATCGCATCGTCAAAGAGAGGGACGGGTAGGTCTCACGGACTTGCAGACGTCGAGGCACCCGACAGTGTGGGGGAGGGAAACTTCCCTCCATCACCTACGGTATACCGTCCGAACGCCGCAGCAGTGCCATTAGGGCTGGAGAAGGCCCGGCCCGCCGGCCAAGCCCAGATCGAGTCCTAATCGACCCCATTAGCTCCGCCGCTGCGCTACTGCAGACGTGTCGTCGTCGCCAACGGACACCTGCAACCCGAGAAGGACCATATCCCGACATCGCTGGCATACCACTGTGGCCACCACCAGAGCTCTGGCCGAGCTCGTCTGGAGCTCGCACCGCCTAGGCCACCCCCCGCAGCCGAGAAGGGAGGCCGCCCCCGTACCGCCTGGGCCTGGGCCATCCCTCGCTGTTCCGGCGTCGCCCGCCGCCCAGACACCAAGGACCGCGCCGCCGCTGTTGAAAACTGCCGGGAAACAGGCGCCGCCTCCATGTGCAAGGGGCTATCCCTGGCGCAGCCCGCCAGTCGCCGCTGCACCAGATCCCGACCGCCCCCACCGAGAAACACCACCACCAGGGAGGACGCCGTCCCGCACGGGCCTCCGCACGCCGGGGAGAGGAGAGCCAGCCGCCACCGGCACTGCGCGGGCTTCGCCCTGCGGCGCACGCTGCCGCCGGCCGGGAGTAAGGGAGGATGAAGGCGGGGAATTAGGGTTTCACCCATGGTCGCTCGGGAGCGACAGATGAGCGGGTTTTTTTTTTCTCCACCATAAAAAGATGCCACCATCGTGTGCAAGTCTCGATCCGAGTTCACAGGCGGCTGCACCAAATTCGCAGGAAAGAAGACAAGAAGAATTAGGACGGCGTCGTACCATTTTAGAACTCTAGAAGTGTGCGGTGCCCGTTGCCAAAGGGGATTAGGAAACCACGGTAGAAAACAATTGCAGCAAGTACGTATGGAAAATCCAGCTCAAAGAAAAAGAACGTACGGAATCGTAACTGAATTTGGAACTGGAAGCAAATATTCCAGGGACAGATACGATCGACTTGTTAATAAGGAAGCAAAAATAACTGGTGACTCTCTGCCGGGGAGATCAACGAATCTCCATGGGAAACCTTATCTCGAGCTGGTACCATGGCGCGCGGCCACCGGCCGAGACGTCGTGCGTCACGGCGGCACACAATTTCGAGTTGAGAAACCACCGGCTGCTCGACGGCATGGCCGTCGGCAACTACGTGAGCTCGAGCACGTTCAGCGCCGGCGGCCACGACTGGAACATCAGGTTCTACCCGGACGGATACGACCAAGATTGTGCCGGCTATGCTTCCGCCTACTTGCACCGTCTCAACGACGACCCAGCCAAGGACAAGGGCGTGAGCACAATGTTCACATTACACATTCTGGAGGATCAAGACACGGCAGAATCCACCGGCCGATCCGGTGTCGAGGAGCATACGTTTACTCCGGCGAGCGCGAGTTCGGGCATCCCTAAATTCATCGAGAAACCGAAGTTGAAATCGCTGTCTAACCTCAGCGACTGTTTCACGATAAGGTGTGTCCTCACAGTCGTGCTGGAATCCCGCACGGAGCACAAGAGGGACCTTATCGTGGTTCCGCCGCCGCCGCCGGAGCTCTCCGGCCACCTCGAGCGCGCCTATAGGGCTGGGAAAGGAACGGACGTCACGTTCGACGTGCGGGGCCGAGTGTTCGCCGCGCACAGGTTCATGCTCGCCGCCCGATCAACTGTCTTTGAGGAACAGCTCTTTGGTCGTCCAGAGCAGGACACACAACGCGTGGAGGTCGTCGACATGGAGCCGGCGATCTTCGAGACGCTTCTTTACTTTATCTACACCGATTCGATGCCGCCGTGCGACGGGAAAGGTAATGATGCCACTGCAATGCAACATTTGCTAGCCGCGGCAGATCTGTACGGGCTGGAAAGGTTGAAGATGATCTGCGAAGAGAAGCTGTATAAAAGCATCGACGCCAACACTGTATCAAGTACATTGGCAGTAGCAGATCGGCACGGATGCCAGCTGCTCAAGGATGCCTGCCTGGAATATTTGTCGCTGCCCGGCGTAATGGCGGCCGTCGTGGCGAGCGATGGATTCAAACACATCCTGGGGCGTTGCCCCTTGCTACCTCTGAACTCTAAAGGAGAGGCTTGAGGAAAAGTAATCCCGGTGATGTATTCTCTGCAATATATACAGATATATATATTTTTTTTTTGGTAAGAAAGAACCAAATTTTGTATCATTAGGGTCTGCGTTTGATCAAAGGCTAATTCCCTTTTGTTAGGAAACTGTTACATCACTCTGCGATTTACTGTA
This sequence comes from Avena atlantica, assembly GCA_910589765.1. Classification (NCBI taxonomy): domain Eukaryota; kingdom Viridiplantae; phylum Streptophyta; class Magnoliopsida; order Poales; family Poaceae; genus Avena; species Avena atlantica. The sequence goes on along the minus strand of OU342734.1, from coordinate 460,855,207 downwards.
CTATATCACGCACCTTACATGTTTGACTATAAATCGCTTGCTGTGAGCTGGTCCACCGGGTTCGAGTCCCTATGGGGATCGAATTAAACGGATTGTTATCCGAGCGCGTATAATCCGCTGCTGGAGAGGTCTTATTCACCTAACAACGTATAGTTCGAGAGAGATCATTACCCGTGGTCAATGTTTATAAATCGTTTAATGTTTAGGATATCCTTTGCTTTGTTATGTTACACCAACTATAACTAAAATAATAACCACATATTCAGATGTTGAGGTGTCCACCCGAAACCTTGGCCAGTGGTTCGGTACTTCGGTTGGCTGGCACTTGATATTCCCGTGTCGGCCTTCGGGAGGGACCTCCTCGAACCTCTGCGAGCTCTCGTGTTGCTTCTCCCGCTCGGGCATCGATTGGATGGAGGTGAGGATCACCCGCTGGTCGATTGATACATCGTCGTCCTCCTCCTCGTCATCCGTGACAGCACCCGCCACAACCGGTAACATCTCTGGCTTTCCACCGCCTAGGTTGCGAGCGCGAGTAGTGTGAAGACGGCGGCTAGGAATGTTGGGCGTTGTGTGTGCACCATTTCGACCATGACTCATATGTGCTTTTATAGCTAGCGACTATGCGGGGACAAAGCGGCGATTCTGGCGTGCACGCTAGGTAGCGTGCACCCATCGACCATCCACTTCTGTTTGGAGATTCGGGCCTCGAAAGTGGACCTGGTTGCATAGCCAAGCTGCCAATATTTCTATAAGCCCAGGAATCCATCTTATACGGGCCGCTTTTTGACAGATACACTGACATAGGGACGTCACATATTCGGCTTCACAGTAGTTCCATGTCCCCTTTTTCTTCCTCCATCCTCTCACGCGTCCCAGCCCCCCTTTATTTCCCAAAACTTGTAGATCTGGGACACCGTAAGATCTTCCATGGACATGAACGCCGAATCCCGAGCTTCTCCCGCGTGTGCTTGGTGAAGGAGAACGATTTATCATTGCGTTTGGCATGGAGGATCCGGATGCATCCTCTTATCCAGATTCAGTTTTCCGTTTGATTGATTTTTGCTCTCCCGATTGCCTAGCGTTGTCTGTGTCTTCGATTCCTGCTGTCTCTTACATTTTATTTTGCCCCAGGACACAATTTCTTCGCAGGAGATGGTGGTGGATGCTTCATGGACCTTCTTATCCGTCAATTGCTCAGACGTAAGAACCACCAATGACCTGCACTATTGCTTCCACATAGATCTGGATGAGTACGATGACTTGTATATTTCCTTTCTCCAGAATTTTGGATCCCGAAATTGAAATACATGTCGTTCCATCTCCCCCGATCGAAACATACCAGGATTGTATCCCACCCGAAGTTGTGGAAGATGAAATGTGAGCACTCGTGTACATCTTTTGCCATCTTACATTTCGATTTTAATAGCAGTTTTGATGGAACGTAGTGGTACAAAGTTAAACTGATTGTTACTCTATAAGCTGCAATGTTCTTGAAGAAGTTTCAATCTTCGATTATATCTGTGTACAATCCAACCCAGTTGCAGTCTATATATTGTAGTAAGATTGATGAAACATAATGCCCCAATGTGAATCTTCTTTTGCACTTGCGATGTAGAAATGATTGTACCAGTCTTTTGTATTTTTTTTATATGTCTAGAAACCAACCCTAGGATGCTAGCAATTTGTAGCAGTAATGATGAAGATAATTTACCTTAGTTAGAATGATTTATAAAATATTGTTCTCAATGTTCTGACCTGAAATTTATATCTTTTGTGGGATTGTCTCTGGACAAACCAACTAACAGTAAGTAATAGATGGGGTGAATTTGTTGTACATATATTATTGCTGTTCGTAGAAAAATAATTTTTGTGTCTTAATTTACATTACTGCCATTCGTAGGAAAATAGAGTTTTTTTGTACGTCCATGGTCTGGGAGATTTCACACGGTAGCATGTTTTTTTGTTGTAGGTTCGTGGACCAGATGATTATGTCTGCAAAACGTGGATCTAGGCAGATCTACTCAAAAGTTATGTGAAATCAACAATAAATTATTTCCTGGATCCGATGAAGAAGGATCTACTGATAGCATCAGGAAAAGTTGAGATTCTGAAGATTAAGAAAAGAAGAATGAAGTGGGCATGTCTGGTCTTGATGTTTCTGATATCATCCAGTTTTTGTTGCCCTGATTCATCTATGTTGAGGGTTGCAATGTTTGTATTTATTGGTCCGGTATCTCTCAGCTTAGAAATATCCTTCATTTCATGTTAGTTTGGAAACTTCTGTGGTTCATAGTAATCTCTTATCGTTATGTTTAAAGCTACAAGATGGATATACCTGTCTTGTATGATACTAGTGATTCCCATCTAAGAGCTATGAAATCTATGTTTCCCATTATTTTGTTTGGAATGAAGGCTTTGAAATTCGACTGGATGCATCACATGTGTAAGATGTTCTCCAAAAAGATCTGGTACTTTTTAATCACTACAAAATGAAGATAGTTAATATTCCATGGTTTAATGATGGAGAAAATTATACATGGAGATTATTTTGAACGGAAATGAGAAAAGTGTATTTTTACCGTAGATTATAGTACAATCAGGAAACGAGATCTTTTATCCAACTTTCTGTATATTTATTACTCTTGAAATTTCTTAACATGTTGAATTATACTATTTAAACTGTACTGTGGGGTGCAACCATTTTGTGACTATATTATATGTGTTGATGCATACAATTAGATATCATATTCCTTTGTTCTATATTGAAGCATGATGATACATGTTGTTCTCATACGTAGTAAAATGTATTTTGTTAGTAGGCGTTGCAAAAGCTAGTGAACCATAGTCCCACCCCGCTGGTTGATCTAGCTCAAGTGAATTGGTACTCCAATATATTGTGCATCGATACACAACAGGGTCCTATATGAGATGATAGTGCATCGATACACAACAGGGTCCAATATATTCCACAGGAGAACAATGATGACTCAAATTGTGCATCGATACACAACAGGGTCCTATCTGAGATGGTAGTGTTGTCATACACAACTGGATTTCATAACATAACATACGAGGTTCTTAACAACATTCGATCAACTAGAAATATAGATATAGTGCTGTCATACACAACTGGATGTCATAACATAACATACGAGGTTCTTAACAACGACAAAATTCCAAATCTATCACTACTTGCCAATTACGGGTTACCATCGATATCATAGATGGAAACCCCCATAAACATTGGTATCATATTTTTTATTCATTCGCTTTGGGAGAAACCTCGAAGGATGGTAATCATTATACTAATGATGGACAAGGATATGAGCCACCTCCTGCATGTAGATGTCCATTCTTTTCTGTTCAAATTAGCAATTTAAAAGAAGTGAGACCGAATGTTATTGCAGAAAACACTTGGAAGGCAAAGATATGGAAATTACCATGCAAACACTTGGAAGGCAAAGATATGGAAATTACCATGCCATATCCTGTTAAATCAGATCCATTGTGACACTCCAGTAGGCGAATAACACAGAATCCGCAATCGTGGCTGATGAAAAGAAATATTTTGAAATGAATAAATTGAAATTTGAAACATGGAAATTTGACATTTGATAAGATCAGTAGAACGGTACAAACTTGTTTTCTTGTGTAGCACACTTGGGATATTGCCAGTTAAATTCGAAAAAACTTTTTACTGGGTCATTTGTCGCGAGGCAGAAAGCTTTATGCAAATTCAAAGCCTGGTTTTGTTTGTTAACCAAAGCAAATAATTAGCACCCAACTTTAGAGTAAAATTAGAGCTGGGATTATAGAAAGAAATCATAGTATTCCATATTTTTTCATAAGGGTGCTCTCAAACCATAGTATTCCATATTTTTCCATAAGGGTTCTCTACTTTCTTGACGTTCAGTAGAGAACCATAAAATTGAACATTTGATCCTCTAATATTTACTACCATAAGGATCCAGTGGTTAGTTCAACAACATGGCAGGTAAAGCTGCGGGATATAGATATTGTTTAAGACTGCATTCAATTTGTTGCTATAAACAAAGACCAACCATCAAACGAATAGATTTACATACCTATTCAAGTTTGTGAAGTTTTTGTTCTTTAAGAAATGCGTCGACATGTTGATGATCCCATTCATCAAATGATTTCTGCATCGACATCCAATTTAGGGAGCTTTCTGTATTATTTGAAACCAACATGATGTCAACCGAATATCAGGAACAGTGTTGGGTTGGAAAGTGCTGATTATCAGACACTTCACTCATTGAGGTTTACTAAGTAGATTTATCACTCATAAATGTACTGTTTGAAACCAACATGATCCGCTCGATCATGAAACACAAATAACATTAGGCTTCATTCAGATTTAGTAAGTTTGAGTTCTTAAGACATCGATTAATTATATCCAAATATGTTTAACAAAGTTGAACTACTAAAAATAGAGATATAGTTAGTATTTGAACATTGCAATCAACAAACCAGTCTATGCCAAGATGTTTTGCTACAAAAAACTACTCCCGGTGCACTAGAATTAAACAACTGCCGGTACAGTTCCATCTTATAATCAACCGTACACATTTCTACAGCAAAATAAATAATTTAAAGTCTAATGTTTATTAAATGCAAAACAACAAAGAAAAAGGGATCAACAAATGCAACAGTTCAGGACTTACTATACTCAATCCCTATATGGAGTTATAACATTTTATAGGAACAGTACATGTGTCATTCAGTAGGATTCATTCAGATTTACTAAGTTTGTGTTCTAGAGACAATGCTAAATTATACTTAAATCTGTTTAGCAAAGTTCAACTACTATAAATAGATATATAGTCTGAAATTGAACATTGTAATCAATAAAACATGCTATGCCAAGATGTTTTGCTACAAAAAAAACTACTCCCGGTACACTGGAATTAAACAACTACAAGTACAATCGAACATTATAATCAACCGTCAATATTTTAATAATAAATTAAATATTTTACAGAGTACAGTTTGTTAATTGCAAAACAACAGAGAAAAAGCCATCAGCTAATGCAGCAGTGCATGGTTCCTTTCTATGTATCATGAGCTTGTATTTGAAACAAATTGTCAAAATTCAATTTACTGGGAATTTTATACAGCCCAAGCATCTGTATATGCTACGACTACTGCAAGTATTTTTAAGCAGATAAGATATGTTCAGAATGACCGTTCATAGGAAGCATCTGGTACTATTACTGAATGCAGTTTACAATAACAGCCTAGCATCCCGCAAAATACAAAACACCGAATCCACAGGGAAATCCCCAAAATGAGCTAGCCTATTGCTTACGGTTTCAGATGAGACCAAGTGGAATCTTACGAATTATAATTAAAAACTGAAGCGAACATCTTAATGTGTGCCCGCATAGTGGAAAACTAGAAAGACCAAGCGAAAAAGAAAAAGATCTAGATTTGTAGGAAGCATCTGTTATGATGTAAAATAAACTGGGTAAAGTGATTATCAAACCTGATTCGCTGGAATTAGATCCAGTGTCGTCATCTGAATCCATGGAGGTCATAGGCATGGAGAAGAGCACAAATCGGGTTGCCGGCCTCAATAGCGATAAGATCGAGCGGCGGACGGAGCGAAGACGAGCGCGCTAGATCTAAGGCAGCGTAGAGGGAGAAGAAAAGATTTGCCGTGGGAAGAAACTGGCCATGGTTTGGGAGGAGAGTGGGAGAAAGGAGGAGGCAAGGAGTTATGGAAGAAGAGATAGTGGGCATCGTGGGGAAAAAAGTCAAGTGTCAGCGGGTTGGACGGCTGCTCGCGGGATACACGAGGAAGAAAGGCCGGACAGGTGCAATACATAGCTTATACGAGGAAACTTGGTGGACCAGCTTATCCGAATCTCAAACCGATCGATGGCTCGGACGTGCACGCCAGAGTTGCATTTCCGGGGGCTCACCAGATTCAGCGGGAACTTGGCAGAACCGACGAGAAATGATAAGGACGGGGATGGAAGTGGCATGATGGGAACTTGCTGGAACCTGCGGCACCGGCGACAGTCGCCACACAATTTGGCCACATTATTTATCGCGAACCAAATGGGTTTGGCCGCTCGGCATGGGATAGTGACCCATTTTCTGTCGGTTGGTCCATTCAGAAGAAACATTTCAGAGACATTGGCTGTCCCAAATAGGTTGTGTTGCTGGAGATACCCTTAATCCGAAATAGTTTTATCGAGGGTTTAGATAAGGACGTGTATGTGTCTTTTGCTCCAGGACCCCCTGCTCCTCCCGCGCTGGGGGAAAACCTAGCTCCTCGCGCCGCCAGCCCCGCCAGGCTCCTCCCTCTCCATGCCACCGCCATGGGGCCCGGCCGGGTGAAGCCAGGCCGGTGCCGGCGGCGGCGGGGCGCCTTCGTCCTCTTGCGCGTTGGGGGTCGCGGGGCCCCTCGACTAGGCTGGAGCCTTCTCCTCCCGCTGGGGCGCAGGGCGGCAGCGACCAGCTCCTCCTGGCGCCAGCGCGACAGGCGGTGGCGGGTGGTGTGCGCCGAGCGTGTCGGGGGCGTGATCCGCGGGCGGTTGCGGTGTGGCGGGGGTTCACCGACGCTGGGCGGCGGCTGGTCGGTGGTTTCCGGCGTGCCTGGGCTGTGACGGCGGCGGCCATGGGGCTGCTGGCATGTGGTTGTTGCCAAGGCATGGGCTTTGCTTGGCCCAGATCTGGGCAGGTGAGTCCGACCCGGGCACTACGGGCCTTGGCAGGCGGCGTTGATGATCGGCCGGCGGCGTTCTCGGCGGTGGCTGGGGCGACATGGTGGCGGGGCCGCTAGCTTCCCTTGGCGGCGGGGCTGCCACGATGGCCGGAGCTCGGCCCAGATCTGGCCCCTTCGGGCCGGATATGGGTTTGAGCGGGCTGGCACGGACCGGTGTGTCTTGGATGGATTTCGGAGCGTCTTGGGCTGGGGGTCGCGGGGCTGATGTCACGTCTTCTGCAGCGCGGCGGTGAAAGCTTCATGGGCCCATCCAGCCCGGCCGGTGCTATGGCTTCTTTGGGGGTAGCGGTGGCGATGTTCTCCGTGCTGCAGCGTGGCGGTGAGAACTTTACGAGCCCCTCCAGGGCTCGGCCTGGTCTTTGGCCTGGTGTGTTCTTGCGGCCGTGTCCGGCCGGCACCCGTCATTGACGGCGGAGGAAGTCCTCCGGGGGGATAAGCTTCTGTCGCCCTCTAGTAGCTTGTGGTTTGGTGTGCTTGGACCGCGGCGTCCGGACGGTTACCGTCCCTGGCGGTGGAGGTTGCGCCCTCCCACGTGGTGATAGTTCTGCTTCCCCGTGCCTTTGGTTGCCTCTTTTCGGTCCGTCCGACCCCGTAGGAAGTGTCGTGGTGTGGCGGCGATGATGTTGTCAAGATCGTGGTGGCGCATGTTGGTGGGCGACGTGGTTGGTGGTGTGCTTCGGCTTGCCTGGGGGTGTGGTTGTTGGGATTGGGAGAAATCCCTGTTGGCCTTGCCGGCCCCGACGCGGTGACGCCTGCGGGTGCCATCATCCTTCTTGAAGGGCGTTGGGTGTTCCCTCTATCTGCTTCCATTGCGTACCGGGGGAAATCTTAGGATTCGTCCGGACAGCAGCGTCGACATCGTCGCTTCCCTTCTTGGAGGTGTGTTGCTTGGTACGAGGCGTGTCGGAGTACGGGGAGTGTGGTGGTCATCCTTCGGTGGGCGCAGCGGTTGCACGACATCGTCGTTTTCGTCGCGCCGGCGGTGTCGGCATTGTTTTCTTTTCTTCTTTATCTTGTTTTTCTTTCCTTTTGGGCTTTGTTGTGCTGTTTGCCCCAGTGTTGGTCTCGTGGTTGTCCTTTGGACGTTGTGTTGCCTGGCCCAGCAGTGGTCTCACCTATGTGCTTTATTTATAAAGCGGGACGAAAGTCTATTTCAAGAGGGTTCATATAAAACATTTGTTTTGCGCGGGTCAGATTAATTTGTTAAAAAAAATGCAACCAGGGGAGACCGTGGGCGATTTAGGCAGTAACTCTCGTCCAGACGCTGGTCGACACGTGCCACCCGTCCTTGTGCCTCTCGATTGAGAAAGGCTTTACTGCCACGACGCGTACTAGAGTACTTGTACGTACGCTTGCCCCCTCAGCCTCATCAGCCTGGGTCCGGGGTTAGATCGATTGCCGATCACGATGCATCGCGCGCGCATGGTCTAGCTCTCGTCGCCGTCGGGGTCGCTGTCTACTGTTGCGTCGACAGCAATGGAGGGGGCCGCATTACTACTAACTAGTGTCGCATCAAATCACCTCCCCCACCACCTCCAAAGCTACAGTGGCAGATAGAACACAGAGACGGGTGGCCGCTAGCCAGTGAACAGTTGTGTTTAAACCAGCTGAGAGCCAGAGATTAGGTGGTATAAAGAGGGAGATCAGGTACATCGATAAAGCATAAGTTCAGATAACGCCTTGCTTACCAAGGAGAGAGAGAGAAGGAGAGGAGGAGGGGGGAGGACCACGAGGAAGAAGAAGAAGAAGAAGATGGGTCGCGGGAAGGTGGAGGTGAGGCCGATCGAGAACAAGACAAGACAGCAGGTGACGTTCTCCAAGCGCCGCAACGGGCTGCTCAAGAAGGCCTACGAGCTCTCGCTGCTCTGCGACGCCGAGATCGCCCTCATCGTTTTCTCCCGCCGCGGCCGACTCTTCGAGTTCTCCAGCGCCTCATGGTACGTCCACGGCTTCACGCTACTGCCTGCCTGCCTCCGCCGCGTTTACACATCGGCCGGGGTTCCAACAAATTAATAAGGAACGTTAAGCCACGTAGTGACATCAGTCTTCTTTTAGTCTAGATTTGCCACGTCGGATTTTTGCTTAGACGAAGAAGAGAGATTTAAGAAAGAGAAAATTGCCTTTCCTTAGCTAAGAAAGCAATCCCTTAAAAAATTAGAGAAAGCTATTTTCTCCATTGTATCATATGCAGAAAAAACTTCTAATATTCTTGTATTCAAACAACAAAGAAACTTGAAAAACAAACTCACGGAAGCCCTCGCGGCATAACCATCCAAGTTCAAAGTTGAAACGTCGAGTGCACTATATGGTCTAGGCAATCCCTTGGTCAATAATATGGGAGCGTGGTCTGATAGAAGTGTTAGATGTATATATATGTATATTGTATTTCCCCCATATGTTAGGAGGCTTCCTGCATATTTGCCCTGTATCTGTACTATATATTATGGCCTTTGGCCCCAGAGGAATACAAGTTGCTTATTCCTAACATGGTATCAGAGCCACGTTAGTCTCCTCCTACTCGCAACTTCGTCGCTGCAGCCGCCACCGTCCCTGTCGCCAACGGCCTTGCCGTTGTTGTCGCCGCCGACGGTCGCCGCTTGTCTGGGTGCCCTCCAGATCGGTCGAGTTCGTCACGAGCTCGGTTTCCGATTTTCTTCTGATCCAGATTCAACTCGATTAACTCCTTGCGTGCGGGTCATCTTCTCGCCCGACGACCCCCGTACGCCACTTCCTCGCTTCGATCGCGCAGTCACGCGCCCTCGCCTCGGTCCACGCGCGGCTGCGCGCTCCAGATCAACGGGCCCGTCAGGCTGACCCGCGCGCTCCAGAAGGATCCCGCCCACGCGCGTGTACTACCGACGACTCCCGCCCACCTCGGTCCACGCGCGGTCACGCGCCCGCCCTCGCCTCGGTCTCCCGCCCGCCTCGGTCCACGTTCGGCTGTGTGCTCCAGATCGACGGACCGCCCTCGCCTCGGTCTCCAGCCCGCCTCGGTCCACGTGCGGCTGTGTGCTCTAGCTCGACGGACGCCCCGTCCTCCCGCCTGACGCCCTGTACTGCAGCCTGCTGCTGCTCCCTTGGCGTACTCCTGATGCCAGCTCCTGCTGACCGGCTGTTCTCTTCCGCCGGCCGGTTTTCGTCCTCTTGCGTCAGAATCAGCTAGGTCTAGATCTAGATCTGGTCAAAAAAAATGTCTTCTTCATCGGGATATGTTGCGATTCCTCGCTGTCCGGTGGTCTTTGATGGCGCGAACTACCCTGATTTCGCTGCCTTTATGCGCGTTCACATGCGCGGTCTCCGTCTTTGGGGTGTGCTTTCCGGCGAGGTCTCCTGTCCGCCGTGTCCCCCTGCACCTGTGGCTCCTCTTCCGTCGACGCCGATTGTTCTCGGTGCTGATGCTTCCCAGGAGGCCAAGGATGCTGCTCAGAGTGCTGATGATAGTGCTGTTGCTGCTTATGACCTGAAGTTTAAGCAGTACTCTTCTGATATCGAGGCCTATCGACACGCTCTGACCGCTTACACTCAGTGGGTTGATGAGGATGCTCGTGCTGCTGCTGTTCTCACCTCCAGTGTTCTGCCCCAGTATGCTGCTGAGTTTATGAGTCTTCCTACTGTTGCCGCTCAGTGGGCCCATCTTCGTCAGCGCTTTCAGCCGTCTGGTGATGCTCTTTACCTGTCCGTGGTTCGCCAGGAGCATGCTCTTCAGCAGGGTGATTCTACTATTGATGAGTTCTATACTCAGAGTGCTGCTATCTGGCGTCAGCTTGACTCTCTTCGTACTGCTGTTTGTGGCACCTGCTCGTGTTGCCAGATTGTGCGCTCGGATTTGGAGTTTCACCGCATCTATGAGTTTCTGTCTCGGCTCCGCCAAGAGTTTGAGCCCCGGCGTGCTCAGCTGAATGCTCGTGGCCGTGTTCCGCTCTCTGAGGTGTTGACTGAGCTTCGGGTTGAGGAGACTCGTCTTCGTGGTGCTGGTCTTCTTGCGACTCCATCTGTGCTTGCTACTCGTGGTCCTCCTATGTCGTCTGTTTCTTCGACTCAACCGCGGTCCTCTGTGCCACCGCCGATCCTACCCACTCCTCCAGGTCAGGGTCAGAGTCAGCCCCAGCAGTTTCAGGGCCAGAGTCAGCCCCAGCAGTTTCAGGGTCAGAGTCCACACCAGCAGTTTCAGGGCCAGAGTCAGCACCCGCAGGCTCGTGGTCAGGGTCGCCGTGGATCTCTTCGTCACTGCTCTTACTGTAACAAGGATGGCCACACTTGGGCCACCTGTTACACACGGGATCCCAGTCTACGTCAGCAGCACCAGGCTCGTGGGCAGTCGGCTCCTTCTGGATCTTCAGCAGTTGCTCTCTCCGACCAGGACATTATCAGGAGTCTTCGCGGTCTGCTTGCTGCTACAGGCTCTTCTTCGACAGGCACTGCTGGTTCTGTGACTGATTCTTCCGGCCCTGTGCGACCACCATCTTCTACACAGTCAGGTACGTCCCCATGGTATCTGGATTCTGGAGCTTCTTTTCATATGACTTTTGAGTCTTCTTTTCTGTCCGCTCTTCGTTCCCTCCCTTCACCTGTCCGTGTTTTCACAGCTGATGGTACCTCTCTCCCTGTTTCTAGTCGGGGCACCCTCTCTACTTCTTCCTTTTCTGTTCCTGATATTTCTCATGTTCCTCTTCTTAAGATGAATCTATTCTCTGCTAGCCAGCTTACTGACTCTGGTTGTCACGTCATTCTTGATGCTGATTCTTGTGGTTTCCAGGACCGTCGCACGCAGGCCCTGGTTGGAGCTGGCCCTCGCAGCCGTGACTCTTCAGGACTTTGGGAGTTAGACTGGCTTCGTGTTCCCTCCGCTGCCACTTCCTCTGCCAGTTCTTCTCCGGTCGTCGCCTCTGCTACCAGCTCTTTTCAGCAGTGGCATCATCGTCTTGGTCACCTTTGTGACTCGCGTCTGTCGTCTTTAGTTCATCGTGGTCTTCTGGGGTCTGTCTCAGGAGATGGGTCTTTACATTGTCAGGGCTGTAGGTTAGGTAAACAGATTCAGCTTCCCTATCCTACTAGCGCGTCTGTATCTCAGCGACCTTTTGATTTAGTTCATTCAGATGTTTGGGGTCCGGCTCCCTTCGCTTCGAAAGGGGGCCATCGCTACTATATTTTATTCATCGATGATTTTTCTCGGTACACTTGGTTGTATTTTATGCGCTCTCGTAGTGAAGTGCTCTTCACATATCAGCGTTTTGCGGCCATGGTCCGTACTCAATATTCTACCCCCATTCGTGTGTTTCGCGCTGATTCCGCTGGTGAGTATATCTCCCAGATGTTGCGAGGTGTTCTTGCTGAGCAGGGCACTCTTGCTCAGTTCTCCTGTCCTGGCGCACATGCCCAGAATGGCGTTGCTAAGCGTAAGCATCGCCATCTTCTTGAGTCCACTCGCGCTATGATGATTGCTTCTTCTCTCCCGCCGCATTTCTGGGCTGAGGCTGTTGCTACGTCGACTTACCTCATCAATATTCAGCCTTCTGCTGCCTTGCAGGGTGGTATCCCTCTTGAGCGCCTCTCTGGACAGTCTCCAGATTACTCCCTGCTTCGCTTGTTTGGTTGTGTTTGCTATGTTCTCCTTGCTCCTCGCGAACGCACCAAACTGACCGCTCAGTCTGTTGAGTGTGTCTTCCTCGGATACAGTGATGAGCATAAGGGCTATCGCTGTTGGGACCCTGTTGGTCGTCGGATGCGTATCTCTCGTGATGTTACTTTTGATGAGACGCGTCCTTTCTATCCTCGTCCCACTGTTGGTACTTACCCGGTGGAAGATATCTCTTTTCTTCTCTTTCCTGACACACCTCCTTCTACTCCTATTGTGTCTTCTTCAGGATCTCCTCACCCTGATGTCTCTTCTTCGACACCGTCTTCTTCTGCTCCATCTAGTTCTCCTAGTTCTCCTCGTTCTCCGGAGTCTTCCTCTACTATTCCCTCTTCTTCATCGTCGTCTCATGCGTCGTCTTCCTCTGATGATCTTCCCTCTACTCGTCCTGTTCGTCAGCGTCGTGCTCCCAACCGTTACTCTCCTAGTCAGTATGGTCTTTCTGTTGTCTCCGAGCCGACTTCTTATCGGGATGCTGAGCATCATCCTGAATGGCAGCTGGCCATGGCTGAGGAGATTGCTGCGCTTGAGCGCACTGGCACCTTGGATCTTGTTTCTCCCCCTCCCGGTGTTCGTCCTATCACGTGTAAGTGGGTCTATAAGATTAAGACCCGCTCCGATGGATCTCTTGAGCGCTATAAGGCGCGTCTTGTGGCTCGTGGTTTTCAGCAGGAGCATGGTCGTGACTATGATGAGACCTTTGCTCCTGTAGCCCATATGACCACTGTGCGTACTCTTCTTGCTGTTGCTTCTGTTCGTCACTGGTCTGTGTCTCAGCTTGATGTTCAGAACGCCTTTCTCAATGGTGAGTTGAGTGAGGAGGTTTATATGCAACCTCCTCCTGGGTATTCTGTTCCCGAGGGGATGGTTTGTCGTCTTCGACGGTCTCTTTATGGCCTCAAACAGGCTCCTCGTGCCTGGTTTGAGCGCTTTGCCTCTGTAGTGACTGCTGCTGGTTTCTCCCCTAGTGCTCATGATCCAGCGTTGTTTGTTCACACTTCTCCTCGTGGACGCACTCTTCTTCTTCTCTATGTTGATGACATGATCATTACTGGTGATGATCCTGAGTATATCGCCTTTGTTAAGGCTCGTCTTCGTGATCAGTTTCTTATGACTGATCTTGGTCCTCTTCGATACTTTCTTGGGATTGAGGTTTCTTCCACTTCTGATGGCTTTTACATCTCTCAGGAAAAGTATATTCAGGATCTTCTTGCTCGTGCTGCTCTTGGGGATGAGCGCACTGTTGAGACCCCTATGGAGCTTAATGTTAAGCTTCAACCTACTGACGGTGATCCCCTTTCTGATCCGACGCGTTATCGTCATCTTGTTGGGAGTTTAGTTTATCTTGCTGTCACTCGTCCTGACATCTCTTATCCTGTTCATATTCTGAGTCAGTTTGTCTCTGTTCCCACCACTGTTCACTATAGTCATCTTCTCCGTGTTCTTCGTTATCTTCGTGGTACGATCACTCGTCGCCTTTTCTTTCCTCGTTCCATCTCTCTCTAGCTCCAGTGCTATTCAGACGCTACGTGGGCGAGTGATCCTTCGGATCGTCGTTCACTTTCTGCTTACTGTGTGTTTCTTGGTGGTTCGCTCATTGCTTGGAAGACGAAGAAACAGACAGCGGTTTCCCGTTCGAGTGTTGAGGCTGAGTTGCGTGCTATGGCCTTGTTGACTGCTGAGGTGACCTGGTTACGGTGGTTACTTGCGGATTTTGGGGTCTCTATTACCACACCCACTCTGGTTTTGTCTGACAGTACAGGTGCTATTAGTGTTGCACGTGATCCGGTCAAGCATGAGCTTACCAAGCATATTGGTGTTGATGCTTTCTATACACGTGCTCAGGTGCAGGCTCAGGTTGTTGCGCTTCAGTATGTGCCTTCAGACTTACAGTTGGCGGATTTCTTTACGAAGGCACAGACCAGAGCGCAGCATGATTTCTTACTCTCCAAACTCAGTGTTGTGGATCCACCATGAGTTTGAGGGGGGGTGTTAGATGTATATATAAGTATATTGTATTTCCCCCATATGTTAGGGGGCTTCCTGCATATTTGCCCTGTACCTGTACTATATATTGTGGCCTTTGGCCCAGAGGAATACAAGTTGCTTATTCCTAACAAGAAGCTCATTACGTTCCAGAGCCCTAACCGACACCATAGGGAATTTTGATTCCTAATCAGTGTCCTTTGTATATAGGTCCAGTAGGGCCTCCCGAGTCGCTCGGCCCTCCCTTCCTCCCGCCTCCCCCAGATCCATATCCTCCTGGCCGTTGCTGCTGCCGACTCCGGCGGCTTTGGCGGCGGCCATCTTGTTAGAACTGACGGTGGGAAGGGGATGCATCCCAGGCGGTGCTGCATGAGGGATGGTGGGGCGCCGGCGGTGGGCACTAGGTGGCGTGGCCAGGAGGCCCGGGCCTGAGGCCCTCCAGCGGAGAGGAGACGAGGAGGTGGCAACGTGTCGCCGTGTGGACGTTCCGATGAGGAGGCGGCGGCGCGATCCGTGCCTAGATGACCAAGATCTGTTCTGATCTAGGTCGTTCGGTCCAGCAATGGCTTCGGCCGTGGATTCTGGTGGTGACCTCGGTCACGTCGGTAATTCTGCAGCCAAGTACTTGTTGGCCCCTCCTATGTTGCTCTCTCATGGTGGATGGTGACCGGTGGCGTGGGGGCTGCGAGTCTTGCGAATAAAGACGGGCGGTCCTAGGGTTCCTTCAGCGCCAAGACGAAGATCTGCTTGTCACTTGCCCTCGTTGATCTGATCTGGACCGGCGTGTTCCGGAAGGCTCCGTCGGCGAACTCCCATGAGCGAATATGTCTGGAGATTGCTGGATCAGAAGGTATTCGGTCGTGCGTACCCATGTTTTTTGGCCGTTTGATTTCAGCGGGAGCGTTGCGAAGCTCTGCTATCTGTTACCATCATGTGTCATGTCTTCGACGATCCATGGTGAAGTCAAAGGCGGAGAATGTCAAGAAAGGAGGAACATGAGTGTTGTGATGGTGGTTTGAGTCTTTGTGGCATCGATGAACTGGTTGCGTGATCTATGACTCACAGCAGTGGCTGTTTGTGGGGGCGACAACACAGAGGAGTTCCTAGTCTTACCTTGCGGGTGAAAATCCAAGGTCTGGACTTAATTGGTTATGTCTGGCAATGGCCTTGTTGAAGGCATTGTTTTGCGAGTGAAGAATTTCTCCAGGATGAAAACCTATGATCTTTGATCGGACGACGACGGCTCTTATGCACTGTTTCCTTCTTAAAGGCGTTGCTATTGGAGTGGCTGGACTATTCGTGTTGTTCGGCTGGTGTTAGTGTCGTTGCTCTGAGGAATAGTTCTCTGTAGCGGGACTTATCTTTTTTTAATTCTTCTTTCTTTTTTCTGGGTTGTGTGCATCCGTAAGGCCACTAGGGCATGCGTTGTTGCAAAGGCTAGGTGTAATTGGTATCTCCGCAATATTAATATATACTCTTTTGCAAAAAAAAAGTCCAATAAGACTGTTTTTCCAAGTAAAATGTATTTCTATTATTGAAACCTCTCTTGAATCCAAGCTATTGATGACAACATTAAATAAAAAAGGAAAATGATTGTCAGACCTACCTTTACTCTTGTTGTATGGAAATTTAAACAAATTGAAAGTCCCCCAATGACAATAGGGTATGGGTTAACTTTTGCAAGATTAACCATCTCTTGAGGAAAATTGGCCTTAAACTCTTCATGGGAAGCACCATATATGACGACAAGACTTCATATGAAGTTAGCGGCTTTGTTACAGATATGAAGTTTAATATGATACTCACCATCTAAACTACCCATCTTCTGACGCCCAATAAAATGTTCCTAGATCTCCCACGAGGTGGGAGAGAAGCCACCCAAAGTCTATATGGCTCGATACTCCATTAAGAAGACTTTGTGAAAAATCTTGTCTCCACGTTTCAAAAATAGGCAAAAATAAAAATTATGATCTAGAGAACATTCAACAATGTGCAATGTTTAGCCTAGTCACCCAAACCTCTACTATTCAAAAACATGACATTCATTTGAAAACTTTTGGAGATTTGGAAACTTTAGCCTATTTTCGTGCGTTTTCAATCTTTTTAATTAGAGGAGGATCTAGATTTTCTGCCAGAAGCTTTTAGCTCAGACAAAGAACTTGGCCTCGCCTCATTCAATCCTACCTTCGACACCTCACCAACTTGATGTGAGAGAAACTGGCCATCAATTGTGGCATTTTCTTCCTCATCATCCAAATATGTGGTGTCTAACATGTTCGAAGACTTAGGAATAACAGTGAAAATGTCAAAATCTATGTGCCTCAAAACATTTGTCGAAAAATTAATCTCTTTTTTATTACTACCAGCCTAATGCCTAAACTATTTAGCTTAGAGGACATAAGCGGAGTAGAAAAAAGATAAGAAAGACTTAGGAGACGATTACGAACATGAAGTGTCGCGATTCCGCACCGCCTTGCTACACAAAGAGAGGTTGTAGTGATCACCGATACACACCCAAAGTAGTATTAGGGTTACCCCAACTCGTCCACAACTTCGCCATGCATTCGATGTCGCAAATGGTCCCAATGCACTAACGGGTAGGATGGATCGCATGTATAACATGCACAATCATCAGATCATTGTTAGAAGAATCTACAAGATCATCTCTATATTCAAAACAAGAACAAGACCAATCTCTATTGTCGGTTACCATGTATACTTAAACAGGCCTAGATAAGACTTTTACTCTAAGTTTGTAAACGTGTATATATACAGATCAATAGAATCGGTCAAGTCATGCAATTGCAGCCTGATCTTGTTCTCCTACGTGGTATCAGAGCTACCCCCGGTCCTTGGCCTCATGTCTCTCCCCAAACCCTATCCGCAACCCTAGTTGCTCCTCTTATCCCCAATCATGCGCCGAAGCCCACGACGCTCGCGAGGCTAAGCTCTCCGGGAAAGCCACCGCCAACTCCACCAAAGGAAAAGCTCTTGAAATCCCCGACTTCATCACCCCAAGACCAAACCCTACACCTACCCCTCCACCCATGACATCTCCATTAAAACCCACGTACCCGTCACAATCGACCTCACCGCCTCCAGCTACTCCAACTGGCATGAGCTCCTCATCGTGCTTAGCCGCTATGGCATGTCTTCACATGTCATCGGCGACGCTGGTGCCGCTCCCTCCGACACCTCTCCTACATATGATAGGGGTCGCGATGACTTCACGGTCCTCTCATGGATCTATGGCTCCATCTCTGGCGATCTTCTCGGCATCGTCATGCGCCTTGGATCCACTACGTGAATGATCTGGGATGCCATCGAGAATATCTTTTGTGACAATGCGAAACATCTGGCAATCCAGGTGGAAGTAGAGTTCACGAACACCCAACAAGGCAAGATGTCAATCAGCACGTATGACGAGACGCTCGTCCTCACCCTCCTACACGGCCTCAACGACTTCCTCCCATTTCAGGTGCCCTTTCCACCTTCTTCTAGACCCGCTCGGAGTTGATCCAAGAGGAAAATCAGCGCAAAACCGATGCCGGAAACTCCGCCTCAACTGCGCTCTGGGCCAGCGAAAACAGTTTCATCTCGAGTGCGGGTGGCGAGCGTGCTCCACCTCTATACGGGGGGGGGGGGGGGGGGGGGGGGCGAACGAGGATCTCATGACGAGGGTGGCCACGGGACAAGGCCCTACCTCCAAACATTACAACTACTTCAACAACCGTGGCGGTGGCCATGGTCCTGGCGGCGGATGCGAACGTGGCCATGATGACCCATGGCAGTTCAATCCCTGGACTCGCACCCCAACTCGAACTCGTCTTCTACACCACAACTAGCCGACACCATCATCCTGGAAATAGGTGTCCCCTGCACCCTAGCAGCCACATCCATACGGCCACGTCAACTACAACATGGCACCCTCCTCTTCGGCGAGCTCGGCGATCAACCTGGCTCTTCTAGCAGCACTCAACAACATGCAACTCCCTGGCACACATGTGTGGCACATGGGCTCTGGCGCATCCTCCCACATGCAAGGGCGGGCCTAGAATTTTAAGAGCGGGTATTCAAAATATATAAAAAGTTGTGTGTGAAAAATGTTTAATTCATCCATGAGCGTTTGAACCCCAAACCAAAAGGTTCAGCAAACTATTTCTAACCAGTTGAGTTACTTCATCCTTTGTATCATTATAACATGGTTAGTATTTTGTATAAACATTGTATAAAATTCACATATCAACATTTTGTCAAAATATTTTGGGTATTCAACTGAATAACCTTGACTTGAGCTGGGCCCGCCCCCACATGGCATCCGATTATGGTAACTTCGACTCCCTCGTACCTTTTAAATCATCTCAATTCGTCACTGTTGGCAACGGTTCAACTCTTCCTATCACTCACATCGGTTCATATGCTATCACCAGTGCATCTATTAATTCCCCTTAAATTATCAAAAATCAGCCTAATTTCGTGGTTGTCCATGTGCTCATGTGAGTTTCAGTTTTGTGCTTTTATGACACTTGAACGATCATTGTCAAATGCCTTCATTATTCTACATTTTATGACATATACAAAATATGATTAAACTGATCCCTCGGCTTTCTTTTGTCAAACAGCACGTTAAAAACACTTGAAAGATACCGCACCTGGAACAACAACTCTCATGAAGCAGCCCCTCTAGCGGAAAATGAAGTAAGAATGTCCAAGTTCTTAACGACTTCATGAATGTAATGCAGCTTTACCTTCATCGAATGGAAGGGGCAAACATTGTTCTTTCAAGAAACCTATTGCAATTATGAGAGAGAGTAGACACTAAACCACCATTGGAGTCAATAACTTCAAAAAAAATCAAAATGGTGTCTGCCCCGGCCTCTGCATAGACAATAACTTCTATTAGGCATAAGCAACTTCTATTCTCTAGGGGCCAAAAGTTGCAACATATATCCTTCAAAAAAAGTCACAATATATAGGGCATGTATAGATGGTGCAATGCATTTCGGACCAAGCACGAGTTGCTCGTGTGAAAAAGTTTCCTAGTCTTTGACACCATGTCAAGATTAAGAAACTTGTATTCCTCAATGGCCAAAGGCCACAACATATAATACATGTACATATGGTAAAAATGCATAAATCCTCTCATACAATGGGGGGAATATATAAGTATACATGGAAACATAATATAATTCTAAAAAATCCATTCAGTTAGCCAATATAATTTCTGATTGAAGAAGCAACTGGATTAATCTCTTCATTGTTTGTTTTAGTCGAGGCATATCTTAGCAGGGTGTCCGTGGGGAGGGCATATAAAAATAAACAATTAGCATTTCATTAGTTCTTGCAAATTACTTAAACATTTCATGAAATTCATTAAAAATGTTCATTTTATATCATGGAAACAAAGGTCGCTATGACGGTCTAAACCCTTTCGGTCTTCTTTGGAGAGGAACGGAAGACACATTTAACAAACTTTATTCTGTAGTGACAATAGCTTACAAATAATGCACGTTGTAACAAATCTGTATTCTATAGTGAGGATTCAGCAGGTGTGCGTAAATAATCAATATATATATTTCAGTAAAGAGGCTTGCTTCGGTATCCCCCCCCCCCCGAGGGCAATCGAAGAGAAAAACCGGGTCTGGGTGGTTCGACGGGTCGTCCCGGGTTAGTTTAGGAGCCGGTTTAGCGGTGTATGTTTTTTGTATCGGTGTACGTATCCGTTTTGTATAGGGTGTGTTTAGGGGAAAAAAAGTTTAGGTCCCACGTTCTAGAGGTGCTGTTACTCAGAACCTCTACGCAGCCGGTTTAGGTCCCACGTTCTACGTCCCACGTGAGATTCACGGCGATCCGACCGGCGGCGTAACCCTAGCAGCCGACGAGATCGCACCTCATTGCCGCTTCTCTCTCCTCTAGACACGGCGGCACCCTAAGACGCGGGACAGACCTCATCGCCGCTCCTGTCCTCTAGAAAAAATCGAGATCGGAGCACCTCCAGATCGTACGATTCTAGATCGCAGCACTTCCAGATCAGAGACGATCTGGACCTAGTACACGTCAGAGGTGAGATATCGTCGCCTTCTAGGGTTCGGTGACGGCTCCTCCTCCTACTCCTCCTTGTTGTCGTAAGATAATTCTGACTCTCATGGTTTCTAGTGGTTGCAGATAATTGTGGATAGCAGTGGTTCAAGAATGATGGAAGAAGATGACGACTTGGACAATGAGGCCGAGTCCTCTCACCACCATGGATCAGATTCCGAGTCCTCTGACCACCATGGATCAGATTCTCATGTAGATAGGCACGTCCATCCTGATGATGCATCAGACGAAAATGTGAGTGGCCTTAATTTTATGTGGTGTACTAGTAATTGCAATGAAGACAACAAAATAAAATTATGTTCATTTTCATTTGTGTTGTGTAGATTGAGTTAGAAGTTGCTAATGAGGAGAACGATTCTGAGGTATTGGACAGTGAGTACGTGAATAAGGTATGTGCATTATTGTAGGTATATATGTGGATGAAATTAGTTGCATGAAAATAGAACTTACTATTATTTTCGTATTTAATTGTTCAGTTAATAGTTGGGAGTGATAAAAGTTTTGACTACTATGGTGATTCAGACTTGGAGACATGTGATAATGTTGAGGTATGTGTTTCATATTTTATGTGATATATATACCCAAGTTGTACCATTGTACTAATAACTTATGTGTTATATGTTATGGATTTGTAGGTGTTTGGGAATGTTCTTAAAGAGAAAGAATATAAGGGGGAATGTGACAGGGATATTGGGCATCCACGTGAAGAGCGGGAGAAGTATTGGAAAATAATGGATATGACTTTTGTTTCTGAACCTGCGGCTTATTATTTTTACAACAACTATGCTAAAGACCATGGATTCAGCATAAGAAAGGGCAGGTATAAGGAAAACAAAAAGGCATCACATGATATACGTAAGAGGCAGTTCGTATGCTCCAGGGAAGGGAAACGTAGTAGCAAATACTTGCCTTTGGAAGGCAGAAAATACAAGCCAAGAGCAGAATCTCGTTGTGGATGCACAGCGCAACTGGTCGTGAAGCTAGATAAATCTAAAGGTGTTTGGTGTGTTGAGAAGTTTGATGACAAGCACAATCATATTTTAGCTAGACCTGATGAGGTGCCTTTTATTTGGTCTCATAGGAAGATCAAAGATTTCCAAAGAGCAGAGATATTAGCAATGGCAGCTAGTGGGATTAGAAAGCATATGATCATGAGTTCTTTCATCAGCAAGTACGGTAGATACAATCAAGTTGGATTCACGAGGAAGGATTTGTATAACATGTGTGCCAGAGAGAAAAGGAAGCTACTTTCAAGCGGCGATGCGGCCACGGCCATCGGCATTATGCAAAGCAGGAAGGAAAAGGACCCTGACTTTTTTTATGATCATCAGCTTGACGATAAGGGACGTTTGAAATGTCTCTTCTGGTGTGATTCTCAGTCACGTCAGGACTACCAAGATTATGGTGACGTTTTGGTGTTTGACAGCACCTACAAGATGAATCGATACGGTATGCCTTTTGTTCCGTTTGTCGGCCTGAACAATCACCGGAAGACTACCGTATTCGGATGTGCCATCACATCAAACGAGACCGAGGATACTTATGCTTGGCTCCTGAAAACATTTTTGAAAGCAATGTGTCAAAAGAGGCCACGGTCTATAATCACGGATGCGGATGCTGCGATGATAAGAGCGATACGAAGTGTATTACCAGGCGTGTGGCACCGTATTTGTACATGGCACATTGAAAAGAACATGTGCAAGCACCTAAGTTCCAAATCATTGCCAGGGTTTCGGTCTCTATTATATTACTCCACCACGAAGGACAAGTTTGAGGAAGGATGGCACGCATATGTGAGAAAATGGCAGACAGATAAGACAAAACCGTGGCTAAATAGAATGTACAAGAAAAAGCACCTATGGTCGGCTGCTTACCTCGCAGATGGATTTTGGCTAGGGATGAAAAGCAACCAGCGTAGTGAAAGTCCCAACGCGTCCCTTCATCTTCACCTCGATTATGGGATGACGCTTGTGGATTTAATTTTGCACTATGAGAATGCCATTGTACGTATCCGGAAAACAGAGGCGCGAGATGACTGCACGACTTCACAGACTATGTCTGTGATTGTTACCAAATGGCAGCAAATTAAGTTAGCAATGGCCAGCACATTCACCCCAGCTAATTTTTATATCTTGCAGGATGATCTTCGTAAGATTGAAGGCATGACGCCTGTAGAAAAAAGTGTGGAAATAGAAGATTCGGTAAGGTATCTTGTGGCATGGTCAAATAACCGACGCCATAATTTTTCTGTGGACTATACACCAAACAATCCAGCACAAAGTATAGATTGCAATTGCCGGAGGATGGTACGTAGAGGATTCCTTGCAAGCATATTCTGTTTGTGTTGACGGAGCTGAAATTGGTTGAACTACCAAGGTGTATTGTTCTTGCACGATTCTCAAAAAATGCCAGAAGTGGGTTACCTTCGAGGCGCACGAGCGATCTGTTTGGCTGGGGATTTGCTGGGGCAGAGGAGCGGAGTCGGTATTCCGAGCTCAGTGTGATGTCGTCTGAAGCATTACATGTAGCCTGCAATAATCCTGAGTTGTACAAACAAATAAAGACCTTGTACCAGGAAATTATATCGAAAAAAGTGGCGTACGATGCAGGAGTACGTGGTCCAAGAAATTCCACTAATACTGATGGAGGACCTTCTGTAAGTGCAACTACTCCAATAGGTGATCCTGCTAAAGTCAACACAAAAGGTGCTTCGAAGGGAAAGAATAAAGGGAAGAGCAATGTTGTGAGTAAAAACGGTAGACCACTCGGGTATGATGAGAAAAAGCGGTTAAAGTTGTGTAGCGTTTGCAAAACGCCTGGACACAACAAAAATAGTGTGAAATGCAAACTCCATCATAGGTAACCACTATATTTAATTTTGGCATTAATTATTGTAATATAGTTATTTATGATTTTTGTGTTTGTAAACTGCAGGTATCTTGCAGAAATGTTAGTTCGACGTGAGCAGCAGTAACAAAGTATGCTGACGAGAAGGAGCTCATCATCATGATTATCCAGAAGTGAAAAAGATCATAAACAGTAGTTGAGAATTTTATCTTGTTTATGAGAACGTTGTTTGGTTATCTTGATTGGTTGTAATGCTTGATTAGGGACATAATAGTGACATGTGGGTATTATGTTTATTTATCTTTGTTGGTTATCATGAAATTAAGCTGGATTAATGTTGCAATCCGTTTTGAAGAAAACAATGGCTATGTATGAATGGTTGTTGCTAAAGTTTCCAAAAAAACAATGATGATAACTTGATTTGTAAAGTTGTCGTGGCAGAAAAACAAGGCAAAATCGTGCCGCCGCAGAAATCTGGCAGCCATGTCGCGGCAGAAAAAACAGCCTTTTCTGTGACACGGCAGATAGAATTTTCCACGTCCCCCTCGTCTGCTGCGTCAGCCCACGCATGTGGCGACATACGGTGCGGGGACAGAGTGGACCCTAGCGGCCCTGGCGGCGTACGGTGCAAGGACCGTGTGGAGAGGACTGGGGGGACCGAGGTGACTGGGGGGAACTGGGCTGGAACTGCGTCAGGCTCCCCCTCGTCCCAGCGTGGAGAGGAGGGAGACGTACGGTGCGGGGACCGTGTGGAGAGGACTGGGCAGGAACTGGGGGGACCGAGGTGACTGGGGGGAACTGGGCGGGAACTGCGTCAGACTCCCCCTCGTCCCAGCGTGGAGAGGAGGGAGGCGTCAGCACCGGGGACAGCGAGTCGCGCGCAGAACTGGACGCGCGGAGGTGGCACCGCAGCACCTGAGACAGAGGGGGACCGGGCAGAGGACGACGGGCCCACATAATCTGTCTCGATTGTTGCAGCGTTTTGGCTTGTAGCAACTGTTTGTTTAGATGCAATATTTAATGTAGTATATGGGTTGTAGGCTCTCGATTCCGGTGCCGTTTGTTGAAACATGGACTAATAAACACAAAATATTGAATATGTTTATACCAGGAGTAATAAACACAAAATATTGAATATGTTCACACCAGGAGTAATAAACACAAAATATTAAGTATAAACCCAAAATATTCAGTATATTTTACAAGCATGTCATGGTAACATAGGAACAAAAAAACCTGTAGGGTGGGAAACCTTCTACGGGACTAAAACCCAACCTACAAGCCATAATTCGTTCCTCAGGTTTTCATGTGTTTGGCCGCCTCAAGAATCTTGGTTCTGACAGTGCAGATGTTTGAAGGGGACAGAACAACCTGAGCAACCTTCAGTCTTCTGTTATCATTCGCTGTGGACTGTATTGACAAATCTAAGTAAGTACAAATATTTTTGGTACAGCTGGTCGGATAGTGATAGTTAAAAGAATATGCAAACCTGCGAAATTTCCCTAGTCATTTTATCGCCATCCCAGTGTTCCATACACTCTAACACAAATAAGCCACATGAATTTCTGGGACACAGCACAAGAACTAATTTTATTTTGCATGATGGATAACATGAAATATACAAGGCAAAAAAAAGTAAACTAAACTCACCCATCTCTTTGCCGAGCCAATTCATAACGTTTTATAGGCCATTTTGATACGTCGGGGTATTGTGATTTTGTAATCATGTTAGTTTGTTTTATGTCATACGCTATTTGATATCTCTGAAAAATGCAAAAATTATTGTAATGTACACAAGTATTAAGGTACTACATGATAAAGTTAAGAGAATAAATTACAATTGTTTTAATTATTTTCTTCGTTGTAGATAAAGAGTACAAAGAATTGAGAACTTGAAATTCTTGTTTCGGTATGTGCATGACTACTGTCGTCCAATGCGCGTCATTTATATTTAGAGGGAAATATACCTACATAAATTGAAGAATGTAATCAACAAAACACTTTTCAACATACAAATGATGTACGTTCTAATTATCTTATTTCGCAAGAAATATTCATCCATGACTCTTCCAATTGAGCCACTTTTGGACATAGTGAAGTCCATGTTATGCTTGGATTTTTTCGCTTCTTCCAAAGTTGTACCCTTCTTCACAAGGAACGTTGTTCTTAATGCACTGAAAAGGTACCGATCATGTCCCACACGAAGTGACAAATCTCCAATATAATTGTCTATTAACTGTAACCATAAGAGGAATTAATTTTATCAGAGTGGTAACATTATTATGTATTAGCATGATATAAAATAATCATAACACAGTAGAACTTACACGATCGCTAACCCACTCATGGTCCAACACATCTTTAAGATTTAATGAATTCAACATAATTCCATTTGCATGTTGGTAAACAACCTTTTTACCATTCGATTCATCCTTACATGCGTTTTCAACCAATGTCACGGCTGCTTGTATTTGCTTAGCACTCAGGACTCGTGTATCATCATCTTGGTTTACAAATAATCCTACGAAAATGGTTAAAAAAACTCGTTAGAACTACATAAAGATGTAAATAGTAGGTACACATTAAATAATTGTCAAATCTATTTATACGGAACGCATGCATCGGTTGAAACTAATTCCTCAGCATGCATGCATAGTGCCAATATGTGTTCCCACTTGCATGCACATTACTCACAAACCGATTCACATGGCTTAATGTCAAAGGAAAGAAAGAAGATTATACTCCCTCCGCTCCAGATTAAAGGGCACTTGAGATATGGCAGCGGGACCAAGGCGTGGACGGATTGGCTCTAGCTATATGCAGGATATCGATGGCAAGACCAATCAGTGATCGATAACCAGGCAAAATGTCACCTCTACATGGTCGCGTCAGTTTCCAAAACGGCAATGCATGCTCGTTTAAATGGAGTGTGTTGCATGCTCGCTTGATTTCTCACATTGCATGCGACAGTTTCCACGTCTGTATGCTGGCAATGCATGCTCGAGTTCAAAAGAATAGGACAGGAGCGTTTTTAGGAGGATAATAACTTAGTTAATTAATTTTTTCTGGCCTTCCACGCAATACAATTCGGAACAACCCCAAAATCACTAGGGGCCCTTTAATCCGGAGCGGAGGGAGTACTAGGCTAAAACGCCACAATTATTCAGTAATAAATGGCTATGCGCCTAAACCAGCATTCCTAGTGAAACTGCATGAAAAATAAAAGGTGTCGTGTAAATTGAACCTGAGGGAGTACCTTTCTTAAGTGCACAACGTTTGGGGGGCTCATATCCCACGTAACCTTCAAGTTTTGTAGAAATTTTGCGCTTACGTTTCCCCAAACCTTGTTCCGGCTCATTGTTAACGTCCAACTTACTATCGATGATGTTGGAATCGTCTGACGCAGTTGCTCCATCCAGCTCTTTCCCATTTTTGCTAATTCCGTACATTTCCGATGGAAGGTCTAACACGGCTTTTGTAGAAATATCAAGCACTAACTCTGGGTTGGAAGGTGTTCTGCCTATTGCATCTTTACAACCATCCTTATGTGCGCCATCGTCGGGCGTTGCATTACCATTCAACCCAGTGTGTTTCATTGAATCAATAGTTTCCTTAATAATATGATCAGCATAAGCACCTGCACTCTCTTTCCCATACCAAAATTCTTTTCTCGGATAAGAGGATCCATTATTCAATGATAGGTTGTCATCTCCATTTTCAACTTCTTTGCTTTTGTACATAATGCCATTTTTATTCAACTTGACAATTAGTTCCTGAAAAATTAAATGGAAATATATAATGTACTCGTAGGCTATCAGATATAAAAATAGAAACTCCCAATAGTACATGCAATAACATGGTGATTACCTGTGCATATGAGTCCACCATTTTTTTGACGATTTTCTCCATTGTTGAATCCATCCTATTCATTGTTCGCTCCATCACTCGATCCATCACTCGCTCCATCATAGACTCCGTCAGTACCTCCTGCACGTTTTTAGTAGTTTTTTGGTTTGAATTTCTGGCTACAGCCTTCCTAGCCGAACTTGCCTTTGGCTTGAGAACAGGCGTCGGTTTATTTAGCATTTCAATCCTATACTCCAACGTTATATTATCTTCAACCTGATACATACACATTAGTAGAACTCAATGTTATTAATCAAACTAGAGGCGTAAGTTTGTTAACATAACCACATGATATATATACAGATGATATTAGAAACATGGATCGTTACCAGAATAGGTCCTTCATCCCGACCATGATCACAGTCCATTGTATCCCTGATCCTAGCAGCATCATCTGTCCAATTACGCATGAGTGGTCTCAAGGACAAACTTGGATTTATCCTACAAGGATCATCTACATGCTTGACCTTCTCCTAATAAAAATACTGCATGTGAACCAAGTGTAATGTTAGTGCATCATAAAATGAGAAGACTACCATATTAAAAATAATGTTGAGAACAGATTTAATACCTGTATTAAAGACAAATTTCCCTTAGGCCACTGCCTAATTTGTTTACATCTAGTTACAAGCCTGAAGTATACCATGAGATGATCTACCGTGAACTCACTCCAATTAATGGTGGACATACGGTCTAGGTCCTCCACTAGTACCCAATAATCCTTCGGTACAATCCTCTTAGTCATAGGCGCCAGGACTGTACCAAGGAGAACAAGGGCAGATTTGCGGAGGAAGTCATCGTCCGCAGCTTTGCTCATGACAATATCAGCTATTAAATCTTCAATAACAATGTTGTCAGTAGTTGCGCTGAGAAAATGTGGTGGAATACGGGACTTTCCGTATTTATCTTCCTCATCAATTATACGATTAGCAGACAGACCATAGTTTCGTAATCCATAAATGCACTCTGCATCTTGTGCAGTCAATGCAAATTTGCCTTTATTAGGCAGGACAAAAGTGCTAGAGTCATGATCATAAATGTGAAACATGTACTGCAGCAAGACAACTCGCATCCGAATTGGTGGAATTTGTAACATACTTCGCATATTTGATTCCAAAAATTTGCTACGTTGTTGACTTGTAAAATTGCCCACAAGTCTACACCATGTTTCAACAGAGCAAGCAATATCACCATCCAGTTCCATCACGCTGCAAGAAAAATCAACATGACAATAAAAAACAAGTGTAAAGTTAGTGCATGCATGTGTTTATACTATGTAAAGGAAATTGTTGGCATAAAGAAAAAATGGAACAAAAGTCTACATTAAAAACAAGTGTAAAGTGTAAAGTTAGTGCATGCAAAGTTAGTGCATGCATGCATGTTTCTCCACAAGTCTACATTAATCATTTATTTTATAAAAAACAAAAGTCTCATGTTTAAAGATAAAGATATGCAAAAGTTCCCCTGAATAAAGAAAAAATGCTTATTCACAACTTGAAAAGATATGTAGACCAAGCTTCAGACCATCAAAATAAATCTTATCTTATTTGTTAAGATCTGTCTACTTGAAAATATACTTTATAGCAGCCACTTCTTATACACAAAGGTGCTCAACTATGACCTGTAGTAAACAAATCTGTGAGGAAGTTTTTAGAAAAAGGTCTAATGTGAAACAGGATCCTCATGTTGTCAGACCGAGGCATAACCTAAGTACATGCTTTGTTGAAACTACTCATCATAGAGAATATTTGAAATAACTTTGCTAGTTGTAAATTACCTGATGCATCAACCATGACATGGTAATAAAGTACACCGAAGTGGAAATAATGCCAATTTAAAAAATAAGTTTACTCCCGGCATGCAATCATAGATCTACGTGAATTAGTGCGGCTAAACCCCGGCCTATCTCCTAATAATCCCCACCACCGCTGCACCCTACCATGTTACCTCCGCCGCCACAGATCAAAACGTCCCCCTGGCCCCGCCAACCCCTCTCTGCACACCGCGAAGCCATGCGATCATAGATCTACGTGATCATAGATCTAGGCACACAGAGATAGGGTGCATGCGATCATAGATCTATCCATGCGATCATACCGGAGACGGTCGCCGCTGTACTTCTCCCGCGCGCCGCCGCTGTACTTCTCCCGCGCGCCGACGCTGTACTTCTCCCGCGCGCCGCCGCTGTACGGCTGGCGCACTCCACCAAGACGCCGCAAGGTAGAGACGGTCGCTCCTCGAAGGAGTCAACTCGAAACACGGTTGTAAACTGGGACAGAGAAGACGGCGGTAGGGCGACGATGTAGCCACGACGCGGTCGTGCCTATCTGACCCACCACGTCGCTGCGCGTATTGACTAAAAAAATGTGAAAACGACCCTAAAGGCCCAGTTTAGGCCGACATACGCAGTACATTAATTGGCAAAAAAAAATCATGAAATTTTTTTTGACACTCTGGAGGTTGGGTTCCACACACTGGCCTAGCTCAAGCCCATTACAAGCGAACTAGACCAGAGTTGTACAGCCTAGCGGCCCCAGAGGTCGGCCCATTACAGGGGCACGATAGCAGGTGAATCGGATTTGTTTTTGAGAGGAGCTCGAGGGTGAGCGTCGACCGGGGTATATAAGCTGGTCCTGATCGCCTCCAACTAGCGAGGTGGGACTAAAACTCCCACCCACATCGGCACCGCGGGCATCACGCGTAAACGGGCCGATTTACTGCCGGCCCACCACGATGCGGAGCTGCCACGGGCACGGGAGTTGGCCGAGTGCTTAGATTGTCTCGCTGGGCCTGGTTATCAGGTACGTTTATTTATTTTTCCCTCTTATTTGTTTTTCGTTTTTTCAATTCTAATTTCTGTTTCAATTCAAATCAAATGATTTCAAAACTCAATTTTATTTTAAACCTTTACGAAACCTTTTAAGTAGGTTTCATATTATTTTTTACTGTGTTATTAAATCCACTCAATTATAATTTTCTTGTTATTTAATATTTATCTATGATTAGGTATTTTCTCTTTTTTCAAGTTACATTTAAAATGATTCAAACCCATATAATTTTTTCCAAATAATCATTTATGATCTACCAATAGATCCATGGTTAAACCACATCCTGTGGGCCTAAAAATGATTTTTCCCAAAATATTACAGGTTCCAATTGTGTAGCTATAGTTCAAATTTTCCATGTTTTCTCATATTTGACCAAACTTTGACTTGTGGCACAAATTGACAAAGATAGAAATTAAAGACCACCAAAGTGGTTATGTTCCCACCAAATGTCCCCATCTACCTAAACATGCTGGTGAAACAAAGGTTTCAACTATAAATTTTGTACTTCATTCACAAAATATAGCTGAATTTTGCATTTTAAAATGGAAAATGGTATTTAAAGGCATCCTTGCTGACAGACACCAAAAGATGAAATGTATGCCATGCCAAGACACACCTCCCTGCCAAGTTTGAGTCAATTCTGAGAAAGTATGACATGGAGCTGGCCATGTCCTATGAAATTTGGGTACACACCCATGAGACTCACACTTGGAACCAAGAGTGAGCCAACAAACTCATCTTTGCTTCCACAAACACAAGGTTTAATATTTTTCATTCTAACTAGGGTACAATCTAAGACCAATGGACAACGTTTCACTATTTTTTGAATTGTTGTGATTTTATACTGCCAGGTCAAAGTCTGGTCAAATTTTGCGTCGAACACCGAGTAGCCATATGGATGAACCTAGTTGATCTACCAATAGATCCATGGTTAAACCACATCCTGCGCGCCTAAAATGATTTTTCCCAAAATATTACATGTTCCAATTGTGTAGCTATAGTTCAAATTTTTCATGTTTTCTCATATTTGACCAAACTTTGACTTGTGGTACAAATTGACCAAGATAGAAATTAAAGACCACCAAAGTGGTTATGTTCCCACCAAATGTCCCCATCTACCTAAACATGCTGGTGAAACAAAGGTTTTAACTATAAATTTTGTACTTCCTTCACAAAACATAGCTGAATTTTGAATTTTAAAATGGAAAATGGTATTTAAAGGAATCCTTGCTGATAGACACCAAAAGATGAAATGTATGCCATGCCAAGACACACCTCCCTGCCAAGTTTGAGTCAATTCTGAGAAATATGACATGGAGCTGGCCATGTCCTATGAAATTTGGGTACACACCCATGAGACTCACACTTGGAACCAAGAGTGAGCCAACAAACTCATCTTTGCTTCCACAAACTCAAGGTTTAATATTTTTCATTCTAACTAGGGTACAATCTAAGACCAATGGAAAAGGTTTCACTATTTTTTGAATTTTTGTGATTTTAGACTGCCAGGTCAAAGTCTGGTCAAATTTTGCGTCGAACACCGAGTAGCCATATGGATGAACCTAGCTGATCTACCAATAGATCCATGGTTAAACCACATCCTGTGGGCCTAAAAATGATTTTTCCAAAATATTACAGGTTCCAATTGTGTAGCTATAGTTCAAATTTTCCATGTTTTCTCATATTTGACCAAACTTTGACTTGTGGTACAAATTGACCTAGATAGACATTAAAGACCACCAAAGTGGTTATGTTCCCACCAAATGTCCCCATCTACCTAAACATGCTGGTGAAACAAAGGTTTTAACTATAAATTTTGTACTTCCTTCACAAAACATAGCTGAATTTTGAATTTTAAAATGGAAAATGGTATTTAAAGGCATCCTTGCTGACAGACACCAAAAGATGAAATGTATGCCATGCCAAGACACACCTCCCTGCCAAGTTTGAGTCAATTCTGAGAAAGTATGACATGGAGCTGGCCATGTCCTATGAAATTTGGGTACACACCCATGAGACTCACACTTGGAACCAAGAGTGAGCCAACAAACTCATCTTTGCTTCCACAAACTCAAGGTTTAATATTTTTCATTCTAACTAGGGTACAATCTAAGACCAATGGACAAGGTTTCACTATTTTTTGAATTTTTGTGATTTTATACTACCAGGTCAAAGTCTGGTCAAATTTTGCGTCGAACACCGAGTAGCCATATGGATGAACCTAGCTGGTCTACCAATAGATCCATGGTTAAACCACATCCTGTGGGCCTAAAAATGATTTTTCCCAAAATATTACAGGTTCCAATTGTATAGCTATAGTTCAAATTTTCCATGTTTTCTCATATTTGACCAAACTTTGACTTGTGGTACAAATTGACCAAGATAGACATCAAAGACCACCAAAGTGGTTATTTTCCCACCAAATGTCCCCATCTACCTAAACATGCTGGTGAAACAAAGGTTTCAACTATAAATTTTGTACTTCCTTCACAAAATATAGCTGAATTTTGCATTTCAAAATGGAAAATGGTATTTAAAGGCATCCTTGCTGACAGACACCAAAAGATGAAATGTATGCCATGCCAAGACACACCTCCCTGCCAAGTTTGAGTCAATTCTGAGAAAGTATGACATGGAGCTGGCCATGTCCTATGAAATTTGGGTACACACCCATGAGACTCACACTTGGAACCAAGAGTGAGCCAACAAACTCATCTTTGCTTCCACAAACTCAAGTTTAATATTTTTCATTCTAACTAGGGTACAATCTAAGACCAATGGACAAGGTTTCACTATTTTTTGAATTTTTGTGATTTTATACTGCCAGGTCAAAGTCTGGTCAAATTTTGCGTCGAACACCGAGTAGCCATATGGATGAACCTAGCTGATCTACCAATAGATCCATGGTTAAACCACATCCTGTGGGCCTAAAAATGATTTTTCCTAAAATATTACAGGTTCCAATTGGGTAGCTATAGTTCAAATTTTCCATGTTTTCTCATATTTGACCAAACTTTGACTTGTGGTACAAATTGACCAAGATAGAAATTAAAGACCACCAAAGTGGTTATGTTCCCACCAAATGTCCCCATCTACCTAAACATGCTGGTGAAACAAAGGTTTTAACTATAAATTTTGTACTTCCTTCACAAAACATAGCTGAATTTTGAATTTTAAAATGGAAAATGGTATTTAAAGGCATCCTTGCTGAGAGACACCAAAAGATGAAATGTATGCCATGCCAAGACACACCTCCCTACCAAGTTTGAGTCAATTCTGAGAAAGTATGACATGGAGCTGGCCATGTCCTATGAAATTTGGGTACACACCCATTAGACTCACACTTGGAACCAAGAGTGAGCCAACAAACTCATCTTTGCTTCCACAAACTCAAGGTTTAATATTTTCATTCTAACTAGGGTACAATCTAAGACCAATGGACAAGGTTTCACTATTTTTTGAATTTTTGTGATTTTATACTGTCAGGTCAAAGTCTGGTCAAATTTTGCGTCGAACACCGAGTAGCCATATGGATGAACCTAGCTGATCTACCAATAGATCCATGGTTAAACCACATCCTGTGGGCCTAAAAATGATTTTCCCAAAATATTACAGGTTCCAATTGTGTAGCTATAGTTCAAATTTTCCATGTTTTCTCATATTTGACCAAACTTTGACTTGTGGTACAAATTGACCAAGATGGAAATTAAAGACCACCAAAGTGGTTATTTTCCCACCAAATGTCCCCATCTACCTAAACATGCTGGTGAAACAAAGGTTTCAACTATAAATTTTGTACTTCCTTCACAAAATATAGCTGAATTTTGCATTTTAAAATGGAAAATGGTATTTAAAGGCATCCTTGCTGACAGACACCAAAAGATGAAATGTATGCCATGCCAAGACACACCTCCCTGCCAAGTTTGAGTCAATTCTGAGAAAGTATGGCATGGAGCTGGCCATGTCCTATGAAATTTGGGTACACACCCATGAGACTCACACTTGGAACCAAGAGTGAGCCAACAAACTCATCTTTGCTTCCACAAACTCAAGGTTTAATATTTTTCATTCTAACTAGGGTACAATCTAAGACCAATGGACAAGGTTTCACTATTTTTTGAATTTTTGTGATTTTATACTGCCAGGTCAAAGTGTGGTCAAATTTTGCGTCGAACACCGAGTAGCCATATGGATGAACCTAGCTGATCTACCAATAGATCCATGGTTAAACCACATCTTGTGGGCCTAAAAATGATTTTTCCCAAAATATTACAGGTTCCAATTGTATAGCTATAGTTCAAATTTTCCATGTTTTCTCATATTTGACCAAACTTTGACTTGTGGTACAAATTGACCAAGATAGAAATTAAAGACCACCAAAGTGGTTATGTTCCCACCAAATGTCCCCATCTACCTAAACATGCTGGTGAAACAAAGCTTTAACTATAAATTTTGTACTTCCTTCACAAAACATAGCTGAATTTTGAATTTTAAAATGGAAAATGGTATTTAAAGGCATCCTTGCTGACAGACACCAAAAGATGAAATGTATGTCATGCCAAGACACACCTCCCTGCCAAGTTTGAGTCAATTCTGAGAAAGTATGACATGGAGCTGGCCATGTCCTATGAAATTTGGGTACACACCCATGAGACTCACACTTGGAACCAAGAGTGAGCCAACAAACTCATCTTTGCTTCCACAAACTCAAGGTTTAATATTTTTCATTCTAACTAGGGTACAATCTAAGACCAATGGACAAGGTTTCACTATTTTTTGAATTTTTGTGATTTTATACTACCAGGTCAAAGTCTGGTCAAATTTTGCGTCGAACACCGAGTAGCCATATGGATGAACCTAGCTGGTCTACCAATAGATCCATGGTTAAACCACATCCTGTGGGCCTAAAAATGATTTTTCCCAAAATATTACAGGTTCCAATTGTATAGCTATAGTTCAAATTTTCCATGTTTTCTCATATTTGACCAAACTTTGACTTGTGGTACAAATTGACCAAGATAGACATCAAAGACCACCAAAGTGGTTATTTTACCACCAAATGTCCCCATCTACCTAAACATGCTGGTGAAACAAAGGTTTCAACTATAAATTTTGTACTTCCTTCACAAAATATAGCTGAATTTTGCATTTTAAAATGGAAAATGGTATTTAAAGGCATCCTTGCTGACAGACACCAAAAGATGAAATGTATGCCATGCCAAGACACACCTCCCTGCCAAGTTTGAGTCAATTCTGAGAAAGTATGACATGGAGCTGGCCATGTCCTATGAAATTTGGGTACACACCCATGAGACTCACACTTGGAACCAAGAGTGAGCCAACAAACTCATCTTTGCTTCCACAAACTCAAGGTTTAATATTTTTCATTCTAACTAGGGTACAATCTAAGACCAATGGACAAGGTTTCACTATTTTTTGAATTTTTGTGATTTTATACTGCCAGGTCAAAGTCTGGTCAAATTTTGCGTCGAACACCGAGTAGCCATATGGATGAACCTAGCTGATCTACCAATAGATCCATGGTTAAACCACATCCTGTGGGCCTAAAAATGATTTTTCCCAAAATATTACAGGTTCCAATTGTGTAGCTATAGTTCAAATTTTCCATGTTTTCTCATATTTGACCAAACTTTGACTTGTGGTACAAATTGACCAAGATAGAAATTAAAGACCACCAAAGTGGTTATGTTCCCACCAAATGTCCCCATCTACCTAAACATGCTGGTGAAACAAAGGTTTTAACTATAAATTTTGTACTTCCTTCACAAAACATAGCTGAATTTTGAATTTTAAAATGGAAAATGGTATTTAAAGGCATCCTTGCTGACAGACACCAAAAGATGAAATGTATGCCATGCCAAGACACACCTCCCTGCCAAGTTTGAGTCAATTCTGAGAAAGTATGACATGGGGCTGGCCATGTCCTATGAAATTTGGGTACACACCCATGAGACTCACACTTGGAACCAAGAGTGAGCCAACAAACTCATCTTTGCTTCCACAAACTCAAGGTTTAATATTTTCATTCTAACTAGGGTACAATCTAAGACCAATGGACAAGGTTTCACTATTTTTTGAATTTTTGTGATTTTATACTGCCAGGTCAAAGTCTGGTCAAATTTTGCGTCGAACACCGAGTAGCCATATGGATGAACCTAGCTGATCTACCAATAGATCCATGGTTAAACCACATCCTGTGGGCCTAAAAATGATTTTTCCCAAAATATTACAGGTTCCAATTGTGTAGCTATAGTTCAAATTTTCCATGTTTTCTCATATTTGACCAAACTTTGACTTGTGGTACAAATTGACCAAGATAGAAATTAAAGACCACCAAAGTGGTTATGTTCCCACCAAATGTCCCCATCTACCTAAACATGCTGGTGAAACAAAGGTTTCAACTATAAATTTTGTACTTCCTTCACAAAACATAGCTGAATTTTGAATTTTAAAATGGAAAATGGTATTTAAAGGCATCCTTGCTGACAGACACCAAAAGATGAAATGTATGCCATGCCAAGACACACCTCCCTGCCAAGTTTGAGTCAATTCTGAGAAAGTATGACATGGAGCTGGCCATGTCCTATGAAATTTGGGTACACACCCATGAGACTCACACTTGGAACCAAGAGTGAGCCAACAAACTCATCTTTGCTTCCACAAACTCAAGGTTTAATATTTTCATTCTAACTAGGGTACAATCTAAGACCAATGGACAAGGTTTCACTATTTTTTGAATTTTTGTGATTTTATACTGCCAGGTCAAAGTCTGGTCAAATTTTGCGTCGAACACCGAGTAGCCATATGGATGAACCTAGCTGATCTACCAATAGATCCATGGTTAAACCACATCCTGTGGGCCTAAAAATGATTTTTCCCAAAATATTACAGGTTCCAATTGTGTAGTTATAGTTCAAATTTTCCATGTTTTCTCATATTTGACCAAACTTTGACTTGTGGTACAAATTGACCAAGATAGAAATTAAAGACCACCAAAGTGGTTATGTTCCCACCAAATGTCCCCATCTACCTAAACATGCTGGTGAAACAAAGGTTTCAACTATAAATTTTGTACTTCCTTCACAAAATATAGCTGAATTTTGCATTTTAAAATGGAAAATGGTATTTAAAGGCATCCTTGCTGACAGACACCAAAAGATGAAATGCATGCCATGCCAAGACACACCTCCCTGCCAAGTTTGAGTCAATTCTGAGAAAGTATGACATGGAGGTGGCCATGTCCTATGAAATTTGGGTTCACACCCATGAGACTCACACTTGGAACCAAGAGTGAGCCAACAAACTCATCTTTGCTTCCACAAACTCAAGGTTTAATATTTTTCATTCTAACTAGGGTACAATCTAAGACCAATGGACAAGGTTTCACTATTTTTTGAATTTTTGTGATTTTATACTGCCAGGTCAAAGTGTGGTCAAATTTTGCGTCGAACACCGAGTAGCCATATGGATGAACCTAGCTAATCTACCAATAGATCCATGGTTAAACCACATCCTGTGGGCCTAAAAATGATTTTTCCCAAAATATTACAGGTTCCAATTGTATAGCTATAGTTCAAATTTTCCATGTTTTCTCATATTTGACCAAACTTTGACTTGTGGTACAAATTGACCAAGATAGAAATTAAAGACCACCAAAGTGGTTATGTTCCCACCAAATGTCCCCATCTACCTAAACATGCTGGTGAAACAAAGGTTTTAACTATAAATTTTGTACTTCCTTCACAAAACATAGCTGAATTTTGAATTTTAAAATGGAAAATGGTATTTAAAGGCATCCTTGCTGACAGACACCAAAAGATGAAATGTATGCCATGCCAAGACACACCTCCCTACCAAGTTTGAGTCAATTCTGAGAAAGTATGACATGGAGCTGGCCATGTCCTATGAAATTTGGGTACACACCCATGAGACTCACACTTGGAACCAAGAGTGAGCCAACAAACTCATCTTTGCTTCCACAAACTCAAGGTTTAATATTTTCATTCTAACTAGGGTACAATCTAAGACCAATGGACAAGGTTTCACTATTTTTTGAATTTTTGTGATTTTATACTGCCAGGTCAAAGTCTGGTCAAATTTTGCGTCGAACACCGAGTAGCCATATGGATGAACCTAGCTGATCTACCAATAGATCCATGGTTAAACCACATCCTGTGGGCCTAAAAATGATTTTTCCCAAAATATTACAGGTTCCAATTGTGTAGCTATAGTTCAAATTTTCCATGTTTTCTCATATTTGACCAAACTTTGACTTGTGGTACAAATTGACCAAGATGGAAATTAAAGACCACCAAAGTGGTTATGTTCCCACCAAATGTCCCCATCTACCTAAACATGCTGGTGAAACAAAGGTTTCAACTATAAATTTTGTACTTCCTTCACAAAATATAGCTGAATTTTGCATTTTAAAATGGAAAATGGTATTTAAAGGCATCCTTGCTGACAGACACCAAAAGATGAAATGTATGCCATGCCAAGACACACCTCCCTGCCAAGTTTGAGTCAATTCTGAGAAAGTATGACATGGAGCTGGCCATGTCCTATGAAATTTGGGTACACACCCATGAGACTCACACTTGGAACCAAGAGTGAGCCAACAAACTCATCTTTGCTTCCACAAACTCAAGGTTTAATATTTTTCATTCTAACTAGGGTACAATCTAAGACCAATGGACAAGGTTTCACTATTTTTTGAATTTTTGTGATTTTATACTACCAGGTCAAAGTCTGGTCAAATTTTGCGTCGAACACCGAGTAGCCATATGGATGAACCTAGCTGATCTACCAATAGATCCATGGTTAAACCACATCCTGTGGGCCTAAAAATGATTTTTCCCAAAATATTACAGGTTCCAATTGTGTAGCTATAGTTCAAATTTTCCATGTTTTCTCATATTTGACCAAACTTTGACTTGTGGTACAAATTGACCAAGATAGAAATTAAAGACCACCAAAGTGGTTATGTTCCCACCAAATGTCCCCATCTACCTAAACATGCTGGTGAAACAAAGGTTTTAACTATAAATTTTGTACTTCCTTCACAAAACATAGCTGAATTTTGAATTTTAAAATGGAAAATGGTATTTAAAGGCATCCTTGCTGACAGACACCAAAAGATGAAATGTATGCCATGCCAAGACACACCTCCCTACCAAGTTTGAGTTAATTCTGAGAAAGTATGACATGGAGCTGGCCATGTCCTATGAAATTTGGGTACACACCCATTAGACTCACACTTGGAACCCAGAGTGAGCCAACAAACTCATCTTTGCTTCCACAAACTCAAGGTTTAATATTTTCATTCTAACTAGGGTACAATCTAAGACCAATGGACAAGGTTTCACTATTTTTTGAATTTTTGTGATTTTATAGTGCCAGGTCAAAGTCTGGTCAAATTTTGCGTCGAACACCGAGTAGCCATATGGATGAACCTAGCTGATCTACCAATAGATCCATGGTTAAACCACATCCTGTAGGCCTAAAAATGATTTTTCCCAAAATATTACAGGTTCCAATTGTGTAGCTATAGTTCAAATTTTCCATGTTTTCTCATATTTGACCAAACTTTGACTTGTGGTACAAATTGACCAAGATGGAAATTAAAGACCACCAAAGTGGTGATGTTCCCACCAAATGTCCCCATCTACCTAAACATGCTGGTGAAACAAAGGTTTTAACTATAAATTTTGTACTTCCTTCACAAAACATAGCTGAATTTTGAATTTTAAAATGGAAAATGGTATTTAAAGGCATCCTTGCTGACAGACACCAAAAGATGAAATGTATGCCATGCCAAGACACACCTCCCTGCCAAGTTTGAGTCAATTCTGAGAAAGTATGACATGGAGCTGGCCATGTCCTATGAAATTTGGGTACACACCCATGAGACTCACACTTGGAACCAAGAGTGAGCCAACAAACTCATCTTTGCTTCCACAAACTCAAGTTTTAATATTTTTCATTCTAACTAGGGTACAATCTAAGACCAATGGACAAGGTTTCACTATTTTTTGAATTTTTGTGATTTTATACTGCCAGGTCAAAGTCTGGTCAAATTTTGCGTCGAACACCGAGTAGCCATATGGATGAACCTAGCTGATCTACCAATAGATCCATGGTTAAACCACATCCTGTGGGCCTAAAAATGATTTTTCCCAAAATATTACAGGTTCCAATTGTGTAGCTATAGTTCAAATTTTCCATGTTTTCTCATATTTGACCAAACTTTGACTTGTGGTACAAATTGACCAAGATAGAAATTAAAGACCACCAAAGTGGTTATGTTCCCACCAAATGTCCCCATCTACCTAAACATGCTGGTGAAACAAAGGTTTTAACTATAAATTTTGTACTTCCTTCACAAAACATAGCTGAATTTTGAATTTTAAAATGGAAAATGGTATTTAAAGGCATCCTTGCTGACAGACACCAAAAGATGAAATGTATGCCATGCCAAGACACACCTCCCTACCAAGTTTGAGTCAATTCTGAGAAAGTATGACATGGAGCTGGCCATGTCCTATGAAATTTGGGTACACACCCATTAGACTCACACTTGGAACCAAGAGTGAGCCAACAAACTCATCTTTGCTTCCACAAACTCAAGGTTTAATATTTTCATTCTAACTAGGGTACAATCTAAGACCAATGGACAAGGTTTCACTATTTTTTGAATTTTTGTGATTTTATACTGCCAGGTCAAAGTCTGGTCAAATTTTGCGTCGAACACCGAGTAGCCATATGGATGAACCTAGCTGATCTACCAATAGATCCATGGTTAAACCACATCCTGTGGGCCTAAAAATGATTTTTCCCAAAATATTACAGGTTCCAATTGTGTAGCTATAGTTCAAATTTTCCATGTTTTCTCATATTTGACCAAACTTTGACTTGTGGTACAAATTGACAAAGATAGAAATTAAAGACCACCAAAGTGGTTACGTTCCCACCAGATGTCCCCATCTACCTAAACATGCTGGTGAAACAAAGGTTTTAACTATAAATTTTGTACTTCCTTCACAAAACATAGCTGAATTTTGAATTTTAAAATGGAAAATGGTATTTAAAGGCATCCTTGCTGACAGACACCAAAAGATGAAATGTATGCCATGCCAAGACACACCTCCCTACCAAGTTTGAGTCAATTATGAGAAAGTATGACATGGAGCTGGCCATGTCCTATGAAATTTGGGTACACACCCATTAGACTCACACTTGGAACCAAGAGTGAGCCAACAAACTCATCTTTGCTTCCACAAACTCAAGGTTTAATATTTTCATTCTAACTAGGGTACAATCTAAGACCAATGGACAAGGTTTCACTATTTTTTGAATTTTTGTGATTTTATACTGCCAGGTCAAAGTCTGGTCAAATTTTGCGTCGAACACCGAGTAGCCATATGGATGAACCTAGCTGATCTACCAATAGATCCATGGTTAAACCACATCCTGTGGGCCTAAAAATGATTTTTCCCAAAATATTACAGGTTCCAATTGTGTAGCTATAGTTCAAATTTTCCATGTTTTCTCATATTTGACCAAACTTTGACTTGTGGTACAAATTGACCAAGATGGAAATTAAAGACCACCAAAGTGGTTATGTTCCCACCAAATGTCCCCATCTACCTAAACATGCTGGTGAAACAAAGGTTTCAACTATAAATTTTGTACTTCCTTCACAAAATATAGCTGAATTTTGCATTTTAAAATGGAAAATGGTATTTAAAGGCATCCTTGCTGACAGACACCAAAAGATGAAATGCATGCCATGCCAAGACACACCTCCCTGCCAAGTTTGAGTCAATTCTGAGAAAGTATGACATGGAGCTGGCCATGTCCTATGAAATTTGGGTACACACCCATGAGACTCACACTTGGAACCAAGAGTGAGCCAACAAACTCATCTTTGCTTCCACAAACTCAAGGTTTAATATTTTTCATTCTAACTAGGGTACAATCTAAGACCAATGGACAAGGTTTCACTATTTTTTGAATTTTTGTGATTTTATACTGCCAGGTCAAAGTGTGGTCAAATTTTGCGTCGAACACCGAGTAGCCATATGGATGAACCTAGCTGATCTACCAATAGATCCATGGTTAAACCACATCCTGTGGGCCTAAAAATGATTTTTCCCAAAATATTACAGGTTCCAATTGTATAGCTATAGTTCAAATTTTCCATGTTTTCTCATATTTGACCAAACTTTGACTTGTGGTACAAATTGACAAAGATAGAAATTAAAGACCACCAAAGTGGTTATGTTCCCACCAAATGTCCCCATCTACCTAAACATGCTAGTGAAACAAAGGTTTTAACTATAAATTTTGTACTTCCTTCACAAAACATAGCTGAATTTTGAATTTTAAAATGGAAAATGGTATTTAAAGGCATCCTTGCTGACAGACACCAAAAGATGAAATGTATGCCATGCCAAGACACACCTCCCTACCAAGTTTGAGTCAATTATGAGAAAGTATGACATGGAGCTGGGCATGTCCTATGAAATTTGGGTACACACCCATGAGACTCACACTTGGAACCAAGAGTGAGC
This sequence comes from Avena atlantica, assembly GCA_910589765.1. NCBI lineage: Eukaryota > Viridiplantae > Streptophyta > Magnoliopsida > Poales > Poaceae > Avena > Avena atlantica. The sequence goes on along the minus strand of OU342734.1, from coordinate 460,812,556 downwards.
CAACAAACTCATCTTTGCTTCCACAAACTCAAGGTTTAATATTTTCATTCTAACTAGGGTACAATCTAAGACCAATGGACAAGGTTTCACTATTTTTTGAATTTTTGTGATTTTATACTGCCAGGTCAAAGTCTGGTCAAATTTTGCGTCGAACACCGAGTAGCCATATGGATGAACCTAGCTGATCTACCAATAGATCCATGGTTAAACCACATCCTGTGGGCCTAAAAATGATTTTTCCCAAAATATTACAGGTTCCAATTGTGTAGCTATAGTTCAAATTTTCCATGTTTTCTCATATTTGACCAAACTTTGACTTGTGGTACAAATTGACCAAGATGGAAATTAAAGACCACCAAAGTGGTTATGTTCCCACCAAATGTCCCCATCTACCTAAACATGCTGGTGAAACAAAGGTTTCAACTATAAATTTTGTACTTCCTTCACAAAATATAGCTGAATTTTGCATTTTAAAATGGAAAATGGTATTTAAAGGCATCCTTGCTGACAGACACCAAAAGATGAAATGTATGCCATGCCAAGACACACCTCCCTGCCAAGTTTGAGTCAATTCTGAGAAAGTATGACATGGAGCTGGCCATGTCCTATGAAATTTGGGTACACACCCATGAGACTCACACTTGGAACCAAGAGTGAGCCAACAAACTCATCTTTGCTTCCACAAACTCAAGGTTTAATATTTTTCATTCTAACTAGGGTACAATCTAAGACCAATGGACAAGGTTTCACTATTTTTTGAATTTTTGTGATTTTATACTGCCAGGTCAAAGTGTGGTCAAATTTTGCGTCGAACACCGAGTAGCCATATGGATGAACCTAGCTGATCTACCAATAGATCCATGGTTAAACCACATCCTGTGGGCCTAAAAATGATTTTTCCCAAAATATTACAGGTTCCAATTGTATAGCTATAGTTCAAATTTTCCATGTTTTCTCATATTTGACCAAACTTTGACTTGTGGTACAAATTGACCAAGATAGAAATTAAAGACCACCAAAGTTGTTATGTTCCCACCAAATGTCCCCATCTACCTAAACATGCTGGTGAAACAAAGGTTTTAACTATAAATTTTGTACTTCCTTCACAAAACATAGCTGAATTTTGAATTTTAAAATGGAAAATGGTATTTAAAGGCATCCTTGCTGACAGACACCAAAAGATGAAATGTATGCCATGCCAAGACACACCTCCCTGCCAAGTTTGAGTCAATTCTGAGAAAGTATGACATGGAGCTGGCCATGTCCTATGAAATTTGGGTACACACCCATTAGACTCACACTTGGAACCAAGAGTGAGCCAAAAAACTCATCTTTGCTTCCACAAACTCAAGGTTTAATATTTTCATTCTAACTAGGGTACAATCTAAGACCAATGGACAAGGTTTCACTATTTTTTGAATTTTTGTGATTTTATACTGCCAGGTCAAAGTCTGGTCAAATTTTGCGTCGAACACCGAGTAGCCATATGGATGAACCTAGCTGATCTACCAATAGATCCATGGTTAAACCACATCCTGTGGGCCTAAAAATGATTTTTCCCAAAATATTACAGGTTCCAATTGTGTAGCTATAGTTCAAATTTTCCATGTTTTCTCATATTTGACCAAACTTTGACTTGTGGTACAAATTGACCAAGATGGAAATTAAAGACCACCAAAGTGGTTATGTTCCCACCAAATGTCCCCATCTACCTAAACATGCTGGTGAAACAAAGGTTTCAACTATAAATTTTGTACTTCCTTCACAAAATATAGCTGAATTTTGCATTTTAAAATGGAAAATGATATTTAAAGGCATCCTTGCTGACAGACAACAAAAGATGAAATGTATGCCATGCCAAGACACACCTCCCTGCCAAGTTTGAGTCAATTCTGAGAAAGTATGACATGGAGCTGGCCATGTCCTATGAAATTTGGGTACACACCCATGAGACTCACACTTGGAACCAAGAGTGAGCCAACAAACTCATCTTTGCTTCCACAAACTCAAGTTTTAATATTTTTCATTCTAACTAGGGTACAATCTAAGACCAATGGACAAGGTTTCACTATTTTTTGAATTTTTGTGATTTTATACTGCCAGGTCAAAGTCTGGTCAAATTTTGCGTCGAACACCGAGTAGCCATATGGATGAACCTAGCTGATCTACCAATAGATCCATTGTTAAACCACATCCTGTGGGCCTAAAAATGATTTTTCCCAAAATATTACAGGTTCCAATTGTGTAGCTATAGTTCAAATTTTCCATGTTTTCTCATATTTGACCAAACTTTGACTTGTGGTACAAATTGACCAAGATAGAAATTAAAGACCACCAAAGTGGTTATGTTCCCACCAAATGTCCCCATCTACCTAAACATGCTGGTGAAACAAAGGTTTTAACTATAAATTTTGTACTTCCTTCACAAAACATAGCTGAATTTTAAAATGGAAAATGGTATTTAAAGGCATCCTTGCTGACAGACACCAAAAGATGAAATGTATGCCATGCCAAGACACACCTCCCTGCCAAGTTTGAGTCAATTCTGAGAAAGTATGACATGGAGCTGGCCATGTCCTATGAAATTTGGGTACACACCCATTAGACTCACACTTGGAACCAAGAGTGAGCCAACAAACTCATCTTTGCTTCCACAAACTCAAGGTTTAATATTTTTCATTCTAACTAGGGTACAATCTAAGACCAATGGACAAGGTTTCACTATTATTTGAATTTTTGTGATTTTATACTGCCAGGTCAAAGTCTGGTCAAATTTTGCGTCGAACACCGAGTAGCCATATGGATGAACCTAGCTGATCTACCAATAGATCCATGGTTAAACCACATCCTGTGGGCCTAAAAATGATTTTTCCTAAAATATTACAGGTTCCAATTGTGTAGCTATAGTTCAAATTTTCCATGTTTTCTCATATTTGACCAAACTTTGACTTGTGGTACAAATTGACCAAGATGGAAATTAAAGACCACCAAAGTGGTTATGTTCCCACCAAATGTCCCCATCTACCTAAACATGCTGGTGAAACAAAGGTTTCAACTATAAATTTTGTACTTCCTTCACAAAATATAGCTGAATTTTGCATTTTAAAATGGAAAATGGTATTTAAAGGCATCCTTGCTGACAGACACCAAAAGATGAAATGTATGCCATGCCAAGACACACCTCCCTGCCAAGTTTGAGTCAATTCTGAGAAAGTATGACATGGAGCTGGCCATGTCCTATGAAATTTGGGTACACACCCATGAGACTCACACTTGGAACCAAGAGTGAGCCAACAAACTCATCTTTGCTTCCACAAACTCAGGTTTTAATATTTTTCATTCTAACTAGGGTATAATCTAAGACCAATGGACAAGGTTTCACTATTTTTTGAATTTTTGTGATTTTATACTGCCAGGTCAAAGTCTGGTCAAATTTTGCGTCAAACACCGAGTAGCCATATGGATGAACCTAGCTGATCTACCAATAGATCCATGGTTAAACCACATCCTGTGGGCCTAAAAATGATTTTTCCCAAAATATTACAGGTTCCAATTGTGTAGCTATAGTTCAAATTTTCCATATTTTCTCATATTTGACCAAACTTTGACTTGTGGTACAAATTGACCAAGATAGAAATTAAAGACCACCAAAGTGGTTATGTTCCCACCAGATGTCCCCATCTACCTAAACATGCTGGTGAAACAAAGGTTTTAACTATAAATTTTGTACTTCCTTCACAAAACATAGCTAAATTTTGAATTTTAAAATGGAAAATGGTATTTAAAGGCATCCTTGCTGACAGACACCAAAATATGAAATGTATGCCATGCCAAGACACACCTCCCTACCAAGTTTGAGTCAATTATGAGAAAGTATGACATGGATCTGGCCATGTCCTATGAAATTTGGGTACACACCCATTAGACTCACACTTGGAACCAAGAGTGAGCCAACAAACTCATCTTTGCTTCCACAAACTCAAGGTTTAATATTTTCATTCTAACTAGGGTACAATCTAAGACCAATGGACAAGGTTTCACTATTTTTTGAATTTTTGTGATTTTATACTGCCAGGTCAAAGTCTGGTCAAATTTTGCGTCGAACACCGAGTAGCCATATGGATGAACCTAGCTGATCTACCAATAGATCCATGGTTAAACCACATCCTGTGGGCCTAAAAATGATTTTTCCCAAAATATTACAGGTTCCAATTGTGTAGCTATAGTTCAAATTTTCCATGTTTTCTCATATTTGACCAAACTTTGACTTGTGGTACAAATTGACCAAGATGGAAATTAAAGACCACCAAAGTGGTTATGTTCCCACCAAATGTCCCCATCTACCTAAACATGCTGGTGAAACAAAGGTTTCAACTATAAATTTTGTACTTCCTTCACAAAATATAGCTGAATTTTGCATTTTAAAATGGAAAATGGTATTTAAAGGCATCCTTGCTGACAGACACCAAAAGATGAAATGCATGCCATGCCAAGACACACCTCCCTGCCAAGTTTGAGTCAATTCTGAGAAAGTATGACATGGAGCTGGCCATGTCCTATGAAATTTGGGTACACACCCATGAGACTCACACTTGGAACCAAGAGTGAGCCAACAAACTCATCTTTGCTTCCACAAACTCAAGGTTTAATATTTTTCATTCTAACTAGGGTACAATCTAAGACCAATGGACAAGGTTTCACTATTTTTTGAATTTTTGTGATTTTATACTGCCAGGTCAAAGTGTGGTCAAATTTTGCGTCGAACACCGAGTAGCCATATGGATGAACCTAGCTGATCTACCAATAGATCCATGGTTAAACCACATCCTGTGGGCCTAAAAATGATTTTTCCCAAAATATTACAGGTTCCAATTGTATAGCTATAGTTCAAATTTTCCATGTTTTCTCATATTTGACCAAACTTTGACTTGTGGTACAAATTGACAAAGATAGAAATTAAAGACCACCAAAGTGGTTATGTTCCCACCAAATGTCCCCATCTACCTAAACATGCTAGTGAAACAAAGGTTTTAACTATAAATTTTGTACTTCCTTCACAAAACATAGCTGAATTTTGAATTTTAAAATGGAAAATGGTATTTAAAGGCATCCTTGCTGACAGACACCAAAAGATGAAATGTATGCCATGCCAAGACACACCTCCCTACCAAGTTTTAGTCAATTATGAGAAAGTATGACATGGAGTTGGGCATGTCCTATGAAATTTGGGTACACACCCATGAGACTCACACTTGGAACCAAGAGTGAGCCAACAAACTCATCTTTGCTTCCACAAACTCAAGGTTTAATATTTTCATTCTAACTAGGGTACAATCTAAGACCAATGGACAAGGTTTCACTATTTTTTGAATTTTTGTGATTTTATACTGCCAGGTCAAAGTCTGGTCAAATTTTGCGTCGAACACCGAGTAGCCATATGGATGAACCTAGCTGATCTACCAATAGATCCATGGTTAAACCACATCCTGTGGGCCTAAAAATGATTTTTCCCAAAATATTACAGGTTCCAATTGTGTAGCTATAGTTCAAATTTTCCATGTTTTCTCATATTTGACCAAACTTTGACTTGTGGTACAAATTGACCAAGATGGAAATTAAAGACCACCAAAGTGGTTATGTTCCCACCAAATGTCCCCATCTACCTAAACATGCTGGTGAAACAAAGGTTTCAACTATAAATTTTGTACTTCCTTCACAAAATATAGCTGAATTTTGCATTTTAAAATGGAAAATGGTATTTAAAGGCATCCTTGCTGACAGACACCAAAAGATGAAATGTATGCCATGCCAAGACACACCTCCCTGCCAAGTTTGAGTCAATTCTGAGAAAGTATGACATGGAGCTGGCCATGTCCTATGAAATTTGGGTACACACCCATGAGACTCACACTTGGAACCAAGAGTGAGCCAACAAACTCATCTTTGCTTCCACAAACTCAAGGTTTAATATTTTTCATTCTAACTAGGGTACAATCTAAGACCAATGGACAAGGTTTCACTATTTTTTGAATTTTTGTGATTTTATACTGCCAGGTCAAAGTGTGGTCAAATTTTGCGTCGAACACCGAGTAGCCATATGGATGAACCTAGCTGATCTACCAATAGATCCATGGTTAAACCACATCCTGTGGGCCTAAAAATGATTTTTCCCAAAATATTACAGGTTCCAATTGTATAGCTATAGTTCAAATTTTCCATGTTTTCTCATATTTGACCAAACTTTGACTTGTGGTACAAATTGACCAAGATAGAAATTAAAGACCACCAAAGTTGTTATGTTCCCACCAAATGTCCCCATCTACCTAAACATGCTGGTGAAACAAAGGTTTTAACTATAAATTTTGTACTTCCTTCACAAAACATAGCTGAATTTTGAATTATAAAATGGAAAATGGTATTTAAAGGCATCCTTGCTGACAGACACCAAAAGATGAAATGTATGCCATGCCAAGACACACCTCCCTGCCAAGTTTGAGTCAATTCTGAGAAAGTATGACATGGAGCTGGCCATGTCCTATGAAATTTGGGTACACACCCATTAGACTCACACTTGGAACCAAGAGTGAGCCAAAAAACTCATCTTTGCTTCCACAAACTCAAGGTTTAATATTTTCATTCTAACTAGGGTACAATCTAAGACCAATGGACAAGGTTTCACTATTTTTTGAATTTTTGTGATTTTATACTGCCAGGTCAAAGTCTGGTCAAATTTTGCGTCGAACACCGAGTAGCCATATGGATGAACCTAGCTGATCTACCAATAGATCCATGGTTAAACCACATCCTGTGGGCCTAAAAATGATTTTTCCCAAAATATTACAGGTTCCAATTGTGTAGCTATAGTTCAAATTTTCCATGTTTTCTCATATTTGACCAAACTTTGACTTGTGGTACAAATTGACCAAGATGGAAATTAAAGACCACCAAAGTGGTTATGTTCCCACCAAATGTCCCCATCTACCTAAACATGCTGGTGAAACAAAGGTTTCAACTATAAATTTTGTACTTCCTTCACAAAATATAGCTGAATTTTGCATTTTAAAATGGAAAATGATATTTAAAGGCATCCTTGCTGACAGACAACAAAAGATGAAATGTATGCCATGCCAAGACACACCTCCCTGCCAAGTTTGAGTCAATTCTGAGAAAGTATGACATGGAGCTGGCCATGTCCTATGAAATTTGGGTACACACCCATGAGACTCACACTTGGAACCAAGAGTGAGCCAACAAACTCATCTTTGCTTCCACAAACTCAAGTTTTAATATTTTTCATTCTAACTAGGGTACAATCTAAGACCAATGGACAAGGTTTCACTATTTTTTGAATTTTTGTGATTTTATACTGCCAGGTCAAAGTCTGGTCAAATTTTGCGTCGAACACCGAGTAGCCATATGGATGAACCTAGCTGATCTACCAATAGATCCATTGTTAAACCACATCCTGTGGGCCTAAAAATGATTTTTCCCAAAATATTACAGGTTCCAATTGTGTAGCTATAGTTCAAATTTTCCATGTTTTCTCATATTTGACCAAACTTTGACTTGTGGTACAAATTGACCAAGATAGAAATTAAAGACCACCAAAGTGGTTATGTTCCCACCAAATGTCCCCATCTACCTAAACATGCTGGTGAAACAAAGGTTTTAACTATAAATTTTGTACTTCCTTCACAAAACATAGCTGAATTTTAAAATGGAAAATGGTATTTAAAGGCATCCTTGCTGACAGACACCAAAAGATGAAATGTATGCCATGCCAAGACACACCTCCCTGCCAAGTTTGAGTCAATTCTGAGAAAGTATGACATGGAGCTGGCCATGTCCTATGAAATTTGGGTACACACCCATTAGACTCACACTTGGAACCAAGAGTGAGCCAACAAACTCATCTTTGCTTCCACAAACTCAAGGTTTAATATTTTTCATTCTAACTAGGGTACAATCTAAGACCAATGGACAAGGTTTCACTATTATTTGAATTTTTGTGATTTTATACTGCCAGGTCAAAGTCTGGTCAAATTTTGCGTCGAACACCGAGTAGCCATATGGATGAACCTAGCTGATCTACCAATAGATCCATGGTTAAACCACATCCTGTGGGCCTAAAAATGATTTTTCCTAAAATATTACAGGTTCCAATTGTGTAGCTATAGTTCAAATTTTCCATGTTTTCTCATATTTGACCAAACTTTGACTTGTGGTACAAATTGACCAAGATGGAAATTAAAGACCACCAAAGTGGTTATGTTCCCACCAAATGTCCCCATCTACCTAAACATGCTGGTGAAACAAAGGTTTCAACTATAAATTTTGTACTTCCTTCACAAAATATAGCTGAATTTTGCATTTTAAAATGGAAAATGGTATTTAAAGGCATCCTTGCTGACAGACACCAAAAGATGAAATGTATGCCATGCCAAGACACACCTCCCTGCCAAGTTTGAGTCAATTCTGAGAAAGTATGACATGGAGCTGGCCATGTCCTATGAAATTTGGGTACACACCCATGAGACTCACACTTGGAACCAAGAGTGAGCCAACAAACTCATCTTTGCTTCCACAAACTCAGGTTTTAATATTTTTCATTCTAACTAGGGTATAATCTAAGACCAATGGACAAGGTTTCACTATTTTTTGAATTTTTGTGATTTTATACTGCCAGGTCAAAGTCTGGTCAAATTTTGCGTCAAACACCGAGTAGCCATATGGATGAACCTAGCTGATCTACCAATAGATCCATGGTTAAACCACATCCTGTGGGCCTAAAAATGATTTTTCCCAAAATATTACAGGTTCCAATTGTGTAGCTATAGTTCAAATTTTCCATATTTTCTCATATTTGACCAAACTTTGACTTGTGGTACAAATTGACCAAGATAGAAATTAAAGACCACCAAAGTGGTTATGTTCCCACCAAATGTCCCCATCTACCTAAACATGCTGGTGAAACAAAGGTTTTAACTATAAAGTTTGTACTTCCTTCACAAAATATAGCTGAATTTTGCATTTTAAAATGGAAAATGGTATTTAAAGGCATCCTTGCTGACAGACACCAAAAGATTAAATGTATGCCATGCCAAGACACACCTCCCTGCCAAGTTTGAGTCAATTCTGAGAAAGTATGACATGGAGCTGGCCATGTCCTATGAAATTTGGGTACACACCCATGAGACTCACACTTGGAACCAAGAGTGAGCCAACAAACTCATCTTTGCTTCCACAAACTCAAGTTTTATTATTTTTCATTCTAACTAGGGTACAATCTAAGACCAATGGACAAGATTTCACTATTTTTTGAATTTTTGTGATTTTATACTGCCAGGTCAAAGTCTGGTCAAATTTTGCGTCGAACACCGAGTAGCCATATGGATGAACCTAGCTGATCTACCAATAGATCCATGGTTAAACCACATCCTGTGGGCCTAAAAATGATTTTTCCCAAAATATTACAGGTTCCAATTGTGTAGCTATAGTTCAAGTTTTCCATGTTTTCTCATATTTGACCAAACTTTGACTTGTGGTACAAATTGACCAAGATAGAAATTAAAGACCACCAAAGTGGTTATTTTCCCACCAAATGTCCCTATCTACCTAAACATGCTGGTGAAACAAAGGTTTCAACTATAAATTTTGTACTTCCTTCACAAAATATAGCTGAATTTTGAATTTGGTATTTAAAGACATCCTTGCTGACAGACACGAAAAGATGAAATGTATGCCATGCCAAGATTTATAAGTTTGCTTGTTCAATTATGTAGCTCTAGTTCAAAAAATTTCTTGCTCAAAATTTATAAGTTTTCTTGTTCAAAATTCATATTTGACTATGATGGTGGTGTGGTCTGTTGCTCGGAAGATAATATGCTACCTCGTTCAGCTACTATGATGCAGCAAGGTCGCCATATGTGTTTCTCAAAAAACATTACATATTTTTCAAATAACAAATTCAAACATAATGGAAAAAGTGCAAACTAACAGGTATTTTGACACACATTTTAACAGCACAGATTCAGACCGTCATAGATAACTAAAACGTTAGATTGTTCACAACATCCAAAGCAAAAGATAACCTTCATCACAGGAAAGTGCACCAAACGATCATACCTACCATGTCCAGAACTAGAAAACATAGACTAGATGTTCTTACATACCATACATAACATTCCAAATAACTAACAACTACACCAAGTCTGCCTGGACAAGCACCTCCCACAGAGCCTTATGCTGAGCCTTCTCACGAGCATCCGAACTGTCCTTGGCGAGCTGCTGAACGTGCTGCAGCAGGTTCACAAGCATCCCACCCCTAGGCTTCCTAGGATGGTATGGGCACCTGTACCTGTTGTTCACCACATATGGGCCGCGGTTGTTTGCTTGCAGCTGGATCACTTCCTTCTGAATGAAGGAAATTTTATTCCTCTTGTCCACAGACTCAGCACTGTCCTGCGAGTCAAACTACAATGCACACAACAAACATTCAATCTTACAAAATGCAAAAAATATATTACAAAATGAATGTGCAATGTAATATAATATGTAAAAAGTTGAATGTATCACCGAAAGTGGGCTTCCATCCTCCTGGAACTCATATGGATCAATGTACTGTACATCCATATTAAAACAAACAGATGCAAAGTTAATTGTTTCAGACTTTGTAATAAACTATATATATGAAAAAACAAATGGATAACACAAATATATATGGACATAATTGGTCAAAAATATGCATTTCCTATCAAAGGATAATCTTGACAAGCCCATAGATAAAATCACAGGCTTTAAGCAATAAACCAATAACATATTCCACTTCAAAACCCACAAAATTTAGCTGAAGATGGATTAACATGCATCATATGAAACAAACCACTAGGAAAGAGTAAACTAGGACATGTGGTAACTTGTTTATCACAACATATAAGCACCATGCAACATGATACAACTAGGACATGAGTAAACCACTGCTGCTACAAACTTGATACAACTAGGACATGTGGTAGAAACACACAAGCACCATGCAACTTATCTAGGCATCAACCTAGAGAAAACATCATGAACAACATATAAGCAACACTGGCCATCATACAGGAGACTTTGAAAGCAAGGTTTCACATCTACACACAAACAAGGAATCTAGAAACACCCAAGAATTGATTTACAGCAAGATGGTGAGCTAGATAAACTTGGAAACATGCCAAAGATCTAGGGGATGTACAATAACCTTAAAAGGTAGGCTATTCAACGTCCAAAAAAACAAGCTACAATTCAACAACATGGTTGATTAGCTATATCAAGTTTGTAGCAGCAGTTCATCTAACTTTACATAGACAGATCACAAGTATCTACACTAGATAGCTAGCAACATATGGAAATAGGATAATCAAAAAGCTTTTGTTTATCGGTAAATTGGAAAATTATGATTTGAGGGTTCAACAGTGGGATTTGCTCCTCTGTGAATGCAGAGATAGCCAAAAATGGCCTTCAAACGCTTTTTTTAAGAATAACTGTGAACTCCTAAATGATAAATATATCACGTTACATCATTTAACAATATCTGGCTTTCATCCAATCCAACCAATTTCCTTACAATAGGAAATTCCATCATCTAACATATCATCGATTCCGGATCACGCGGCTAATAGATAAATACAAGATGAAGGGGAAAAACTATGGTTTCAATCAATCTAGAAAAATGATGCATAGCCGGTAGATTCGCCCCTTCCTAAGTACAAACCCTAACTACAAATCAAAACCCTAACCACAAACCCAAAGTACAAATCAAAACCATAAATATGAACCCTACAATCTAAAAGAGAGCGTCAAATTTAACTCACCTGAGGCTCGCCAACATGCACTGCAGGCTCCGCGATGCCAGGCTCCACGATGGCAGGCTCCATGAAGCCAGGCACCGCCACGGCAGGAGCTGCCATGGCAGCCATCACCACGGAAGTGACCTCCACGTCCTGCACCGCCACCTGCTCCCCCACATCCGCCACAACGAGATCGCCGCCCGCCAGGATATCATCGCCCACCACCAGATCCACGACCGCCCGGGCCTCCTCCGACACCACCTGATTCAGATCAGCACCGAGAGCGGACTCGGCACCGCCCTCCTCTGGCACCACCTCCAGCTCGTCTCCCGCCTCCTTCTTCCTCTTACAAGAAGAAGAGCCCCCCACATCCTCCTCCCTCGCTCGCTTCCGCTCCAGATCAGCAGCGGGCGCCATCACCTCCACCCCCGCCTCCTTCTCCTCCGAAACCACCACGGCCACCTCCACCTCGTGCACCACGGCCTCGCCCTTCTCCTTCCTCTTCTGCAGATCCGCGGCGGACACGGCACGGCCGCGGCCTTCCATCGTCGTAGTTGGAGAGAAGTCGATGCGGCGAGGCGACCCCGGTGGCTAGTGCTGGGTGTGGGCGGTGGGGGTGGGTAGGTGAGATCTTTTGCCAAATCCAGATGGGAAATGAAACGTCGAAGGGGGGCGGACGGTTCGGCTGTTCCTTATATACGAAGGGGGAGGATGACGACCGCACATGGATACACTCATGCGTACATCGATACACTCGTGCGTAGACGTCAAGTGGGTATATGGTCACGTATACGGACCGGCTAATACGACTTCCACCGGTCCGTGACGAACCAGCAACCACCCTGAACCCCGCCCAGACCCGGTTTTTCTCTTCAATTGCCCTCAGGGGGGGGGGGGGATACCGAAGCACAGATGTTCAGTAAATTATCATGGGTAGCTTCAAGCTAAACATTGTACCTACCTTCCAATTCGTGATCTTAGTATTTCCCAGCTTTCCATTTCTTTGGACAATATTTGGTTTGAAGTTTGAACTACCTAATTTATTTGGCCAACGCCGTGTGGTCTGTTGTCGTGTACCCCTTTTTTTTCTCAGTTGAACTAACTTGTACCTTGTCCATCTTTTCTTGTTGAAACTAGATTAATCACCAGGAATACTTAAAGCTGAAGACCAGAGTTGAATTCCTTGAGAGTGCACGAAGGTAGCCTTCAGAGATGGGGATGAACAGCTACTTTTCTACATGTTTATTATTGGAGCGTTTTACTAACTTGGCAGCCCTTGTTCTCGTCTGGTAGAAATATTCTCGGTGAAGATCTGGGTGCACTTAGCACGAAGGACCTTGAACATATTGAGAACCAATTAGATGTATCCCTTAAACATATCAGGTCAAGAAAGGTAAAAAACTTATAGAAGCTAAGGATCAGCAGCTTCAGATGCTTTTTCCCCCCTTAGTATACACCTACTTGGTACTGCTTCAGTTTGAGCAAATACAAAAAATGATAATAGAAGAAAACCCATGTGTGTGCCAATCATACCAAATGATTTAAAATATGACGCCATCTGGTAACATTTCCGTCATCCTTAGGATCCACCATATGAGATAGTACTGTAGTTAAACATTGTTCACCTATGACAAATTCGTATGTTTCGCAGGATCGAGTATTACTTGATCAACTATTTGACCTTAAAAGTAAGGTAGGGATGAACTTCTGATTATGTTTCACGCACAATTTTTCATCCTCTTCGGAATTCATATTGTTTCTTTAACGGCTGGCTAAAATGATGTTCTCTATAGGAGCAAGAATTGCAGGATCAAAACAAAGAGTTGAGGAACAAGGTAATATCACTGATCTTACATGTTAGAATTTTTGGCCGCATAGGAACTTTAACAACTTCGTCGGTAACACCAGTTGCACTTCCTATATGCTTGACTGGCCATTTTAAACAGCATGGCATATAAATAAGTACTCCCTCCGTTTTAAAATATAAGATATTTTAGGTTTGTGAAGAAAATGTATCTAGACTTGTTTTAGTGTATAGATTCACTCCAAATATGAGTGAACCTATATACTAAAACTAGTCTAGATATATTTGCTTTATCTATACTATTAAAAAGATTGGGACCGTTCTTCATCACAGGAAAAATTCCGTCTGTCTTGAAAAGACGGTTTTGCCCCTGGATTTTCGGACATATTACAAGCTGTGCCACCGCCAAGTTGGTCAACCTACTTTTCTCTCTCTCACGAAGCCCTGCGACGCTGGCCCGAGCCCTCCCAGGGCGACGAAGGGTGCTGGAACGGTGGAGAGCTCCTCGGTGTGGGCGGCACACACTGTGGAGGCAGGCCGGCGGCTCCGTCGGCTATGGACAGATGCAGGGGGCCCGTCCGGCGTGAGCGGCCACCGAGCGGTGGCTCATGAGCAGCGCGGCCTCGGAGGAGCCGGATGACCTCTAGCGCCAGGATGAGGACCGTCAGAGTCGAGGAGCAGCAGGGGAGGTCCCGGTCGACGGAAGGGCTCTAGATGCGTGGGGGATGCTGGGGATAGGCCGGCGGTAGCGGACGTCGGGGTGGAGGCCGCCGAGGCTCTGGGTGAGGACGGGCTACGGGCGGAAGCAGAGGACGGCGACACTGCGCAGATGCCGGCGTGGACGAGCACGGGAGGATGCATGCTGCCGATGGAGGAGCGGTAGAGAGGAACTGGGCGACGCTGAGGTGGCCAAGGGTCAAGGATATGCGGCGAGCGGTGCCGGTAGGTATCACAGGGAGGGGAGCAGGGGGGAGAAGAGTGGGGCGCGCTGTGGCGGCGACGGCTTGCAGGATCGAGCGGGGCGGCAGGGTGAGAATAGGATGGGAGAAGGAGATTGACGAAGGGAGAGGCACGCGCGGTTGGGGTGGGAATCGCGTGCGTGTGTGGCTCCTGTGTGCGATACACCGGGTGCGTGTGTTTGTGGTTGAGTGCATGAGTTGCCGTGTTGGGTCTTGGGTCGGGTTGAGTGGGTCGTGGTGCGGTGTGTGTGTCCAAAATCTGCTAGCTACCTAAGAGATGGATGGACTCCAAATGCTTTTTTATTTCGTTCTAGCTCTGTAAATGGTCATTTTCAGCTTAAGAAAGACTAGATAGATGACTAGAATAACTAGATGAAATCATTCATACAATTTCTTTCAAAACTGTAGATACATATTGAATGGCAAAAAAACTAAAAACTATAGATACACTTGATTAGCAAAAAATTAGGGTGTCCAAGTGAAATTTCATGTTCTATGTTTGCGTGTGATTATAAAAAAATTAAACGGACCGTGGCAACGCACGGGCATTCAGCTAGTAAAGCTAAAACATCTTAATATTTTGAAACGGAGGGATTATACATTAAGAGAAAAAATTCCAATGTGGCTATAATAAGATTTTCTCATGACTGGTTTTTGTGACTACCAGTTGCAAGACACTGTCCTCGCAAATAGTCCAGTCCACATGTCCTGGCAAGATGGAGGGAAGAGTAGCTTAAGTGGGCATGCCATTGAGCCCTATCCGGGACTACTGCAACACCCGGAGCATGATCCCTTCATGCAAATTGGGTATGTTTTCCTGCATGTTTATTAAAACCTTTCTAGAAATGAAAACCTTTCATTACTTCTGGTCACCATATCATAGATGCATACGGCCTAATGCCTATCAAGGATATGTTGTGATATCATGACTGTATTATCATTCAGTCCAAAATTCAGTTGGGTTATCTTTTTGGTGTGAAGGTACGATGAGTCCTACATAACAGCGACGGGAGAGCCAATGATCACGGCCGAGCTAGAGCCGGCGAGCATGTGACAAGCCGCCTTCCATTTGATTTGCATTCCGCGTTGTAATATGGTTGG
The DNA here is from genome assembly GCA_910589765.1 of Avena atlantica. Taxonomy (NCBI): domain Eukaryota; kingdom Viridiplantae; phylum Streptophyta; class Magnoliopsida; order Poales; family Poaceae; genus Avena; species Avena atlantica. The sequence goes on along the minus strand of OU342734.1, from coordinate 460,796,867 downwards.
GAATTTGAATTATGGCTTAGATTATTTGTGTTTTTGTGGCCAGACTTTGAATTACGGCCAAGATTATTTGCATTTCGATTTAAAATTTCCCAAACAAATAGTTCAAAAGCTCTCGTGACCTGTCCGCCGTTTGTTCTCCTACCTTTACGGGCCATGGCCGTCGAGGCGTCGACAGCTCGGTCTCGATGGTGGAGCGCATACCCGAGACGTCAAAGAAGCCGCTACATGGCAACGCCGCGTTTTTCGGTAGTGATGAGAGGCTTATATATGATCTTCCTTCACACATGTGTGATGTCCAAAATGACTCTCGCGGTCATAATCCGAAAGATTCGTGGACTCTTGCAAGGCTGCATAGGGCCATTTTCTGAGAGCCCACGTGAGAAGGATACCCAACATTACTCGAGCACACAACCCTATAATAACTCCAACCATGCTGCACGTGAGGAGGACCTGCATGAAGGTTCTGATGGTGATCGGTTTTTGTATGTCGTTTATATTATGCAGTTGCATTCCGAGAGCGCCTCTGCAACTGTGTTCTAATGGGCAGTATGGCTCTAGTGCTAGTTTGCAATCGTATGATAACTCTCCAGGTGTCCAATTTGCACATTGCGAAATTAACCCATCAGAACGGCACACAATGGCAGGTCGAGTTGTATCCGTTTCGATCGGTATGTGTCCGCGTAGGTCTAGGAGTACTCTTCATCCGTGTGCTCTTAAATCTTTACTATTATTTCCAAAACTGCGAGTGCCTGGTGTCACACTTCAAGAAATTACAATGAATATGCCACCGCAACCCCTCCTCCAAAAAAATCTATCGACGTGTTACAACAGTCCCAACAAACTTATCTTATCCTAACAAATTTTATAACAACCTTATCTTAATACTACTAAAACCGGGCGTTCAATTGTAGTCGCACCCACAAGCTAAACTGAACCCTCCAACAATCGACGCGTAACTCCCATCGTGCCACCTGGTGATTCCCCTCGCCATCGTAACCTCCCACACCCACAAATCTCCCTGCTGCCGGTTACCCCGAGCCTAGCCGCCAAGATCAGCTTCGTCCTGCTGCAGTCCCGGCCGTGGGACGGCGCCATCGGAGAGTCAGCATTGCGGTGTGGATGAGAACGAGGAGATGGACATGGGCGGAGGCGGCGCTGGCGAGGCCCTCGCTGGTTCCTTCGTCTCTCGCTCCACAGCGCCATGGCTGCCGGGCTCGTGGCCCTCCCCGACCTCCACTGCATGTTTGCCTCCTCATGCCGGCATCGACGCCGCCAGGACGACCTCGTTGATCCAGCAAGTCGCCTCCGGTCGCTACCTCTCGCTCTCGTGTATCCGTCTCCGCTGCAAAAGGCCGCGTCGGAGGTCGAGGTGGCCTTGAGCTGGCGTCGGTGGCCAGAGCGGCCTGGAGGCACAGGAGGTCGAAGACGGGTAGCAGTGGAGCACACGCACGGGGCCAGCGACGGTGCCCTGGAAGTCGAAGGAGATGAGGCGGCTCTGGGTGAGGGGCGATGGGGGAACGACGACACTTGGGAGGGCGAGGTGATCGAGCGGGAGGCACGTGACGGGGTGAGCTCGCGGGGAAGAGGATCCCGTCGGGGGTTAAAGTGAGGAACCGGGGCAAGCTTCGTGTCCTGACTTCCAGGTTCTCTGCCACCATCCGTGTGGATCCAGATTTCAGTATTTTTCGCTGTTCAAAGCCTTTCCTTGGTTGCATGGAAGTGTACATCTGTACATGCCACAATATATTGCATATATATATGAATTATGGTTATATCGTATCAGTGCTTTTCCATTTGTAAGCTTTCATGTATAAAATGAACGCCACTTATGTGTTCTAATTGAACTATTTACAGAAACGTGTAGAGGCAGAATCAACGATCTACCTTTGACACAAGTTGCATAGGATAAGGAATCATCGAAAATTGGATCTTTCACTATGTTATCCTGCTCACTTGGTTAAATTCTGATGCAGCTGCATACAGGTAGGGGAATTACTGAGGATTTTGTATTTTCTGATCACTTTCTTTGACCAAAAGGTCTTCTGTCCCAACACATGCATTGTCAAATAAAAAAGTTAAGCACACCTTTTAGTTTGACACAAGCGACCGCCCATAAAAGATAAAATAGCTTACACAACGTGGTGTTTTAAGTGAGTCAAAACAATCAACAGAGGACTCATCCACGTGTAATAAGAGCAATCCGCATGTTCTGGATCCGTCACCTAATATTCTTTTTCTTGGGAATTTTGGCTGCACTTGGTTCAAGCAGTGGCTCTTAATTTTTGTTGCTGGTGTCTTGCGAGTTCATGAACAAAATTTATGGTTGTACTTGATATACAAGGTTTCTGGTTCATTTACTTGGTATAAAAATACCTGATTGTATATTGGTCCTAAGGATTGGAGGTGCACTTAGTTTGAGATCGGTTTTCTTAGTACTAGCTTCAGTTCATGGAGGCATGTTGTTTTCAGGTGCTGCTTAACTGTATATTGTCACAGTTTACTGTACTACACCATGTCCGATTCCGCTGATGGAGATTGGTCACTAGGTATTAGAACTTTTCCAGTTAATTGCGAAAATGTAGAACTTTGACAGTTTGCTTATATAGGATACACTGAAGTCACCACCGTCTGAGCACAGGATCATGAAGAAGACATCAATATATGGAATTGGAGCCACCATTGTATTCTATATCTCTGTTGGTTGGGCCGAATATGCTGCATTTGGTTCAGATGCTCCCGGCAACATCCCAACAGCCCCGGATTAGGGCCATTATGGCTTGTTGACATTGCTAACATGTGCCTCGTCCTCCACATTATTGGGGCATATCAGGTCAGCACATCTCAGTTAGAAATTCTGAATTTCATTTGGCATGCAATTAAGGAGTGGCATGTGGTCCGTGAAGCATGGCCTATGGGCAGGGAGTGAGTGGATCTGCAACGAGGGAGGGTGTTGAGCTAATGGTTGGTGGCTCTCGTGAGAGGGCATCGTGGATGCGGCATGATGGTGTGAGCAAAGTTGTCGGAAAGCAAGTGTTTTGTTGAGGGAAAGAAAGTGAAGAATGTTATAGCGACGGTCTCTTTTAATATACGGATTTTTCAGCGAAATCATATGTATGCGAGCAACAAGGACCGAACCAAAGAAGGATAAAAGGGGTAAAATAATGATGTAGTATATCTAAGCTTCGTTGCGAAGCACGGGTATTTAACTGGTATCACAACAACGCCTGTAGACATTGTTCTACAGCTCTCGCGACTCTCGTGACGCGCCTGCCGTTTGTTCTCCTACCTTCACCTGCTGCCATAGCGGTCGACGGCTCGACCTCGGTAGTGGAGCGCGTACCCGAGACGTCGTCGAGATCGATAACTGAACGCATCACCGGGACATACGATTTCGAGGTGACCAACTACCCGGAGCTCAAGGGCATGGCCGTGGACGAGTGCATAACCTCCCGCGGCTTCAGAGTCGGCGGCCACGATTGGCGCATCGAGTTCTACCCGAACGGAGTAGACGCGGACTCTGCCGGCAGCCCCGCATGCTACGTGCAAATCGCGAGCCGAGGGAAGGATGCGAGCGCCAAGTTCACGCTGAGCTTGCTGGAGAGAGACGGCCATGGCCAGGCGCCGATAGTCAGCCGCGACTCGGTGGAGAAGGTCTTCGGTCGGGAGATAATGAACTGGGGCTTCTCCAAGTTCGTGTCCAAGTCCAAGCTGAAATCCTTGTCGTTCCGCGGGCATGGCTGCTTCACCATACGGTGCGCGCTCACCGTCAGGAACGAGTCTCCGCCATTGGAGGTGTGTCACACCCCGCCCCCTTACCAGTATGATTGCCGACGTGAGGCTTGATCGATTGCCTGAATTTCGGAACAGAGAGAAGCAGAGAGAGAGAGGAGAGCGAGCAGAGTTTGGATTCTATTCCATTCTTCAGACTTGATCGATGCCTTCTTCCGTGCCCTCTCAAGCCCTTTATATTACGGTTCCAACTGTTGACCAGCTAGGCCCAGCCCATAAGAGGCCACCAGCAGGCTAAGCCCAATCCAGGGTGTATGTCGGGTGTTACAAGGTGCTCGGCGACCTCGAGGGCATGCTCCGGGACGGGACGGGCGCGGACGTCACGTTCGGCGTTGGTGACGGCCGGGAGTTCCACGCGCACAGGTGCGTCCTTGCCGCGCGGTCGCCCGTGTTCCGCGCGCAGTTCTTTGGCGGGATGATGCAGAAGGACATGTCGCGTTTCCAAGTCGCCGACATGGACGCGGCCATCTTCGAGATGATGCTTCACTATATCTACACGGATTCGATACTGCCACGGAGTAGCGATGATGAAGGCGGACAAGGCGACGGCGACGACGCTGTGATGCAGCATTTGCTGGTCGCAGCTGACAGATATGGGCTGGACAGACTAAAGATGATGTGCGAAGACGAGCTTTGCAAGAGGATGGATGTGCAGAACGTCAAGGCCAGGTTCTCGTTGGCCAAGCAACACAGCTGCAAGCGACTAGAGGATGCATGTATATTTTTCATGTCGTCGCCAGAAGTCCTCAGCGTTGTCCCGGAGAACGTCAGTTTCAATGACAGTTAACGACAAGTTGGAGACACAAGCAAAAGGCAGCCGTAAAAAAAAAAAGAGTGAATTCCACATTTTACCTTCTAGTTATGCATTTGTGACACTAGCTAATTACCCCGTCAAGTGACAAATTGTCCGGATTACCCCGTTTAGAAGTTTTGAACCATCGTTTTCTGATGTGTGTCTATTGGGCAAGATGTAAGGTGTTGATCGTAGTTTAAATATATCAAGACGATGACGAGGAATTGAAAATTTGGATACAATGCAAGAAGTATGAACATGTTTCTCCATCAATCCCTCCAATCATTACACATTTTACCGCGTCACCCTGGCATAACATGCCAGCTCTGTGTAGCAAAAACAAGTAAAGTGCTAAAATTTGGATAAAAATGTGTTCAAAAGCTCTTAAGGCCTTGTTTACTTATCCGGTATTTTCATCCTCAAAAGATATGGGGATATGCGAGGATTTGGTGTTCACCCAATACTCTCAAATCCCCTTCCCCAAAAATACTCTACCATGATGTGGAGTTTTTAATCTAGAAAAAAATACACTAGTGTGGAGAGGATTTGTGGGGATATTCCGGAATTATTCCCTTCAAACCAAGCCTAGTAAACGACCTATCGGAGAAATGCCGGGATACGAAATAATATCTTTCCATCCCCTAAAATACCTTAGAAGTAAACAAGGCCTAAATGGGATATTTTGGTTTTAGTTCCACTAAATGGGGTAATTAGTGTCACGAATGCACACCTATAGAGGATAAAAAGTAGAATTCACTCAAAAAAAACTCAAAGTGTCCGCTCCTCCTTCCAAATTTATACAAAACTGAAAACACGCAAGAACGGTCGGGATGAACCAATACCCCTTCATGTTCTCCAAACTGAAGGATAGTGGTTAATCCTTGTTTTATTTTTAATTTTCTAAATAAATTTGGGAGGAGGGGAGGATACGGAAGCACAACTCAAACTCAAAACGATTCTTGAAAAATAACAACGTCAATTTTCTTTTGCATAAGCAACATCTAGTGCCAGACAAAAGTAGCCCATTGTGTGGGACAATAAATGTAATTAAGACATGTCCATCTCATATACTTGTCGTGCTGGACTTTTTTTTAGAGATAAGCGGTTTATACCGATAGTAACGATTATACTCGTCATCTATAGAACTAAGATGCACACAACCAACAAATATCCCAAAGTATAGAAAGAAAAAAAAATCCTAGGAAGCCATTACAGAAACAACTGTCGGGAAAAATATCCCCCTGCCGTATCCTCCAACCATGTACATCCTTCTATAAACAGGTTCCAAAACTGCTCCCGACACCACCAAGTCATATAAAATGTTTTATTAAGCGCTACTTTGTTACAGATTATAAGGCCGATATCTCTTTTTAAATTGTTAGGGATATAATAAGTCTCTCAAAACGATATGGGAGGCGTGTAAAACAATGCATTTGGGGCAACTTCTCAACACCTTAATACGATCGTGACTATCTCATATATATATAGGGGGTACAAACTACAAGATATACATGGAGGCTAGATATTCCTTGCAGTCTAACACCATTCCTCAATTTTTACTATGGCCTGAAGTACATACCAAGTTAAGATTGTGCCTATAACCTTTCAACTGAGGCTACGACAATGGCTTCATAAATATGTTAGCAAATTGATCTTTACAGGAGATAAACTTGATGTAAAGTAGCTTCTGTGGAACACGTTCACTCACAAAATGATAGTCAACTTCGACGTGTTATGTTAGGGCATTGAATACCAGATTAGATGATATGTATATAGCGCCAATGTTGTCACACCAAAGTACCGGTTGCTGAACTTGAGAGACACCCAACTCTCCCAATAAAGATTGTACACTTTGTAAGCACTCCAGACGATCAAGTTAGGACCAAAGGATATTGCATAGCATCTCGTGGATCGCTTGTCATCCGGACTGCTAGCCTAGTCCGCATCTGAAAACACCGAGAGTACACAGGATAGTGCAGAGATGTCCTGGGAGCATGAAGGTACTGACACATACGATTAACTATATAGGAGATATTAATCCTGGTAATAGTCAAGTACTATAAACCACCAATAATATTGTGGAATTCAACAAGTCTAGGGAGTACTTGTGTTGAGTGAGAGTTATCCCAGCAGTAGACTAAGATACTTCTAGACCAAAAAAGTAATATAGAGTGCACAGATCTTTCATAGCAAAATCATCACTCAAAGCATCTAGGAGATGACCAGCAACAACAACTGAGGAGCTATTTATAATTATAATGTCATCGATGTAGACACCAGGTACATAGTCACCTCAGAACGTTGATAGAAAAACAATGATGTATCAGAAGTGGACGGAGTAAACCCATGAGCCCAAAGAACTGAGCTAGGGCGCGCATGCCATGCGTGAGGAGCATACTTGATTCCATACAAGGACTTAACCAGGCGACACAAGTGAAGAGGACGAGCAGGATCAACAAACTCCTAAGATTGACGCATACAAACCTCTTCCTCCAAGGGTCCATGGAGAAAAGTATTATAAACATCTAGCTGGCGCATAAACCACCCTCTTATGACAACCAAAGTGAGCAGAAGGACAATGGCAGTAGGCTTGACAAATGGGCTGAAACTATCCTCATAATTAAGACCATACCTATTTTTGAATCCCTTGGCCACTTTTCGTGCGTTGTAGCGTTCAATAGTGACATCAGCATATTTCTTGACTTTGAACACCCACTTAGAGTCAATAACATTAATGCCAGAAGTAAGAGGAACTAGCTGCCAAGTATCAATTTTTAGAGTGCTTGGGACTCCTGTTCCATCTCACTATGCTAGTGGGGAATACCAAGAGCAGCCTGAAAATGCCGAGGTTCAGTAGTGGGTTCAGAAGTTGGAGAGACAAGCAAAAGACATCCGTTAAAAAAAACACAAAACTGTCCTCTCCTCCTTCCAAACCTATATAAAACTAAAAACATAAAAACGGCCAGGATGAACCAATACCCCTTCATGTCCTCCAAACTGAAGGATAGTGGTTAATCGAGTTGTTCTCCTTGTGTTTTTAATTTTCTAAATTTGGGAGAACGGGAGTATACAAAAGCACAGCTCAAACTCAAAACGATTCTCGAAAAATAATAACATCAATTTTCCTTTGCATAAGTAACATTTAGTTCCAGACAAAAGTAGCCCATTGCGTGGGACAATATATGTAATTAAGACATGTCCATCTCATATACTTGTCATGCTGGACTTTTTTTAAATGGATGATTTATTACTTATAGTAACGATTACATTCGGCCTCTACATAACCAAGATGCATACAACCGACAAATATCGCAAAGTAGAGAAAGTAAAAAAACTAGGCAGCCATTACAGAAGCAATTGTTTATCACAATTCCTACCAGAATGGAAGATCAATCCGCCACGCTGCCATTCATGTTGGAAAAAATATCCCTCGATGTATCCTCCAAGCGTGTACATCCCTCCGTAAACAGGTTCTAAAACTGCTCTCGACACCACCAACTTCGATGTGTTTCGTTAGCACATTGAATATCGATTAGATGAGAGGTATATAGTGTCGATGTTGTCACACCAAAGTAACGGTTGCTGATCTTGAAATACACCCAACTCTAAGATTTTACCCATATAAGCTCAGCTGTAGCATTAGTAAAAACCTTATATTCAGCTTCGGTACTGCTTTGAGACATTATAGCTTGCTTGTGAGCACTCCAGGCGATCAACTTAGGACCGAAGGATACTGCATACCCCCCCGTGGATCGCCCGTTGTCCGGACTGCCAGCCTAGTCCGCATTTGGAAACGCCTAGAGTACACAGGATACTGCAGAGATGTCCTGGGAGCATGAATGTACTGGCACACACACGATTAACTGCATAGGAAATATCAAGGATTAACTGCATAGGAGATATCAAGCCTGGTAATAGTCAATTACTGTATACCACCAATAATACTGTTGTACTCACTGGCATCATCATAAGTGAGGGGATCACCATCAAGAGAAGATAATCGATCAATAGTAGCATGTTTTCATTTCTTTTTTTTTTGAGGGGAAAAGAGAGATTTCATTGATCAACACAAACATGGTTTACAGACTCCCTGGTAACAATATCCTCAATAACCGGTGGGACAGACCCCAACCAGAAATTGTTCTGATTGTATTTCCTAGCTACAGCAGCTAGAGCATGAGCCGCCATATTACTCTCTCTTCCTATCTTCTTTGCTACGAAACGATCACAACTTAAGCTTATCTCTCTAATATCATCAAATAATTTCCACCATCTAGACATGCCTTGGTTTTGTCTCCTAATTGCATCAACCACTCCAGCATTATCTGACTCAAGGATGACAGAGCACAAACTTCTCTGGTTCAGATTTTGAAGCCCCAACAGACAAGCAATGGACTCAGCCTCAAAAACATCCAGACAATTAAATTTAGATCGGTTGCATGCCCAGATCACATTACCCATAAAGTCTCGAGCTATACACCCAATGGAGCAGTCTCCTAATTCCTGAACAAAAGAGGCGTCCACGTTAATTTTAATCCAATCTTTACCTGGAGGTACCCATTTATCTGAACTTTCATTCACGTCATGGACACAATCAAGCTGATGACAGGTAAAAATGGGGTTTCCATTACTCAGCATTGGTTTCTTACCCTTCTTATCTGCAAGGTCTGTAATAGTTAATCCCAGTTCATATGTAAGACGAGTCAGAAAATTTACTGATTGTTCTATGGTAGCTTCACCTTTTTTATGCACAAAGTCGTTTCTTAGGTGCCAAGATCTCCAAAGAACTAACAGGATAAGCCCTCTTCTATCTTTACTAACATTAGCAAGGAGAATAGGAAGCCAATCAGGTCTCGTATATCTGAGCATTTCCTCGGGTGGGAGGTCCCAATACTTTCTCATCTCGCTTCTAAGTGCCTTGGCCTTTGTACAAGTCACAGTAGCATGGTAGCTAGTTTCGGTATCTTTTCCACAGACTGAACAGATATTGTCCAATTCTAATGTTCTTCGGAATTTATTTTTCTTTGTTGCTAGATTGTCCTTTGCCACCCTCCATCCAAAAATTCTCACTTTTTTGGTACTGGAGCATTCCAAATGTTACTCCAAACTTTCCTTCCCTGATCTTGGGCCGAACTAGAGCTAGCAAGGCTCTGGCAATTATTTGCCAGATTATACGCTAGCTTATAGGCACTTTTGACAGAGAACACCCCATTATTCTCATAGTTCCAGGCAAGAAAATCTTTTTTATTGTTTTCAGGGGCATTGAGATAGAGAATTACCTCAGCATCATTTTGATAGAAGATCCTTTTAATTAAGGCTTCATTCCAGGAATTTGATTCTGCAAACACCAATTGACTAACTCTCCTAAATCTTGTCTTTGTTTTTCCTTCTAGGGGTTTTAACCCATAGTTCTTGGGAATCCAGTTGTCTCTCCAAATCCTTATGCTTTTGCCATCACCTATCCTCCAGATAATGCCCTGTTTTAACAGCTCAAGACCATGCTCAATTCCTCTCCACAGAGGAGAAGCTTCATTTCTAAAAACAGTATCCACCAGATTGCCTCTTGGGTAATATATGGCTTTCATCAATTTTGCAGCCATACTATTTGGATTTTGAATTAGGCGCCAAGCTTGACGAGCGAGCAGCGCCTGGTTGAACAACCTTGTATCTCTAAAGCCCATACCACCCTGATGTTTTGGAGCTGTAAGAGATTCCCAAGAAGCCCAGTGAACTCTGCGTTGATTGTCATCTTCGCCCCACCAGAAATTCCTTATGATTCTCATGTAATCATCATGAAAGGAAGCTGGCAGTTTGAAAACAGCCATAACATAGATGGGCAGGGCCTGGGCAACAGACTTGATAAGAGTTTCTTTAGCGGCCATAGACATAAATCTTTCATTCCAGATCGACATTCTTTTTGTGAATCTTTCCTTTGCAGGTTGAAAATGCTTTGATTTCATTCTTCCTTCTGGAGTTGGGAGCCCCAGGTATTTTTCTTCAAAGGAAGCTTGGGAAACCTGCAAAATGTTTTTTATTTCTGATTGTGTTTGGTCAGAACAAACACTGCTGAACATCAGAGAGCATTTGGACTGGCTAAGCAGCTGTCCCGTACCTTTTTCAAAAGTTGAGAGAGCCTCTCTAACAATCCTCGCTTGCTGACTTGTGGCTTTGAAAAACAATAAGCTGTCGTCGGCAAAAAGCAAGTGGGAAATACCAGGAGCTCCCCTGCAGCATTTTAAGTCAAGTAGTTCCTGGTTGTACACCGCTCTTTGCAAAACTTTTGATAGACCTTCAGCAACAAACAAAAACAGGTAAGGAGAAAGGGGGTCTCCTTGCCTCAGGCCACGAGTGGGTTTGAAGGTTCTTGTTAGATCACCATTCACCTTGACCGAGAATCTGACAGAAGTAACACAAGCCATCACTTGCTTTACCCAAGTAGCATCAAAACCCAGCTTCAGCAGAATGCCTTTAAGATAACCCCAATCAACACGGTCATAGGCTTTAGATAGGTCAAGTTTGTAAGCACAAAAGCTCTCCTCGACTTTCTTACATTTCTGGATGTGGTAGAAACACTCAAATGCTACCAAAGCATTATCCGAGATTAATCGACCAGGAAGGAAGGCGCTTTGGTTCTCAGAAATAAGGTGTTTTAGCATGGGTCTCAATCTGTTTACCATGCACTTTGCAACCACCTTATAGAGGACGTTACAGAGAGATATCGGTCTGAAGTCCTTTAAATCATCGGCATCATTTGTTTTGGGGATCAGGACTAAGATAGTATCATTTGTTCCTTCAGGAATGTGGCCATTAGCAAAAAAATGCTTGACTGCAGCAATGATCTCCTTTTTTAACGTGCCCCAATTACGTTGGAAAAATCTGGCTGGTAGTCCATCAGGTCCTAGAGATTTTAGAGGGCCAATTTGGAACAGAGCATCTCCAATTTCATCATCTGAATATTCCTTTAACAATTCCATATTCATATCACTCTGAACAGCAGGTTGCACTAAATTTAGAATCTGATTTGGGTCAACATAGTCATCCATGCTGTATAAATTTTCAAAGAATTTTAAAGTCGTGTCCTTCATATCATCTGGCTTTTCAGCAAAAGTACCGTCCTCCTTTTTTATTTTTCTGATTCTATTCTTTTTTTCTCTGGCAGAAGCTTTCCTGTGGAAAATTTTTGTATTTCTATCTCCTTCCCTCAACCAGTTTATTCTCGATCTTTGCAGCCACATCAGTTCCTCTCTATAAAGAAGTTCATCTAGTTTTGCATTTGTAGCTTTGATTTCCTCATGGTCGATCTGATCATTTTTGAGCAACAGTCTTTTAAGCTTATGCTTCAGAATTTTTATTTCTTTGTCAACACGGCCAAACTTATCTTTACTCCAACTCTGCAGGGTAGACATAGTTGCATTCAGTCTTGCGCTAACTCCTTCCAAATCAGGGGCACTAGTATGGTTTGTCCAAGCACATCTTATTTCCTATTCAAGCGAAGCTTCCCTCTCCCACATAATTTCATACCTTCTCACGGGTCTGGTATTTGTTTGGACAAAATTTCTTTTCAGTCTCACCAACAATGGGCAATGATCAGACGTAGAAGAAGTTAGGTGTTCAACCGAGGCATCAGGAAAAAGATTAGTCCAAGTAGGTTGAGCAACAGCTCGGTCCAACCTGACTTTAACATTTCTTTTGCCACTTTGCTTATTATTAAAGGTCCAAGGGGTCCCAATGTACCCTAAGTCATAAAGATTACAAAAAGCAAGAGTATCTCTGAATTGCTTCATCTGGCTTTCATTTCTTTTTGTTGCTGAAAAGTGTTCCTTCTGCCATTGTGCTTCATTAAAATCTCCCACCATGAACCATGGTTCCTTGGTGTTTGGAGCTATTCTTTTTAGCAAAGTCCACATGTGATGTCTGTCCTGAGCCCTAGGCTCACCATAAACAAAGGTCGCTCTCCAATTTATTCCATCATTATCAAAGATTCTTACATCAATATGGTGAGGCCCATAACTTAACAGATCAACAGACACACTATCATTCCAAAGCAGAGCTAACCCACCACCCTTACCCTTGATACTAACAGGCAAGCAGAATTGAAAGCCCAAACGCCTACACACAGATTCAACGAAAATCTTATTTTGCCTGGTTTCGGAGAGGAACACAATGTTGGGACTGTGTGTCCGTATCATACGGACAAGATCCTGAACTGTCCGTGGCTGTCCCAAGCCACGGCAGTTCCAAGAGAAGAGGATCATTGTCCCTGCCAGGCACCGCCATTGGCGCCTGACAGTTTGCCGGTAGCCCCTGGACCGGTCGCTGCCTCACCTCCTTTCTCCCCCGTGCTCCCTTCCTCTTTTTCCTTTGTGCTTTGGCCCCCTACAATGGTGAAAGCTTCTTGTTTCTGAGAGTTTCCTTGTTCTTCCTCTCTTAGCAGACGAGCACCTACTTTGCCCAGACAATCTGACAAAGATGGCACTTGAAAAGCACCTTTCTTCTGTGGTGGCATCAGTTCCATGTCTACAACTACATCGTCCTCTCTGTTCCTTGATTTTCTTTTATCACCATCACCACTGGCTGCTTGTAGGATCATCAGGTTTTTTGGTTTGCTCTGCACTTCCATTTCCTCACGGTTTCTTCGCTTCCATCTCTTCTGTTTCTTCATTTTGGAGGTTGAGTTTGAAGCCTGGGATGTCTCTCCTTCCTTTATACCTTCTCCTGATTCCTTTGCATCCCCTGTATCAAAGAACATTTTCCTCTAGTTCTATCACCAAATCCTTGTTTGTGTTCTCCTTAGCTGTAGCATGGGCCACAACAGCTTCAGTATCTTTATTAGATTTTCCTTGTTTATTTTCATCCCCTACTGACAGGTTTGCAACTTCATATGCCACTTGTTCAATGACGACCCCCTGAACGACTGCTTGTCGTCCAAACGCTTCTTCACCCTGTGCCTTCTCTGTTGGAAAGGAGGCACGCCAAGGTTGGGCTTGTTTGCACAGGGAACGTGCTTGTCCCATTGTGTCTGGGAGGTACCAGGATCTGGGATCGTCAAAGTGGACAGGTAGGACTCTGAGTTCCATGTTGTACTTGATTTTCCTGGACGTAACATGAATATCACAGCCCGCCTCCATGTGTCCAATGAAGCCACAGAACAAACAGAAATTCGGCAGCCTCTCGTACCGGATGTTGACCTTCACTTCTTCCTCGCTGATTTCATCAGCAAGGGTAATCCATCTTTGCAGGGCTGAATACAGTGGTAGCATCACCCTAGCTCTAAGAAATTTGTCACAGATGTTGCCTCTTGAATTAGTGTCTATCATCAGAAGCTTTCCCACCTGCTGCCCAAGCTCACGCGCCAGCTACTTGGTAAGGAGATGGAAAGGTATCCCCCGGAACTGAACCCATATCGGCACATGAGAGAACTGTACCGACATGGGATCAACCCCAGCTACCAAAGGTTCCACCAGGAAGGCATCATACTTGTACTGCCATGGTCCTCCTCTAATTGCATGCCGCCAATCTCCCTCTTCTGAAAATTCAAGCACAAATTTCCTTCCCTCATCTGCCACCATTGGGTTAGCTTCCACTATGCCACGGACTTTCCAAACCTTCTTCATGTGCTCAATCAGAGTGTGGCAGTTTACAAGTAAAGTAGAGAGGAACAGACCAACTGCCAGGAACTGCGAACGTCGTACCTTCCACGCTCCAGTCATGTTAATGACCAGAGTTTTATTTTCAGCACCATCTTCAGCAGTGGTGACATCCTTGCCCGCCCTCCTGAGGGGTGGATTCATGGCCTCAGGATCAGCAACACTGGCCTTGATGTTCTTGTTCTTGCCTTCCGCTTGGTTCGTCGGAGTCGGGAGAAGGCCGAGGTCCTTTTTCCCATCTCCGCTTCCGCTTGCGAACGCGGCCGCCATTAACTTCTCCGGGCGATTGCCTGATGCCATTAGGCGGGTGGACGAACACTGATCGGGGGCAAAGCTGCAAGGAGTGGGTGTTGATGATCTCTTGCTGGAATCCTCTCCTTTTAAGGGGATTTCCACCCCCATGTTAAAGGCGCTCTTATGTCCCAAATTAAACCCTGTAACTGATCGCGCAATTTCCTCTTGCAGCACGAACTGGCCCTGTAATTTCTCCCCCTCATCAATTTCCTTAAATTTTCCATTCTGACCGGGCTTGTAGTAATCTTGGGGTCCTGGATCCGGTGGATCTTTCCTACAAACGATTAAAGCCTGCAGTAATTTGGCTTTCATTTCAGCATATCTGAAGGGCGCAACAAGCCCAGGGAGTACTTGTGCAGCGTGAGAGTCGGCCCAGCAGCAAACTGAGATACTTTTAGACCAAGAAAGTAATATAGAGTGCCTAGATATTTCACAGCAAAATCACCACTCAAAGCAGCCAGGAGATGATCATCGGCAACAACTGAGGAGCTAATAAGTATAATGCCATCGACATAGACCATTAGGTACATACTCACCTCGGAACATTGATAGAGAAACAATGATGTATCAGTAGTGGACGGAGTAGAATCCCAAGACTGAAGAACTGGGCCAAGACGTGCATGCCATGCATGAGAAGCCTACTTGAGTCCATACAAAGCCTTAACCAGGCGACACAAGTGATGAGGCCGAGAAGGATCAACAAAATCCGGAGGCTGACGCATACACACCTCTTCCTCCAATAGTCCATGAAGAAAAGCATTCTGAACATCTAGCTGGCGTACATACCACTCTCTTGTCACAATCAAGGTGAGCATAAGGCAAATGACAGTAGGCTTGACAAATTGGTTGAAACTGTCCTCATAATCAAGACCATACCTCTTTTCGAATCCCTTGGCCACTAGTCATGCCTTATAGCGTTCAATAGTTTCATCGGAATATTTCTTGATTTTGAACACCCACTTAGAGTTAATAATATTAATGCCAGAAGAAGAAGGAACCAGCTATCAAGTATCAATTTTTAAGAGTGCATGAAACTCTTGCTCCATCGCACTACGCAAGTGGGGAATACCAAGAGCATCCTAAAAATGATGAGGTTCCGTAGTGGGATTAGCCTCAGCTTGTGCCACACACCCGCAATCCACACAATTGTGCCATCAATGCATTCTCGCGAGCGCAATCCACGTCGTTGATATGGAGCCATCTATCTTCGAGAAGATGCTTCACTATATGTGCACGGGCTCGCTATGAAGATGTGAAGATAAAGTAGGCTACACTACATCGGCGATGCAACATTTACTCGTCACAACAGATAGGTATGGGCTGGAGAGGCTGAAGATGATATGCCAAGACCATAAAAACCACAATAGAATTGGCGTATCAACACAACTCGAAACCACTCGAGGATGCTTGTATGGAGTTCGTATCCAATGGAAATCGACGACTGCGCCCAAGGGCTTAAACACGTTCCACTAGCTACGGGAAGAGAGGCTCGAGGACAATAGGTAAGGTAAGTATTGGGAAGAAGAGATCGATGAAGGCCAGCAATCAGTAGTATAGTGGGTTAGTGGCAAACCGATCCGTCTAAACATAGATGTTCATATTAAGCCAAAAGCGTGGGGTGGTTTAAATATATCAAACTTTCAAACTCAAAATATTCGCCTTATGAATTTTTTATATCTCGAAACAGGCTTTCACTCTGCTATATTAATATTTCCACAACAAATATGTTACTACTGTGTGACCAAAAGGCAAACAATGTTTCATAATTGACCGTTTTTTATGTGGTTCGACATTCGTAGTGGACATATGTGCTTGCTCGCTTGTTGTGTTGATGGGCCTCAAAGTAAATATGCCATAAATTTCTTGCAGCTGAGCCCTCCATATTCAGAAATATGGCATACATGATCCTTTTCTTTATTGCCGATGGGTGTTTTGACCCATGATGTTCATAGGATCGCTTTGTACCGGTGAAAGGAAGTACAAGAAACTTTGCATGGGAGTGGAGAAGATCGACGTGAACAAGGGAAGCCGAAGCCGCTGTTATAGATGACACGGGCTGCACATCTTTATAGTACTGCACAAGAATTCAATAGCTAACAAAGCCCACAAAACTCCAATGCTCACACAAAATATGGTTGACTGACACACAATGATTTCCTCGTTGAATAACATGGTTGTGTGACTAGAAAAATAAATGTTGACGAATTACTACCAAGGACGAAGTGGTGTTGTTTTATTTTAGATAGACAGCCAAAGGATCCAAGCAGGACGGTTGTGCACTAGTTTGTACGCAAATTTCATAAAGGAATTATTTTTAGACTCAATACATAAATAATCATACATTGTTTGTTTATAAAGATCTGCTATAAAAAATATTACTCCCTCTGTAAAACCACGAATTTTTTTATTATGGAACAGCTGCGATGTTTTAGCTTTATGAAAAAAATATATCTAGATCTATTTTAGTGTGTATATTTAGAGTGAACCAACACACTAAAAAAAGGTGTAGATATACTGTTTTCACAAAGCTAAAAGTCTTATATTATTAAACGGAGGGTGTATCTTAGATAATTTTTCTTCCACTCGGAATTAACTTTTGTCCCTGCAGAGAGGCTCCCTCCGAACCCAGTGGGCAGGTCCTCCTTAAACCCCGTCGGTCTCCACGAGGGGCCGGCGGCCATTACTGCTTGGGTGCTGGCACAAACTTATCGCATGCAACCTTGAGCCAAGGTTTTGAATTTCGGCTGAAATTACCGAAATTTCACCGAAATTCAGCCATTTCGGCCAGGACCGGTAAAAGAATTTACCGAATAAAAACTTTTTAATTTGAGATTTGTTGTTGAATTATCTAAAATATTTAATATTTGGTAGAATTTTATTTGAAACTCTAAATTTTGGTATAATTTTAGCCAAATTTCGTTTCAAAGTTTAAATTTTAATTCTTGCATTTCATTCGAGATTTGACCGAAATTCACCGAAATAGCCGAATTTCGGCCATTTCGCTCAGGCCCGGTAAAAAACCAAAACCGAAAACCTTGCCTTGAGCCGCTTGCAGCTGTGCTGATCTGCTAACGCCGACAGGGTTGTGACTGTTTCCTGGTCGATCGTTTTGCACAACTCCGCTTCGCATATTAGCTTCAACCTGTCTAGCTCGTAACTACTCGCTGCATCCAGTAACTGCTGCATCGCCGTGGCGCTGTACCCCCTTCTTCTTCATCTGCTTCGTCGCGCTCATCCGGCAGCGAGTCGGTGTAGATATAGTGTAGCATCATCTTGAAGATGGCAGGCTCCACGCCGACGACCTCCACGCGCAGCGTATCCTTCTCCACCGTCCGCTGCGCAAATAACTGGGCGCCAAAGACCGGCGATCGAGCGGCCAGGAGAGACCTGTGCGCGCGGAACTCATGGCCGGCCACACCGAACGCGACGTCCGTGCCTATCCCGTCCCTGAGCATCCGACCGGGCTGCAGATCCAGCGGCGGCGGAGACTCGTGTCTGACGACGGTGAGGATGCACTGTACTGTGAAGCAGCCGTCCCCGCCGCGTGACAGCGATTCGAGCTTGGACTTGTCGACGAATTTGTGGAAACCCCACAGATTGTAAAGTGGATTCCTAAACAGGCGATTCCTCGCGCCGAAGCTGGCTACTTGTTCCTGGCTCTTCTTCTCCAGCATGCTCATCGTGTACTTTGCGCCGACAGCTTCCTCCTCTGCTGCTAGGCTGACACACCACAGGAACACCGAGGCGTTGCCGGCACAATCATGGGTGAATCCTTGTGGGTAGAACCTCATCTCCCAATCGTAGGCCCCAACCCTGAAGACGCCGGAGCTAACGAACTCGGCGACCTTCAACCCCTTCAACTGCTGCAGGTAATTGGTCACCTCCAGACTGAGCGTCGCGGTGAACTCCGCGAGGCATGTCGTCGACGATATGATCTCCCCTGCTGACGAGGTCGGAATTTGAGCCATGGCGCGGCAGAGTTGTTTGCACGGCCGGGTAGCTAGGCGTCTTATTTTACAATCTTGGAGGATTGGAAGAGCAAATAATCGTAGTACGTGGTGGAACTAATCAAGGACTCCCACACCATAAGGATACCGATGGTGCCCGTATGTACGTGCTAGCCAAAAACTGTAGGTCCGGTTCTTAAAGAGATCGAGGTCTATATGCATGAGGATTTCTATTATTGTTGGGTCTGTATTGGAGAGAATTAAGTTTGGCCAGCGCTACCGTCCCCAAGGGGATAACTCCCCCGATCCCCCGGTCCCCTGCATGATACGTGTCCTCTTAATTTTGTTGAGATTCTCGCTTTTGCTACAAATTATCCCGATTTGCTAAAAAAAGTCTCGCTTTTGCTACATGTAGCAAAAAATGGTTCGGTTCAGAAAATAGAAAAATGGACTGGACCTCGCCGGAGATTTCGCGAAAAACCTCGCCGGCGACCGTGTAGCAAAAAAGTTGTGCTGATGTAGCATATCCTACCTCACCGGGGACTCGCCGGTAGACCTCGCCGGAGTTTCGCCGGAAACTATGTAGCGAAAGAATTGTGCTAATGTAGCAAAACCGGAGAACAATTATAGCAACATATTTGTCTTAGTGTACAATTTTTTTCGCCGGAGACATCGCCAGAATCTCGTCGAAATTCATAGGTGCAGAAATAAGTGTAGCATTTGAAGAACATCAATATAGCAAAAACGAAATGAATACATAACAAAACATAAATGAGTATATAGCAAAACCAGCCCCCGCTTTGCCCAAGGTAGCAACATCATGCACTCATGGTAGCAAAATCGTAGACCCAAGGTAGCAGAGCCGTCTGCCGTCGGTAGCAACGGTCTATACCCAGGGTAGCAAAAGCCACCCGGGTAGCAACGTCACCGACCATGGATAGCAACAGTGCCGACTGTCGGTAGCAAATTCATCCTTCGTAGGTAGCATGCACGGGATACGCCATCTCGAATCGCTGTTCCCACCGGAGTTGAGAGAGAGGGGAGCACCTCCGCGGTGAAGTCCATCTCCAGCGACAAACATGAGCACCACCGTCGTGGCCTCCATGTCGGCGCAGCAGCGCAGGTTCTAGGCGAGTGGAGACGCAGGTTCTAGGCGAGCATGTGGGGGACGGCTGGCGAGCGTGCAGGCAGTAAGCCAGTGGAACGGCGGGCGACCTCACCGGCGAGACCTCCTCATGGCGGCGCGAGCGTGCTTGCAGGTGTGGAGGCGGCGACAAGCGAGATCGTGAGGCCTCTTCAAGGACGCGATCTATGGTGAGCGGAGGGAACGACCGGCGGCAGACAGAGCTCGAGTCTGGCGACCAGCGGTGGTGAGGGCCGACGGTAGGGTGGTCCGGCGGCCGGCGTGGCCGGGCGATCTTGAGGCAGGAAGCGGATGCGGTGCCGTTGAAATATTTCCTCTTGGTAGAGATAAGAAAACGAAGCTCCAAGGAAAGAAACCGTGGAGCAGAAGATTGGACGTGGGCGGGGCCCACCCCCACGTGTTGTGCGGGAGGAAACCCGGAGGATGGATCGGCCTATCGTTTTCCATTAAGTTTCCACATTCAGATTCCATCCATCTCCCTACTAGAGACTAGAGCCCTAGAGTCGAATTGAATGGATTTTTTTCCCAAAAGGGGATGATGACCTCAAGGCCAGGAGATATCTGGTACTACTTCAAGATATCTCCACAATAGATACCATAAACAACAAATAACACATTAGTCTGACTTCGCCAGTTGTAACAAAATCACAAGACAGTTGTAGCAACAAAGTTCTTCTAATATAGCAAAAAAACTAACTTCGCCGGATATATGGTTGGAGACCTTTAGCCGGGAGACCTCGCTGGATAACTTGTAGCAGAAACTTTACAGTATTGTAGCAAAACCAAAAAACGGAGGTAGCAAAAAAATGTATCAATGTAGCAAAATCGGAGGCGTGGCGGAGGGGCGAAGGAGCCTGGCGGCTATGCTGTGACGCATGCGGGGCATAGGCAGAGCGGCGCGGGGCTCGAGACGGACGGGCGACGAGGAGCATGCGGGGGCGCGGCGCTGCGGGAGAATAAGGACGACGGCTGCTCCAGGAGGGGCCACGGCTCCTGGCGGCGGGCGAAGGAGCTCTATGAGGCGGGGAGGCAGAGGCCGATGCGCATGCCAGTGGAGGCTCGGAGACGTGGCGGAGCTTGGCTGGGCGAGGAGGCGCTCGGGAGACAGGGCCATGGCGGCACCACACGGGGCAGAGGGGAGCTCGAGCTCGGGCCGGAAGGAGGCCGGGGTTCTGGTGAGGAAGGCGGGGTGGTAAGCGAGGGAGGCGAGCTCGCGGAAGTCGCGGGGCGAGCGAGCGAGGTGGGGAGGCGAGGGGAACACGGCAGCGGGCGCCTGGGAGGAGGTGGGGCTCGGGATCGGGTCGGGGGTTGGTGGGCGCGTCGACGGAGGGGGATGAGACACGCGAGCGGGGAGGATGGGTGGTGGGGCCGGGCGAGACTTGACTCGGACGATGCCATCGTCCGGGAATGATTATCATTTTCCATTCAAATAAGGGTCATACTACGCCTGTCCTCGAGGATCATACCCAAGACTCTCTGCCATCACGCGTTTCCAAAAAAGCTCCAAATGTCGCTTTTCACAATAAGCTCTTTTTCTACAAAGTGTTCTGTTTTTGCTAAATTGTAGCAAAAAATTGTTTGCCTAAAAACAGAAAAAAAAAGACTGCCAGCACCGGAGACATTGTAGAAAAGGTTTATGCTAACATAGCAAAACCGATTTCGCCAACAACATCGCTGGATACTCACCAGAAACTTTGTGGCAGAAAAGTTATGCTAATATAATAAAACCGGAGAACAATTATAGCAAAAAATTTGTATTCATATAGCAAAAATCAACTTCATCGAAGACATCATAGGAATTTATAGACAAAAATTTGTATAGAAAACACTGCACCATTTGGAGAACATTAATGTAGCAAAACCAAAACGAGTAGGTAGAAAAAAAATGAGTATGTAGCAAAATCAGTCTTCCACTTCGCCTAAGGTAGCAACACCATACACCCATAGTAGCAAAAGAACCTGCCGTTAGTAGGAACGTCGTGACCCAAGGAAGCAAAAGCCGTCTACCGACGGTAGCAACAGCGTACACCATGGTAGCAAAAGCCACCCGTCGCCGGTAGCAACATCGTTCGCCAAAGGTAACAAAGCATCCCTTCGTTAGTACCAACACTGTACACCCATGGTAGCAAAGACGCCCGCCATCGGTAGCATCTCGAGCATCCCCTTGTAGCAGAAGTAGGACCCCACGTCGGCAACAACCCCAGGTTGCTAGCGAGCTATTGCGCCTGCAGGGGAGGAGGTGGGGAAAGAGCATGGCAGCAATTCTGGCGACGTCTTCCCCGACGGGACTCTGTGCAACATTGGAGCTCAGGGAGAGTGTGGGTGGCTACAGGAGCAGGAGGTCAAGGCACGATGTCCTAGGTGCAGCGGAGCTTAAAGCCGGCGCGGCGGGGCGAGGGAAGGTGGAGATCGAAGCGGGTGCGGAGGCTGAAGGAGGAGGAGGTCGGGGCAAGGTGGCCCAGTGCCTAGCGCGAGGTGGACTGTGGTTGGGATCATGCCTGCGGGTGTAGAGGGTGGGTGGAGCCATACGATAGAATCTTTCCATCCTTTGGAGGATACAAATATTTCCCTTGAACAGGGCCGAGCCAGCAAAATCGAGGGCGAAACTCTTAAATTGACCCCTATAGTACAATTTTTTTTAACTATTCAACTATTATAATGCATATGTAAGACTATTTTACACATCAATTGGATATATGAATAAATATATCTATTAAACTCTGGGCTACCTAATGTTTAACTGAACAATATCATTTTCTTAGTGTTTTTCGAAATAAAATCTTCAATACTATCCTTATAATCTTCTCCAACACCATTTTCCTCTACTTCAACATTATTTTCCTCCACCTCAATAGAATATTCCTCTAACTTCACATTATTTTCGGTCTCGGTCCAACCGATTCTAGAATCATTGTAAGAAATAATAATAAGTGCAAGGGTTGATGGATCAATTGACTGATTATAGGAGAACACTTGTGATTTATTTTTAACAAACCTGTCTATTGCCCCTCTTTGAGATTGAATTAATTCTTCTTCCTTTTTATGGTCTTAGGCTTTTGAAAACCAGATTATTTCTTTCCCATGTTGACTCCTACAAAAGTGATGAACACCACAATTGAATGAATTTGGGATTGAAGTGCATCTAGGGCACAAACACCGGAGAAGAAAACATCATATGCAGCCGAGTAAATTGCAAAAACAATCATAATTGAGGAAAAGTTATTAAGCCTTCACAAAAAAACCACCACCAGAAAACATGCATTTTGGTGGCTTTATCACAATTTTGGTGGGTTTTTTTGCAATTTACTCAATGCAGCCTGCGGGGATGAGGGATGAGGAATGCACGTACATGTTTATTGATGAACTCAATCCACAAATTCAGTTTTTGACTATCGGACGGGCTCGCCTAGGCTTGGTCCGTACTTGTTGCTTTGTCCGGTCGATGACCGCCCTTGGTGGTGGAGGTGGGTTCCTCCCACTGGCCATCGGGCTTCCGTCCTTTGCTCAAGCAATGGCGCCACCGTCTTGCAGGCTGCTCGCTAGTGTCCTCGATGAGACGATGGCGATGGTGACAACAAGGTCATGGTGGCGCATGTTGGTGGGCGGCGAGATTGGTGGTGGTGCTACGATTCGTCCGTTTTTCTTGTGTAGATGGGGTTAGGGAGAAATCTTTGTTGGCTCATCCGACTCCGTCGCGGTGACATCTTCGGGTGGCGTCATTCCTTTCTGAAGGACGACACAGATAGCGTTGTCCACTTCACTCCAAGTGCCGGGAGAAACCTTAGGTCCAGTGCGCTGGTCCGGGCAGCAGCGCTGCGTTGACGACTCCTTTCTTCTTGAAGGTGTTGCTTGGTACTGGGTGTTTCGGTATACTAGGAGCGTGGTGAGACAAAGTCGGAGGACGCAGCGGTAGCGGGTCACGCTCATTTTGTTGACTCACTGATACTTCTATTTTTTTTTTAGACATGTTTAAGCTGTTGCCCCAGAATTTTCGTGTATTTGAACTCTCGTATTGTGTGATTGTTTTATTTATAAAGAGAGACGAAAGCCTAATTAAAAAGATTCAATTAGGAGTAGAAGATCAGAGGAAGAACCTCAGAACGCAGGATAGAAACAGCCTCGCGTCGCGGCGTCAAGAAGATGAACTGACGTTCCAGCCTCGCGTCGCGGTGTCCAGGGACCAGGTTGGACTCAATCGGGGGTCAAATAATGCTGGCCCTTTTCATTTTCCAAGCAGCCACGTGCCCGGAACCAAGTGCAGGAAAGGTATGATATTTTTTCTTGCATACTTACATAAGCCCGTACCAACATTTTGGGCCCCCAAACCGACAGCACTCCTGCCAGCCCGAGCCTGGGCCTTGAACAAGATAATATGCAGGTCATTCAAACAATGATCGATGGTGGATTCACGGCAACGCCGTCTACTGCAATTTTTGATGATTGCAGGATCCTTACCACGGTCTTTGGAGACATTATTTTCGAACATTGTGATAGGGTGGCAAATGAGGCTGCGCACGTGCTTACTAGGTTTAGTTTTACTGATCATGTTGACGATGATCCCCTATTTTTTTTGTTGCCTATCCCTTATAAACTATGTAAGTCTTTTGAGAATTAATGAAGTTCCTGTCAATACACTGAAGACACTTTCCCTATCATTCAGTTATCCAACATCCCAGATGGAAGCGGACGAGGAGAAGGAAACCAACGGCTGAGATGATTGCTGGGACACATTTATTATTTTCCCGTTTATTCTATTAAATACAATCTCTAACCGAAACATTATATATTGTCGGCACTGCCGTGAATGAGAAGTAAGAAAGAACTACCTAATATTAGTGTCCCTTAGCTATAGTCTCGTTCTCACCAACTACCTCATCGACATCACCAGATCCCGACCATATACCACCGGAATCCATCTTGAAATTCCCCAATCCACGAACCTAAATCCTACGGGGCACTACACTGGTATCAGAGCACTACAGTTCTCGGCCGACGAAAATTTTCCGGCGCAAGGCGATTCGGGACGAACTTGATTTTCGGAATCGCGGAGGCGAGTCGAATCGGGTGGAGCGGGTGGTTGGGCTCTCTCGTAAAATCCCATCCTCCTCACCCTGTTCGCGGCGGCGGGGAGACAGTCGACAAAGGTGCAGGAGGCAGCGACGTCAAATTGTACGTGTCGACGGTGGCGGCTTGGCAGCGGCGACACTGATCTGACACAATTCGAGGGGTTCGTTACGGTTGCTGGAGAACGACTCCTACGGTGGTAAAATTCCGGTAACGACTTGATTTGTGTGCTATTCGGAGGCGGGATCGTGAGGCCGCGGTAGACAACGACGACTGATGGCTCCGACTGCAAATACTCGGTCTCACACTGCGGCGGCAGGAGCTTTCGCTCAAGTTGCGATCGAACGGCTCAAGGCGGAGATGATGGAGATCCGTGGCGAACTGGCCGATTTGAAGCTGGCCTCCTTAGGAATCGCAGATATCAAAGCGAACATGGTGACTGCAACTGATTTGGGTAAGTTGATGCAGAAGTATTTATCAACACCATCTGCTTCAACGATTACTGAGCAACATGATTCGACAGGTATACCTCAGATCCATACTCATGTTCGTCATTGATGACTGCAAGTGCACAGATCGTTTATAGCTAGTTTCGAAGTTAAGATGTCGATCCCATAGGGAGCCCAAATGTAAGTGTTTATAGGTGAAGTCCCTATCACACCCGAAGTTGTCACAAGTCTTCGGGTGAATTGACCGCAAGTGTTGAAATAAAAATAGATTTTGGATTAAACGAAAGTATTTAAATAAAAAAGAAAAATATAAACTTCAGAAATAAAAAGCATAAAAGTAAAGAACGATTCGTTTGTTGTTTTCTGCAGATGACAAAGTAGGCGCGGGAATTCAGTTCATGGTGGTAGTGAATATGTTAGGTGGATGAGTGATAAGTGTAACAATTATAATCTTATAAGTATGTGTGTAGGCGAGCAACCCATAATTAGCCGGAACTCCTCTTGATAGATTTCATCCCAACTTCAATAATTCTACTAGCCTGTTTACCACAACCATGGTCAGTCACTAGACGATTAAGATTCTTCGGGTTGCTTAGCAATTAAGCTCCTTGGATCGGACTAATGCACTAAGCTCGGTGGCTCCTCGTGATCCTCGAGTCAAACTAGTTTCCCATTGATATCCCCGTGTCACTCGGGGGTCGCCGGTCTGCTAGCGAACAAGATTCTATCTATGTAGAACAAAGCATCATGTTGTTTGGGACCTTAATTGAACAACAGGCATTAAGCATTCCACGGATAGTCAAGCACATATAATATAGTAATTAGAATCACCATAAACTTAATGGAAATTATATAGGCACATCACATCTCACCAATCCCCTACATCTTCCATGCCCAAGGGAACTTACTCACACATGAGAGAAGAAAGCATCATCGATATAATTAAATAAAGGAAGTTTTTCTTGATATTACCGTGGAGATCCACAATAAGAAATAGAAATAAATCCAACACAATTCAAGATAGGAAGAATAATCTCAAACCCTAATCTTGCAAGGTGGATATCTCTCTCTCTCTCTCAAGTACAAGTAATGGCTATGGAGGTGTGGTGGCAGGGAGATCGAAGATCGTGAAGCGAGATGAAGAACGTCTTCCCCTTCTTCTCCGGATCTCTTCTTACTCTCTTCTAGATGGGATGGCGGCTCGTGTGTTTTGTTTTCGTCCTCGGCCTCTTCACGAAAGTTGTCCCTTTTAATAAGACGAAGGAGATGGCAGCTATACGACGGGAACTATACGGCCGTAGAAATATTCCCTTTGTATAGTTTCTCGTTAAAGCTTCAGTAAACTCCCCTTGATTGCTTCCAAAAAGAGACTTGCTTGTTTTCGTCTGAATATTGTGTTTTTGTTGTTAAATCCCTCTATTGATGTTCAGAACCCGAAACACACATTAAAAACCAAGTTTTCTTCGCTACCGAAGTATTAGCGTTAGGTAAAGCTAGAAAACCATCAAATCCAAACGAAAACCATCGATAGAAACCATAAAAAATGTGTCGAATCTCACAGCTATCAGGCATCCACAAGCTGGTCACACATCAATTCAAGCATCATATGTTTCGTCAGCTAATTCAGTGGTAGAAAAGATGGTGGGTTTAGTAGGAGGAATTCAGCAGACTGACCATGTTGCTATGGGTACTAAGATGGTTACTACTGATAGTGTAATCTGTACAACTACTCAACAGAATAAGCAGCACATGGTTCCTACTCTGACTCAACCAAATGTCCTGAACACACTACAAGAAATGTGTTCATCTATGACCTTGTGATAGTGACCATGGAATAAATCGTCATATATCCATTCTGATTTCACAACCGCCGGACTCAAGTGGTTTGTAGGCATAAAAAGCCCAGAAAATTAAGACGATTTGGCCCAAAAACGTCATAGTTTTATTAGGTAAAATCGTCATAGTGCTAGGGAGGAAAAAATATAAGCGGAGGGAAATAATAGTCGTTGGATCTCAATAGGATGGACGGCTGAGATGTGATCTGTGGGAACTTGCCGTGGATCGATGACCTGGCACCACCCATCGCGCGCGACCGAGAATTTTTTTGGGTCTAATAGGCGCGAGCACGAGATGAACCAAAGTTAGCGAACCCTACCCTCCCGGCCTCCCTATGCCGAATTTACACCTCCATGGTTCCCCTCCCCCCACTTCCGCCGGCCGGCCAAAATCCCGGCCAGCTCTATCCACCCCTGCTCCGCCGAACACATCCCTCGAATCCCCTCGTCCCCTCTCTATTCCACCGTGTGGAACCAACAATCCTTACCTCCAATCAAAACCTTGGGACAAGACCCGGATCTACAGAGAATAGTAGGATGAAGGATTTCGACCATTCCATCCATGGCGGCTGCGCCACGTCGATGGGTGGTGGTGGGTCGTCACGGTAACCGACTAGACCATCACCGCCATCCAGGACGCTGGCCGCACCAACGACTTCGAGGAAGCGGAAGTTCTTCCCATGGACACCAAGGCCGAGCTCGTCGACCCAGATCCATGGCCCGTGGCTACTCCCGCTTCCTCTGCCTCCGTGTCCACCTCCTCCGCGAGCAAAGCGCCGCCTCTAGCCAAAAAGCACGATGAAGATTTCATATCTGATGCAGGTGGGCATCCGAGTCCGTTCTTCTTCAGTGTTGTCGTGGCCCTTGTCTTCCCATCAGGTACAAAACACTCATTATTTTTGTGTTCCTCTTTTGAGTACAACTACATAGACAGTTTGGTACACTTCAACTTTTTAGTACATCGTCTGCCCAATTCCTATTCAGCTTTGTTTCATCTCCCAGCTAGATCTTCCAAGCAATTTAATGTGTAGTTTGTGAGCATCCCTAGTGATGTTCTGTATCATGCTAGCTCTAACTTTTACTTAATATGATGTATTTACTGGAGTTTAGAGAACTGATTCTATGCATTAAAATGAGAAACTCTAAATTTGTTGTGGAGCTTTTGAAAGTCGTTATCATTTAAAAATTGTAGATAGGAAGACATGTGCCTTTTGCAGAAGTGTTGCTTGGCTGGTATGTGTGAACCATGGTCCTAGCTGATGTTTATGGACCACCCAAATTTTATGATTGCAGATGTTCTGTGATATTTCCTTGTAATCCTGATACAATAGATGTACACAATTCCATTCCTCTTGTACGCAGATTCTATACCTTGTGCATTAAAAAAGTATATGATCTAGCTATACACCATTCCATGCCTCTTGTGCAGATTCTGTTTATAATACAATTAAGTATAAAAAAAGTATGTGCTCTAGCTATACCAGATTAAGTTTTCTGTATGCACTTTCTTGGTGCTTGTGTACTGCAAAATATATTGTTGCATGCTGATCATTTGGACTCATTCTTTCCATATACTGCTTGCTGGCAGTTATGTGCAATTGTCATATTACTTTATTTACCCTTAATTCTGCACCTTAGTTCATCATACTTTGTGGTCCCCATTAAATGTTACAAATCAACTAAATGCTCCAAGTCATGCATGTGAAGTATATGGCCAACTAATGTACGAGCACGGTCAGTTTTGCACACACGCATAATCAAATTAAAATGATATCTGATATAAATGTTTTAAATGAACACATTGGTCCACCTTGAAATTACTAGTGCATTAGTTGGTAATGATATTAGCTACTCTTATCTTGAACTATTCAAATATTACCTTCACTCTGCTAGGGTTAATAAATTTACCACTTTGAGATTTTGATTGCTACTTTGTGTTGCCGAGTGTCAGCTTTGTGAATAAGTGTCAATACACTAACTTTTGTATTGATTCGTCTTGAGTACTGATGAGGGTGACTTATTTATTCTTTAGGTAAGTGATTACTTTTCCATGTTATCTTTGCCTTCTGTTCCTGTTTTTGTTGATGTCGCGTTTTGTTCCCCCTGAAGGTCAGAGCGGATATTGCCATGTTGGTTATATTCATGTTGGCTGATAATGGAGTCTGGAGAATATTGATTTGCTCTATTCCAATTAAATATCGATGTATTGCAACCACACCAGTACTATGTCAAAGATAATGATATATTATTGTTTCGTGCTATACATTGGAGATCCACTATGGAGCATGTTTTCCTCTAGTAGCAGTAGTACTACTACTAGTTTATGTATAGTCATATGTAGGTATAAAACCTCTATCATGTATAAGTATCCTCATGTATAATAAATATGTGCTAAAATGTCTGAGCGTACTTTAAGCAAAAAATTGACCATAATGAAACGTGCCTTATTATCTTTCGTTCACCTCTTGAAAGAATTTATATGCTGATTTTATCTAAATATCGAGAATAAACTATTACCCTTTCTTATCATCTTGTTTAAATCCCTGATTATCTTATGCATTTGCCTCTTGCTTATTATATAATGCCAAAAGTATTTTATTCTACCTTTGTCGGAGCCAACTTAACTCTTATTTTTTAAAATTCTTTGGCTTATCGTAAAAATTTGTTTAATCGCAGGCCCGAGGGAGATATGATGCTTACCCGTGTGCTGGGGCACATCAACCCCGGCCACGGCACCAGTTTCACATCTTTGAGTTCAGACGCATCGACACTTACTTATCTAGATTAGGTAAGTGTTCAACTTAACCTATTCAATACAAATATCCAAACTGCATGTGATGAAAATATACCTATTCTAAATTGAATTCAGCTTTCTTCTTTGTTAAATACTTAAAAGCACTACCTGAATATGCAAAAGCTTGTTCTAGCCCTGCTTCTATGGAGAGTTTTGTTCCACTTATCTTAGAAAACTAGTGCTAGAGATGGTACATAATTGCATTCGACTCATTTATGTAGAGGCCTGTTTGCTGGGATATACTTCTATTTGCATAACCAACGTTTGCTTATTTTAGCTTTTGTTTACCAGTTCTTTTCATTTCCTTGGCACTTTGTCTACAAAAGATTGTAAAATAAACTGTGCTCAATATTTTCGATACTAGTTTAATTGGTCACTTACAGCAAATCTAGACTGCGCATTAAATCTGTTTATTACAATAGCCACCTGATATGAAGTACTATGGACACCTGATGGTAAGTACAATAGCCGCCTGATGTGCACTAGAGTGCGCAGCAAATCTGTTTATCATTTCATTCCCTTTGAAAAAAGAGTCATTTGTAGATCTTTACTAAAACATTACCTAGTTATACGTCATGATACCTTTCAGCTCTCTTATCTAAGGAATGAATCTGTTTGTGTTATATGCCAAGTGCTAAGGATGGATGGTTACTTATCTGTTAGTGTACCGTGTGTGCAAGGATGGGGACTTCCCTTTTTTAGATCTTTCCATGTTAACCATTGATGCATTAATGGATGATCTGTTTGATCGATCTGATCCTCCTCTACGGGTTTTATTTTGCATCTATTGTATGCAGATATCGTCATCTTCACCCGCGCCAACCTGTCCTAGAAGCTGGCTAGCTCCTACCTCTACAAGATGAACAATGGATGCGCCTCACATGGATGCTTTTCTAGGTCGATGCCCATGTTCTTGATCAATGGGAGCATCCTGGTAAAATTTCCTTTTCCCTCCTTTTGTGGATGCGCCTCACAGGCATGCTTTAATATTTCACTATGTACTTGGGATGGTTAATACATGTTGTTCTGTAACTTGAGATATCTTCTGGAACAATTTTCTTTGGTCCCTCATATGAAATATAACAAATTTAGTTTGTACTGTGCTATTGACCTTGTGGGATATTTCTAGCATTTCTGACTTCTTTTGTTGTTCAAGGTTTATGCTTCTTCTAATCTACACTATCGGCTCTAGTGGAATGTGCTCTTATCTCCTTGTGTCTTGCAACTTAAAAGTTTAAATGTATTCATCTTTGTGGCAAGTATGATAACCGGTGTAGCATATGAGGCTATTAATACCGACAACATTGACAGTCAGTCTTCTACTGCACATCAGTAGAAGACAATACATCTTCACAACATTTCCAAGGTTTATGCTTCTTCTACTCCACATAAGTAACAATTTGCTGAAACTTTGCAACTACTCCTAGTAACCTAGTGCATTGTGTTGTTTGAACTATAACCTGTTGAATATTATTAGTAGTGCACTATTGTTTGAACAAGAACCTGTTCTCATATTCTGTAGTTTGATTTTTTTCTACTGTTTAATTCGAGGAATATTTTTCTATTGTACTCGAAACATGCGTTTAGGTTTCAAAACCATATTCTGAAACATGCACATCAATTATAATTGCACATTTACATATTTTCATGGTTCCTAATTGTCGTTCATGATCATGCTCCATATTATTTTTAGTGTTGATGTGCCAGAACGCGAGGAGATAGCGTTGATTTTGTCGGTCCAGCGAAGTGGGGAAGCCACAATGGAGCTTGACCTTGGACATTGTGGATGTGATCGTAGTGTAATAGAGTTAATTTTATGTTCCTGTGTATGATTTGATGTATTACAATATTGAAAATTGATGTTTTGTTCCGATGTATGTTATAAAATATTGATGTAACTTGTTGAAGTTGTGTAAATGGATCTGAAAAGGTTTTGGACTGGAATAAAATTCAAATTTAAATAAAACACAACTAAATGACTGAAATAAAAAAGGAAGAGCATGTAATAAGGCGACCGCATCCCATAGAAAAAAATAGACCTTAAAGGGCTAGGGCCCAAAACAAAATGCATTGTTAAAAAGCTATGTCTGAGATAATAAAGGCTACAAATATTGCGTCTGGCCCATCTAAATGAAAAGAAAAAGCCCATCTATTAAAATGAAAAGGCCAGAATTGTTGGGCTTGGCCTACATAGACGACCGAATGGACTGGGCTGAATTCACACCATGACGATTTAATTTCGTCACAATTTTGCCACGTAGGATCTGACTTGGCCAGACTAGAAGGCTCGTGACGATATTGGATCGTCATAGACGTTATGATGATCCAATATCGTCATAGACGGTTATGACGATTTTACCAAAAAAGCCGTTATAGTTCATTTGCGACGCCCAGCTTTTGACGATCTCAAAATCGTCATAAACGGACTACTATGACGATTTTGTGATGAAAATGGAGGGTCATATATAGCCAGATTCCTTGTAGTGACATTCCACAACACTTCCAAATTCCACCCATATCCCACCCAGCCCAACATTCAAAACTACCATACTCTTTGTCTTTGGTTCCAGGCATCTGGTCTGATACTACTACCAACACATATCAGGTAGCCATTCCACCAAATTTAAACCATGTTATTGGCCAGTTCTTCCCAATTCAGACACCTGAAATACATGGTAGTTCAGGAGTAAGGCTGACACAATCTGAGGGTGATAGAAATGATAAAATGCAACGACTAGGAGATGTTTCTTATTATGCAGATGTTGTTCTCAAAGTTCCTCATTTAGAGATTCCTCCTTTTGCTGGTGATGATCCAATTGGGTGGTTACAACAATGTGAGAAGTTCTTTGATATGTCTGGGAATCCCTATGAGCAGTGCTAAACATTGCCTCTGGACATTTTTATGGCCGAGGCAATGTTTGGCTCAAAAATATATGTATTCCCTGGCAGATGGTGAACTGGCAGCAATTTTGTCAGATAATTGCAGATAGATTTACTCAAGCTAATGCTCATGAAGCAGTGCAAAAGCTCAAAAATATCCAGCAGACTACCACTGTTCAAGCTTACATAGATAGCTTTGAGGAATGTGTGCAAGAGATACCCATACCTGCAAGAAGCTTTCATCATGAGTTGCTTTATTGGAGGACCGAGGGCAGACATCAAACATGATGTGAGTGGGCAGAGACCTAGTGGCATTTTGGAAGCTTACTGGTACGCCAAAGTCTATGAAAATGCAGTAGCAGCCAGGAAAGCTTATTACCAGAGCTCCCTCCCAAGAAAAAGAGTACATTATTAGGGTACAAATTTCAAATTCCCTACCAAACAAGCACCAGTAAATCAAGCTGACAAAACAACTACTGCAACTACCATTCAGGACAGACCCACTAGGCAATGTTGGTATTACAAGGAACCTTGGAATAGAGAGCATATATGCAGACAGGGAAGAACTCTGCACATTATGCTGGAAATAGAGGCTAAACAGGAGGATCCTGAATCTTATCACTCTCCTACCTCTGATCCAACATTCCACACAACACCAAATACACCAGACAATACACATGTGAAAGCAGAGTTTATGCACCTATCAGCTCATGCTACAGCAGGAACATCTAGTGTGGCAACCTTCTCCCTACTGCTTACAATTGGGGGATGACAACAAGCAGCAGCATTGGTAGACAGTGGAAGCTCCAACACATTTATGGATTATAAATTTTCCATCAAGAGTAACTGTTCCATGCAATAGATTCTGGCCAAGAAGATATCCATAGCTGGTGGGGGATATTTGGTCTCTGATCACATGGTCCCACAAATTCGTTATACTATCCAGGGCAACCAATTTGAATCTTGATGGCGCTGCGTCAATGTGGAGCTCTTTATTGGGAAACCCCAAGAGCAAGGTGTGATGCAACAGCAGCAAGTCTTCCCTCAGTAAAAAACCAAGGTTATCGAACCAGGAGGAGGAAGGAAACGTCTCAAAGGTGTTGCAAGCAACGTGGAAACCTGCACAACACAAACTCAAGACTTTGCCCCAACGAACAGTGAGGTTGTCAATCTCACCGGTTGCTGTAACAAAGGATTAACTGTATGGTGTGGAAGGTGATGATGGTTTGCATCAAGTAAACAGTAACAGTGGAAGATGTATCAATGGTAAAGATTGGACCGGGGTCCATAGTTCACTAGAGCTGTTCTCCTTAGATAAACAAACATGGCATGTTGGGTAAACAAATTACAGCAGGGCAATTGACAAGACTGATCAAGGCATAACAATGCAATACTAGACATAAAGATCCTATGAGATTAGATTAGGTAATACAACAATATACATAGACCGCCATCCAACTGCATCTATGACTAGAAGTCCACCTTCAGGTTATCATCCGAACCCCTCCAGTATTAAGTTGCAAGAAATAGACAACTGCTTTAAGCAAAGTGTGTAAGGTAAACAATCCACTTATTCCATGCACAAGAGACCGTTGTTTTCCCCCTAGTGGCAACATCACATCTACAACCTTAGAGATTTCTATCACTTCCCTTGATTAAATAGAGGCATGAACCCACTATCGAGCATAAATACCCCCTCCTGGAGTCACTAGCAACTACTTGGCCAAGATAGCTACTAATAACGGAGAGCATGCAAGATCACAAACAACACAGACATGATAGAATCAAATAGACAAAACCATTAATCAATCTGACATAGTAATCTCAATATCCATCGGATCCCCGCAAATACAACATGCATGATTACAAATAGATGAGATCTTGATCACGAACGGAGCTCACAAAATCTAGAAATGAAAGCACAAGGAGGAGATACAACCATCTAGCTACTACATGGACCCGTAGTCCAAGGTGGAACTACTCACGCTTCATACCGGATGCTGGCATGATGAAGAAGAAGGCCTCCGGGATGATCTCCCCTCCGGTAGGGTGCGGGAAAGAGCTTTAGATCCCCCGATCTAGGGACGATGGTGGCGGCGACTAATGACAGTTTCATGGAATATTGATCTGGTACTTAGGGTTTAGGCATCGAGGGCTTCTTATAGGCAAAGAGGCAAGGCTAGGAGGCGGCCAGGGGCCCACACCCTGCCCAGGCGTGTTCTCCTCGATAAAATATTGACTTTGTCTTTTGTCCCGTCCAATTCCGAGAATATTTCATTACTAGCTTTTCTAGAACAAAAAATAGCAGAAAACAGGCAACTAGCACTGTGGCAACTTGTTAATAGGTTAGTACCAGAAACATATGAAAAGCACCTCAAAGTGTGGACAAAGCAAAGCAAAGTAGATACTAAATAAGCATGGAACATCAAAAATTATAGGTACGTTTCCAACGTATCAAGCATCACCAAGCTTAACTCCTACTCGTCCTCGAGTAGGTAAGTGATAAAAGAATAATTTTTGAGGTGACATGCACCATCAAAACCAAGATCAAACCATTTGCAATCATTGAAAGCTGGGATCAAAGAACTCTAAACATGTGCATGAAAGATGGAGTTCTAACAATAAGACA
This sequence comes from Avena atlantica, assembly GCA_910589765.1. NCBI lineage: Eukaryota > Viridiplantae > Streptophyta > Magnoliopsida > Poales > Poaceae > Avena > Avena atlantica. Next base: position 460,761,602 of record OU342734.1, on the reverse strand, counting down.
AAGCAACTATGCATGCAACATGAAAGGCTACAAACAAAGATCATGAATAACATGCATTGAAAAACGTTTGTTTGTTTCACATATAGAAAACATGAAAGATGGAGTTCTAACAATAAGACAAAGCAATTATGTGTAGCACCCCGGTAAAACCACTACTAGAAAATCGCCTGCATTTACATCGGTGCTTCATCATGATATCTGCATGCATGTTTTAACCTAAAACTATTTTTGAAAATCCCCTCTTTGTTTTCTAGATATTCCCCATCTTCATTTCAAATGTAAAACCTCGTTCTTTTCTAGATCTTGTATTTATCTAAAACTATATTTCAAAATGTTTTGTTTTATAAAAATAATAAAATAATTTTTATTTGGGAGGCAGTCCAGTCAGCCGGGACAAAGGCCCAACCGGCCAGACCACCTACTACCCAAAATAAACCCTAGCAAACCCTAGACCCCTTACACCCAAACCAACCCACCCCTCACTCCCTCCCTGACCGCCGCCACCCCTTGGCAACACCCGCGCGCAGCCATCCCGCCGCACAACACACACACGCCCATCCCGCACGCTGCCACTCCCTTGCCCATTTCGCTCACCCTCCCTCTCGCCAGGCCCCACCACTCCCGATCGGGATCCCCACTGACCCCGCGCCTCACCTCTCCCTTCCTATCGTCTGTTTCCCCAACCCCTCTCTCCCCTCGCGATACTTCCCCGCGGCGCCGCCACCGCTAGGCGCTTCCTCCTCACCTCGCCTTCCCCGCCGCATTGTGGTCAGGACCCCGTCGTCGGCCGCACTTCCTCCACTAGCTCGCTGCAGACCCCGCCTCCCCACCTCCTTGCGTCCTCCCGCGTCGCGCGCTCAACCGCCGCCATGACCCGTGCGAGCTTTGAAGGGTTTCACGGCATAGTAAATCAAAAATTTCTACGGATGCGAACAGAGGAAAGCCAAGATCTAATCTAGGAGATGCAAACAACAAGAGAGATTAGATGAGATCTTCATACCCTTGAAGATTCGCACAGCGGAACGTTCGTCGGAACGTGGGTGATGTAGTCGTACTCGCTTCTCCTCCTCGCGATCCGATCCGATCTAGCACCGCAAGTGGCGATGCCTCCGTGGGATGCACACGTGCAACACCTCGACGTCTCCTCCTTCCTTGGTCCAGCAAGTATGGTGGAGAGATGGATTGGATCTACAACGCGACGGCGCGGTGCAACTGGTGGAGAGTTTCTGCAGCAGGGCTTCGCCTACACGCAGTCGGGAGGGAGAGAGAGATGAGGGGCAGCAGGGCGGCTAGGCTTGAGGGGAAGGTGTAGGGGGGTGGTGCGCCCCCAGCCCTCTTTATATAGAGGGGTGGGCGGCAACCCTAGCCCCTCCCCCAAGCCAAGGCCAGCGGCCAAGGAGGAAGAGTGGGGGGCAAGTTCCCCCCTCCTTCTAGAAGCTCTATTAGGGTTTCCCCTTGTTTGGCCGGCTGGGCCCTATGGGGCCTTGTGCCCCTGGCCCAATGCGGCCAGGGCACTCCCTCATAGGACCATGCCCCCTCCCGGCAGGTGGGGCCACGTTGGTACCCCTCCGGAAGGTTCTAGAAGCTTCCGGTACAATACCGATTAACCCGAAACAATTCCGAACTCCAAAAACTGCATTGCCTTATATGAATCTTATTCTCCGGACCATTCCAGAACCTCTCTTGATGTCCCGGATCCCATCCGAGACTCCGAACAAAACTTATAAACCAATTATCCAATCTATCCTAGCATCGAGACACGTTAAGTGTGTGACCCTTCGGGTTCGAGAACATGCATACATGATCTTATATAAATAATCAATAGCGGGGTCTGGAAACCCATATTGAGTCCCACACATTCATCGATGATCATATCGGATGAACCACGATGCCAGGATTCAACCAATCCCATATATATATTCCCTTTGTCTCGCGATATTTTACTTGCCCGAGATTTGATCGTTGGTACCGTCAAACCTAGTTCAATCTCGTTCACAGCAAGTACTTTACTCGTTCCGTAATCCAATATCACTTTGTGATTAACTCCTTAACCACATGCTTGCAAGCGGTGTTGATATCGATTACCGAGTGGGCCCGAAGTATATCTCTCCGACTTGGGAGGGACAAATCCCATCTCGATACATACAACCCAACAGGTACTTTCCGATCACCTGAGAGACACCTTTATGATCACCCTCTCATAGGATGACGTTTGATGACCTCAAAGCTTTCTTTCGATACCAGGGAGTAATTATCTCATGGTCTAAGGAATACAATATTTGACATAAGAAAAGCTTCGCAAAGATGAACACGATGACACGATCTAATTGCTCCGCTTAGTTTGGGTCTGTCCATCATATCATTCTTCCAATGATATGATCTCATTATTAATCGACAACTCATGTCTATGGTTAGGAAAGCTTAACCATCATTAATCAATGAGCTAGTACGTAGAGGCATACTAGGGACACGGTGTTGTTCACAAACCACACAAGTATTAAAGTTTCCGCTTAATACAATTCTAGCATGGAATATAAACTTTGTCATGAACAAGAATTATAATAATAACATCTTTATTATTGCCTCTAGGGCATGATTCCAACAGTCTCCCACTTGCACTCGAGTCAATAATCTAGTTTACATTTGGCAACAATCTCACACCCATGGCACTAAGGTGTTGATCATGTTTTACACGTGGAAGAGGTTTAGTCAATGGATCTGCGACATTCAGATCTGCATGTACTTTGCTAATCTTTAGATCTCCATCTGCTATATAATCTTGGATTATATGAAACTTGCGGTTGATATGCTTGGTCTTTGGATGATATCTTGGTTCCTTAGCGAGTGCTATGGTGCCAGTGTTGTCACACAATATCTCCAGTGGGTCCAATGCACTTGGAACCACGCCAATCTCAGTGATGAAGTTCCTGATCCAAACTCCTTCACTTGACGCTTCTGCAGCAGCCATGTATTCCGCTTCTACTGTAGATCCCGCGATCATGTTTTTATTGCAGCTTCTCCAGCTCACAGCTCCTCCATTCAAAATATAAACGTATCCTGTCTGAGATTTAGAATCATCCTTGTCGGTGTCGAAACTAGCGTTGATGTAACCTTTTACGACGAGCTGTTCATCACCCCCATAGACTAAGAACATTTCTTTAGTCCTATTTAGGTACTTTAGGATGTTCTTCACGGCTGTCCAGTGTTCCACTCCTGGATCACTTTGATATCTGCTCGTCAAACTAAGAGCATTGGACACATCCGGTCTAGTACACAGCATGGCATACATGATAGAACCTATGGCCGAGGCATAAGGCCCTTTGCTCATAGTTTCTCTATCATTTACCGTAGCTGGACACTGAGCCTTGCTCAATATCTTACCTGACAACATAGGCACTGAACCTTTCTTTGACTTATCCATTCTGAACCTTTTCAGAACTTTATCTAGGTATGTACTCTGGCTTAAAGCTATCAGGCGTCTTTGTCTATCTCTATAGATTTTGATGCCCAATATATAAGCAGCTTCACCTAGGTCTTTCATTGAAAAACACTTGTTCAAATAACTCTTCACATCGTTAAGCATGTTAATGTCATTTCCAATAATCAATATGTCATCCACATATAGAACCAGAAATGTCACTGAGCTCCCACTCACTTTCTTGTAGATACAAGCTTCGTAGCAATTTGGAGAAAATCCAAAGCTCTTGATCACTTGATCAAAACGAAGGTTCCAACTCCGAGATGCTTGCTTCAGTCCATAAATGGAACGCTGAAGTTTGCATACCTTATCAGCATCCTTAGGATCGACAAAACCTTCGGGTTGCATCATATACAACTCTTCATCAATGTTGCCATTGAGGAACGCAGTCTTGACATCCATCTGCCATATTTCATAATCATGAAACGCAGCAATTGCTAATAAAATCTGCCATATTTCATAATCATAGACAGTAACATTACCATCCGCGTCCGTTTCTTCTTGAAGATCCATTTGCACTCAACGGCCTTTCGGTCGCTAGGAGGGTCCACCAAAGTCCATACTTGGTTTTCGCTCATGGATCCCAATTCGGATTTCATGGCCTCTAGCCATTTCTCAAAGTCCGGGCTCATCATCGCTTCCTCATAGTTCGTAGGTTCACTGTCTTCTACCAATAAGACAGTCAAGACAGAGCTGCCGTACCACTCAGGAGGGGCACGCGACCTTGTCGACCTGCGACGTTCAGTAGCAACATCGTCCGAAGCTTCATGATCCTTATCATTAGCTTCCTCTATTGTTGGTGCAGGCGGCACTGGAACAATTTCAGGTGCTGCGCTACTCTCCAATTCAAGAGAAGGTTCAACAACCTCGTCTAGCTCTACTTTCCTCCCACTCACTTCTTTCGAGAGAAACTCCTTCTCAAGAAAATGAACCGTTCTTTGCGACAAACACTTTGCCTTCGGTTCTATGATAGAAGGTATACCCAATAGTTTCCTTATGGTATCCTATGAAGACGCATTTCTCCGCTTTGGTTTCGAGCTTGTCCGGCATCAACTTCTTGATGTAGGCTTCGCATCCCCAAACTTTAAGAAATGACAACTTAGGTTTAGCACCAAATCACAGTTCATACGGTGTCGTCTCAACGGATTTAGATGGTGCCCTATTTAAAGTGAATGCAGCGGTTTCTAATGCATAACCCAAAATGATAACGGCAAATCAGTAAGAGACATCATCGATCGGACCATATCTAATAGGGTTCGATTCCGGCGTTCAGACACACCGTTGCGCTGTGGTGTTCCGGGTGGCGTGAGTTGCGAAACGATTCCGCTTGCTTTAAGATGCGTGAGAAAATCATAACTCAAATATTCACCTCCACGATCAGATCGTAGAAACTTAATTTTTCTGTTATGATGGTTCTCCACTTCATTCTGAAATTCCTTGAACTTTTCAAATGTTTCAGATTTATGTTTCATTAAATAGATATACCCATATCTACTTAAGTCATCGGTAAAAGTGAGAAAATAGCGATATCCACCGCGCGTCGAAACACTCATCGGTCCGCATACATCGGTATGTATGATTTCCAACAAGTTCGTTGCTCGCTCCATCATACCGGAGAACGGGGTTTTGATCATCTTGCACATGAGGCATGGTTCGCATGTGTCAAATGATTTAAAATCAAGAGACTCCAAAAGCCCATCAGAATGGAGTTTCTTCATGCGCTTTACTCCAATATGACCTAGACGACAGTGCCACAAATAAGTAGTATTATCACTATCTACTTTGCATCTCTTAGACTTAATGTTATGGATGTGTGTTTCATCCCTTTCGAGATTTAGAAGAAATAAACCATTCACAATAGGTGCATGACCATAAAAGATGTTACTCATATAAATAGAACAACCATTATTCTCCGATTTAAATGAATAACCGTCATGCAATAAACAAGATCCAGAAATAATGTTCATGCTCAACACATGCACATAATGACATTTATTGAGGTTTAAAACTAATCCCGAAGGTAAAACTAAGGAGAGCGTGCCGACGGCCATCACATCAACTCTTGATCTGTTGCCAACGCGCATTGTCACCTCATCCCTCGCAAGCCGCCGTCTATTCCGTAGCTCCTGTTTTGAGTTACAAATATTAGCAACTGAACCAGTATAAAATACCCAGGCACTACAACAAGGGCTAGTAAGGAAAACATCAATAACATGTATATAAAATATACCTTTGATGGTGCCGGCCTTCTTGTCCGCTAAGTACTCCGGACAGTTGCGCTTCCAGTGACCCTTATCCTTGCAATAGAAGCACTCAGTGTCCGGCTTAGGACCAGACTTGAGCTTCTTCTCAGCAGGGGCAACGCGCTTGCCGCCGCCTTTCTTGAAGGGCTTCTTTGCACCCTTACCTTTCTTGAAGGTGGGGGGCTTGTTGACCATCAACACATGATTATCCTTTTTGATGTCCACCTCCGCAGCCTTCAGCTTTGCGAAGAGCTCGGTGATCGTATCAGTGGAACCAATCTGATTGTGAGTCACTACAAAACTTTTGTAGCTGGGAGGGAGTGATTGCAGAACCCTGTCAATCTTGAGCTCCTCTGGAATCTTGCAGTCTAGTTGCTCAAGGAGTTGAGTGTAGCCCGACATCTTAATGGCGTGCTCACTAACGGAACTCCCTTCCTCCATCTTGCAGTTAAAGAACTTCTCAGAGATCTCATATCTCTCAGAACGAGCCTGAGTCTGAAACATGGTTTTCAGCTCCTCAAGAATCTAAAAGGGCCCGGGATAGTCTTCAAAACGATTATGAAGGTCCGATTCCGTAGCAAACAACATGGTGCTCTTAATCACACCATAATCATCTTTGCGCGACTGATAAACAACTTTCTCATCAGCCGGCGCATCTACAGCAGGGGCGTCACCTAACGCATTCTCAAGCCCTTTTGACCGCCAGAGAGAATGATTCTCAGATTGCGGAACCAATTGGTGAAGTTAGACCCATTGTTTCTAAGCTTTTCCTTCTCAGCAAAAACGTTGAAGTTGAAGTTGGACTTAGCCATTTGATCTACAATGTTTGCAAGTACAAATTAGAGTATGTTCATGATAACTAGTTCAACTTTTAATCAAATTACTAGATGAACTCCCACTAAATTCAACATCCCTCAAGTTGTTTAGTGAACATGATCCAAATTCACCACACCTAATTCGATCTTCACGAGAAGAGATGTGGTTTCAATGGTGGACAACGAAGTGTCGATCATATCATTCATATGACTCATGCTTAGCCTTTCAGTTCATGTGTTTCGAGGCCATGTCTGTACATGCTAGGCTCGTCAAGTTAGACCCAAGTATTTCCGCATGTGCAAAACTGGCTTGCACCCGTTGTATGTGAACGTAGAGTCTATAGCACCCGATCATCACGTGATGCTTGGACACGACGAACTTTCGCAACGGTGCATACATGGGGAGAACACATTTTTATCTTGATCTTTAAGTGAGGAATCATCTTATAATGCTACCGTCGCGATCTAAGCATAATAAGATACATAAAAGGATAAACATCACATGCATATAACTTTATGTGACATGGTATAGCCAATCATCGCGCAATGATCTCCATCTTGTGTGTGCCGGCATGATCTCCATCACTCCACCATGATTGCCTCCACCACTAATAGCAACTACAACTATTGCTAACTACTTAGCGATAAAGTGAAACTATTACATGGCGTATAAGAAGTTGACACACATGTCATACACAATTATAAAGACAGCCATATGGCTCCTGCCGGTTGTGTACTCATCGACATGCAAGTCATGAAACATTACAAAACATGATCATCGCATACAATATACACATCACATCTTGGGCCATACCATATCACAGAAAACACTCCCTGCAAAAACAAGTTAGACGCCTCTACTTTGTTGTTACATGTTTTACGTGGCTTATGGGAGTAGAAGCTAAGAAAGATTCTTATCTACGGAAAGCCACAACGGTGATATTATGGTTGCCAAACTCCGGTGTTAATCCCATGACAACTATAGTGAGAGAAACTGACATCCACCAGCCGCATGTGTGGAACAAGCCACACGTCAAGTGCGGAGCCGGTCTCGCGAACGACGTCGCGTAAGGTTGGCCTGGACCGCTTCAATCTCACTATCCCGCATCATAAGAAGAACACAAACAAGAGGCTTGCAACAGAAAACATCAACGCCCGCAACAACCATGTTGCGTTCTACTCGTGAAACACATCTACGCATAGATCTAGCTCTGATACCACTGAAGGGTTTCGCGGCATATTAAATCTAAATTTTCAACGGATGCGAACAGAGTAAAGCCAAGATATAATCTAGGATATGCAAACAACGAGAGAGATTAGATGAGATCTTAATACCCTTGAAGATTCGCACAGCAGAATGTTCGTCGGAACGTGGGTGATGTAGTCGTACTCGCTTCTCCTCCTCGCGATCCGATCCGATCTAGCACCGCAAGTGGCGATGCCTCCGTGAGATGCACACGTGCAGCACCTCGACGTATCCTCCTTCCTTGGTCCAGCAAGTATGGTGGAGAGACGGATTGGATCTACAACGCGACGGCGCGGTGCAAGTGGTGGAGAGTTTCTGCAGCAGGGCTTCGCCTACACGCAGTCGGGAGGGAGAGAGAGAGGAGGGGCAGCAGGGCGGCTAGGCTTGAGGGGAAGGTGTAGGGGGTGGTGCGCCCCCAGCCCTCTTTATATAGAGGGGTGGGCGGTAACCCTAGCTCCTCCCCCAAGCCAAGGCCGGCGGCCAAGGAGGAAGAGTGGGGGGCAAGTCCCCCATCCTTCTAGAAGCTCTATTAGGGTTTCCCCTTGTTTGGCCGGCTGGGCCCTATGGGGCCTTGTGCCCCTAGCCCAATGCGGCCAGGGCACTCCCTCATAGGCCCATGCCCCCTGACGGCAGGTGGGGCCACGTTGTTCCCCCTCCGGAAGGTTCTAGAAGCTTCCGGTACAATACCGATTAATCCAAAACAATTCCGAACTCCAAAAACTGCATTGCCTTATATGAATCTTATTCTCCGGACCATTCCGGAACCTCTCGTGATGTCCCGGATCCCATCCGAACCTCCGAACAAAACTCATAAACCAATTATCCAATCTATCCTAGAGTCGAGACACGTTAAGTGTGTGACCCTTCGGGTTCGAGAACATGCAGACATGATCTTATATCAATAATCAATAGCGGGGTCTGGAAACCCATATTACTCCCACACATTCATCGATGATCATATCGGATGAACCATGATGCCAGGATTCAACCAATCCCATATATATATTCCCTTCGTCTCACGATATTTTACTTTCCCGAGATTTGATCGTTGGTACCGTCATACCTAGTTCAATCTCGTTCACAGCAAGTACTTTACTCGTTCCGTAATCCAATATCACTTTGTGATTAACTCCTTAACCACATGCTTGCAAGCGGTGTTGATATCGATTACCGAGTGGGCCCGAAGTATATCTCTCCGACTTGGGAGGGACAAATCCCATCTCGATACATACAACCCAACATGTACTTTCCGATCACCTGAGAGACACCTTTATGATCACCCTCTCATAGGATGACGTTTGATGACCTCAAAGTTTTCTTCCGATACCAGGGAGTTGTATTATCTCATGGTCTAAGTAATACAATATTTGACATAAGAAAAGCTTCGCAAAGATGAACTCGATGACACGATCTAATTGCTCCGCTTAGTTTGGGTCTGTCCATCATATCATTCTCCCAATGATATGATCTCATTATTAATCGACAACTCATGTCTATGGTTAGGAAAGCTTAACCATCATTAATCAATGAGCTAGTCCATAGAGGCATACTAGGGACACGGTGTTGTTCACAAACCACACAAGTATTAAAGTTTCCGCTTAATACAATTCTATCATGGAATATAAACTTTATCATGAACAAGAATTATAATAATAACATCTTTATTATTGCCTCTTGGGAATAATTCCAACAAGCTCGACCTCGGCCAGCCATCACTCGTGATTCCCCCTCTATCCGATCGTCGTCCTTCCCCGTGGCCATGCCTCACCAAGCCGCCGCCGCAGTGCTCCGCTGGCCTTCCCGCACGGTACCTCTGCCAGCGCACCTCGCGTACCCCGCGTCCGCCATCATCTGCCACCGCCCTCCGTAACCTCGTCCCTGGCGCCCCGCCCGCTGCCTCGTCTTCTGGCACAAGCGCCGCCGACACCTCTGCTTGCTTCGCTCGAGGGCCGCCGTCGCCTATGCTTCCTCCATGGTGGTTTACCCCGTCCAAGGTCGTCGCCTCTATTCTGCTTCGGTCCTGCCAGGGCCTCCTTCTATTCCAGCTGTGTATCGGAGTTCGACTGTACGGCTAGGCTCGGCCATGTATTCGATGTACCATTCATCCACCGGCAGATACCGTTTTCTGTTTATGATTTGTGGCTTTGCTACTCCTGCTATGTTGACCCCCCTTCATTGTTGTGTAAGCCTCTTGCAATTTGCCTCCTCTAGTATCAGGTGTGCCCATGTTGGAGCTCGTTGAGTGCATCTCCAAGTTCTTCGGCTCATTTGTGTATGCCCGTGTTTGTTGCTGCGAGATAGCGGAGCATTTGGTGTTTCGAGGGTTTGATTCCGTGTGACCAAGGATGGCACTGACAAGATCTTCTCGAAGCTGAAACCACAAGATCGTCTTCCCAGAGACAAAAACCCCGAAGACCGATCATGAATTCGAAGCCCCGTTCCCGGAGTTCGAAGTCCCTTTGTAACCAAGATCTCCGGAACCAAAGTGTGACCGTTTTTAATGTGATTGCAGCTCGGGATCCTTCGTGATCCCCCCTTGTGTTAAAAAAAAACCCCTATCCGAGACCCCTATTTTATAAATGCCATCTATATAAATTGTTGTATCTTAAATTGTTCATACTCGCATGCATATTGTGGATATTTGGGGGGCATTATGCCGATTCACCTCATAATTAAATATGGAGACCATATGCGGGCTTTTCTAGGTTTATATTGGCCCATTTAAATTTGTGTAGAGAACCGATGATATAATTTTGCCTTGTTAATACAACATTTAAATTGCGGGGTATCTAAACAACATGCACCTATTAATTACTTGTCGGGACCTCGGTTCCACTTAATATGGCCTAATTGCATGACATATTTGCCATGCCATACATCATACATGCATCATGCCCGATCTTCTGCCGTAGTATTAAATAGTGCATCCGGTGTTTCTTTTAGTTCTTTGCTTCTTCACGGATTAGAACGATGAGTTGATGCGAGTGATGCCCGTTCTTCGGATGAACCTTCAGCAATGTTTTCAGGCGAGCATTCTCCATCTTTCTACCTATTTTATATTTCTAGTCTTTATTTCCTCATGTTGATCTATTGCTATTTGTGTTGTGATGCTATAGATTCCGTACCCCTTTATACTTTCCTGCAGCCTCTATATTTCCATGGACACCTCCTATTGCCTGTTGATTGATAGATAGTTGGCCTTGCGAGTCGTAGTTGCTTGCTCAGGTGCTGCTTCGCGTCGTCGATATTCCACCGTTGTTGGGTGGTTGGCACATGCTAAATGGTGGAGATGATCATGGATTTAATTACCATTTAATAACTAAAATTGAAAGTAGGTAAATAATGCAGAGGCACCGGTGGGTAATAGACAATATTTGGTTTTTAACCTCTCACTGGTGTCCCGTAGGACCCCGAGTTCTTGACACCTGTTCCGAGATCGAGCGCGCTAACCACAGGTGGGTGTGTGGTCACCCCCATCGATTTAGTACCTGATTTCAAAGTACTGTACTGGGGGCCACAAACTAGTTTGGGGCTTTATTACTATCTTGTACTTATGCCATGTTTTACTGCTTTATTTATGATTGAGCGTGGAGCGCCTGTACTATTTAGGAACCCTGTGATACGTTTTTCGCTGTATCGACAAGCATAGTCACACTTCGTTTACAACCGTCGACACAAACCCTGGGTCCGTCTGGGATACCGGCCGACTTCGTTACGGGTAGCTTAGTGGGGTGGCCCCCATTTGCTTGCTTTGGGTCTGGGAAACGTCGTGTCCGGAACCCCGTCGACATACTGTTAGGTGTATGTTTTGTGATCTTGTACCTACCTGATCTGACAACAAGGGTGTAGGTGCGTGTGGAAACTTTGGTGCACCCCTGCAGGGTTAAATCTTTTCGAGAAGCCATGTCCGCGGTTATGGACGACTTGGAGCACAGTTCTCGATCATAGACAACTATAACTAAAGTTTACTGTTATAATTTGACTTGTATCTGATATGACTAGTAAGTTGGATAACTACCACGGAAAGAATGAATAAAACTGCCAAGCATGTGAGTTGCCTCGGCTTGACTTCCTCGTTTGGTCTCGAGGGGGAAATACCAGGATGGGTATGTTTGGTGGTAGTATCAGGTTGGATCCGAATAGGTCTTTCTTATCCCTGTCCGATAGCCGCCAGTTGTATCGAGTCTCTATAGGTTGCTTAGTGCATGTTGCGCTGCCGCTTCAGTCCACCATATCTATGTAGGCGAGGACCGTCGAATTCTAAGACTCGTCGTGTACTGGCCTCAGTACTGACCGCTCTCTTTTTCCTTTGCCCTTTGTCGGCACCCCTTTTGCTTGAGCAGGTTTTGAGATCGACGTCGTTAGCAGGGTTACCCTTCCGGCTTGGCCTGGGCAGGGTTATGGACGCCATTGGTTATTCTTTAGGGCTCTTAGCTCAATTTTCATCTTGTCCGTACTCGGACGTTGTATCGATTTCAAGGTGATTTGGATCTTTGTATTGTATACCCGTAATCTTGACTCATTGAGTCGCTGTTGTATATATATGTTCTGTGGGTTCCATCGTGGACTATTGTGTAATGATATTACTTCATTTTCCACCCGCACGAAAGTGCCTGGTGAGCGCCTTTGAATCGTTTCTATGCGGGTTTAGCGGGAATCGCTAAAACTTGCATAAGGCCGATCCGAGGGTGTTACAGAGTGGTATCAGAGCCGAGCAGTTATGATACCCCACTGGTCCAGCCTATAGGATAACCTAGCTAACAGTCGATGTAGAGTGTCAAAACTATTTTTGGAAAATCGGTTGGATAGATCTGATTAGATCTGCTTTTACTCCGTACCCCTCTGCTATTCTCCTCTTACCTTGACGTGTTTTGAATCAGATCTCTTATCTTTTCATCGAGTCCAGGAATTCTCGTGGTTGGGTTTTCGTCGTACCTTTAGGGTTTCGCTTCCTTCCTCTTGTAACGGTGCTTGTATATCCGGTCTTCATGCTATCTGTGGAATTATCCTCTGTTTGTACTTTTCAGTGGATCCAAAATTCACTAAAAAAATTCTTTGTATCTTCCGGTGTTTTCCAACACGACAGTGTCATCTACGTCAGAACCGATGAAGCATTTACATCATTCTTTTGTTTCCGAAACTCGATTGTCGAGATCTTCAGTCTAATTCCGAGAGTTGGTTGCATAATCCTGCTATTCATTTGCAGAGTAATGCTTTGGGTGCGCGATGGACTGATCACCATTCGACTACTCTTATCATTTGCTCTTGTACATTGAATGGTGGAACGATGCAATTATACTCCTTCCATGGAAATTTAGAGGCGGCCTTATCGTATACCTTTACCTTCGTCCTTTGTTTATCCGGAGTGTTCTCGCAATGAACATGAGCAACACCCCTTGTTAGTGGTGTCGCCAATTTCAAGATGAAGAAAGAATCCTTGTTAGTGGTGTCGCGGGGATCTACATGAAGCGAGAAGATTCCGGCCGTCGACCTTCTTCCCCGTACCATGAGGAGGATCTCGAGGGAGAGATCCATTGTTAGTGGTGTCGAATTGTAGCACATAGGTAAAACCACTACTAGAAAATCACCTGCATTTACATCGGTGCATCATCATGATATCTGCATGCATGTTTTAACCTAAAAATATTTTTGAAAATCCCCTCTTTGTTTTGTAGATATTCCCCATCTTCATTTCAAATGTAAAACCTCGCTCTTTTCTGGATCTTGTATTTATCTAAAACTATATTTCAAAATGTTTTATTTTATAAAAATAATAAAATATTTTTTATTGGGGACGCAGTCCAGTCAGCCGGGCCAAAGGAACTGTACAGACCACCTACTACCCAAAATAAACCCTAGCAAACCCTAAACCCCTTACACCCAAACCAACCCACCCCTCACTCCCTCCCCAGCCGCCGCCACCCCTTTTCAACACCCGCAGGCAGCCAGCCCGCCACGCAACACACACACACGCCCATCCCGCATGTTGCCACTCCCTTGCCCGTTTCGCTCACCCTCCCTCTCGCCAGGCTCCACCACTCCCGATCGGGATCCCCACTGACCCCGCACCACACCTCTCCCTCCCCATCGTCCGTTTCCCTAACCCCTCTCTCACATGGCGATACTTCCCCGCGACGCCGCCACCACCAGGCGCTCCCTCCTCACCTCGCCTTCCCCACCGCCTTGCGGCCAGGACCCTGATGACCCACAAGTATAGGGGATCGCAACAGTCTTTGCAGATAGTATTACCCAATTTATTGATTCGACACAAGGGGAGCCAAAGAATACTTGCAAGCCTTAACAACTAAGTTGTTAGTTCAGCTGCACCTGGAAATAGTTCTTGCTCACAGAAGTTTATCAGTAGCAACAGTTTGTAGTAGCAACAGCATGAGCATGTAGTGGTGGTGTGACAAGCTTACTTATAACAGACGGTGAATCAAGAGCAGCAGAGGTGTTTATGACTGTACCTCTTCTTGTAGTGGATGGTAAAATAGGGAACTTTCCATCACGAGACTTCCCCATGATGAAAGGAGTAGCAGTGAACAATAATAGATCCAAGCGAACTTACAAATAAAGCTATGCTCCCCGACAACGGCGCCAGAAATAAGTCTTGATGACCCACAAGTATAGGGGATTGCAACAGTCTTCGCGGGTAGTATTACCCAATTTATTGATTCGACACAAGGAGAGCCAAAGAATACTTGCAAGCCTTAATAACTGAGTTGTCAGTTCAGCTACACCTGGAAATAGTTCTTGCTCACGGAAGTTTATCAGTAGCAACAGCAGCAGTAACAGCAACAGTGAAACAGTAGCAATAGTAACAGTAACGGTAGCAGTAGGATTCGAGTGCAGCAGGCATAGGGATGGATGGACGGGCTTTGCACGGACGAGTCTAAACATGTAACTTCAAGATCTAGGGCATTGAAGATAAATAATAACAAGCATCCAAGTACTAAGCAATCCTAGGCATGTGCTCCAAATATAGTCATACGTGCTCGCAATGAGAACTTGCATAACATCTTCTGTCCAGCCAGCCCGTGGCAGCGGGGCCTCTAGGGAACTACTAGCAATTAAGGTGATCCTTTTAATAGAGCATCGGAGCAAAGCATTAACACTCCGTGAACACATTTGATCCTCACACCACAGCCATCCCCTCTGGTTGTCCCAATTATTGTCACTTTGGGGCCTTTGGATCCGGACAATGATATATGTACACAACTTGTAGATAAGATCATAAACAATACTATCATAATGATTCAATAATAAGTTCAGATCTGAGATCATGGCACTCGGGCCCTAGTGACAAGCATTAAGCACAACAAGTTGCAACAAAGTCAAATAGCACTAATAGAGATACTAGGCACTATGCCCCTAACAGATCTTATTCGATTACACGATAGAACTCATCCAATCCCTACCATCCCCAAGCCTACAACAGGGGATTACTCACTCATGGATGAGGGAAACATCGGTGGTTGATGGAGATGCGTTGGTGATGATGATGGCGATGATCCTCTCCAAATTCCCCGTCTCGGCAGGGTGTCAGAACGGAGTTTCTGGATCCGAATGGTTTATCGTGGCGGCGGTGGAGCGGAACTCTTTCTGGAAAACTATCAAACCCCCCTTTGTTTTTAGGTCAGAAGGAAACATATAGACGCGGAGGGAGACCGAGAAGATGCCTGGGGTGGCCAAACCTCCCCAAGGTGCGGGGTCAGTGGACCTTCGCCTGGGGTGTGTCTGGGCCCCCAGGCCTCCCCTCTGTCTCCCCTTCTGACTCCGTGGATCTTCTGGTGAAATATAATTTTTGGCATATTTTCCGGGATTTTTTCTGATAGTTCATTTTCTGCACAAAAACAAGACACCAAGGTAATTCTGCTGAAAATAGCGTCAGTCCGTGTTAGTTGTATCCAAATCACACAAGTATAGAGGAAAAACAATAGCAAAGTGTTTGAGAAAGTAGATACATTTTGGACGTATCAAATCCCCCCAAGCTTAGCTTATTGCTTGTCCTCAAACAATTCAGTTGAAAACTGAGTGCGGTAAAAGAACTTTCACGAACACTTTGCTTCATATGATGTAAATATTCTCAGCATAGGAGTAGATGCTTAGACAATTCATAATAAAGAGTATGCAACTAAGTCTACTCAATAGTCATTGCAAGCTATGAAGAGAAACCAACTCAATAATAATAAGTAGCATAGAACATAAACATAAGCAACATTGCAATGCTCATAATAAGGTATGATAGAGTGGTATCTCGCTTGCCTTTGTTTGAATAGCACAATATAAATGCTGAGGAACCTCTGAAGTTTACATGAAGACTAGAGATAAAGATACCAGAGATACAAGCATCAAAGTCATGACATAATTAACCAAGTTTTGGAACAAACACAAGAATGACAACTATGCTCTCAAGAAGGTGCTCATAGAATAAGTGGTGACTCAACAAAGTTGTGAAAACGGTTTTGTCAAGGTTTGAAAGGCTTCCCAATGCTGAAAGGAAGGTACTCATTAGCTTTGAGCTCTCATTTCCCATATCATAGGCATCTTCATGTGGTTAAGGTGAAAGTGAGGTCCACTCTGAATCATATGTTTGACAGAACATAGACTGGAAATCCCAAGTCCCTTGAGTACGAGGGTCGCTCCTCATGCTACTCAACTTTTGTCACCTGAAAGTTCTTGTCATTGTAAATATATGCATATCATCGAGAACCGCCAACGGGGTACCCCTTGCACATGGTACAAGAGATTTCCCATAACCAAAATGACAAGGTAAGCAGACAATGAGCATCTCAGCAATCGTTTTATTTACCATAGGCATAGCTTTTTATTGAGGAAGCTTCATAGATGCTCATTATGGTGATGCTGCAAGTTTCCACCATGATTAAGCATGGCTTAGGATAGCGGCCTAGGCGTTTCTCTAACACAATGTATAATCTCCATGAACTAACAACTTCCCCTTTTATTTCACATCGTCGACATCCGTAAACAAAAGAGCAAAGTATCAACCAAGATTGTTTGTCTCCCTTGTTGATTGGTTTGAGTGTGGAGTTAGAACAAAATTTTACAAAATAAAAATGGGTTCAAAACCATTTTCAATCTTTTGCAAACCTAGTGCTAAGTCACTGTTTTTTTGTCTTTCCAAAAATGACCAAGCCAACTCAAAGTGACCACATAGTTTTATGCCAAGATTTGTGACTATTGCACACTGCAAAAGTCCAGAAAAGATTTGAATTCAAAAAGAGTTTGAATTCATTTGAAACTCAATCCAGAAAATCAATTCAGAAATAGAAAAGTATTGAAGAAAAAGAAAAAGGCCTGCGCTCCTATTCTAGCCCAACAGCAAAACCGGCCCAGCTAGCCCACCCGGGCTACCTCTCTCTCTCGCACGCATAGACGCACCCGCGGAGTCACTGACGCCAGGACCCCACCTCCCTTCTGTTTATTCCGCTGACAGGTGGACCCGTGACCCCGTTGTCGTCTTCGTCAATCACGCGCGCCTGCGCCGCTCTCGCCGCCGTTAATCGACGCAGGCACTGCCGCGTTAAATCCCCTCGATTCCGCGAGTAACTGTAGGGGTTCGTAGCATGGAAAACAAAAATTTTCTACCTCATGCACACAAACAAGCCAAGATCTATCTACTAGATTGTAGCAATGAGTCGATAGAGGAACTCACCCTCGAAGATTCCAAAGCGGTTAACGAGAGCAGATTCTCGTGGGTGATGTAGTCGTACACTTGCCGATCTCAAGATCGCGTAGACGATCCTTTCGGCGCTGCGTTCCGGCAGCGCTTCCGCAGTCGGTCACACGTTCAGTACTCGATGAAGACCTTCCTCTCCCTTGTTCCAGCAGGCAGCGGAGGTTGTAGCACTCTCCTCGCGATTCCGGCAGCACGACGGCGTGGTACCGGAAGTAGAGGGGAGATCTCGCAGGGCTTCGCCTTAAGCCGGAGCGAGTATGGTGGACTATGAGAGAGGCTTGGCGATCTAGGGTTTAGAGGCACCAAGTAGAGGGAGCTAGGCCGGCGGCTAGGGCAAAGGGATTGCCCCAAGTCGACGGCTTGGGCAAACCCTAGGGCGGCGGCGACTTGGGTAGAGCCCGGCGGCTAGGGTTAGGTTTAGAGGAGAGGGGTGTTGTGTGCTAGGAGGGGAGCCCTGTCCCTCCTCTTATAGGAGGGAGGCGCCGGCCAAGGGGAGGGGAATCCCTCCCCAACTCGGATCCCAAGTGGGCCAGCGGTGGAGGAGGGACTCCTCCCCAACTCGGTTTCCCACTTCCCCTCCACTTCCCAAAATAGCCGTTTGACTTTTCAAACTAGGATTTGATTAAACCCTTTATTTTTTTCAGCGATGACACCTAGTACATGATGCAATCATACCAAATTGATATAACACATCCATGCACCCTTCCCCTTCGGAGTGCCGGACATTCCGGAACCTTCTAGAACATTCCTGATGAAAACACCGGAACCATTCTCCAACCCCGAAACAGGACTTTCCTTATATGAATCTTATTCTCCGGACCATTCCGGATCTCCTCGCGATATCCCGGATCCCATCCGAGACTCCGAACAACATTCGGTCTCTTACTCATCATTCCATAACTACTCAACAACATCGAATCCTTAAGTGTGTCTCCCTACGGTTCGTGAATTATGCGGACATGATCGAGACACTTCTCCGATCAATAACCAATAGAGGAATCTGGAAATTCATATGGCTCCCACATATTTCTACGATTACTTTGCGATCGAATGAACCACTTACATACGATACCAATTTCCCTTTGTCACGATAGTTTACTTATCCGAGGTTTTGATCGTCGGTATCTCTGCATACCTAGTTCAACCTCGTTACCGATAAGTACTCTTTTCTCGTTCCTGTGATATGTGATCCCTTGTGAGCCAGTCACATGCTTGCAAGCTAATTGGATGACATTTCACCGAGAGGGCCCAGAGTATATCTATCCGTCATATGGATGGACAAATCCCACTCTTGATCCATGTGTCTCAACCAATACTTTCCGAACACTCAATGCCACCTTTATAGCCACCCAGTTATGGTGTGGTGTTTGATGTCATCAAAGCATCCTTCCGGTGATGGTGATTAACATGATCTCATGGTCAAAGGAATTAGGTTACTATGTATCAGAAAGCTTATAGCAAATGAACTATATTAAATGACTTGATCTTTATGCTACGCTTAACTATAGGAGTATGTCCATCACATCATTCTCCTAATGATATGACCCTGTTGTTAATAACATCTCTATGTTCATGATCAGGAAACCATGATCATATATTAACCAACAAGCTAGTTTAACAAGAGGCTTTACTAGGGACTCTTTTATGCTTACAAATCACACAAGTATTAATGTTTCCTGTTAATACAATTATAGCATGGTATGTAAACATTTATCATAAGTATGAAGATATGATAATAACGACTTTATTATTGCCTCTTGGGAATATCTCCAACAGTCTCCCACTTGCACTAGAGTTAATAATCTAGTTTCAAACCTTTGTGTATTCAACACCTATGGCTTTCCGGTGTTGTATGTACACGATTTCTAGTGGTCAACTGATCTCCGGATCTGACACTTCCAGGTCCGTGTGTAATTGCATGTCTTTGCGTCTCTACGCATCACTCATTCTCTAATGAGATGGCTTTGTATAATTTTGGTCCTTTGGTGAGACCTTTAGTTCTTTGGGGTTAAAACATGTTGATAATATTGTCATACAATATATCTTCATAGTATTATCCCGCTGTGAACTACACGTAGTTTGACAACAAACTACTTGACACAAATGCCCTCTTTAGCTGCTATTATAGCACTCATATACTTAGCCTTTTGTTGTAGTATCTGTCACAATGTCTTAACTTTGGAACTTATCCAAATCCATTATGGAACTTACTTTCCATTATATTGTGCCACCCTTATTTTAGATTGAGATAAACTTAATTTGTATTTTGTGGAAAAACTAGTATCAATGTAATACTTTTACAATGAACTAACCATCTTTTTGACACTTCTACAAAACAATATATTCTTATTTCTTTTACAAGATCATAAGAATATCTTTACTATTGTCCAATAATCGTCTTATGAATCATTCTGGTATACGCTCATAACATTTAGAGCATAGGACATATCTGGATTTGTACACATCACAACATGATTGATAAAAATACTCTTTGTGATTTTACACATCAAGTATCAATCTATACTTGAATCTTTGTTTCACTTACCAAATGTCAATACACTTGAATATATCATCAATATTGAACTCATTCTATATTTTCTGTGCGACAAGAACCTTTCTTGTATTTTCTATATTGAACTCATTCAATACATTATTTATGTACTTTTGGCACAACCATATTAGCGTCTATTGATGCCAAATATTTGGGTTTTGCCTAAGTCTTTCATCAGGATGAAATTCTTAATATGTGTTAATAAAAGATACATTATTTCCAATCAACAATATGTCTTCCACTTAATGTATTAGAAACATGTCTTAGCGCTCCCACTTAATTTCTTGCAAATGCAAGCATCTTCATCGTCTCCGACGAATTTAAACTCCTTTAACAGTTTCATCATGGTGAAGATTCCAACTCCACAATGCTTACTTCAACCATTGAAATTTGCATATGCTTTTAGCATCCTTTGAATTAACAAAACCCTATGGACCGTGTTATGCACATGTCCTAGGTAACAATTCTATTAGAAGAACTTGTTTTGTTTATTCAACTACCATATAACTAAATTATATGTAGCGGTTGCTACATTAATCCGTCTAGACTAAATATCGCTATGAAAGATCAAATCTTGTCATAGTCAACCTTTGTACATTGTTGTGAACTATTTCCCAACATGTCGACCATTTCATAGATGCGAAACATCCAAGTCTATTTCTTTATAGATCCAAACACAACTGTAAGGTCTTACACCTTTCTCGAGGGTCCTTCAAGTTCAAAACTTGATTTCTCGTGTATGGAACTATCACGGATTTTATGGCTTCAAGCCATTTTACGGAGTCAGGGCCCATCATCGCTTCTTTGCATGTAGTACGTTCATTATTCTCAAATAATGATTCAACCCTCAAATCTTGGTATTTGATTGTTTACTCGACCTACTTGTTTCAATAGAAACTTTGACCTTCGTAACCAAAACCTTTGAGGAACGTGAGCCATGAGCATTATTGCTGCCTCCGGAACACTTTTCGGCGCTGCGCAACTCTGCACATATAGCTAAGGTTCTTTTAACCTTATCAAAGTTCTATTGTCCTCCCACTTAACTTTTCACGAAAAATTCCTTCTCAAAGAAACTTGACGTTCTAAGCGACAAACACTTTTGTCTCCGGTGTTATGGAGGATTACTTAACAGTTATTCGAAATAACATACAAAGACAGGTTCATCCGACTTTGGTTGCAAACATCTTTCTTATGCACAGCATACCAATGTTTAAGAAAGGACTACTTGGGTTTTATCCCAAACCATAACTTTATATGGTGTCATTTCAACGGATTATGATGGAGCTCTTTTCAGTGGAAAAACGGTAGTCTCTAAAGATTTTAATCTTCAAAATATAATGGCAGTTTCTGAATTACACCTTCGATCTTACCATGTCAAACAAGGTTTAATTACATATCTCGAACGCTCCATACTCTTATGGTGTTTCGGGATATGCAAATCCACGGAACGATTCCTTAAATCTTAGGTATTATGCTAAACTTGTAACTCAAATATCTTCCTTTATGATCTTATCATAAACTATTTATATTCTTGTTACAATGATTTTGCACTTCATCTTAAAAGTCATTGAACTTTTCAAATGTTTCATACTTCATCCTTATTAAGTAAATATTCATATATTCACTCAAATTTTCGGAGAAAGCATATGAAGTTGAAATCCATCGCTCTTGACTACACATAATGGACTTCGTACAACAATATGTACAAGTTCCAATAAGCTAGTCATTCGTTCCCTTTTGGCCTATGAACGAAGTTTTAATTATCTCTAGGAAAGTTTCACAAGCGTCATTTGATCAAAATCAAATAGACTCCAAAATTCCATCCACATGGAGTTTCTTCATGTTTTCTTTTCAATATAATTTAAATGGCGATGTCACTTCCTAAGTGATCTTTTAATCAATTTGTCTTTCGACATATTTAGCACTAGTTTTATGGATGTGATTTATCCAACGAGATTTGTGAATCATCCATCTTTTATGGATTACGGCAATTATTTGAACAACCCTTTTGTTCTCATAATACCTGATAAAACAAATCTTGAAGGCAAGCTTTGATGTTTAACGAGCAGCACAATAACCCTTTATTTGTTCTCAATGAACATCATCACATATTCTTTTGCTAGTTACTTAGGCCATTGTAGTTCATGAATTGTGTTGTTACGTATGACGATTCACACCAACAAATTCAGTATCAAATACTTAAGAACCACACTGTTTAATAAGCAAAGAATTAGCCATAACATGTATATCATCTATATACTTAAGCTGAACAATTATAGTTTTTTTTATTTTCTGCCATATATTTATGAGATTCTCTTTCAGTATTTCCTTTTCTGTATGAAAGAATCTATCAACATCAATAGTGGAGTCATACATATGACACATAGTCCAAAGCGTGTATATTTAAATACCAATGTCTTTGGACTTGCACTTTGAAGTAGATCACCATCATCAAATGTTTGGTGTGCTTTCAAATTCCATTCTTTAGTAATCTCTTGGTGTAGTAAAATTTTTACCTACATCAAATATTCACCCTTATCATGGAATTATCCATGATCAAGCTACTTTTAGCTTGTAACGGTGAATCGCGAGTATAATGTTGCTCTCCAAAACCTTTTGGAGGATTAGGACAACTAGTGTCTCCAACATTTTGTAAATTCTCATCAAATATGAGAACACGACTTTTGCCATATTATACTCTATCGTGTTGCAACCAAAATTTCGTTTCAGATATCACAATATCTTCCACACATCATGGTTTCTGAAACAACTCTTTCAGATCCTAGATAACCTTGATATTAAGACAATCCTTTGAATATCAAGAATCATGGAGACAAACATGATACTCATACACTAACTCTTGGAATTGTCACTCTTGTTTTAATACCAATTATTAAACTTCATGGAGTAACCGGAACTTACTAAAAGTTTGTAATAGGACTTTTAAACTTTAGATTAACACTTCAAAACAATACTATACCAGTTCGTAAAGTAACTAACCAGAATTCTATAGTTCTATCATCTCAATTATAACTAAGCGCAAGGTGGTAAATGGATGCCAATGACTACAACAACTATGCAAATTCACTTTGATTTAATTTATGATAAATAGTGTTCAACTTTTAATTACATTGCCGTTGAAATCCCACTCAAAACAATATCCCTCACATTGTTTTAGTGATCACACGAACCAAATTCACCACATCAAAACCGATCATCATGAGAGTTGATGTAGCTTCAATGGCGAACAATCAACATGTTCATCATATCTACTATATGACTCATGCTTTACCTTTCGGTGATCCGTGTTCCGAGACCATGTCTGTACATGCTAGGCTCGTCAAGATCAAACCTTAGCTTCTGCATGAGCAAATCTGGCTTGCTCACGTTGTATACACTCGCAGAATCTAACACACCCGATCATCACGTGGTGCTTCGAAACAACGAGCTTTAGCAACGGTGCTTACTAAGGATGAACACTTTAAAACTTGAAATTGTGTGCTTGAGGGATCATCTTATAATGCTACCGTCGAGAACTAAGCAATACAAGATGTATAAAAGGATTAACATCACATGCAATTCATAATATGTGATATGATATGGCCTTTCTTCTTGTGCTTCCGATCTCCATCTTCAAGCACGAACATGATCTCTATCATCACCGGCATTGCATCAAGGTCAATGACGCCGCTCCATGGTTGTCGTCCACCACCTTCAACTATTACAACTACTTTGAATAGACACGCGGGTCTTAACAGAATTTAAAGACAACCATATGGCTCCTGCCGGTTGCCAACTTACAATAAGGAACATTGCATACATCAAATATAATCACAATCATGGCCATATCACATCACAGCACACCCCTGCAAAACAAAGTTAGACGCCTCTAATTTTCTTTGCATATTTTACGTGGTTTGGGGCTTTCAATAAGTGTCGTTCTAACTTACGAACAAGAACCACAACATTGATACTAGTATTGTCAATCACCCGTTGTAAATTGAATCTTAACTATGTTGGGAGAAACAGGCACCCGCAAAGCCACTTTATGCAATACAAGTTGCATGTCAAGCGTGGAGCAAGTCTCATGAACGATTTCATGTAAGGTTAGCCCGGGCCGCTTCATCCCACCATCCCGAAAGATGCAAAGTACACAAGAAGCAATCGACAACAAAAGCATCAACGCCCACAATGACCATTGTGTTCTACTCGTGCAACAGATCTACATATAGACACGGCTCTGATACCACTGTAGGGGTTCGTAGCATGGAAAACAAAAAAATTCTACCGCATGCACACAAACAAGCCAAGATCTATCTACTAGATTGTAGCAACGAGTCGATAGAGGAACTCACCCTCGAAGATTCCAAAGCGGTTAACGAGAGCAGATTCTCGTGGGTGATGTAGTCGTACACTTGGCGATCTCAAGATCGCGTAGACGATCCTTCCGGCACTGCGTTTCGGCAGCACTTCCGCAGTCGGTCACACGTTTGGTAATCGATGAAGACCTTCCTCTCCCTTGTTCCAGCAGGAAGCGGAGGTTGTAGCACTCTTCTTGCGATTCCGGCAGCACGACGGCGTGCTACCGGAAGTAGAGGGGAGATCTCGCAGGGCTTCGCCTTAAGCCGGAGCGAGTATGGTGGACTATGAGAGAGGCTTGGCGATCTAGGGTTTAGACGCACCAAGTAGAGGGAGCTAGGCCGGCGGCTAGGGCAAAGGGATTGCCCCAAGTCGGCGGCTTGGGCAAACACTAGGGCGGCGGCGACTTGGGTAGAGGCCGGCGGCTAGGGTTAGGTTTAGAGGAGAGAGGTGTTGTGTGCTAGGAGGGGAGCCCTGCCCCTCCTCTTATAGGAGGGAGGCGCCAGCCAAGGGGAGCGGAATCCCTCCCCAACTCGGATCCCAAGTGGGCCGGCGGTGGAGGAGGGACTCCTCCCCAACTCGGTTTCCCACTTTCCCTCCACTTCCCAAAATAGCCGTTTGACTTTTCAAATTGGCATTTGACTTTTCAAACTAGGATTTGATTAAACCCTTTATTTTGTTCAGCGATGACACCTAGTACATGATGCAATCATACCAACTTGATATAACACATTCATGCACCCTTCCCCTTCGGAGTGTCGGACATTCCAGAACCTTCTAGAACATTCCTGATGAAAACACCGGAACCATTCTCCAACCCCGAAACAGGACTTTCCTTATATGAATCTTATTCTCCGGACCATTCCAGATCTCCTCGCGATATCCCGGATCCCATCCGAGAATCCGAACAACATTCGGTCTCTTACTCATCATTCCATAATTACTCAACAACATCGAATCCTTAAGTGTGTCTCCCTACGGTTCGTGAATTATGCGGGCATGATCGAGACACTTCTCCGATCAATAACCAATAGAGGAATCTGGAAATTCATATGGCTCCCACATATTTCTATGATTACTTTGCGATCGAATGAACCACTTACATACGATACCAATTTCCCTTTGTCTCATGATAGTTTACTTATCCGAGGTTTTGATCGTCGGTATCTCTGCATACCTAGTTTAACCTCGTTACCGATAAGTACTCTTTTCTCGTTCCTGTGATATGTGATCCCTTGTGAGCCAGTCACATGCTTGCAAGCTAATTGGATGACATTTCACCGAGAGGGCCTAGAGTATATCTATCCGTCATATGGATGGACAAATCCCACTCTTGATCCATGTGTCTCAACCAATACTTTCCGAACACTCAATGCCACCTTTATAGCTACCCAGTTACGGTGTGGTGTTTGATGTCATCAAAGCATCCTTCCAGTGATGGTGATTAACATGATCTCATGGTCGAAGGAATTATGTTACCATGTATCAGAAAGCTTATAGCAAATGAACTATATTAAATGACTTGATCTTTATGCTACGCTTAACTATAGGAGTATGTCCATCACATCATTCTCCTAATGATATGACCCTTTTGTTAATAACATCTCTATGCTCATGATCAGGAAACCATGATAATATATTTACCAACAAGCTAGTTTAACAAGAGGCTTTACTAGGGACTCTTTTATGTTCACAAATCACACAAGTATTAATGTTTCCTGTTAATACAATTATAGCATGGTATGTAAACATTTATCATAAGTATGAAGATATGATAATAACCACTTTATTGTTACCTCTTGGGCATATCTCCAACAGTAACTCCACGCCCCGCTCCGTCTATAAGAACCTCTCCCCCTCGCGGTCATTTTCCCCCACACCGCACTCTCTTCTCGCCACCAGGCTGCCCCTATTTCGCGTTGCACTGCCGCAGCTCCGACGATCTCCGGCGAGATATTCCGGTAAAACCCCGTCGCCCCTTGCCACCTAAACTTGCCATTACGATCTCCATGACCATGCGCATGTCCTGACCCCTCTGGTGCATGCTAGGAACATCTAGAGCCTCGGCAACGTCGGCGACCACACGAGTCAGACGACCCCTCAACTCCGGTGACCAATTGCGGTAAGCTCCGAGCGCCCCGTGCCCCCTCTTGCATACGAGGTTGTTCGCCACTGTCTTGCGTGTCTCCTAATCCATCTGGTTCGTGCTAGGGCGACGCGAAACCTCGGCAACGACTGCGACAACAACTACCCGACGCCGTGCACAACTCCGACAAGCTCCAACAGCCCCTGTCGTGCGCCCCTTGCCAAGCCACCGCCACGTTGAGCTTCACCTCGTCACTGCGATTCAGGTGAGCACACTCTCCCCTCCTCGAGCGACCTAGAACGCCGGCACCGCCACTGGCAGAGCTCTCCGCCGCTCGCCGTCGTCGCGCGCCGCCAGAACTTGGTCGTTTGATCAAGAACCGTTGGATCTAGATCCAACGCGCGTAATAGAATCACTTAAGCGAAGCGGTATGTTAGATCTGAGCTATGCACGTTTACTTAGATCCAACGATCTGCGTCGATCGATCCGCCCGAACCGGTACGGGCCAATAGGAAACAGACGCGTGGCTAGGGTTTGTTTAAAAACAGAATTTGAAATCAGATTTATATCCAAATTTGATTTGCTTGTAACTTTTGATTCCCACGTTAGATTTTAGCAAATTTTATACCGTTGGAATCAATAAGACAAGCCCTTTCTGTTTATGAAATGTGTTTAGTGATTAGTTTCTGTTAAAATAACTTTATTTGCAGAAACTTTTTTAGGACTATTTTAAGTATATGAATTGTTTAGGAAATTTCTTTAGTGTCAAATAAACTTGGCTTAGCAAGTTTTTGACTTGTTTATGATTCATTACTATGCACTTGCTTGGTTGAGTTTCAAAAATCATCACTTAGAATCTTGCATGTATGCATATATATTTTTGCTTGTATATGACTTGTATGTGATTGTGGTTATATTCTTTGTGTAGACTTTGGTGCTAGTGATTGTGATTGTGAAGAGTGCTACTCTCCCAACTATCAAGGCAAGTGGTACTTCATGAATATTACTATCCCTATATTTTCATACAAGCATTAGAAATATTTTGCTAAGTCTTGCATGTTACTATTTTGCCAAATGCCATGTTGGGAAATCCTAAGTAGTTGTAGAATTGCTAGGAAATCTCTAAGTTAAGTTACTATCTATGCCATGCTTAGCCTATCTAGTAGAAAACAAGGGTTGGTAAATTTTACATGCTATGATGAAAATATTTCTGAGTCTATGGACTTATGTTTTTCTTAATAAAACAACTAAGTCAATGAATCACCTGGGTGGAATGGGCCTTGATTGGTGGTTTTTGGTTGAGTGGTTACACAAGGCCCATGGCTATGGTTTACCTTGTGTATCTCACTTGTGGAAAGCCACCCAGGAACAAAGGGATTTTAGAGGCCAAGTGTTGAGAAGCTTCTAGTGCAGCCACTTGGCAATATGGGCTCTGCCTGGATCACATAGGTTGCTAGAACTTAGTCATTTGGACAGATGGTGGTAGTGGGATGATAGGTTGGAACGCGTCGTCCATTTGGCTAAGGGAAGGCTTCTGAAAGGTCCTGTCTTGGTGAAACCAAGTCTGGTGGGGAAAGTGCACAACCTCTGCAGATGGAAAAATCTAAGTACTTAGCCAAGTCCATGGCAATGGACAACTTGAGCATCAAGACATGGAAGCTATCAAGAATCTCATCACTCCAACTTCTAAGTAAAAACTTGTGGGTGAACAAGGGTGAAGGACCCCAATGTCTATTGGTGGTTTCTTGGGAAAAGTTTTGACAAAGAAAAACTTAGTGATTTCAACTAATAAGAAAAACCTATTTTGAGCAAAGCAAGCCAAGCTACACTTAGCCAAATTGCATATAGTAATATAGTCCACTTAAAATTTACTAAGGTATCACTTGAAAATACTATTCCAAAGTATTGACCCACTGTGGCTGTAACTTGTGGTGTTGCAGGTTACTCTGATGAGGATTAGGTGTCATGAGTCTACACTCAACATGTTTGCATGTGGCACATGAAGACGAAGACTTATATTTATTTACTTATTCAAACTCTTGTATTAGGCCTGTGGCCTTGAGTTGTAAAGACTATGTTATCTCTGGAATGGATGTAATAAATGACCTTTGTATCTGTGTACTTCATCTTAAACTGTGGATGCTAGCAATGATCCAGGGACTAGCATTGCAATCACAGGGATCCTTTTCCTTTACAAAGGAGGGATCTTACAGATGGTATCAGAGCACTGTGTTGCCTGTAGGATTATGACCCTAGGATTGGAAACCACTAAGGAAAAATTTTCAACTTCTACACTTGTCTATTCTTCTCGTAAACTTTTCTAATCTTCTCTCTCATCTCTATTTGTAGATGAACTCCATCAACGAAGCCGTGAGGAAAGGACCACTCATGACAATGACTTTGGAGTGTGAGACAAAATTCCCCAAGGCTCCCAAGGACCTCATGGTTGCATTAGAGATACAAGGGGCAGCTGTGTATAAGGGTTTTCCAGTGATGGATGAAGGAGTGGAGTACTGGTGGGTGCAACTTCACTTGTATAAAAACAAGGAAGACAACCATCAGGAAAAAGGATTCTGCATGTTCACCAATTCAGTGGTGCACCCTACATTCTTTGAATCAGCAAGGGATGCAGCTTGGAAGACCATCAAAGAACTTGGTGATAGAGTCAGGTGCGGAATGCTCAACCTCCAAAATGAACTAAGGAAAGAGAAGGAACATACCCAAGAGTTGCAAGCTACCAACCAAACCTTAAGAGGAGATATTATAGACTTAGCGATGGAATCATGTGAGAAAGATAGGCTGATTACTTCTAGAAACATTGTGTTAGCCAACAGATCCAATGAGATAGGATTGTAAACGTACTTCGTTAGTTGGACCACCACCTATCACCCTATTTTCCAAAATGTTGCTTAAAATAAGATTGAACCTTAGTTGTTGTAATGGTTCATGTATGCATGACTTGTGTGTTTTGCTTTCCAAGGATGTGTATGTGATGTTATGCCTTTTACTTTATCTTGAATTGTGTTGTTCTAACTTTTCTATCTTATAAATAGATGCCTATTACCATCAGCACTGTTGAGGAGTTCCAGGTTACCCGCTTTGGTCCTCGTATCGTTGAGCTTACCACTTTGCTCAATCTCCCTCTTCCCACCATCATGGTGCATCCCCTCACCAAGTTCGAGAGGAAGGACCTCTGGGGCTTCAAGGTGAACCAGCCCGGACGCCAGATAGAGCCTACTACGGAGGCCATCGTCTTCAAGCTCATGCGCGATGACAGGGAGAGAGGCATTGATGTAGTGATGCAGGACCTGATAGGACGTCTGCTAGGACGACACTCCCGACAGGTTAGAGGCACCCACTCCCACATCTTTGGAAGACGTGATGAGGATGGAGAGTCCATTGACTTCGAGGACGATTCGAGGGACGCAGCAGAGCCGATACGCCTGTACCTCCAGGACTTAGAGTCTCTCATTAGGCACGTGGACACGGACAGGACCAATGTCATGCTCAGCAATGATGAGCTCCTGGTGCAGCTTCGCGAGAAGGACAAGATCTTCGCGCAGCAAGACGAGATAGTCAAGGAAATGGAGGCGAAGTTCGAGACCCAGGACAGGAAGTTCAAGAGTCAGGAGAAGCGTGTCCAGGATAGGAACAAGAAGATCCGGGACATGACTGAAGAACTGCAGTCCAAGGACTTCGAGCTAGAGCAGCAGCAGACGGTGATCGAGAGGCTTCGTTCCCAGAAGAGGGCTCTCAAGGCTAAGATAGAGTCCTTAACCACTACCATCGAGGAGAACAAGGCCACGATGGAGAACGCAGGTCTTACCTTTGTCGAGGAGGAGATTGATGCCGATGATTAGATTTGACTACTCGTTTATCTTTTATTATCATACTTGTTATTTGAGAACTTGTTATTGGACCATCCGACATGTGGATGGCTTGGTACTTGTGTGTTTTACCTTATGAACTTGTTATCTTGTTGTTGAACTTTTATGTTGTGTTGCATGCTATGTGTTTGCTTATGTGATGTAATGTGCATGAAAACATCTATGGGTATCTCATTCTTATCTTTATTTGAACAAACCACATATGTCTCCTCGTCGTGCAAACCCCAACCCCAACAACAACAACAACATCACTCCAAAAATGCAGCACATGATGAATGCTCAAACACAACTGATGCAGATGATGACAACATTCATCCAGAACCAAAACAATAACAACAACAACAACAACAATAACAACAACAACAACCCTCCGGGCTTTGATATGCTCAGCAGGTTCTTGAGATTGAGGCCAACGAAGTTCTCAGGAATGACTGATCCCATGGTGGCCAATGACTGGCTACGCTCGGTAAACAAGGACTTGGTAACAGTGGGCTGTACGGATGCTGAAAAAGTCAGGTTTGCAGCACATCTGCAGGAAGGGCCATCCGCCACTTGGTGGGACAACTTCTAGATCACCACTCCCATAGATGAAGTGACATGGGCTATCTTTGAGGATGGCTTTCGCACTGCTCATATCTCATCAGGAGTGATGAGCCTAAAAAAGAAAGAGTTCCACAATCTGAAGCAGCGCCACCGCAGCGTGGCTGAATACATTGAACAGTTCAACAATCTGGCGCGTTATGCACCGGATGAAGTTGACATCGATGCCAAGAGAAAGGAAAATTTTCTGGAAGGCTTGAATGATGAGCTGAATCTGCAATTGGCTGTAGCATATGTTCCCACTTATCAGTCGCTCTGTGACAAGGCTGCTATATTGGAGAACAAAATGAAGCAAGTCGAGAGTAGAAAGAGAAAGCACTCCGACAAGCACAGCTCGAGATCGTCTCACAAACGATCTCACAATGATGACAGTGGAAGCTCAGGATCCCACAAGCATGGGAAATTCAATAAGCACCACAACCACAATCGTCATGACAACAAGCATCACCGTAGTCATGACAATGACAAGTACAAGAACCACAAGAGTGGACATAAGAGCCACCATAGTGGTAATGGAAGTGGAAGTGGAAGTCAGCCTGTTAAGAGAGACATCAGTCAGGTTGAATGCTTCAAATGCAAGAAGATGGGGCATTACGCAAATGAGTGCCCTGAAAAGAAAGTTGAAGGACCTATCAAGCCCAATCCTTTCCAGAAAGGACAGGTGAACCACATCAATGTGGAGGAGGTCTCTGAGGAACCTGATGCTGTTGCTGGTAAGTTCAGACTCAATTCTATTCCAGCATTTGTACTCTTTGATACTGTTGCATCTCATTCATTCATATCAAGAGCATTTGTTGAAAGAATGAACTGCCGGTAGAAACTATTGGGTGTCCTATAAAAGTAAGTTCTCCTGGTGGAGAAATGATAGTGAATTCGGGATGTCATGATCTAGTCATAGAATTTGGGAAATATAAGTTCCCCGTTAACTTGATAATTCTAAACTCCCAAGGATTGGATGTCATTCTGGGAATGGACTGGATGACTAAGTACAAAGGAGTGATAGATTGTGCCAACCATACTGTCTCACTTACAACTCCAGAAAATAAAAGGATCAGATTCAAGACCAGTTTTGAAGCAAAAAGGAGTACGCTTAATTTTCTTAAGGGGGTTAGCATGGACAGTGTGCCAATTGTGAAGGAGTATCCGGATGTGTTTCTGGAAGAATTACCGGGAATGCCACCCGATAGAGATGTGGAATTTCTTATAGATTTGGTACCAGGGTCTGGACCTATAGCAAAGAGACCTTATAAAATGTCAGTTGATGAACTGAAAGAACTCAAGAAACAACTAGGAGAACGGTTGCAGAAATGATTTATTCAACCAAGTTCTTCATCTTGGGGAGCCCCAGTCTTGTTTGTGGAGAAGAAAGATAGAAGTCAAAGGTTATGCATAGATTACCGTTCACTCAACAAGGTAACTATCAAGAACAAATATCCTTTGCCTAGAATCAATGACTTGTTTGATCAGCTTGAAGGAGCATGTGTGTTCTCAAAGATTGATCTAAGGCCAGTCTATTTTCAACTCAAGATAAGAGAACAAGACATACCTAAAACAGCGTTCACCACAAGGTATGGATTGTATGAGTATACCGTAATGCCTTTTGGCTTGACAAATGCTCCAGCATACTTCATGAATATGATGAACAAGGTGTTCATGGAATTTCTTGACAAGTTTGTTGTCGTTTTCATCGATGACATCTTAGTCTACTCCAAGAGCAAAGAAGAACATGAAGGACACTTACGTTTGATACTTGAGAAGTTACGGGAGCAAGTGTGAGTTCTGGTTGGAGGAAGTTGGATTTCTTGGTCATGTTATGACAAAGGATGGTGTAGCAGTTGATCCTGCTAAAGTTTCAGCTGTGACTGAATGGGAATCTCCCAAGTCCGTGAAAGAAGTTCGTAGTTTCCTTGGCTTAGCAGGTTACTACAGAAGGTTCATTGATAATTTCTCTAAGGTAGCTAAGCCCATGACTGAATTGTTAAAGAAAGACAAGAAGTTTGCTTGGTCTGAAGGTTGTGAACTCAGCTTTCAGGAGTTGAAGAAGAGACTTGTGACAGCACCAGTCTTGTGTCTTCCAGATTTGGAAAAAGATTTCCAAGTATATTATGATGCATCTCATCAAGGTTTGGGTGCAGTACTTATGCAAGACGGTAAATTTGTGGCATATGCCTCGAGACAACTCAAAACTCATGAAGTAAACTATCCTACTCATGATTTAGAGTTAGCCTCTATCGTCCATGCACTCAAAACATGGAGACACTATCTTTTGGGAAAGCGATGTGAAGTGTTCACAGATAACAAAAGTTTGAAGTATATCTTCACTCAGAAATAAATTATTATGAGACAAAGGAGATGGCTAGAACTTATCAAGGACTATGACTTAAGTTTGCAATACCACCCCGGTAAAGCAAATGTTGTAGCAGATGCTCTAAGCCGTAGGGTATTTGTGAATGGCCTTACCAAAGGGGAATTGCCAGGTGATCTGTGTACCCAATTTAGAAAACTCAGATTGGAGATTGTGCCTGAAGGACATCTCATGTCTTTGGATGTTCAACCCACTTTGTTGGACAAGATCAAAGAAGCCCAGAAGATTGATAAGGAAATTGAAGAGATTAAAGGAAAGATTGGCATGGGAAAAGCCAAAGGATTCCATGAAGACGAACATGGTACTTTATGGCATGTGAAACGTATCTGTGTTCCACAAGACCCGGAACTGCGGAAACTGATTTTGCAAGAAGCACATAACTCTCCGTATTCCATTCATCCGGGTAACACCAAAATGTACATGGACATGAAAGAAATATTTTGGTGGAATAATCTCAAGAAGGACATCGCCGAACATATTGCTTTGTGTGATGTGTGTAGTAGAGTGAAAGCGGAGCATCAGAAACCAGCGGGTTTGCTTCAACCACTACCTATTCCTGATTGGAAGTGGGACAAGATTGGTATGGATTTCATTACCGGATTACCAAGGACCCGGTCATGATACGATTCTATTTGGGTAGTAATGGATCGCCTAACTAAAGTGGCTCATTTCATACCCGTGAATACAACCTATACAAGTGCTAAGTTAACAAAAATCTACATGAGTAGAATTGTATGTCTACATGGAGTGCCCAAGAGTATTGTGTCTGATAGGGGAACTCAATTCACTTCCCATTTTTGGAGATAGTTACATGAGTCATTGGGAACGAGGTTGGAATTCAGTACTGCTTTTCATCCTCAAACCGATGGACAAACAGAAAGGACTAATCAGATTCTCGAAGACATGTTGAGGGCATGTGCCTTAGATTATGGAGCCATTTGGGATGAAAGTCTGCCTTACGCAGAATTTTCTTATAACAACAGCTATCAAGCCAGCATTGAGATGCCACCGTTTGAATTTCTCTACGGAAGAAAATGTACCACCCCATTGTTATGGAATGGTGTGGGAAAAAGAAGTTTATTCGGGCCAGATCTTATCAAAGAAGCCGAGGAGAAGGTCAAGTTGGTTAAGGACAGGTTGAAGATAGCACAGTCCCGACAGAAAAGCTACGCAGATCCTATGCGTACAGAAGTCACCTACGAAGTTGGTGATAGAGCATATCTTAGAGTGTCACCACTTCGTGGAGTGAAAAGATTTGGAGTCAAAGGAAAATTGGCACCAAGATATGTTGGACCATTCAAGATTTTGAGTCACAAAGGAGAAGTTGCCTATGAAATTGAGTTGCCTGAATCTCTGTCAGCTGTCCATAATGTGTTTCATGTGAGTCAGCTTAAGAAATGTCACCCAGAAATGGAAGAAACTTCTTTGAAGGATACTATACCTTTGGAGGAAGTTCAACTAGAAAGTGATCTCACTTATGAAGAGAAACCTATCAAGATTCTTGAAACTGCAGAAAGAGTCACAAGGACTAAGACTATCAAGTTTTGCAAAGTGCAGTGGAATCATCATTCCGAAGAGGAAGCAACATGGGAAAGAGAAGATGATCTTCGGAAAGACCACCCTCACCTATTTGCTAGCCAATCCGAATCTCGAGGGCGAGATTCACCTTAAGGGGGTTAGATTTGTAACATCCCTAAAATCATGATTTCAAAGATTGCATATCATTCATTCATACATATAGTTTTGAGATCAATTTCAAACTCATTTCAAGAAAACAGAAGCACATAGTGCTATCATTTTATGTGAGCAAACTTAAATCAAATGGCCATCCCCATTTGAGAGCTCGAATGTTTTAAACCAAGATTGTTTGTCTCCCTTGTTGATTGGTTTGAGTGTGGAGTTAGAACAAAATTTTACAAAATAAAAATGGGTTCAAAACCATTTTCAATCTTTTGCAAACCTAGTGCTAAGTCACTGTAATTTTGTCTTTCCAAAAATGACCAAGCCAACTCAAAGTGACCACATAGTTTTATGCCAAGATTTGTGACTATTGCACACTGCAAAAGTCCAGAAAAGATTTGAATTCAAAAAGAGTTTGAATTCATTTGAAACTCAATCCAGAAAATCAACTCAGAAATAGAAAAGGATTGAAGAAAAAGAAAAAGGCATGCGCTCCTATTCTAGCCCAACAGCAAAACCGGCCCAGCTAGCCCACCCGGGCCACCTCTCTCTCTCGCACGCGCAGACGCACCCGCGGAGTCACTGACGCCAGGACCCCACCTCCCTTCTGTTTATTCCGCTGACAGGTGGACCCATGACCCCGTCGTCGTCTTTGTCAATCACGCGAGCCTGCGTCGCTCTCGCCGCCGTTACTCGCCGCAGTCACTGCCGCGTTAAATCCCCTTGATTCCGCGAGTAACTCCACTCCCCGCTCCGGCTATAAGAACCTCTCCCCCTCGCAGTCATTTTCCCCCACACTGCACTCTCTTCTCGCCACCAGGCTGCCCCTATTTCGCGTTGCACTGCCGCAACTCCGACGATCTCCGGCGAGATATTCCGGTAAAACCCCGTCGCCCCTTGCCACCTAAACTTGCCAGTACGTTCTCCACGACCATGTGCATCTCCTGACCCCTCTG
Source organism: Avena atlantica (assembly GCA_910589765.1). Lineage (NCBI taxonomy): Eukaryota > Viridiplantae > Streptophyta > Magnoliopsida > Poales > Poaceae > Avena > Avena atlantica. Next base: position 460,725,636 of record OU342734.1, on the reverse strand, counting down.
GTGCATGCTAGGAACATCCAGAGCCTCGGCAACGTCGGCGACCACACGAGTCAGACGACCCCTCAACTCCGGTGACCAATTGCGGTAAGCTCCGAGCGCCCTGTGCCCCCTCTTGCATACGAGGTTGTTCGCCACTGTCTTGCGCGTCTCCTAATCCATCTGGTTCGTGCTAGGGCGACGCAAAACCTCGGCAACGACTACGACAGCAACTACCCGATGCCGTGCACAACTCCGACGAGCTCCAACAGCCCCTGCCGTGCGCCCCTTGCCAAGCCACCGCCACGTTGAGCTTCGCCTCATCACTGCGATTCAGGCGAGCACACTCTCCCCTCCCCGAGCGACCTAGAACGCCGGCACCGCCACTGGCAGAGCGTTCCGCCGCTCGTCGTCGTCGCACGCCGCCAGAACTTGGTCGTTTGATCAAGAACCGTTGGATCTAGATCCAACGCGAGTAATAGAATCACTTAAGCGAAGCGATATGTTAGATCTGAGCCGTGCATGTTTACTTAGATCCAACGATCTGCGTCGATCGATCTGCCCGAACCGGTACGGGCCAATAGGAAACAGACGCGTGGCTAGGGTTTGTTTAAAAACAGAATTTGAAATCAGATTTATATCCAAATTTGATTTGCTTGTAACTTTTGATTCCCACGTTAGATTTTAGCAAATTTTATACCGTTGGAATCAGGAAGACAAGCCATTTCTGTTTATGAAATGTGTTTAGTGATTAGTTCCTGTTAAAATAACTTTATTTGCAGAAACTTTTTTAGGACTATTTTAAGTATATGAATTGTTTAGGAAATTGTTTTAGTGTCAAATAAACTTGGTTTAGCAAGTTTTTGACTTGTTTATGATTCAGTACTATGCACTTTCTTGGTTGAGTTTCAAAAATCATCACTTAGCATCTTGCATGTATGCATATATATTTTTCCTTGTATATGACTTGTATGTGATTGTGGTTATATTCTAGTGATTGTGATTGTGAAGAGTGCTACTCTCCCAACTACCAAGGCAAGTGGTAGTTCATGAATATTACTATCCCTATAGTTTCATACAAGCATTAGAAATATTTTGCTAAGTCTTGCATGTTACTATTTTGCCAAATGCCATGTTGGGAAATCCTAAGTAGTTGTAGAATTGCTAGGAAATCTCTAAGTTAAGTTATTATCTATGCCATGCTTAGCCTAGCTAGTAGCAAACAAGGGTTGGTAAATTTTACATGCTCTGATGAAAATATTTCTAAGTCTATGGACTTATGTTTTTCTTAATAAAACAACTAAGTCAATGAATCACCTGGGTGGAATGGGCCTTGATTGGTGGTTTTTGGTTGAGTGGTTACACAAGGCCCATGGCTATGGTTTACCTTGTGTATCTCACTTGTGGAAAGCCACCCAGGAACAAAGGGATTTTAGAGGCCAAGTGTTGAGAAGCTTCTAGTGCAGCCACTTGGCAATATGGGCTCTGCCTGGATCACATAGGTTGCTAGAACTTAGTCATTTGGACAGATGGTGGTAGTGGGATGATAGGTTGGAACGCGTCGTCCATTTGGCTAAGGGAAGGCTTCTGAAAGGTCCTGTCTTGGTGAAACCAAGTCTGGTGGGGAAAGTGCACAACCTCTGCAGATGGAAAAATCTAAGTACTTAGCCAAGTCCATGGCAATGGACAACTTGAGCATCAAGACATGGAAGCTATCAAGAATCTCATCACTCCAACTTCTAAGCAAAAACTTGTGGGTGAACAAGGGTGAAGGACCCCAATGTCTATTGGTGGTTTCTTGGGAAAAGTTTTGACAAAGAAAAACTTAGTGATTTCAACTAATAGGAAAAACCTATTTTGAGAAAAGCAAGCCAAGCTACACTTAGCCAAATTGCATATAGTAATATAGTCCACTTAAAATTTACTAAGGTATCACTTACCAATACTATTCCAAAGTATTGACCCACTGTGGCTGTAACTTGTGGTGTTGCAGGTTACTCTGATGAGGATTAGGTGTCATGAGTCTACACTTAACATGTTTGCCTGTGGCACATGAATATGAAGACTTATATTTATTTACTTATTCAAACTCTTGTATTAGGCATGTGGCCTTGAGTTGTAAAGACTATGTTATCTCTGGAATGGATGTAATAAATGACCTTTGTATCTGTGTACTTCATATTAAACTGTGGATGCTAGCAATGATCCAGGGACTAGCATTGCAATCAAAGGGATCCTTTTCCTTTACAAAGGAGGGATCTTACAAGAAAACACGGCATATTAAATATGCACTAAAGTAGAAAATGATGCTAATAGGTAGGTATGGTGGACACAACTGGCAATATTGGTTTTGGGGAGTTGGAAGCACAGGTAGAGTACATACTCAGTGCAAATGAAGGCTAGCAATAGAGAGGGAGCGACAAATGAGAGATCAATAACTATCATAATCATGCTTGCACAAAACATGACTAACTATGGCATGAAAGTGATACAAGAACTCTGAGGCAAAATAAATCATCGAGGCTTACTAACTATTGATTAGTCATATGCATGCATGAGCATGTGCCAAGTCGATTCACATGAACAGTCAAAGGAGGATACCACAATATCATACCAAAGTATGAATAAAACAATGCAAGCAAACATTCATATGACATGCTACAAACTATTAGCAAGCTGAAGCTAATCATAGACAAGCAAGAACTACTAAGCATCCATAATGAAATACACCTTACACAAACAGGCTAAGCATGCTCACAATGAAGAGTATATGTACAAAAATGAAAAGAAAATAGAGTTCATTACCGGCCTCTTACCACACCTCTAGTTGTCTTAATCTTCAGTATTGCCCTTCACTTGTGTGACCTGAATAATTAACATGAAACCAAAACCCACTGAGGACGGCTAAACCCTGCAAAGAACTCACAAAACCAAAGAAGAAAAACAAATATTTTGGTGTTTTCGATTTTTTAGAAACAAGCAAACAAAGAAAAACCAAACAAAAACAAAGCAAACCAAACAAAGCAAAATATTTTTGGATTTTTCTTTTAAGGCAAACCAAAGAAAAGAAACAAGGAAACAAACCAAGAGAAACAATGAAATTTTTTTTGGTATTTTTTGGGGGTTTTAGAAAGAAGCAACAAAAACCAAAAAGAAAGCGAAATAATGGATATACAAAGAACCGACCGAACATGATATATATATGAGTGTGATGTCGGTACACCTCCCCCAAGCTTAGGATTTTGGCCTAAGTGGGGCTCAATAGCACGGATAGTAACCCCATGCTGGTGGGTCATCATAGGAATGATCATAGTCAGGCACCTATGATGAAGAAGAAGACGCGGCCCAATCAAATGAGGGCTGCTAGTATGAAGACTCTCCCAAGTTGGAGGGCTGAACCGAATTGTCTTCGGAATCCTCTTCAACATTCTCCTCTTGCTGGGAGAGTTCCCCAACATATGTGTTAACCTCTTCCTCCTTAAGCGACCATCCTTGCCTGTTATCAAAGTTAAACAAAGTAGGTGCAGGCAAATAAACTATTTTCTCACTCCTACCGTTTCTCCAACCTTGCTAGGCAAAAGATAGTTCAAATGGCAAACTTCTCACATTAGCTCCCAAAGAAACAAAACCATGCTGAATCATAGATTCAATATCAAGCCTCTCTATGGGGAATTGAAAATATGAAAAGTGAGGCTCTAAACCACGGAAAGCTAGCAACCTAGAAGCAATGAGACCTCCACAAATTCCACCCTTCTCATGGTTGGTTGTGATACAGTGATCTATCAAAGCACCCAAACTATAAGAACTATTCCTATTCAGAGCAGCTGCAATAAAAGCTAGATCAAAATAAGACAACTTTCTAGCAGTCTTTCTAGCAAGAACACACTTGGTAATGAAATAGGAAAAGTATCTAATAGCTGGGAGCTGGATGTTCTGAATTTTACCACTTTACTTTGAGAAGTCGAAACCTTGGCAAATCTCAGCATGCAAATCAACAAGTGACTTGGGCCTCTCCTTGATCTTCTCACAAGATCCCCACTAAGGTACTCTAATTGCTGCACAGAAATCAGCAAAAGGCAGGTCGATAGGCATATTATACATTTTGTAATGGACCATGGGATTAGAAGTAGACCAAGTGAACCGAAAGTCCTGCACAAAAGCCATGGTTAGCTTAACATATTGGATTGGTTCACCTTCAACAAAGTGCTCCAACCCTGCATTCGTAACCAAAGTTTGAAAATCTTGGAGAATCCCCGCAGCTCTCATAAATTCATGGCATGGATATATGGAAGGAAAAACTGCCTCCTCATGATGAACCTTCATTGGCTCATGCACCATCAAGTCATATTGATTCAGTGGATAAGAACTCATCTTCCTTGCTGAAATTTTTAGACAACCATTGTTGGGGATATGCTATATGGGTATCCTCATAGCATGTCTCCTATCTGGATAACCCGGGTGGCCCATAGTTGGTAGCATGGACCATGGCCTGATGGGAGGCCCAGTTAGATGGATCCAGAAGGGAGGCCCATGCCGGATAAAGGAAGGCTACGGTTGGAGTCACCGACGTACCCGGAGCCTTGGAGTGCAAGATACACAAGACTAGTAATAGACGGTGTAGGACTCTGTAACCTGTCCGGCTTGGACTTTTCCCTGTAACCCTAGGACCTGGCGACTATATAAGTCGGGCCTATGGGAGGCTTTAGGGCATCTACTCATACAACCTCGCACAGCGAACCTATGTCTGTAACTCGGCGTAGCCCTTATAGTGATTTATAGCAGGAGTAGGATTCCGCCACCGTTGTGGGATCTGAACCTGGGTAAGCTGTGTTACCTCGTACCCGTCAACCGTCTGCCTTCCCCCACGTCTCTATACATGCACTATGAGGACCCCTCCATGGCGTACTCGTCGGCAATACCACGACAGTTGGCGCCCACCGTGGGGCAAGAGGCGCTTCAGGCTCTTCAGCGGGCGAGGACCAAGATCTTCGCGGGAATCGGCAAAACCATAGCCATCGGTCATGTTCTCTTCTCCGGCAACGTTCCGATCGTCCCTCTCGACGAGTTTTGGATCCCGACGAAGACGAACCCTACGCGGTGTTCGATCATTCCTATCGGAGACATCCACCTCTCCATTGGCGAAACTGACTCAGGCACTAATTCCCTAGGAGTCGGAGGAGCATCAAGGCCCGCACGGACCGCCTATGGGCAGGATACGTTCGCGGAAGGATCGATGTCGGATCTCTCTTCGGAGTTTGCTGACAAAGATCAGAAAAATCCAAGGCCCGCACGGACCGCCTACGGGAAGGATACGTTCGCGGAAGGATCGATGTCAGATCTCTCTTCGCAGTTTGCCGGCAAAGATCGGAAAAATTCAAGGCCCACCCAAACCGCCCCTGTGCAGGATATAAAGGTGGAAGATCGCTGCAAATCCGCCGGCTTCGCCCGTGCGTCTGGACAACAGAGATCCAAGTTTGTCGGAGTGATTACCATCTTCGATCTGACGCGTTTCATTCATAGAGAGGGCGAAAACCCCCGCGATTACTTGGACAGGTGGCTCCATATATGAGCCGATCTGGCCCACTACCCCGGTGATAATGCTTTGTATCACTTCATGGAAGGGCTGGACTGTGGCACGCTTATCCGGCATTCTTTAAGACGGCAGTAGGCAACAGGACGCCTTACCCTCGAAGAGATGGTGAGCACCGTCAACAACTACGCGGAAGCTGACGCAGCTGCCCAGATGGCGCTTGCGCTCATTGACGAAGACCCTCTGATTCAGCCGCCATCGTCGCAGCTACGCCACCACCTCCAGTCATCGTCGATGCCGTTGCACCTCCACCGCCCGTCATCGAGGAAGTCCTGGCACCCTTCGACTCTGTTATTGACGCGCTTTATGCTGACTTCAGTGCATATTCAGAGGAGATAGATTTCAGTCCAGAAGATCTAGACTCCTCCATGCAGGAGATGGAGGAGGAATACACGCGCGACGAGCAAGCTAACAATTTCGTCACGTCTCGAGGGGTGTTCATCACCATCGGGACGACGATGGATGAAGATCAACCCGGACGAGCTCCGCCTACAGCGCTGGAGAAGGGGAAGGGGCCACTCATTTCTGCTGACAATGATCGCACAAAGGTCATGCCTCCTCTGCCTAACCCAGTGCAGCAGCCGCAGGAACCTGGCACCGGCCCGAGCAACAACAACACCGCAAACTTGCCGCCTCCGGCATCTACGTCTGCAGCAGCCCAAGTTACTCCGGCTGATAGAGTGATGTACGACAACCTCCTCGTCGAGCCACTGACCGTTGCTCATATCCGGAACATGACCCAACTTGACGAGAAGCGCCAGAAGCTGCTGGAGGAAGCGCAGGCCATCGCGGAGCAAGGCGCTAAGCTAGATCGAGATCTGGTCAACGCGCAGAAGTCCATAGAGAAAGCTAGAGCAATGGAGGCCGAGTACAAGACTTTGCTGCAGCAGCAGAAGGCCAAGAAAGCTCCGGCTCGCGTCATCAACGATCCTGGTGTACAGCGCAACCTAGGATGGGCTCCCTCGAAGCCTACACAAGCCAAGCCATACATTTACAATGAAGGCAAGCAGGTGATTCCCACCTCACTCCTTAACCTCACCGTCGCCAAGACCCTTCTGGAGCAGGATAGATCACCCGAGGTAGTGGAACAGGTCTATGACCTAGTGTCCAAGGCGGTGAAGCAACAGGAAAAGTCCACCTCTCAGAGGCTTGAGTCCGACCCAGCGCTTTGCCAGTCCAGCCAGTATAAACCGCCAAGGGACAGATCTCCTCTTGATGTTGGGTCTCAGACGGGTTCATCAGAACGAAGATGGTGGGATGTGCGCAACAAGAAGGATGCTATCCCCATATCCTTCGACCACGGAGAAAAGGCCCGACCTTGTCGCCCATCGCCACCGCCCCGATCCCCCCGACATCGTGAATATTACAAGGCTCACCATCGTACGAATATGCCCCCACCAAAGCAGTGCAGCATCGTCATTCACGACAACATGGAGCAGACCCGTCATGACGGAGAGCGCAACCAACGACACAGGAGCAGGTCACGCCATGACCCCCCGTGTCCGACAAGCAACCGTGACAGGCATAAGGCGTCGCAGGAGGGTAACAGCAAGAAGGCTAACCCACCGCCACCTCCGCCTCCGTCACCACAAATCAGTCACCATGGCGGAGGAGGCTCACGTCGTTCACGCAGCCCATCCCCTGTTGACAAGAAGAAGAACCCGGAGCCATACGACGCACGTTCGCGGATCGACAAGATCCATGAGGCCCGGGAAGTACCATACCTGGGACCACGTTGTTTTGGACCTACAATACAGTCCGCAACTTACCCCAAAGGCTTCCGGATTGACAAGACCATCAAGCCCTATGACGTCACCGCCAAGCCAGCCACATGGTTGCAGGACTACGCCAACGTGGTGGAGATTGCCAGAGGCAACCCAAACGTCGCCGTCAAGTACCTCCCATTGGTGTTGGCGGGCACGGCCCATAAATGGATCGACGACTTGCCGGAGAAATCCATCTACAATTGGTTGGACATGCAAGAAGCGTTCACCAAGAACTTTGAGGGTACATACAAGCGTCCCTGCACTGTTGGCGATCTACAGCAGTGCTTGCAAGAGAAACACGAGACATCTCGCGCCTACCTCTCCCGCTGGCTGGACATGAAGAATTCCTACGCAGGAGTGCACGCTCAAACCGCCATGGCCGCCTTCATTGATGGGTTGGAAAGGGGCACGTTGCTCCGACATAAGCTGAAGCGCTTGCAGGACAATCACCAGCTTGACTTAAACCAGATGATTCAGTTGGCTAGTGAGTTCGCAGCTGCCGACGACGATGCTCGCGGCTCCTTGCCAGCAACAGCTGTTCCAACTCAAGCTCGGAGGAACAGCAGTACAAAGCGGAAAACCGCTCCAGAAGAAAAGCAATCTACCGACATGGTCACTATGACTTTTGCAGGACGAGGTGATGGCGGACAACATGGCCGAGGAAGGGGAGCTGGTCGTGGGCAGCAGCGAGGAAGCAAAACTACCTCGGCGCCGCTCCGTGTTGCCCAAACCTACGAGGAGTACCGCGATATGCCATGCCTCGTACACCTCGACGTCAATGGCAAAGCCACCCATACCAATCGACACAAAAATTTTGTCAACGACCTCAAGGAATACCCGGAGTCCGGCTACAAGCGAAGTCGGAAGAACAGACCGCGAGGCAAGGGCAAGGGGAATAAGAAGGAGGAGGAGTCCAAGGATTCAAGTGACATGGACGAGGAAGTTGACCCCAAGCACGCCGCCAAGAGCGACGACAAGGGAAAGAACCCCTTCGCAAAGAAGGCTCCAGTCTACCACACTTTCCTTGGCACCCCCACCGTCCGACAACAGAAGACCTCTCTGAGGATCCTGATGGCTACTCTCCCCCAGTTCCCTAGCACCTACGCTGGTCGGAGGTTCCAATCACTTGGGACAGGACGGACCACCCAGACCTTATACCTACAGAGAACCAGTACTCCATGGTCATCAACCCCTTGATTGACGGCGTGGAGTTCACCAAGTGTATCGTGGATAGTGGAAGCAGCATCAACATCATGTACCTGGATACACTGCAGAAGATGAACTTGACAGAGGAAAACCTAAGGCGGACCAACACCATCTTCCACGGCATAGTTCCTGGTCGGGAGGCTCGGTCCCTTGGGTGCATTACACTTCAGGTTGCCTTTGGCGATGTTAATAATTACCGCCAAGAGCGCATGACCTTCGAGGTGGTCCCCTTCAAGAGCATGTACCACGTCATATTCGGTCGCGACATATTCCACACGTTCATGGCCAAGCCATGCTTCGTCTACAACAAACTCAAGATACCCGGACCAAACGGTGTCATCACCGTATCCGGAAGCTTTACCAAGGCAAGGGACTGATAGATCAATGAAGCAGCCGTTGCGGAAGCTGTCCTCTACAGCGAAGAATTCAAAGAGATCCAGATCAAGGTCAATGACTTAGAGATGCCCGCGTCGAAGAAGCAGATCTTCGACTCCGCTCCTGCGTTCAAGGCCGCCATCGAGACCAAGCCAGTGGAACTTGTGGTAGGCGATGCCTCCAAGGTCACCGCCATTGGGATGAACCTGGATCCCAAATAGGAAAGCGCGCTCGTCGAGTTTCTCCGTGAGAATAGGGACATCTTTGCCTGGCAACCTGCCGACATGAAAGGTGTACCTAGGGAACTTGTTGAGCACAACTTAAACATTGATCCAAAATCCAAACCAGTGAAACAACCTCTACGACGCTTTGGAGATGAGAAGAGACACGCCATTGGCAAAGAGATAGCTAGGTTACTTAAGGCTAGATTTATCCGAGAAGTCCTTCACACCCAATGGGTGGCTAATCCTGTACTTGTCCCCAAAAAGGGAACCAATGAATTAAGAATGTGCGTTAATTACACCGGATTGAACAAAGCGTGTCCCAAAGATCCGTTTGCTTTGCCTCGCATTGACCAAGTCATTGACTCGATGGCTGTCTCGGAACTTTTGTGTTTTCTCGATGCATACTCAGGATACCACCAGATGAGGAAGTCGGACCAATTGGCCACTTCGTTCACTACCCCATACGACACGTTTTGCTATGTCACGATGCCGTTTGGGCTGAAAAACGCAGGTGCTACGTACCAGTGGACAATGCAATGTTGCCTCCACGACCAAATTGGTCGAAACGTTCACGCCTATGTGGACGATATTGCGGTGATGTCTAAAAAGTCAAATTACTTAATCTCCGACTTAAAAGAAACCTTTGATAATCTCCAGAAATACAACATGATGCTTAACCCTAAGAAGTGCGTCTTCGGGGTACCAGCCGGCAAATTGTTGGGTTTCATCGTTTCCCATCGCGGAATCGAGGTCAACCCGGAGAAAATCAAGGCCATCTTAAACATAAACCGTCTGACATGCCTAAAGGACATTCAACGACTAACAGGTTGTGTTGCAGTAGTTAGCCGGTTCGTCAGCCGACTTGGAGAGAAGGCTCTGCCACTGTACAAGTTGCTGAAGAAGGCGGACAAATTCACGTGGACGGACGAAGCAGTCGCAGCATTGAAGCAACTCAAGGATATTGTCTCCTCAGCGCCTATCCTTGCAGCACCCGAGCCTGGTGAGCCCCTGTTAATCTACATGGCGCCAACCAACCGGGTAATCAGCATCGTCATCGTGGTAGAGCGGAAGGAACCAGGCTATGAGCACAGAGTTCAACGACCAGTTTACTATGTGAGCGAAGTCTTGACGGAGTCCAAGCAGCGTTACCCGCACTACTAGAAGATAGCTTATGGAGTATTCCTTGCTTCTCGAAAGCTGAGGCATTACTTTCAGGAGAACCCAATCACAGTGGTGAGCAAGACTCCGCTATCCGACATAATCAACAACAGCGGCGCTACAGGAAGGGTCGCGAAGTGGGGCATTAAACTTGCCGCCTTCGAGATCACTTACAAGAGACGCGACGCTATCATGTCACAAGCCTTGGCGGATTTTGTTGTAGATTGGACGGAGATGCCAGATGCTACTCCGTTGCTGGAACCAGAGTACTGGGTGATGCACTTTGACGGATCAAATCTGCTCAACGGCTCGGGGGCTGGTGTATTGCTACAGTCACCGACAGGAGACAAGCTACACTACGTTCTACAGATCCACTTCGAGGCTACAAACAACATGGAGGAGTATGAAGCACTCATTCACGGACTACGTGTAGCCAAGGATATTGGCATCAAGCGCATAGTTTGCTGTGGAGATTCCGACTTGGTTGCCCAGCAGGTGGCTGGCACCTGGAATGCGCGGAACCCTATGATGGCGGCATATCGAGACAAAGTGGACGAGATAGCCAAGAGCTTCTTGGGCTACGAAGTCAAGTATGTACCTAGGGAGCCAAATGAGGCGGCTGATCTGTTGTCTAAGCTTGGATTAGGGTGCAAGCAAATTCTGCCGGGAGTTTTCCTAGAGCACTGTGCACACCATCTGTGAAGGTAGCCGACATCGACAATCCGGATAGAGCTGACTCTTTCGTCAACATGGTGACCAAGGTCCCTCCGGCTTGGACAAAACCGTTCATGGAATATCTCGAACGCGGAACTTTGCCCGACGACAAGGTCGAAAGACGGACAAATAGTACGATGAGCAAAGGGTTATACCATAATCAATGGACAACTCTACAAAAGGAGCACTACTGGTGTATACCTAAAGTGTGTTTCCTAGCTAGAAGGTATGGAAATCCTAAGCAAAATCCATCTCGGAGATTGCGGGCACCACGCCTCTCCTCGATCGCTGGTCGCGAAAGCTTTCCGGCAAGGATTCTACTGGATGACCCGCGAAGGCGGACGCCGACAAGCTGGTTGAGACATGCATGAGATGCCAGTATTATGCCCGACAACCACATGTTCCTGCTGAAGAATTGCGAACGATACCAATAACATGGCCGTTTGCAGTCTGGGGGCTAGACATGGTGGTACCGTTACAGACGACACCTTGTGGGTTTACGCATCTTCTTGTGGCAGTTGATAAATTCACTAAATGGATAGAAGCTAAACCCATTAGAAAGATTGATGGGGAAACTGCCCTTAGGTTTGTCCGGGATCTAGTGGTGAGATTTGGTCTCCCGCATAGCATTATCACTGACAACGGCAGAAATTTGTCACTCAGAGAAGTGGAGGCTTATTTTTGGGATAAAGGCATCTGACTTGACCTTGCATCTGTGGCACACCCATAATCCAATGGTCAGGTTGACCGGGCCAATGGATTAATTCTACAGGGAATCAAGCCACGTCTTGAGACACCGCTACATAGAGCAGCTGGAGCCTGGGCGGAGGAATTGCCATCTGTGTTGTGGAGTTTACGAACTACACCCAACAGATCCACCAGCTACACCCCTTACTTCATGGTATATGGAGCAGAAGCCATCTTGCCTTCCGACATCCTTCACGATGCGCCAAGAGTTGCCGCCTATGACGAAGATGAAGCTGAAGAATGCAGATGCCTAGATGTGGACCTTCTCGAGGAGGAGCGCGTTTTGGCATGCCAAATATCCGCCATCTACCAGTAGAAGCTACGCAGCTACCATAGTCGCCGCGTTCGGCATCGCTCGTTTAAAAAGGGGGATTTGGTGCTCCGAATTAAGCAGAAGAAGTCGCAAAAATTATCCCTGCCATGGGAAGGACCATTCATCATAAGCAAGGTGCTGCTCAATGGGTCTTACTACCTTGTTGACAATCGTGAACTAAAGGATAGACCCAACAAGGATCATAAGCGTAAGCGACGTGACCCGGATGATGACTACCCGGAGCTTGATCGGCCATGGAACATAGCACAGCTACGTCCTTTCTACACTTAACATTTTTTATCAAATTGTGTACTCCTTATATGATCAATGAAATAAAGCTCTTTGGTTCACTCATATTTCTGAGTCTTTTACCTCCTTTAGTGTTCATTTTTGGATGATGTAAAACCTTTATGCACAAGTTTTGCGATTGCACTTGTGAGAATTCCGCCTACGGGCGTTAGCTTAAGTTTTCTGGTCTACACGTTCTTTGTCGTTTTTATGTGGATTCTGGAGTAGTGATTTTTGACACTTATTGTCGGCGATTTTGTGCTTAGGTTATAGACGGTGACATTGGGCATTATCACCTGAGCGCATGGTTCCGACAATGAATCTTCCGACTCACAAAAGGTCAAGCATAAGAACTAAAGTAATGGATAAGCCAGCACTTGCTTAAAAAATATATACATGCTGGAAACTAGTTCTTGAGCAGCGGGAAATAACAACCATTGTTTTCCGCCTTAAGTTACATCAATAAGTTTTTTCTGCCTATGCACCAAAGGTGAAACAAATATTACAAAGTTGTTTTTCATTCCTTTAGCGCAGGAGTCTTAGAAGCAGCGTCATCGCCAGCAGGAAAGTCATCCTCGGTGTCGGCAGTGTGAAGAGACTTGGAGGAGCTTTGGTTGCCGCCATCGATGCTGTTCATCGGCACGAAGACGTTGATGTCGACCAAATCGGGAACTCTGCTGTCATAGCCCGCGAGCAACGACAATATGGATTCATGGTTAATCTCTTTGCCATCGTCGTCTACATCGGGCATGCCAGAGGTCACCATATCGATGTCGGCATCTTCGTAGTGTGCCTTCACCATTGACAGCGCCATCCTTGCGCCAGCCCGTGCACATGAAGCTTTCCAGCTTGTGATACGCTCGGGGGCTCAGTGCAGAACCTCTGAGAACTTCGCCACGAAGTCCGATGCCTTGATATTTATCTGGAGGGGCTTGGCGATCTCTTTGGCTTGCGTGATGGCGGTGTTGATAAAATTGCCGGCAAGAATCATGCATTCCTTGGCTGAGGAGGCGATCGGGTTAAACCCATAGGAGCTGCAAATTCCGACAAGGAACGCATGAGTTCAACAATTAAGAGTACCCAGACTACAGAAATCCAAGACGAAGAAAACTTACTGAAGATGCTGGCCTCAGCTTGCCAGAGGGTGTCCGCCAAGGATTTTTCTCTTGTTGGAGGAGCTTATACGCCTCGCTATGGCGTTGATTCTGCTCATCGGCAGCTTGCTTCTGATCTTTTAAGATCGCAATCTCCTCCTTCAAGCGATTGATTTCCTCGGTGGCGGAGTCCTGCAAGGCTTTCATTGATTCCTCATGCATTTTCAGCATGTCTTTCCTCTCCTGCTTAAGATTTTTTTCTTGCTATCCAGCTCTTGAATGTGCTTGGATTGCTCGACAATATTCTTGGCCTTGGCGATGGTTTCTGGAAGAAAGCAAAGTACACAATGAGTACTCGGAGAATATGGGCACAAAACCAAGTCGGAATGCGAAAAAGAAAATAGACGCTTGCTCTTGGTGATCTGTTCCTTCAAGAAGGCGGTTTTACCCTTTTCAGCTTCCAAATCTGCGCGCATCTTAGAGCATATAGATGCAAAGACCTACGGCTTTTGCGTCTACATCCTCGGGGGCTACAGTGGGATACTCATATGAAAAGAAAAAGGCAAATAAAACTTACAAGTGCAATGATCTTGAGGTTTGTAGCACTCTCGGCCAGCAGCTTGCCAAAGGATTCGCTGTTTCCTTGCAAGATTTTTGCTTGACGGAGAAGCTCCTCTAGACCACACGTCGAAGATGTCGGTGTTGCACCAGGGACCATAGCAGTGCTACCCGGCGTAAGTACGGATAGACTATCTTCGGATAAGTTATGGCTTTCTTGGGTGCGGGGGGCGCCGCCTACGGCAGAAGTACCTGCTTCCACCACCACCTTACCGCCACCAATGGCATCCTTAGCCGGAGTTTCAGCCATTTGGTGGGCGGCACTCTCCTGTGTCGCCTGCTCGTCGACAACAGCAACCTCGGTAGAGGCACCTGAGTCCACTTCCATGGTGGAAGGGACAGATGCCTCCTTAGCTTGTGAGCTTGTCGGGGCAGACGAAGGCTTGACGGAGGGAGTGGCAGGGGCGATGGCGGGAAATGCGTCGCGATGCAGCATGTCCTTGATGGTTTTAGAAACCCCCAATTTGTAGGTCTTCTTGAGGCTGGTCGTGGCTTTCTTCCTGAAACGTGCAAAATGCATAAGTACAGGAGCAAGACAGTTAAATAGACAATGTCGGAAAGAAAGAAGCTTACACAAGTGGGGGTGCTTTGGCAAAAGGGATCCCAGTAGCTTTTCTCTTCTCCGCCTCCAGGGCGGCGGTAGTCTTCTTGGAGGCTCCACCCTCCGTCTTCTTCTTCTTGCCTCCATCGGCAGCGTCAGAGGTGGAGCTCTTCCGCTTTCGCGCCAAAGGAGCATCGTCGTCGGACACGAAGTGACTTCCTTCATCTTTGGATCATAGATTTGAGGAGCCATGCTGAACTCATCTATGTCGCTAAACTATAAAGTGAAGAACCACCGTATTAGATGGGATAATATTTGCAAGATGGAAGAACTGGAGTATATGTCATACACAGAAAATAAACAGCTACCTTTGAGCACTTGCCGTCTACGAACATGTCGTAGGTGATGGCGAAGCCATGCTTGTTGTCCTTCACCTTGACGATGTCCTTAAGGCGGATCTTGACAGAGTCGCTCGAGAAGTTTCCACGAGATGCTGAGGCTATCCCTTCTGTCGTTGGTATACTCGTGCATGAGCTTCGCGCGGTGTTGCAGAGGTTGGATTCGCCTGATGAACCAGCACATGGCTAGGTCCAAGCCGGTCAAACCCTTCTCTATGAACCATTCTATCCGCCTTATGGCGCGAGAGGCTTCGATGTCGGAGGGAAGGGAGGCCTGGGATCTCCATGACGAGGCTTCGGTGATGGCTCGATCAACAAAGTCCGGGTACGTTACTTGTCGGCCAGCCAGGGGGAATGTCTGGGCCGTGAAGTATGTCTGTTGCCAATTTTTGCAGGACTCGTGGCCGACGATGGGGAACCGCCGGCCAGGACGGATCTTGAAGCTTATGGTTCCGCAATACCTAAGTTCTTCCTTACTGGCTCCGGCTTCACGTTTGACGGTGAAGAAGTACACGAAGAGGTCTAACCCAGGCTTTATCCCTAAGTAACCCTCACATAGCGCCGCGTAGTTGCTAAGCGCTAAGATACTGTTGGGGAGAAAGATTCTGGGGCTGGACTCTGTAGTGGTTCAAGACGGAGAGGAAGAAATGGAGATGGGCAGGTAGACGTCGCGTACCAGTTGGGCTTTGAGGTACACATTTTCTCCGGCTTGGGGAGAAGGTGATGTCTGAGCCGCGCCAGTCGCCCTTGTGCGAATCTAGCTCCTCCTCCAACGGCTCCAGCGCCGCTAGATTGTGTTCGCCGTCGGTGGACTCAATCACCGCCGTGACGGGGATCACCAAGCCCTCTGGGGGCACGACGACCGAGCTCGCCGGCTTCTCCGCGGCTTTGCTCGACGCCACCATGGAGGGAGAGGTACTGCTGCTGGCCATGGAGAGAGGTTGTATGTGGCTGGTGCGGATTGAGGCTAGGGTTTTTCGCGAGTTTTGCGCGGAGAGCTCGAGGAGGCACGCGCTGGAGGAAGAAGACGACACAAGGAGAGAGAGAATGAGTAAAAGGTAGGAATTCCACCACGGTTACTATTTATCATCCCCAGCGTCAAGATTCATGCAGCAGCTTGATCAGATGGTTGCCGCGTAGACGACGTGTTTACGAACGTGCATGGAAATTTCGCCACGTCTCCAACCGTCGCCGCCAACAGTTTGTATCGCTTGCGCAGGAAAATCGGACATGATTGCGTTCTCTGCATGTGTGAGTTACGAGGCGTCGCTGACCTAAGCCTACGTCGTCCTAGTTGACATAGGTAGATGAGCCGTCACATCAGAAGATTCCGGCATGGACGGATCCAGTCCGGCTACGGAAGAGTACGATGGAAGATTCAACATTTCTCCGACTTAAATATTGAAGACGGAGAAAACCTTGCAGGGTTCGTTGGGAGGACTACAAGATATTGCTTGACGATTTGCCACATCCATCTAGACGGAGCATTCCACATGAAGAGGCAAGACGGCGCAAGATCTCGGAGTTCTCTGGGGGCTACTGTTGGGGATATGCTATATGGGTATCCTCATAGCATGTCTCCTATCCGGATAACCCGGGTGGCCCACAGTTGGTAGCATGGCCCATGGCCTGCTGGGCGGACCAGTTATATGGATCCAGAAGGGAGGCCCATGCCGGATAAAGGAAGGCTACGGTTGGAGTCACCGACGTACCCGAAGCCTTGGAGTGCAAGATACACAAGACTAGTAATAGACGGTGTAGGACTCTGTAACTTGTCCGTCTAGGACTTTTCCCTGTAACCCTAGGACCTGGCGACTATATAAGTAGGGCCTATGGGAGCCATTAGGGCATCGACTCATACAACCTCGCACAGCGAACCTATCTCTGTAACTCGGCGTATTGCCCTTATAGTGATTTATAGCAGGAGTAGGATTCCGCCACCGTTGTGGGATCTGAACCTAGGTAAGTTGTGTTACCTCGTACCCGTCAACCGTCGCCCTCCCCACGTCTCTAAACACGCACTGTGAGGACCCCTCCATGGCGTACTCATCGGCAATACCACGACAACCATCAAACCAAGTGATTTCTAAGTTGATAAATGATGTGCAACTACTATAGGAACTTGCTAGAGGACTACACATGCATCAAAACAAAGTTTCTAAACATAGAACAAGCATGTAAGCAAAACAACCTGTCACCTACAGTAGCAAAATACTCAAGATACAATCTACCAATCACAAATCTAATTGGACAAGTGGAGGAGGCACATACCAAGGGAGTAAAACCTCCAAAAAACAGCACTTGAGATGGGATGAACAAGGAGATCGAAAATCGCGAGCAAGAACATCAAGAACTCGATCTTGAGCAAGTTTTTCGGTGTTTTTCAGGAGAGAGAAAGAAGGTGGCTTTGAGGAGGTAGCCTAGAGGGGCCTAGGTGGGCCAGACCCCCCCTAGGCGCCATCACTAGGTAGGCCGCGCCTACTAGGGGTGTGGGTCCTAGGGGTGGCCCCCTGGGTCATCTCAGGTGCCACTTGCCCCTTTTTTTGAGGCAAAATTTATTTCGAATTTTCTGGGATTTTTCGGGAAACTTTATTTTTGGCCAATTTTCAGGGTATGAAAATTGATTTCCTCACAGAAACAGTTTTTTTCAGAAGAAGCAAAAGCAAACCAAAATCCAAACTACAGGAGCTCTAAAAAACAAGCAAACAACTAGCAAAACTAAAGCTAAAGCAAAGGCTAGGAAGGAGAAGGGAAAAAGAAAGCAAGTATAACCACAGTGGAAACATTATTTTGTTCATAAAAATCCTTTTGTTAACAAGGTTGATCAAGTCTTGTTACCAAAAAATCTTATATGAAACAAAACTTTGCATTCCACAAGGTGATTATGTTACCTCATACTTGATAGCAATGGTCCCAATCATAATAGTTTCAAAATTTTCTTGTGGAATGGGACAATATATTTCTCCAACCTTGATGCTCTCAATATTTCAATGGAATTCAGGCAATAGCTTCTAACAACCTTCTTGGGGAAATAGACAGTGTGCTCTTTGTCATTAATATTGAATGTTACTTTTCTTTGATTGCAATTTATGATAGCACCTGCAGTATTAAGAAAAGGTCTCCCAAGAATAATAGACATATTATCATCTTCAGGCATTTCAAGCACAGCAAAATCAGTTAAGACCATGCAATTATGAGCAACTTGAACATGAACATCCTCACATATACCAACAGAAATAGTAGTTGACTTATCAGCCATTTGCAAAGATATATCAGTTGGTATCAAATTTCTAGCTGGAGTCTCTTGTAGAGAGAAAAAGGCATAACACTAACTCCAGCTCCCAAATCACATAAAGCAGTTCTAACATAATTATTCTTAATGGAGCAAGGAATAGTTGGTATACCTGGATCACCAAGTTTCTTTGGAACCTTACCATTGAAGGAGTAATTAGCAAGCAAGTAGAAATCTCCTCATTAGGAATCTTCCTTTTATTAGAGACAATATCCTTCATATACTTTGAATAAGGAGGCAACTTAATAGCATCAGTCAAAGTAATTTGCAAGAATAAAGGTTTCATCCACTCACAAAACTTGTTGTAGTGTTCTTCCTCCTTTGACTTGTGTTTCTTACCTGGAAAAGGCATAGGTTTCTGCACCCAAGGTTCTCTCTCTTTACCATGTTTATTAGAAATAAAATCTTCCTTTGTGTACCTAGTGTTCTTAGTGTGTTTCTTAGGTTCTTCCTCAACTTCCTCCTTATCGGGAGACTCATCAATATTACCACTCACAGTTTCAGCATCAGAGACAGATATACTATTAGGATCTATAGCAGGTTCAAGTGGTTCCTCAACTTTCTTATGTTTCTTTTTCTTCGTCTTGCGAGGACTAACGCTATCCTCACCTTGTTGGGAATCCTGCTCTATTCTTTTAGGGTGTCCTTCAGGATATAAAGGATCTTGAGTAGCTGTACCACTCCTAGTTCTAATTCCATAAGCATTTTATTTCCTGAAGCATTAACTAGCATATCCATTTGCACCTTAGCAAGTTGATCAAGTTGGGTTTGAACCATTTTAAAGTGTTTACAAAGCATTTTAATATCATTAGAAGTTCTTTCCACAATATCTTTCAACTCATGGATAGCTCTAGAGTTTTCCAATAAATGATTCTGAACTTGTTTATTAAAATTACCTTGTTTAACAATAAATGTGTCAAGTTCCTCTAAGCATTGATTAGGAGGCTTACCATAAGGAATATCACCTTCATTAAATTGGAGAGAGTGTACCTCAATAGTAGATTAATGGGGATTTGGCTTACATAATTCTTCTATAGGAGGTAGATTCTTCACATCTTCAGCTCTAATACCTTTCTCCTGTAGACACTTTTTAGCTTCCTTCATCACTTCATCATTTAATGCAATAACTCCCCTCTTATTTGTTGTTGGTTGTTGGAACTGGTTCATGAGTAATAGGCTTAGGTGTAATAGGCTCAGGTGTATTTAGCTCAGTTGAAGTCCAATCATCATAATTCTTGCTTATCTTGTTCATTAATCTTCAGCATGTAGGAGTCCTTTTCCTGAAAACACAATCAGCACAACTATCTAGGTAGGTCCTAGAATCATCAGTTAGTCCATTATAATAAATATCAAGAAGCTCATTCTGAGGTAAGGTGGACATGGACATCAGGATATGGATGAATTAAGGAACATAATCTTTTCCATGACTCAGGCAATTTCTCTTCTTCTCCCTCTTTAAAATCAAAAAGTCTCTACAAAAAAGCATGTCTAGCACTGGGAGGAAAATATTTATGGAAGAAAGAAGCAATCAAGCAATCAGGGCTATCAATGGAACCAGGGAGGTAATCTATTAAACCAAGCCCTAGCTTCTCCTTTTAGTGAAAAGGGGAAGATCTTAGCAACAAAGTACTTGCGCATTTTAAAATCATGAGAGAACAAAGCACTCATAGTATAAAGCTCATTCATATGAGCCACAACACTCTCATTTTCAGTACCACAAAAGGTCTTTCTCAACAATATCTAAATAAGATAAATCAAGAGAGAAATCATAATCTTTATCTTTAATATCTATGGGAGAGGTGGCAAACTTAGGATCATAGGACTTCTTAGGCATAATAGTACGTCTAGCAAGGAGACTCTTAATAGCACTAGCACCATGTGTGTTTCGGCACTCTTCAACAAATTCATCAGTGAGCTCTATGTAACCATCATTAATATCATAACTCTCACTAGAATCAGGTGAGCTAACAGGTGTAACAGTGTATTCACTAGGAGTTTCGGTATTTCCTAGACTAGCCATAGTAGCATCTAGAAAAGGACCTAATGAACCACTCGCATCAAGCACAGTAGAAGTAACATCATGAGTATCAAAAGCAGTTTCAGATTCAGCAGTAGTAGCAGTGTGTGTAGCATGAGCATGTGGTGGTGGTGTGACAAGCTTACTTATAACAGACGGTGAATCAAGAGCAGCAGAGGTGTTTAGGACTGTACATCTTCTTGTAGTGGATGGTAAAATAGGGAACTTTCCATCACGAGACTTCCCCATGATGAAAGGAGTAGCAGTGAACAATAATAGATCCAAGCAAACTTACAAATAAAGCTATGCTCCACGACAATGGCACCAGAAATAAGTCTTGATGACCCACGAATATAGGGGATTGCAACAGTCTTCGCGCGAGTACTATTACCCAATTTATTGATTCGACACAAGGGGAACAAAGAATACTTGCAAGCCTTAACAACTGAGTTGTCAGTTCATCTACACCTGGAAATAGTTCTTGCTCATAGAAGTTTATCAGTAGCAATAGTTTGTAGTAGCAACAGCAGCACTAACAGCAACAGTGAATAGTAGCAATAGTAACAGTAACGGTAGCAGTAGGATTCGAGTGCGGTAGGCATAGGGATGGATGGACGGGCATTGCATGGACGAGTCTAAACATGTAACTTCAAGATCTAGGGCATTGCAGATAAATAATAACAAGCATCCAAGTACTAAGCAATCCTAGGCATGTGCTCAAATATAGTCATACGTGCTCGCAATGAGAACTTCCACAACATCTTCTGTCCAGCAGCCCGTGGCAGCAGGGCCTCTAGGAAACTACTGGAAATTAAGGTGCTCCTTTTAATAGAGCACCGAAGCAAAGCATTAACACTCCGTGAACACATGTGATCCTCACACCACAGCCATCCCCCCGGTTGTCCCAATTATTGTCACTTTGGGGCCTTTGGATCCGGACAATGATATGTGTACACAACTTGCAGATAAGATCATAAACAATACTATCATAATGATTCAATAATAAGTTCAGATCTAAGATCATGGCACTCGGGCCCTAGTGATAAGCATTAATCACAACAAGTTGCAACAAAGTCAGATAGCACTAATAGAGATACTAGGCACTATGCCACTAACAGATCTTATTCGATTACATGATAGAACTCATCCAATCCCTACCATCCCCAAGCCTACAGCGGGGGATTACTCCATCATGGATGAGAGAAACAACGGTGGTTGTTGATGGAGATGCGTTGGTGATGAGACGATGGCGATGATCCTCTCCAAATTCCCTGTCCCGGCAGGGTGCCAGAACAGAGTTTCTGGATCCGAATCTTGGTTTCTCGTGGCGGCGGCAAAGCGGAACTCTTTCTGGAAAA